>JAEQBH010002960.1:0-712294 GCA_016808115.1 Tetrastigma voinierianum | reverse complement strand
TATTTCCTTATATTTCATTTTAATATTTTCTTTTTGCTTCAAAATAAGAAATTATATAAAAGGTTTATTAGGTGCATAAGTACTATTAATAGAAAATAGTGAACAAATGATATTGCTAAATTAAACAATTAAACGATTTTTACTTCAAAGCAATAAGACAATAAGAAATAAAATTTAAACTACTTAGACAATTTAAATTGAAGATAATATAAAATGAGTTTTAATGAAGTAGGTTCTCACATGATTTTGATCATGGTTGATGTCCAAGTCAATAAAATAAATTCATGATTGATGAGTTTGTTGACTATTTTGTAATTTTAATTTTCTTGGGGTGAAAATATGAATCTTTAAATAATTTGAGTTGTTAATTTTCATTTCATTTTTAAAGTTAGAAACCATATTAGGTAAATGATATTAAGCAGTACTATACTCTTAGTAAGGAACTGGGTAGGGGTCAGTTTGGGGTGACTTATTTCCGCACTGAGAATTTAATCTGGAAACACATATGCCTGCAAATCAATATTGAAGAAAGCTTGTGACTAAAAATGATAAAAGAGGATATAAAGGAGAGGGATTCAGATCATGCAGCATCTGACTGGAGCGTAAACATTTGTGGATTCGAGGGTGCTTGAGGATAGACAGTCAGTTCATCTTGTGATGGAGCTCTGTGCTGGTGGGAAGCTGTTTGATAGAATTATTGCTCAGGGGCATTACTCTGAAAGAGCTGCAGCAGCAATCTGTAGGGCTATTGTGAATGTTGTCCACATCTGCCATTTTATGGGCATGATGCATATGACCTCAAACCCGAAGAACTAGTGTTGTCAGCAAGGATGATACATCAACGCTGAAGGCAGCTGAATTTGGGTTGTCTGTCTTTGTTGAGGAAGGTGAATTTTTAATCCTCTGATGCCATATGATATGATTGTTTGATTTAATTCAGGCCTAATTTCACCAGAAATCTCTCACCTCTCCAACTTGGTTTCACTTGATCTCTCTAGGAATCGTGGAGCAGGGCCCACCCAGGATGTGGTTTGGTTCTCTGGTTCAAAAATTTAACCAAGTTGCAAAAGCTTCACCTTTCAGGTATATCCATCTCTTCAGTTTTTCCTAATTCCTTGCTAAATCGGTCTTCTTTGATATCCCTAGATCTCTCCCTATGTGGATTGCATAGGAGATTCCTTGACAATGACATTCATCTTCCGAAACTCGAGCTTCTCTCCTTATGGGAAAATTCTAACCTCAATGGAAACTTCCCACGATTCAGTGAGAACAATTCCCTTATCAACTTGGATTTATCATTCACAAATTTCAGTGGAGAGCTTCCGGCTTCAATGGGCAGTCTAAAGTCTTTACAGAATTTTGGATCTCTCTAATTGCCAGTTCTTTGGGTCCATCCCTGCTTCCCTAGAGAACCTCACAAAATCACTTCCTTGAGTCTTGATGGTAATCATTTTAGTGGTAAATTGCAAATATTTTGATAATCTTAGAATTTGATTTCATTAAGCCTTTCTGGAACAATTTCAGCGGTCGATTCCACCGTCAATTGGAAACCTAACAAACCTTTATGGCTTATACTTCTCCCATAATCAGCTAGAAGGAGCCATTCCTTATACGAAAATGAAAGCGGGTTTTTCAAGTCTATCCTTTGTGCGCTTAGGGTATAATTTGTTCAATGGGACAATACCATCTTGGTTGTATAATCTGCCATCATTGGTAGAGTTAGATCTCAGTCATAATAAATTCATTGGTCATATTGGTGAATTCCAATTTGATTCATTGGAGAAGATTGATTTGAGTATGAATGAGTTACACGGGTCAATTCCAACTTCAATATTTGAACTTGTGAACCTTTCATCTCTTAAACTTTTTTCAAATAACTTGAGTGGTGTTATGGAAACAAGCAAGTTTGAAAAACTTAAAAATCTTACCTACCTTGATCTTTGAACAACATGCTCTTGTTGACCATATTAGTTCATTCCAACTCCTTGGTACCCAACATTGGATTCTAGACCTTTCTGATAGCATTAGTAGAATGTTGTCATGGAGCGTGGGAAAGGATACATTCTTTACTTGAATCTCTCTTATAACCTCATAAATTAGGTTTGAGATGCTTCCATGGTCTAGTATGAAATTCTAGATCTTCATTCAACTTCTTTGCGGGACCACTTCCAACTCCTCCAAATTCTAATTTTTTTCAATCTCCCATAACAAATTGAGTGGAGAAATCACACCGTTGATTTGCAAAGCGAGTTCCATGAGCGTTCTTGATTTGTCAAGTAACAACTTTGGTGGCATGCTTCCTCATTGTTTGGGAAATTTTGGCAAGGATCTCTCTGTTTGAATTTGAAGGAATCAATTTCATGGCACCATTCCTCAAACTTTTTTGAAGGGAAATTCTATCAGGACTCTTGACTTCAATGGTAATCAATTGGAGGGCCAAGTACCTCGATCTTTGATCAATTGTAGAGAACTTGAAGTTCTAGACCTTGGAAATGACAAAATAAATGATACGTTTCCCCATTGGTTAGGAGCTCTTCCAAAGTTGCATGTTCTTGTTTTGCACACTAATCATTTCCATGGCCATATAGAGTTTTCCAAAATCAAATCCCCATTCATGAGCCTAAGAATCATTGATCTTGCTCACAATGATTTCGAGGGCGACTTGCCTGAAATGTATTTAAGAAGTTTGAAAGCAATAATGAATATTGATGAAGGCAACGTGACAAGAAGATACATGGGGGACACTTACTATAGAGGATTCCTGATGGTGACGATAAAAGGGTTAGAAATGGAATTTGTGAAAATCTTGAATACTTTCACAACAATTGATTTGTTCAACAATAAATTCCAAGGAGAGATTCCAGAGTGCATTGGGAATCTTAATTCACTTCGAGGGCTCAACTTGTCTAATAACTACCTTATAGGACACATCCCATTATCTTTCAAAAATTTGAAGATGCTTGGATCCTGGGACCTTTCTTCAAACAACTTGAGTGGGAGAATTCCTTAAGAACTAACAAGTTTGACGTTTCTTGAAGTTTTGAATATTTCTCAAAAATCATCTTCTTTGGATTTATACCTCGGGCGATCTACCTGAAAATGATCCAGTTTGAAGACATTTGGAAATGATTATTACTAGCCGAGGATTATGTGGTTGCAAATTATCGAAGTAATAATGATGAAGTGCTAGAGCCTTCACAAGAAATAGAACCAGAGTTTGAAATTGGAATTGATTGGAAAATCACATTGATGGGATATGGATATGGGCTAGTAATTGGGTTTTCTCTTAGTTATCTCATTTCCTTAAGTGGAAAACTTGAATGGCTTGTGCGATTTATTCATAAGAATATTCACAAGAAAATTATAAGGAATAAAAGGAGCACTCATAGGCGAGGAGCACGAAGAAGCTAACTTGTTCCACTCTCATTTTATTGTGTGTTGCGTATTGCAAATGGCTTTTACATTTTATGTGAAAATAATCCATTTTATCATTATAAAGTGTAATCTTGTTTAAATTATAAATAATTTTTTTCCTTTTTACATTTATTTATTTTTTTTTTTTGTGATAATGCAATATACATACATACATATATATATACATACATACATACATATATATATATATATATATATATTTATATATATATATATATATTTTTTTGTGATAATACAATATATATACATATATGTACATATATGTATATATATATATATAGATGTATGTACATATATGTACATATATGTATATATATTGCATTATCAAAACAAAAATATATATGTATGCGTATATATTTGTGTGTGTGTATATATATATATATGTGTGTGTGTGTGTGTATGCATGCTTATAATTTGAAATATGTATATATATGTATGTATGCTTATAATTTGAAATAGCAAATGTCATATCTTGGAAACTATATAAATGGATAATTATCAAAGACTTGGGGACGCATTTGTATGCTTATAATTTGAAATATGTATATATATGTATGTATGCTTATAATTTGAAATAGCAACTCATATCTTGGAAACTATATAAATGGATAATTATCAAAGACTTGGGGAGGCATTTGGATACATTTCCATTTTTTTATAGAAGAGGTGGTAACATCTTATGTTTAACATTATGTTCCCTTGATTACTTTTTGGGATCATGATCAATCTTCTCATCAATGGTCTCCTTACAAGAATCTAAACAAGGGAGACCTAGATGCAAACTGACAAATGACAAATGATTCAATCCTTTCAATTGACTAGATTCGATTGATTGAATTATTGTTTCCCACCTTACCATTCCTAACCAATGTTAGACAAAGGAAGGAAAGAAAGGTTGATTTTTCTAATAAACATAGTTGTGAACCTACCGTTCACTCTCTTTCTAATTTGATTGAATTCCTTGAATCCTTCTTTTCAAAAAGAGTTGTCCTCTATTCTTCTTGAAACAATTACTCGGTCTTTCCTTTCCCATCCCATTTATTTAGAACCTTAATTAAGACAATAATTTTAGTTATATTGGAATATAAATAGACTCAATTATTTTCAACTAGTAATTTTTCTTAAAACATGTACGAACTGATATGTTCATGGCCCAATTAGACCACAAAGAGAGATAGAATTAATACAGCCAAAGGGCTGAGCTCACTTAACATTAGATCCGTGGTCGATCGAGCTCGTCGGCCCATTTTTTTCAAGGGAACAAAACAATTTTATTGACGAGGAAGAATTTGTTAGAGATACCTCTTGTCATATTCTTAGGCAATCTAAATCGTATGTTTTTTAGCAACGTCTCACGTGATGGTAGAACAAGTGGTGTGACATAACTTACCTTATTGGTGTGTCACAACTGGTGTCGCGCATGATGATAGAACAAGTCATGTGACACATCTTCCCTTATTTGCCCTACATGATCTTTGGGGTAAATTTTATGCAAATCAAGTGTCAATATTTTGTGTGATGAATAAGGAAAAGTAGAGGAGAATATTGGGCAATATTGGCTGGATAAAATCAGAGAGATTGGATCTTATTTTGTGAAAATTATGTGGAAGGAAGATATTGTTCTTTGATGATTATGCAAGGACAAATATTGAAGTGGAGTATGGCACATTGAGGCAGTTTAGGTAACATAGAGATGATGAATCTCGAAGATCTGAGCTGCTTAAAAGGGCAAGACGTTTTTCTCAATGGATTCATTCATACACAAAGGAGATTTTCTATAAAGACGAATGGCCGAATGATTGTTCTTTAATTGATTGGATTCCCATTAGGTTGATTGAATTATTGTTCCTACTTTATAAGTTTATCTGTTAATGGAATATTTTTCCCCATCTATATAACCCAAAGACAAGAATGAGACTATATTGATGATTGAGAAACCAATAGACAAATTAAGGTTTCGCTTTTTTTTTTAATATATATAAATAAATTTCCACTTATGAGAGTTATTTTTCAAAATTAGAACACTTATTTAGGAAAGTGTATGATTAAGAAATTTTATTTTAAGAAAAATATTTCTTTGTGAAAAATAAATAATAGCTTTCTTTTCTTTTGAATGACATGATCATCCATTCTAAAGTATGCTAAAAAAAGAGGTTACTTTATCAAATTAGTGAGAAAAAAGAAGAAGATTCTAAGAAAGAAACCCTAATTAAATTGTTAAACTTCCAAAAACGGCACCCCACTTCATACCTCTACCCACATTAATTTAAGTCACACCAATAATTTAATTTATCTACTAGACCAAAAGTCACCATCCATTTTTTGGTCATTCTTTTCTTTGTACTTCTATTTCAGTAAGTATGAAGCAAATAAAAAATTGCTAATATTATGAGCTTTCCATGTGTTGGGTGGAAGTCTTCCTCAAGTCTTTGCTATTGTTTATTCCCCCAAAATGCACCTCCCTCAGAACCCCTTTATAAATGGCCCCCAGCTTATTGAATGAAAGAAATACAACCCAATATAATGGAGGAAGTTGCTAAAGTGTTCATATCTTTAGCTTTGTTGGGTGCTTTTGGATTGTTTTTCCGACTGTATAATGCCTTGGTGGTGAAGCCGGAAAAGTTGAAATCTATTATGAGAAATCAAGGAATCAGTGGCCCGCCGCCGTCTCTTTTGTTGGGAAACATAAAGGAGATCAAGAATTCACAGTCTAAAGCGGTTAAGAACTCATCCATTGACACCCTTGGCTTGTCTTCTTTGCTCTTTTCCCCTTTTTCGAGCAGTGGCGAAACAAATATGGTAGGATTAAGTTTTCATCTTTCTTTTTCTTTTTTTTTTTATTTGGATTACTTTTTTGTGTATTACATTCTAGTATTCAGGTTCTCGTGTATGTCCAACCCATCCCTTTACCGATTGAGTTAGATTACAGGGTAAATCTTCATCTTTCTATTCTTCTTTTATTTTGATCAAATCCCCTAAGGGTCTTTGATAGGTACCAAAGCTCAACAGGAGAACCTAACCCAAAAGGCTGGCTTGATAGATGAGAGAATCTAGCAGAAGCTTAAGTACCAATCCACAATTTCTTGTGAAATTGTGTCCCATTACATCATGCTCAAGAAGTAGGAAGTCTGCAGACGGCTCATACTCTGGATAGCTTTCACTTTGGACCCTCTCCTAGGGCACCGGGTAACCCTCTTCCGGATAGTTTTTTCCTACTACGCACCACCTCTCAATGAAAGCACCAATGATAGGTACCTGAGCCAATAGGAGAGCCCAACCTAAAAGACCAGTCTTATAGGTGGGAGAACCTTTCAGGCTTAAGTACCACTCCACAATTTCTTGTGGAAATGTATCATTGTCCACCCTTAGAGATGTCAAAGGAAGCCGAGCTCTGAATTAACTTTCCTCTAGACCCTCGGGCATAAGTAGCCCTCTTGGGACCAGCCTTTTTCCCCTACGTAATATTTCTGATGAGCACCAATTTTAGGTACAAACCCCGACGGGAGAGTCGAGCCAAAAAAGGCCGTCGATGAGTGGGAAAACCTCTCTATCTTAAGTACTACTCCACAATTTCTTATGGGCCCCGGATGGAGTCTTTAATTCACGGTACACTTGACTTTAAACCCATGGAAAAATTATTATCTACATGAAATTTTCTGAGGCCACAATATGGTTGTTATTTTGCTTTTTTAAAATTTAAAATTTTTATCTAATATGGTTTTTCTGAGGTCAAGTGTTCATGTTTTACGCAAAAACCGGGAGTACGCTAGAAGTTTTCGAAAAATGATAAAGCGGTAAATTCTTTGCTCTGATCTGATTGCAAACTTGGAATTTTTCTAGATATCGGATGAAAAAAACGGACCTTACCATTGGATTCATCTCACGAAATCTAGTTACCCAAACGAATTTTGTTGAATTCTGAGACAGTCGGATATTCACAATTTTCGAGACGGTAGGTGTCTGATGGACCACTAAAACGGGATTTTGGAGAAAAAAAATCTTGTTTTTGGAAAAAAATTTAAGTAAAGTTCATTTTAAAATAATTTGAACTTAAGCGGGGTGAAATGGAATTGTTTTAGGAGCCAAAACGGACCTAAGATGAGGCTGCGCCCCAGCGACGTGATGAGCCACAAAGTGGGGACTTGAGACGGGAGATCACGGTTTCTCTTGGGAGAGAGGGGGGGGAGTGCGGCGACGACGGAGAGAGAAGAAAGAGCATTCCAACCTTCTTTCTCAGATCCTCGGAGGTTTCGTTTGTTGGAATTCATCGGGCGAAAGTGAAAGTTCATCTACTCGGCAGGGACTGGGTACCAAGAGTTTCAGAGATCCCGAAGGAGGGAGATTTCGGGATTAGGAGATGTTCTTGAGACCTCCTTCGGTTCTACTACGCTCCAGAGGTAGGGGTTCTTCTACTTTGGTTTAATTCTACCTAAGGGTTGTTTGGCTTCAAATTCTACATTTTTGTTGTATTAGGGGTTGTTTGGGAGCCAAATTCTGCATTATCTTTGTATTAGGGTACATTTGGAGACGAGTGCGCATTTATAGCTCCTTAGGGGCTGTTTGGGTTGAAAAATCAGGTTTTACAACTCCTTAGGGGCTGTTTGGATTGAAAAATCTGGTTTCTAGCCCTTAGGGGCTATTTGGATTGATTTGTTGGGTAATTGTTGGCTTAATTGTGGTTTGGTTTGGTTGTGGTTTTTCAAAGATATGAAAAAATGATATGTGGGTGGTTAAGGGGAAACTCTACCAAAATTTCCCTAGACCCTTGTCCTTGTTTTTTGCCATAACTTGGTCTACGGACCTTAAAATTGGATGATTCTAGTTGGAGGTAAAACCTAAGAACAAGAGCTACAAATGTCTAGAAGAGACCGAGGTTTAAATCCACCTTTCACAAAACCACGAAAATGAGTTTCTGATAAGATATTGATTACATCCCTCACAGGTTAACTCATGTTATTTGGACCATATATTGGGTTATACTGGTCCAAATGATGTGAATCAAAATCCTATTGAAACTAGACACCTAGAGCTAACTCATGGAAAGAAAGTATGGTCACATTATGTCTCTATTGTTCCCAGAAATTCGTCCAATTGAGAATACAATACTACCCCTAGAAACTATTCAGGAGCTATCCAGAATGTTTTGGCCATATCTCTTAATTTAAAGGTCCAGATGACCTAATCTGTAAGCCTTTGAAAACTTAAGACATAGGTGAACATTTTGTTAGAAGATCACTTTGTCTAAAAACCTCGTTTACAGGGTCAAAATTGTAGTTGGAGATAGACTTGGGGTGTGCCCTTAGGGACTGTTTGGCTATGTTAAAACGGCTTTAAATGCCGTTTTGTGTCCCGATTGTGGCCGCTTGTGTGAATTGTTTTGTGATTTGTGTGTAATATGCCCCAAAAAGTGTTTAGGGACTGTTTGGGATCAAAAAGATTAATTCAGACTTTGGCTGAGATTGTGACCTGTTTAAAGGCTTGTTTTGGCCGATTTCATGGCTAGTTTTGAGCCTGGGTTAGGGGGTTGTTGGACTGTTGTTGTGGGCACCCTATATGCCACATTTTTCCCTAAAGATTAAGCTCGTTGTTGCTTGATATGTGGTAGCATGTTTATTGTTGTGGTTCGTGAATGTTAATACATGTATTCTAAATGTAGTAACATTGTTGTGAATGTTTAATTGAAAATTATATGCATGTGATATAATTGTCCAGGATACAAGGTAAATTGTATGGTTTATATTGTCCATATGACATATCATGCACGGGAACATCGCACTTCATGGGTGTGGGTGCATGGTTAGAATCTAACACCACAATTGGTGATTTGGTGGGTGGGCCCGCTACTGTTGGACGAAGTCCAATAGAGTCGCATGGTTGTATAAAGCGGAAGCGTCTTCAATTAATAGCAAGAAGGGCTAGACGCTCCATCGAGTGAAAGACCCGGACTGGTTTACTACACTTGGACGGTGAAAGTCCAAAAAAAAGTATAGACGGTGTGCGGAACCGACGGTGAGAGTCCAGAAATTCGCTACCCACAAAAGACACAATGATTTTATAAATGAAATGATCATTCAGGAAATGACATCTAAAAAGCTTTTGGTTTGTAAAAAAATGATTTTGGTTTCAAAAAGGATCATTGGATGTATTCCATCAATGACAGTTTTTATCACACATGGGCATCGCATTGTGTGGTGGAAGTCGATAAAGACTTCGGTGTAAATTCGATAAAAAGACTCGGTACATCGTGCGCCAGTGACTCTCATCTCATTTCATGGCATAACATATAGAATTCCAACCTAAGTTACATATTCCTGTTTGGTATTGTGATGTGAATGTGATTGTTAAGGTGAACATTGCATGTGCACTTAGGTGGGGAGTAGCCTCTGTAGGAATTACTCTACTGGGCGTGGCTCACCCTATATGGGATAACATTTCAGGGACAATAAATTTGCCAGTGGGAGGTTCTCATCCGGAGCCGCGAGAGTGAAGAAAGTCGGCTTGTGGTTTTGTAATCATTTTTGTAAAATGTTTGAAGTAAATTCATTTGGACATGTACTAATGTATTAATGAGTGAAATTGAACTCATATGTAATTTTTATGTAAAAGGGTTGTAATTTTTACTCATAAAAAGACCCGGAGCGATCATTGTGTTATATTGGGCCCCAGATGGATCATATGCTTGTATAATGTATAGGTTAGGAATTGGATAAAACTCCCTGCACAAATGAGACTATGTCCGATTTTTGTTAAATTATGGATCCGGTAAATGGGACACACGATGTGGGATCGGGTTACTCGATAATTTACAGGTTTTCCATGGGTTGATGGGTCAACGGACCCGGTTTGGGGCGTCACGGCTTGTTATCGAGTCTAGGTATCACGTTACCTAAAGGCTTGATGGGCATGAGTGCGAACCATTGAATTCATTGTGCATTTAATGATTGGTGCTTAATATGCTACATGATTGTGTGATGTGTGTTGTGTGAAAGATATACATGGTTAAGTGTATATGGAAAAAGAGGAATATTAGGGTTTTTTTTTTTTTTTTTTTTGGTAGGCAAGAAGCAAATATTATAAACAAAGCGAGGCGAGCCCTAAGGGTATATAGGTTGTATCTGAGAAAAGCGAAATTCTACCTACCACCCCTGAGCTTAGGAAAACACATGATGCACATTAATAAATTTACAAGCGGGTACTCCCCCTCATTCAAGTAGTGACCAAGATGTGATAGAGGAGATGAAAGTGTTTAATCCTATGTGAGGGAGAAGTTTAAATTGCCAAGCGTCCTTTCTGTTCTTTTCTTCCACAGCACTTGAGGAGAATTTAGATAAGAGGCGCCTTCGCGACTTCTTAGCTTCTTTTCTTATAAGAAAGTCGACCATCCATCATTAAGTCCTTGTCGTAATGGGCAAACCCATTCCATTCGACAAAGCAATGAGGAGGCCTAGAGATCTCAGTTATGAGGCGGTCACGGAAAATAAGTGATCCTAAATTTTCCTCCTCCTCTTTGCACATCGGGCATCCGTTTACAAGCTGAAAACCCCTTCTCTTTAATTGGTCCCCAGTCAGCACCTTTCCCCACCAAACCTCCCAAGTGAACACGCTTACTTTAGGAGGGACCCGATTGTTCCAAATGAGGCCTACTGGGTAATTATCAATACGTTCATTTTCCATGTGCATATAATTTGCCTTGATTGTATACTGGCCTTTCTTATTATTATTTTTTTTGATCAGTAAAAAGCAATATATATAGATATGAAAAAAGAGCACCAAGCTCCCAAAAGTACCTGAAGAAGTATAGGAGCACAAAACACACTCTCACCTAAGCCCCCATCAGGCAACCCCACCAAAAATTTAAAGTTATCCACCTTTGAACACCTTAGCCCACCCTGAGTAAACAAAAGAAAGATTTCATCCCACATGCGGAGGGCCTCGTTTTCAAAAACCACCCTATTCCTTTCCAACCGAGTCCAAAATAAACACGAGCCGCCATCAAATTCTCTTCCTTTTTTTCCAACTTGCTTTTTTGCTAACAAGGAGAAGTTACTAACCCGTGCGGGGAACACGATTAACCATTAATTGCCAAAAGGAGATCCCATAACATCTTGGCTCTCGAGCAATGGATAAGCAAGTGGTCTATTGTTTCCTCATGCTCTTCACATAAAAAACACCTATTTACTATGGGAATTCCCCTCCTCTTCAGTTGGTCCAGCGTTAGCACCTTACCCCAGGAAGCTTCCCAGGCGAAGAAGCCCAATTTTGGGGGAACACTTGGGTTCCAAATGGATCTACTAGGGAAATCCATAGGGAGCAAACATCGAAACTACGATACATATGTCTAAGCGAAAAGCCATCGGTCGAAGAATCCTTTGGCAAGGCGATCATGCGGGCGGGCTGTCTTGCTGTTGTGAAGAGAAAAATAAAACCTTTCCACCTCTTCCATCTCCCGAGTCATTGAAGGTCTAAGGAGGCTGGAGACCAGCTGACCTCCGGCTAAAGTCGAACATATCACGCAGCCCTGCAAGTCTCTTGTGTTTGCCAAATTGAGTAGTGGGAAGAAAACATGGCCGAGCTACGGTCGTCGCCCCGAGGATCCTTCCAGAGAAGGTAACCTACTACCATTTCCTAGGGAGGGAATAGCGTTGTGAGAGAAGGAAAGCCATTCTTTGATGTCTTTCCATAATCCAGTACCATAACCTCCCACGATGTCTACAGAATACCAACCCCGACCCATCCCCAAACTTGAGTGCGATCACCATTCTCCATAGAGTCCCTCTCATTAGCAAACCGCAAACACCACTTACGAGGCGGTGCTTTGTTCATCGAGGCCTCTCACCCCTAACCCCCTCTACTTTTCTCTAGTATTTGTTTTTCCGTTCGTGCCTCTTGACATCCGCAAAGATTTTGTCCTCCTTTGCCTCGCACTGCTGTACTAATAGAGCGATTAGCCTTTGAGCTTCATCGACTCCCTAGTCGTCATGATCTGAAGAACCTTAAATTCCACCACCTTCACCCCTCAAAGACTCCCACACTTCCCTATCATTTTTCCTTTTGATCCCATTAATTGCATAAATGGTTTGGGAGATAGGTTGCGAGACGAATTCTCCCATTCCATTTATCTTCCCAAAATCTTATTAGGTCTTGTTCCGGCTGCACAGTGCATGTTTCAATTGCTGGCCTTCTTTTAATGTCCTTCTGAGACCCACCCAAAACTCCATTTGGTTCCTTTGAAAACCACTCCCCAACTTCTAGACCATACTTTAGCTTGATCAGTTTCTTCCACGGGGGATTATCTTCTGTGGCCAGTCTCCAATTCCATTTACCAAGCATTGATTTGTTCAGATTTTCCAGTCTTCTTACTCCCAGCCCACCACTTTCTTTGCTTTTGCAAACCATGCCCCAATTCACTAAATGAATATTCACATCCCAGAGTTTCCCCCACCTAAGGGAAGTTCCTTTGGATTTTTCAACCTTAACTTTACCCACAGTAGGCATTGTATATGACATTGTATAGATGGGCAGATTAGAGAGTGTGCTCTTAATCAAAGTCAGTCTTCCCCCTTTTGATATGTATTGTCTTTTCCAAAGCACCAACTTTTTTCTGAACCTTTCCTCCACTTTATCCGCTGAATTGATTTGCTTCATACAGGGAAGGCCCTAAGTAAGTGGTAAGCAAGTTCACCTTCCCTCTGACCCAATTCGACCCGAATCTTCTGGTTCTCACTATCCCTCTTTGCGAGTTGAGCTCTTTTCCAGATTTATTTTCAGACCGAAAATGGCTTCAAACCATAGCAAGACCCAACTTAGATAGGCTAACTGCTCCCTAGTGTCATTGCAAAAGACTAAAGTGTCGTCTGCAAACAACAAGTGTGTGATCACGCTCCTCTTTTCTTGCCTATTTGCAATATTGAAACCGTTCGATAACCCCACGAAGCGACCTTATCTAGGTTGGAGAATACTTCCATTCCTATGACAAAAGATATGGAGAGGGTCTCGCTTCCTCCCAACCCCTAGTCTTTATTAAAAAAACCTTCGAGTGCCGTGATTAAAGCGAAAAAATGTTGTTGTTATGCATCGTTTGATCCATCTGATCCACTTTGTTCCAAAACCCATCTTTTGCATCACCTTTAAAATGCAGTTCCAGTTGATTTGGTCATATGCCTTTTCAATATCTAACTTGCACAGTACCCCCTTTTCCTTCCTTTTCAGCATTGTATCAATGACTTCGTTCGCCATCAAAGAAGCATCCATGATCTGCCTTCCTTCAACAAAAGCATTTTGGGCTTTATTTATCAACTTATGCAAGACCTTTTAGTACGCTAGCAAGGATATAGCCCCTATAAACATCTGAGCTACCCATGGCTTGATTGGCCTAAAGTCCTTGAAATCCTTGTGATAATTACGCATTTCTTTGTATTATGAATTTGTTTAGGAGCCAAATTACGCATTTTGATGTATTAGGGGTTGTTTAGGAGCGGAGTGCATTTATGGCTCTTAGGGGTTGTTTGGGTTGAAAAATCAGGTTTCATGACTCCTTAGGAGCTATTTGGATTGAAAAATCTGGTTAATGGCCCTTAGGGGCTGTTTGGATTGATAATAACCTTGGATATGACCAAATTACAAAAATACCCCTATACCCAAAATATAGCGTAACGGGAACGACTCCACTCCGCTTAGGCATTTGCCCAGCCCTTCTAGCATCAACACAACAATAACGGCCTGACCCAACCATGTAGATATTGTTCGCTTTGAGACTAAGGGGCCCTCACGAAAAAATGTAATTCCAATAGGGATGGGGCGAGGAATCTAATCAGGCCAAAAATCGGACCCATTGCCATCCCCAACTGTAGATATGTTGCAAAAATCATCCCAATGCATGTATCAAAGGCGAACATAAACATGGTGATAACATAAACAATCGGAGAAAAAACAAACAAAATTAAAAATTAAAGAATGCCAACTCCTTTGTGTATCGAGAGACGAGGCTTTCCTTGAATACAATAATGGGGAGCATCTCTCTCACTTCTTTCTTCAAGCCCAATTTAGATACCTGAATCATTGACAAAACAAAGATATAAAATGAATGTGAATAGATAAAACTGATCTGTTTGGTTGCTGAGAAAATATAAGGGAAGAAAATGGAAAATGTATGTTAGTGTTGTTTTTGTTTCCATAATGCATTTGGCTCCATTGCATAGAGCTTAGGGGTATGTTTGGTTCAACCTTTGAAATGCATTTTCTGAATTATGAATCTCAAAAGGAAAAAAAAATCTAGTGGGACATCGGAAGAAATTAAAAAAAAAAATCTATTCTTACATAAAGTTCTCAATGAAAATGAAAATATAAAAACTTTGATGTTTCAGAAAGGCAAAGAATTACTGGGGATCACTAGTCGATGTCTTGTGATAATTTTCATTTCTCCCCACACCCTGTTTTAGAAAAATACCAAACAAGCCTTTACTCAAAGTTTTCTCGAAGCGGCAATGGGGAAAATTAAGTACCCAGCAAATATTGCATACGGCCCCGAGTTCCACATGTAAAATCTTAGTCTCAATGCTCAAACTCCTCACATTTACTCAAATTTTCTCAGCAACCAAACAAGGGGAAAAATTAAATCCAATAGGGATGGGGCGAGGAATCTAATCCGACCAAAATCGGACCCATTGCCATCCCTAACTATTAGATATGTTTGCAAAAATCATCCCGATGGCCATGTATCGAACGAGGAACATAAACATGAGTGATAACATAAACATGAGTGATAACATAACAATCGGAGAAAAACAAGCAAAATTAAAAATTAAAAATGCCAACTCCTTTATTGTGCTTCTATGACGAGCTTTCCTTGAATACAATAATGGGAGCATCTCTCTCACTTCTTTCTTCAAGCCCCGATTTAGATACACGAATCATTGGCGAAACAAAGATCTCCGATAGATGAATAGATAAAATGATGCGTTTGGGTCTTTGAGAAAATATAAGGGAAGAAAATGGAAAATGTATGTTAGTGTTGTTTTGTTTCCATAATGCATTTTGGCTCATTGCATAGAGCTTAGGGGTATGTTTGGTTGACCTTTGAAATGCATTTTCTGAATTATGAATCTGAGGAAAAAAAAAATCCTGAAAGTGGGACATCATAAGAAATTAAAAATAAAAAATAAAAATCTATTCTTACATCAAAGTTCTCAGTAATGAAAATATAAAAACTTTGATGTTTCTAGGAAAAAGGCAAAGAAAATTGCCTAGGATCACACTAGTCAATGTCTTGTGATAATTTTCATTTCTCCCCACACCCTGTTTTAGGAAAATACCAAACAAGCCTTTACTCGAAGTTTTCTCGGCGACGAAAGGGAAAATTAAGTACCGAGCAAATATTGCATCGCCCCGAGTTCCACATGTAAAATCTTAGTCACAATGCTCAAACTCCTCACATTTACTCAAATTTTCTCAGCAACCAAACAAGGGGAAAAAAGTAAAAAAAAAAAAAAAAGAGTACCAAACGGCAAAAAACCCTAGGGTTCAAAATTCAGAATTGAAAGTCCCAAACTTGTGCTCGAATTCTCTCAGCAGCATGCATTTCCCATAGTTCCCAAACAACAAAAAAATTCAAGATCCAAAACTTCATTCTCTTCATTTCTCACCAGCCAAACAGACAGGGAAAACCCACATCGTAGAAGATCGGAGAAGAGGGGAAAAAACCTAAGCAACCTTGCTTCTTCTAGTTCCCGAATGCTTGAACCCACATTCAGACCCTCGAAGATCTCTCCTATTCTCACATTTTTTCCTGACCAAACGGATAAAATAGCCCCAATTGTAAAACAGCAAAAGCGAGGAAAACATACCCCGGAAGTGTGATTGGCATTGTCGTGCATAGAAGATCGCATCGACGAAAGCCAATCGAGACCTCCGGCCAGGCGAAGATAAAAGAGGTAGAACAGCAAAAGGAGAATGAAGGTGAAGAGGATAGGAATAGAGAAGATGAAGGCCTGGTAAAGCTTTCCGGAAGAAATAATTTTCTTTGTTGAAGCGGTTGAGGAAGTAATTTGGAAGAAACAAAAGAAATAATGTTTCAAATCAAAATATATTAATAATATCTCTAGTGTTTTTCTTTTTTATCCTCTTTTCCTCTAGCACGGTAAGTGATTTTTTTACTAATTATTAATATGAAATCACTCATTTCAATCTATTTCTTTCTTCTTTTTTTTCAATAAAATGGTTCTATAAATATTTAAGTCTTATTTTATTTTTTTTGTCGTTACCGTCTTATTATGACGTTTGATTTATGATTGTCTTATTATCGTGTTTGATTTGTCATCATTTTATTGGAGCGTTTAGTTTATAATCAACTTGTTATAATATAGTGTTTTTCGTGGTTTTGTTACAACATTTTATTTATGTAAGGACATATAAACAGGTAAAACAAATTCGATTAATAAAATATATCAATTATGAAAGTCAATATATTAAAGAACGGGTCATAAATATTATAGTCACTATATTATCAAATTGATAGGTTTTATATCGATTTATTATATTATTAATCTTGATATTATTTCTGTCTTTTATGTTTTTAAATAATTTATATCTTGGATATATCAATTTTTTACAAGTTTGGATTAATAAAATTATTTTTCATTTAAAAATATATATATCAAAAAATTCTCTAAAATATCTAAAATTTATTTTATTTTAAAATAACTTGTATTAATAAAAACCAATTTGACTAAAATTAATATCTTAATTATTTTATTCATGAGAAATGTCGACTTTAGTAGGAACCCGAATTCATGAATTTTATTATTTTATAAAAATTACAAAAACATGTGAGATAAGGTTAATTATGTACCAATATTTGTATATTTCTTATTTTTCTTTTAATAGTGAAAATGACATTGCCATTTTTGGCAGGATATAGATATATTAATTATACCTTTGTCAAATATCGATGTCATTCAGTTTCGGTGAACATAATTTACATGGGCATCAAAATTAGTCCTTCACAAAACAATTAAAAAATGTGTGAAATATATAATAAATAATTTTTACACTACAAGAATTTGATAGTTTACGTAATAAATTTACCTACTATAACAATTTTATAGGTAAAAATAGAGGTTTACTGACAAATTACCTACTAAATTTAGGAAAATATGTTTTCAATAATTTAACTACAAAATACCTACTAATATTTACTTACAAAACTATTTAGTCGATAATTGGCACAAGATATTTGTGACAACTTATCTACAATTTACCTACTAATATTTACCTACAAAACTATTTATTCAGTAAATATAGTGCCAATTTTTTATGCAAGATATTAGCGATAATGTACCTATAATTTACCTACAATATTTATGATTTCATGATTAGCTACTGAATTATTGTTGGTAAACTGAGAAATTTTTTTTTTTATTTCTCAATAGTTTACCTATTATCGTGTTTTGTAGGTAAATATACATATTTTTAAATTATTTTTGTTTAGTAATTACCTACTAAAATTTTTGTTGGTAAAATGGAATATTTAAAGAAAACAATAATAAAATAATTTTTATAAATAATTTTTTATTTACTCATATTATTTTAGTAAATAAAAAAATTTAAAATCAATTAATTATTTTAGTAAAATGATTCAAACTCATTTGATATATTTTTACATATCATATAAAATCCATATAATTTTAAAAATCATTAAATTTTATTAATCAGAGTCTTAAAAACTCATTTGATAATTTTTTTGTTTGAGCTTATTTTTTCTATGAAAAATTACATTAATTATAAGAAAAAATGCATTTTATGACGTTTGATTCCTTATTACATTAATTACATGATATGGTCTTCGATGCATTCATGACTTGATACTTTATGTTTAATATAATATTTTTAAGTTGACCCATTTTTGAAATAGATAGAAAAATAATATAAATAAAAATAATTTATTTTATTTTAGTATGATATTAAATAATCATTGAAACTAATTAGTTTTTAAATATAAAAAATTACATACTTTTTTGCAAAAAAATAAAAAATACATACTTATAAATTTAATTTGAAGGTATATCTAATTGATTAATTAAAGATTTTATATTTGTGAAACTGAATATGTATAAATAATTTTAAAAATTAAAATTATTTATTTTAACAGGTGAATCAGGACCTTGAAACTAAAGGAGGCAATTTGAAACGATCAAACGCTCCAAAATTATTCTAAAATGGAAATAATAATATCATTTTAGGGTTTTCAGTATATATTTAGTTGACTTTTGGCAGGAAAATTTTGGAAGCTTAGAAGCTTCTCATTCTCTCCACTTTTCTCTTTCGTTGATCGCCATTTTCTTGGGGAAAAAAATGGGAAAAGGTCTAGGTCTCTACACCGACATCGGCAAGAAGGCCAGAGGTGATTCATCTCTTGCTTCATTCTTGGCATATTTTTTTTAAAATTTTTTGTATCTTTACTTTTACTTATATTTGTTTTTATTTACACATGGATAAGATGTTGTTGCTCTTCTTATTGTTGTTATTTCAAATCTTCTCTACAAAGATTACCAGAGCGACCACAAGTTCATCGTTACTACGTACACATCCTCTGGAGTCGTACGTCCCTCTCTCGATTTAATAAGTTGATGAAATTAGGGCTTTGTTTTTTGTTTCTTATTCTAAGGATTTTGTTTGTTTGGCTAGAAAATTGAGGGAAGGAAGTGATTTCTTATGTTTGAGTTTATGTCCTTTAGTTGTAATGGATTAACAGTACACGTCATTTGTGCTAATAATTGACTTCGGATTATTTAAGTTGGTTCGTTTGTTCTATAAAGTAATGGAGAAAGTCTGCAGTTTCGATTTTATTTTTGAATGCTACCCGAACATAAATTTTTCTCTATTTTCTGTATTTTATTTTTATTTTTCCTCCTTTGGACATGCTGACATTGAGTTATTGCTCCTATTTGGTATATTGTCGGTATATATATTGAAAATGTTTAGTGCAGTTTGGGTTTTGTTTTAGTTGGCATGCTATTAATCATATGCCAGCGGTGTGTTATCCATTTGCAATCACGATTTAGCATGACCCTTCCAATTGCATAACATTAGTCATGCAGTGCTTGTTTATTAGTTTTCTTGATTTGCTGTTACAATTAGGAACATTATTATGTTGCTTGGAAAGTATTGTGGAACATTATGAATATTCTTTCTATGAAGTGTTTGATTAGTAAATTTTAACTTCTAGGAGGCCACCATTGTACATAGGTGAAGCTTTCTTCACTTGTAGGTTTATTAGGTGGGTGACCTCAAATTGAGGTTGGTGAGGTTTTTGTTTGCTTGTCTTCTTTATGTTTGCCCTATATACTTCAGGTATACTTTGTTGTTCTGTTTGCACAGCATCTATCAAAAAGAAAAAGAAAAAATGGCGCAGGGACTACCTCATTTGTTCATTAAAGCGAGGGTGTACGTCTGACAACCTTGTCGGACACAGCGCAGTCAGGAATTGATTCGCTGCGAGTGTTCTTTCGGTGTCACGATACATAATTATCATAGAAATTAGACAAACTTTGAAATGCCAAAATTTACCACTTCTCTGAAACACAACCTCATATTTCCCCTTAGAATATAATCATTGGAGCTGAAATTTCTGCAGCTAGTTTTCTTGTTTCCATTAACACTTAGGCACTGCTAGAGGATGCAGTTAGCAGAAGATTGGTGCCTTTGTCAATCTAGGATCATATTATCTTGTGGGAACCCCTTTTGATATTTTATTAGCTTTCGTCTTCCATATGAGATTATCATTGATGTGCTTGGAATATTTTAACATATTTATGATTGAGATGGCCACAGGATATTAGGCGAGGAGATTTGATAATAGACCTTAATGATGGGCGGTCGAGCATGGCCCTAATTGCATAATACGGTAGTGAATTGATAAAATCAAGGAAAAATCATCTTGAGTCACATTCGACATCGGTCGCCTGACTTAAGGTTATTATTAAGTATCAACTCTATAATGTTTAGAATTTTGTTTTACGCTCTTATATGAATGATGAGCTTCTTGTTGGTGATTATGATGATACCTATTTGGAAAATTTCTGCTCTAATTTTTTGAGTATGTTCTGGACCTGAAAGTGGAAACTAGAAATATTACCATATCTATCACTACGATATCCATTATATTACCATGCCTTTCACCTTATATCCACTTCATATTAATCATAGCTTTGGTGTTTCTTTGTTTTCTTTGATTTACTTTTGAATCTGATATGCTATTACTCTAAAAATTAGTCATTCTTTTTGTCCTTTTGGTGTTATTTTTATAAAATATTTACTACTCAGCTTATGTAAATAAAGCCTCCTTAAGAACTATGATGCAGATAAAGGAGGTGGTGGTGCAGTTATTTTGTCCAAAATGCAATGCCTGTGGCAAAATGTATGGTCGTTTGTTATATAAGTGTTGGGATCTCAATAAACCTCATTGATTATCAATAATTGATTTTTAGGCTTAAGGATCTAATTGATATTTGAGTTCAATGACTAAAAGAGAGTAAAAGAAGATTGTAAGACTATTTTGATTTCCAGCTTCCACATGTTTTATTGCTAAAAGTATTGTTTTAGAACTTGGTTCAGCGAAAAACCAAAGAAATTATTGTTTTAAGACTTGAATTAGGTACAATTTAAAAAATCTTGGAACTGAAACAGGTGCCTATAGTGCAGGGGTATAATCACATGGTTTAAAGGCAGGAAATTGCCAAAGCTTACTAAAACTGATAACTTCTATGAAAAAACGGACAACCAAATCACATGGTTTATTATTCTACTCAAGCTGCACCTCCACTTTTCTAGGATAATGCATTCTAATACATTCTATGAATCCTTCCACCATAAAGAATCTCAATGATTCTTACCTCTGGAGTCGTACGTCCCTCTCTCGATTTAATAAGTTGATGAAATTAGGACTTTGCTTTTTTGTTTCTTATTATAAGGATTTTGTTTGTTTAGCTAGAAAATTGAGGGAAGGAAGTGATTTCTTATGTTTGAGTTTATGTTCTTTAGTTGTAATGGGATAACAGTACACGTCATTTGTGCTAATAATTGACTTCGGATTATTTAAGCTAGTTCGTTTGTTCGATAAAACAAGGGAGAATGTCTGCAATTTCGATTTTATTTTTGAATGCTACCCGAACAGAAATTTTTCTCTGTTTTCTGTATTTTATTTTTATTTTTCCTCCTTTGGACATGCTGACATTGAGTTATCTATATGGTATTTTTTTTTTTTTTTTTTTTTTTTTTTTTTTTTTTTTTTTTTTTTTTTTTTTTTTTTTTTTATCGGTAAAAAGCAAGTTTTTATAGGAAATTTCTAGGAGTACACACGGGATGTGGACAGGTTGCCAAAACAAAAAAACATGAAACAAACCCCTAAACCACATGCGCACCTCGACCATGTGAGGAAATCTAAAGCGAGTTTGTATTATCATTGCTATCTGAGTTGTGAGTCCACAAATTGGAGACAAAGTTAATTTTAATCCTTTGGGCTGAGGTAACCTCATTCTCGAACGCCAACCTGTTTCTAGCACGCCAGAGAGTCCAAAACAGACACAAGGGGGCTGCTGTCCACATTTTTTTCCGCTTCTTTCCCACGGCGACTCCTTGCCAAGCTAAAAGGGTGTGAAAGACCGAATGTGGGAACACCCAACTAATCCCAACGACGACTCCAATATGGTACATATGTTAATCAGTATATATGTATTAAAAATGTTTAGTGCAATTTGGGTTTTGTTTTAGTTGGCATACTATTAATCATATGCCACTGGTGTGTTATGCATTTGCAAGGCCTTGGAGTGGGTGGCCTCGGAGTGGGTGGCCTCAAATTGAGGGGTTGGTGAGGTTTTTGTTTTGCTCGTCCTTTTCTTTTTGGTACGCCTATACTTCCGGTACACTTTGTAGTTACGTTGCCTTGCTTATCCATCAAAAAAAAAAAAAAAAAAAAAAAAAGAAATACCAGCGCAAGGCTACCATTGTTCATTAAGGCAAGGTGTACGTCTGACAACCTTATTCGAGACATAAGCTGCGGAGTCAAGATTCAACTGCAGAGTGTTCTTTCAGGTTATTTCCATCATTCTTCTGCTATTAACATAATTATCATAAGAAATCAGACAAACTTTGAAGGATGCCAAAATTTACCACTTATAAAAAACACAACACATATTTCCCCCTTGAATACTATAATCATTGGGTGAGAATTTCTGCGGCTAATTTCTTGTTTTCATTAACATAGGCACTCTGGGGATGCGGTTAACGGGATGGTTGCATCGAATCATGGATCTTCTTGTGGGAACCTTTTGCTATTATTGCTTTCATCTTCCATATAGAGATTATCATTGATGTGCTTGGAATTTGATTTTAACATATTTATGATTCGGGATAGCCTACGGGATATCGGGCGGAGGAGATTGATAATAGACCTTAATGATGGTAAATTGACAGCAGCCCTAGTGCATGTCTGTGGTAGTGAATTGATAAAATCAAGGGAAAATCTTGAGTCATTCAACATCGATTAGCGAGCTTCAAAGGTTATTATTAAGTATCAACTCTATAATGTTTGGGAATTTTGTCTCTGCTCTTATATGAATGATGAAAACTTCTTGTTGGTGATTATGATGATACCTATTTGGAAAATTTCTGCTCTAATTTTTGGAGTATGTTCTGGACACGAAGTGGAAACTAGAAATATTACCATATCTATTCTACCATATCCATTATATTACCATACACCTTTCTGCCATATCCACTTCATATTAATCATAACTTTGGTGTTTCTTTGTTTTCTTTGGTCTAGCCGAATCGATGTGCTATTACTGCAAAAATTCGTCATTCTTTTTGTCCTTTTGGTGTTATTTTTATAAAATATTTACTACTCAGCTTATGTAAATAAAGCCTCCTTAAGAACTATGATGCAGATAAAGGAGGTGGTGGTGCAGTTATTTTGTCCAAAATGCAATGCCTGCGGCAAAATGTATGGTCGTTTGTTATATAAGTGTTGGGATCTCAATAAACCTCATTGATTATCAATAATTGATTTTAGGCTTAAGGATCTAATTGATATTTGAATTCAATGACTAAAAGAGAGTAAAAAGAGCGATTGTAAGACTATTTTGATTTCGGCTTCCCTATGTTTTATGACTTTAAAGTATTGTTTTAGAGGAACTTGGTTGACGAACGAAAAGAATTATTGTTTAAGACTTGGATTAGGTACGATTTAAAAATCTTGGAACTCAAATAGAATTTACTTTGAAATACTGAGTATGTCATGGTTTGAGGCAAGAATTGCAGAAGCATGCAAAAAGCTCACTATAAGAACAACCATCATAGTTTACTTGCTTCAAAAAAGCACAGCCTCGAGCGAATTTTATTATTCTACTCAGATTCAATACCTCCACTTTTCTAGGATAATGCATTCTAACACATTCTATAAATCCTTCCACCATAAAAGAATCTCAATGATTCTTACCTTAAGTCCTTTAGGACACACAGCTAGTGATAATATACCACCTCCATCCCACATCCTTCCCCAACACGACCTTGGTTTAAGAGAACTGATAAAACTAACTTTCACGCAATCTTTTTTTAGATTATGCTTTATAAGGTGAGTTTTTATTTTATTTTATTTTATTTTTCCTTGCATTGGTTTTCGGTTAGACTTCGAATGAAAAAAATTTAGAAGACAAGAAACTTGACTCCTTTTGAATTGAGATGCTTTGTCACATTAAATTCATAATATACCTTTTTCTTATGTGGTTGGATTTCTTTTAATAGATGCCCCATATTCTAGGTCTTAATTTTTTTGTTTTTATATTCTAATGCATTGATCAAATAATGACATATTTCCGTCCCATATGGTTTCTGATCCCGAATTAATTTATCTTTTAAGTTGGTTTAATATTATGCAATTGAGTCGTCTTGTTATCTTGATATGGTCCAACTAGGCTTTTTTTAAGGTCTCAATTGCATAGAATTATGATTCAATTACATGTCTATTTTGATTATAACATAGAATCATATACTATAGAAATGTTTCATGTGTGACAATGCAATAGATGAATTAGTCAAAATAACATAGGAGGACCTTCAACTCACACTGAAGTTACACCCTTGGAGTTAATACTATTGTCACAAATGCCATCACTCTTTCCAACTGATCCATCATACTATTGTCTCAATTACTGATATTTTATTGGTTCAAATAGCTTCAATCTTCAATCATTTCTTATGAAAATTAATTAATCAATGAAAAATGAAGTCCTTTATATCATTTGACAATACATTTATATAAAGACAGTCATTATTGACGCAAAGTTGCTGCATGATTGCATTCTTCACGTCCTTTTGTTGACCTTTTAGAGCTAAAAACCAACAACACCCCACAAAACCAAACATCCAATTCAATAAATTTTGGAAAAAGTATCTATCCACACAATTATTAAAGAACCATAAAAATTAGAAATGGATTCTATGAAATTCATTTTTAATATTAAAATTTAAAATTAATTATATTTTTATGCAATCTTTCGATAAAATGTATTAATAATTATTTTTTTAAAACATAAAATATAAAATAACCTAATTTTACGCGAAAACCCTAAATTGGGAAAAAACAATCGTATGAGGAGAAATCCACTATTCCAAATTTGAGTATTGTGATTGTTGGGAGTGATGTCAGACGTTGTCGAAGTCTCAAGGCACCCTTAGAGAAGACATGTTTTTACTTTAAGAAGATTGTGACTGCACAAGACTCGATCTAATCTCCATTTCCTTCCATCAATTGTATTTTTATTTTTATTTTCTTGTTTTCTCCTTTTTGTTTTAGTTTATATACTATCGATTGTAACAAGTGGGAGATAGAAGAGGATCTAAAAATATTAACATGGTAGATGGGAACTCTCTGGTTATCATCCTTGAAGAAAAAATGGCAATGTGAGGTGTTGGAAGTCCCACATCGATGGAACATAGTCTAATCGAAGTGAATATATGCGAAGAAACCTTCCGCTTGCTATAAGGTCTTTTAATAGGAAGTGAGAAGGTTCTAAAAATATTAATAGGTATACACTTGGAAGAATGGCATCCAAAACCATTTCTAGGAAATTACGGGTGGCAATTTGTGTTCATACATGGTGTTGATTTAATTATATATTTTGCATAAATCAAAAAACAAACTTTAATACTAAAAACAACTAACAAGTAACACATGGTATAATTTATTAAATTCATTTAATATTCAAACATTCTTATTCAATAATCAAATTGAGTTAGATTTTAGGTTGGTCTATGCATATGTTATCAATCTTTTAATTAATATATTTATAATTCAAATGACTTGTTTATTAAAAAGTAAATTTAATATGAGACAAATATGAATTAAATATTGTAAAGTTATAATTAAGTTAATTAACATGATTATTAAATAAGTTAGTTATTTGAATCTATTAGAAACATGATATTTGAATCCAAATTCCTATAAGTTTAGCTTTTAGGATCTTAGTAATTTAACGTGGTATTAAAATTTGGTTTTGGGAAGTGCAGAGTATGACTGAATCTTTTTGTAATTTGAATCCTTATTTATTTATTTAAAAGTTCATAAAAATGCTCATTTTGATTTGTTTGACTCTCCAAGTGCATGTATGGAGTCGCATTTGAGGGCTTGGGCTTTTAGTAAAGTTGATCGTTTAATATAATCAAGTTTGTATAATATTTGTTTAATATAGGTTAACCCAAAATTAACTATTTATTAAATGAGTTAGATGTATAAGACAATCTGGTGGATCAAAACATCATTATTCTCCAATCTAAAGTGATTTAAAGATATTTATCAAACTTTATTATCGCATGAGGGAATGACGAGTGGAGAACCCACCGCAGCCCAGCATCTAAGGAGTAGCATGATTGATCATTAAGTGCGTAGACCAAGCATGTCTGAAGCTCTTGTTGCTGTGTATAAGTCAACTAAGATATATTAATTTCTTCACTTAGCATCAATGATAAAGAAGGCCTTTTGATAGTCATATTAATTTCCATGGAATAATGCACGAAATTATTGATTTTGATTACTTCAATATCACACTATCATGATAATCAATCACAAGAACCCTATTAAAGATGATTGTAGATTTAGGTTATTTGGATGGAAGGTGCATAAATGCTCCGATTTCTACGTGTATGTCTTATTTTGCTTTCATGAACTTTTTTGTGGTGCTCAAAATATAAACTAACATTTACTATTGTAGCTTTTCGAAATGATCGTCTCGCCAAAAGTCACAACAAAGTTAGAAACTCTAACACGTGTGGGTGTTTAACAGGTGTATTAATAGCAAGTTAGACATTTTCTAATAGCAGGAGCATGACTGAGCTATAAAAGTAAATGTTCGGATATCTTGGGAATAAAAAAAGTTCAGGTGCAAAGTGGGATATACGCACAAAAGTCGGGGCATATGTGCTTAATTATCCCTTATTTAGATAGTATTTCTTAATATTTTGATGGTTTTTGTTTAAGGACGTTTTAACGAGTGTTGTCCATCTGCAACTTTAACAAAAGGGGTCTGATTGAGCTACAAAAGTAAACATTCATTTTCTAGGGATTGGAAAAAAGTTCAGATACAAAATGAGACATATATACACGAAAAAGTCGGGACATATGTACACCTTATCCCTTATTTAGACAAAGTCTTTCTTAATATATATTTTGATGATTTCTTATTTCTCAACCACCCTTGAGGTTAAACATATACATATCTTTAAAAGTAAGAATTGGCTTTACGTGTCGCCGCATATCCATTTTTTATTCTATCATGTCGATCTTCCATAAATCTTCATATAAAAAAAAAAAAAACAAATTATACGAATAGCATCCATTCTTGGTTTGCTTTAATTCACTCGAATGTTAATCTATACATGTTCATATGCATGCAACACTGCGTCGAAGAGGGAAGTCCACCAAATAAATGAAATTTTGGGCACATTTCGTTTCTCCACTTATGGGATATGCTTTTCTGATAATTTTTTTTAAAGTCTTTCTTTGTAGTTTTATGAATTCTTGTAAAATATGTTGAAAACTTTGCTTTCACTAGGACTTGGCCTCCATCATTTTAGTAATGAACCACCATAGCAACTATTAGGAAACATGGTCCTCATATGAAACAGTTGTGATTGGTGCAACAATGGTGATAAAATTCAGAGAAAGAAAACAAGAAAATGATACACAGATTTATGTGGTTTGGTAGTGTGTTCACATCCACAAGAACAACGGCTCAAACTTTCACTATCACTAAAATAGGGTTACTTAAGAGGATATTTATATGTACGGACATGATCAATTTACAAAAATACCCTTATGTATCTTGGACCCATCTTGTACTATATAGTGTGAAGCCAGCCTACACTAACATATTATTTAGATCTCCAAACAAAGAGGATATGCACGAAGGAGGGCATTCTTTGTCGCACAACTACGCACTTGCCCCATCATTTTACTTCTTAATATGAGCCACATGTCATAACGAAACCAAATTCTAAGAGCTTGAACTTTTAAAAAAATTGGTTGTTTTAATATGGTAATAGAGCTTGACTTAAGCGAGTCATGGGTTTTGAGTGCTTTACCTCTCTTTTGATAATATTTATTTCCCTATGTGCATATATATATATATATATATATATATCATATATATTAATAAACACTTGCTTATTGATGTATGGATTCATTAGCCTTTTTAATTGAGGGAGGATGTTAAAAAGCATGATACTCATATCGAGAATGATGTAAGTCAAAACCTAATTAAGGATTATGAAAATAGACTTTCAAAGTTTTAGATGATTTGATGTTGATCTACATCTAAAAAAGACAATCCGGCTACTCTTAGCCCTCATGTTCCAAAGTCCTTAAATCCTTGATGATCATCCCTAATGTAAATAGCTTGCTGACTTGTTACAAGCTACTCCTTCATGCCTCCTTCATGCTTCTTCACATGAAGAGTGGTTGTAAAGGAGAACCTCCTCTTCTTCATTGGACTTAATTTTGTCCTCTAAAAAACGTAAAAATGTATCTCCATGCCCAAAAAATGGTGAAAGAGAACTTCCAATTTGTTCATGTTTTTTAAAATTGCTTTTGAGAATAATTTCCAAAATACAAAAAACACTATTTTGGTATTCTCTGAAAATTGTTCTTATTATATGAATTTAGTGCTTTCTGTGTTTTTTAAAGAAAAAAGAATTTAAATGTGTTCTTTTAGATTTTCTAGTTTTCATAACAAAAAATAATTTTCAAAATTTATAAAATATAGAGTAATTTTCATTGTGCTAATTTGCTAATTTTGTAGGAATTAAACTGAGGATTTGGCTAGTACAAAGTAAAATATATATGGATTAAATATAGAGTAAATTGGAGATATTCTACAAAAGGGTTGATGAATTAAATGAGTGGTGACATGTGTGACAATCACAACAAAACTTGATGGTTGTTATTTGCTTAATAGTAGAATGGCCAAGTCAAGATTTTCTAAAAATAAATTGGCATTAACATATCCATATGAGTAAGATGTTAGTAAACTAATATATATTTCCTTAATTTATAATATATAGAGATCGGGTACAAGATAGTTTGTTTTTAGTGTACAACACTGGATATTTGAAATTGAGCTCTGTTGAGTTTGGGGTCAACCTAAGTGGAAGGCGGCGCCTTGGATATTGTTATTTGAATTCAGAGCAATTCTATTTGATTTAATCTAACGGATAAGGTGCATAAATGTCTTCGTGTTTTATGCGTGTGACACTTTGTTCTTGAACTTTATTTTTCGATCCTAAATACCTTTGCAGCATTTACTTTCGTAGATTCGATCATACTCCCATGGAGTTGAAAAAGGTAATAGATTCGAGCCGTACGATAAAACCCTCTTAAACACTCTACACATGTTAAATTTTCAGTTTAGCTATCACTTTTTTAATAGAGATGGACATGTGTAACTACTAAAAAAACTTGGTTTAGGATAACTCTTAAAATTGAAAAGTTCAAGGCAAAATGGGATATATTATAAACTTCGGAGGCATTTATATCTTATCTGTTCATACAAAACATATTTCTTTATAATGTTTGAAAAATAGGCCACTAGGATTTTAGTATTATGGTTTCTCAATCAACCTTCATGTGAGAGTACATACATTTTAGTCGGACTTGGCTTTCATGTCGCGCATATATATTTTAATTCTTTGAAGACTAATCTTTCAAAGCTTATATAACAAAATTATCGAATAAGCATATCCATTTCTTGACTATTTATTTGTTTATTCATAGAGTATTATTATATTTGTTTAATGACTGTAGTTATAAATTATTGAAAGTCGGGTTGGGAGATGCTTGAGTGTTTGAAAGTTAAGATTGGATCACCATGAAATTACTTGCTCTCATCTTTCCACCTTTTGTCTTCTCTTACATCAAAGACTGGAAAAAAATAGGTTAGATTGATGAGAAAATGAAAATAATTTAATGTTATTTAAAAATAAAGAATTTTTTAGTTTTAATAACAAAAATGAATATCTTTGTTTTCTATTTCTAAAAATAGAAAGTAAGATGTAGTCAAATAATATTTTTGGGATTTATGTATTCTTAAAATACCAAACAAATATTTCACGGGTATGATTAGTTTTAGGGGCATTAAGGAGAAGCTCAACATTCAATCAAATGGTAAGATAGATTTTCCCTCTGGGAGGCGCAAATGACCCTTGGGCATCATGTAGCTCCGGCTTTTAGGAAATGAATGACCCTTGGACATTATGTGGCTTCGACATTGCTGTGACACCTTATCAGATCAAGTTTTGATATATGTTAAACGGTCAATCTCTCTAAAAGATCAAATTTATAGGATTTAGATTTAATATGAATATCGTGATCCATAGTAAATAGTTTATCAATTCCGTGTTTGTAAGCTTGTAGAATTTAGGTTAATTTAAGAGTGGCATGTCAATATTTTTTGGTTGTCAACTTTTTTTTAAAGTTAAAAATACACATACATAATTTTTAAACACAAAGTTGGTTTACATGTCGCTGCACTCCTTTTGTCTTATTGAATATAGTAATAAAGCCTTTCATATCGAGACAGACCATATTTTAATCTCAAAAATCAATCTTAAAATATGTTCATAAAATATAAATTAGGTTAATAGGATATCATTCTTCGAGTTACTATGATGCTCTCAAATATATATATATATATACCACCCTTTGCATGGAACATGGCACCAAAGTCTTGTGGACCTTTCGACATATATCTCTAGGCCTCATGAATGAAACGAAGAATCTAAGACCCTGTTTGTTTGCTATTCTTGAAAACTTTTTCGGAAAACAGTTTTTAAGAACAGTTGGTTTTTAGGTGTTCTTTGGTAGAAAATACGGAGAACAGTTTTTCTCTGAAAACATGCATTTTCATAACATGGAGAACAAAAAAAACACCCTCTCTTTTACCAAAGTGGAGAACAAAGAAACACTACTCTCTTTTACAACGTGTTTGACTACTTTTTGTTCGAAGAACAAAACATTCTAAAAACAATAATCAAACAATTCCTTTTTTTTTTTTTTGTCATTCGAGTTGGAAAAACAAAATTTAGGGGCACATGCACTCATTTGATTATTTTATATATATATTGAGAACTATTCGCTTGGAATTATAATAATATCTACTCTTAAGAAATTTTCAAATCTTGGTTCCTCCTAACTACTTATGCAGATCCTAGTGTTTTAAACCAGGCGGTGAGCTGCTTTGAATTTGTTGAAATTGATCAACTTTCCGCAACTGGGGCACCGCCACTGCATTTTGTCTCGTCTTACCTTTTTTTTTTTTTGTCATTTTTTTGATTGAATATATATCACGTGTCTTTTTCTTAATTTGATTGGATATACACGTGTATGGACTATCAAATCCTTTTAAGAAAAGTCGATTGAAAATTAGGGTCCACGGTACAGGGCAAGGGATTATGTTATCTACTTTATAATAACTTGTAAATATGATTGATTTTACTGAGATTTAAGGGTCATCATCACTTTAAAGTAGGCCTATATGATTGAAAGAAGTCTATGATTAAATGACAACAAGAAATTTTTACTCTTTTTAAGGTGAAAATTATTATTTATAAGAGACAATTAATTAATCAATTTGATCTAAACTTGATAATACAATAGTATGTAGCTCATATTTGTGGGAAAAATATGTATAAAGGAAAGAAAGGAGCAAGGCCATCACAAATCTCGATGGGAATGAGTATGGTACAAGATATATGGGTATTTTTGTAATTTTATTATACTAAGAGTTATTATAAATATTCTTCTATATAACCTTGTTTAGTGATAGTGAAAGTTTTAATCATCGTTATCGTAGATGTAGGCACATTATCGAATTATGTAAATCTGTGTGTTTGTTTTCTCTTATTATAACAATACTCAATCCAAGTTGATGGAACACTTGTACTTTGAATTCGAGTCATATTAACTTTTCATATAAAAATCTTCCATCTTAAAGACAATGATGATCAAAGTAGAAAACTACCACCAACATAAGCTGTTTAGGAGTACTAATAATAATGATCAATTAGGTGCATACAACATGCATGCATGTCTGGCCTTTTTGATAGTCATATTTCCAAGGAATGCATAAAATTATTGTCTCAAAATCACGCTATCATGCATGATAATCATTAAAAGCAGGTTTTGAGTTTTCTTGGATGTGTCAGATTTAAGCTAATTCTACACGTTAATTTTGGGCAAGCCCCTTATAAATACGCATACAATGGTTGGGATAAGGTGCACAAATGTCCCGAGTTTTTCACATATGTCCCACTTTATCCTTGAACTTTTTTTTTCAACCCTAAGGTACTGCAACATTTACTCGGTAACTCATCCATGCCTATCATGTAAAAAAAAGTCACAACTAACCAGGTTGGAAACTCTGACACCTGTGGAGTGTTTAACGGGCATTTTAATGGACATTTGTCCACTTATGACATTTTTAATGACATGGGCATGATTGATCACAGTAAGCGTTAGGGATATCTTGGGACGAAACAAGTTTAAGAACAAGGAGTGAGACATACGAAGCGAAACTTGAGAACATTTGTGTGTGCACTTATCCTTACAATGGATTCAAAAATTTGTTCCATCACCTTGGTTCCTAAGAGTTCTTAATTCGCGGACTATAAATGCGGAAACCCTGCTCCGTGTGTAGATTTGAGTTCATTTGGATTGAGTCTTTCTTAATATTTTGAAGGCTTTTCATTTTCAAGCGCCTTTAAAAGTTAAACATATGGAAGTAGTGAACATGTTGCCCTACCACCCCCATTTTTTATTCTCTTTAAACCAATCCTCAAAATCTTCATATTGAATACAAATTATATATGAATATCTTATCCATTGCCACAAGTACTAGGTCCCCATGTCATCATCATTGCATTCAATGGCGAACCGAGAAAATAAGTTAAGGGGACAAAAACACTAAGATTGTATTTGGTTTTGGAAAAGTACTAAGGAAAGAAAAAATGTTAATTAAGGGAAGAAATACTTTTATCATGTTTAGTTGTCTATTAAAAATTTAGGCTGTGCTTGGTTGTTGAAAAATACTAAAGAAAGAAAACAAATGTTAAGGAAAATAATTTTGTCTCATAATTAAAAAAAAAATCAAATATAAATAAAATTACTTAGAAATTTAAGTGTTTTAGAATTATTTAATCTTTATATTGATGAGTTTAAATAAATAAAATTGATTTGAGGCAACAAATAAAAATATTATATGGAATTTAATTCTATTTTTATACTCCTCCATTTTTTTTTTCTTCATATTTTCTTTCCTTTGATTTTCCCTCAAATTTTCTAGAACCAAACATAGCCCTAAAAAAATCAAATATAAATAAAATTACTTAAAAACTTACCAATTATTAAATTATTTAATCTTTATATTAACCAGTTAAAAAATAATAAATTTTGTTTGAAGTAGTAAATAGAAATAATGTGTGACTTAACCTATTTTACTTTACTTAATTTTTCTTTCCTTGCCTTTTCTTAGCATTTTATAGAATCAAATACAGCCTAGATTAATTTTAGTGGTAGAAAGATTAAAGCATAAATCCTTAAATAATTTAATTAATAAAAATTATATTTTACTTTGATTCAAAGTATATGGGTTCAAATCTTAATATAAACATTTTTTTCCCAAAATTTCAAGGGCATTGCCCCCCTAAACATAGCATGTACGCTGAGCACGAGTTGGTCGATGACCTTTCACAGTTTTGTCTCTTCTTTGATTGGATATACATACTTTGAAAAAGGACTTATCAAAATCCTTTGAAGCAATAAGATATGGTGGAGAACCACAAAGCGAGAAAAGGTTTTCTTAGGAGATATGTCATGTTGGATTACTACCAGCAAGATATATTAATTCTTTACAAGAATAGTATAAAATTATGTGGCGCCCCCGAGCCCGGTGTCAGTTGACTGTTCCGATGACAGCGGAATCTACAAGTCTCATGTCATGAGACCCATTACATGTCTTGAAAAATGGCATGAGCTCTGGCATCATCTTCGTAAAATGTAAATTTTATACAAAAATGATTTGTTTACAATTGTATTTGTCTGATTCACCTGGCCCAGGTCTCTTGCGGAATTTTACAAAATACAAGATAGGAGCCATCTTGGCGGTTCTTCGCCTCTAAGGCCCGGATCGCGTCCCATCCCCAAATCGTCTTGAATTTTTGAAAAAATATTTCCCTCGACCGGGGTGAAGCGATACCAGTGGTGGAATTTATTACTTGGGTTACTCCCACCTAAGTACAATACAGTAGCACAACAACATTCAACACATGCTAATATATCACTCATGCATATATTAACAAAATTAATTCACGCACAACATGTTATTCAATTTATGACAATAACATAAGATTAGCTCACATGGGCTAAAACCGCAATCCGGCTGGAGTCCATCTTGGAATGCGTGACATCACACAAACATGTTATTTTCTCATGGCAATAACGCGCTTATACGCAAATCAAGCAAATAGTCGAATTGAATTTGTCAAACCATTCCGGTTATTAAAGCCGGTCCAATCTTTAGGCAGAAATCCGCGATAAATCGGGCCTCGACAAATCCAATCCATTACATAGCCCTTAAAAGCGAAAAAGTAAAACAAGTAGGAGAAAAACCCTACCTTTCCAGGAGTTTATTGAAACTCCCAAAGAGGCTGAATAACGCAGTGTAGTCGCTGTGGTAGGAAGCGACTTTGCTTCTTGCCTCGTCGGGCTACGCCCGGTCAGATGTAGAAAATTAGAGAGAAGGTAGAGCTTCTCTCTCTAAAAATCCCACACTTTCCCTTTCTCTTACGGTTTGCTTTTTTTCCTCCCTCTCTTCCTCTCACGTCCATTTAGTCGAAGGTGGGACAAGAGAAAAATCCTCTCAATGCCACATGTCAAATTCCTATTGGTTGAGAGGATTACACCTTATCCTCTTATCCAACCACTATGAGATTTCCCTCTAATGGCATCATGCCATGTGTCACATGTAATTTATGAGCTCAGGATTTGACTGCGTCTGCTGAATCGTGTCGCTCTGTACCCCAGCGTGCGAGTGTCTACATCCCTCTCGATGCCTCGGCATTGAAATTCCGATTGTCACCGAATTGACGAGAGTCGACGTGGTAGCTAGATTTCGCGAGACGATTCCAACGGTGAAGTCCGTTTCATCATCCGAGATCTAAAAAAATTCTGGATTTTCAACCCAAATTACCATTTTATCATTCCTCAGGAAATCTGGATTTTCCGGGGTCTCACAAATTAATTGGAAAGTTATCGTGGAATATTGTGAAGTCTTGTTGACCGGCTGTATTAATTCTTTATAATAATGATAAACAATTAGTTGAAAATTTACAATGAATTAAGTGGTGTAAATCAGTTTCATTGCACTAGAAAAGAAGATAAGTTTGAAGGGGCTAGTATCCTTGGATAATTCTTTTATTTGTTGAATGATGTGTGTTAGAATTTTGTAACAACTTGACCCGAAATATTTTGGGAGCTTGACTCGAAAGGGATTTTGTGGGTTTGTGATGAAGATGGAAGGTGAGGATCGTAATGGATTTGACCCATTAGAGCGACCCAATTTGATTTAAAGTTTATATATATATATATGTGTGTGTGTGTGTGTGTGTGTGTGTGTGTGTGTGTGTGTGTGGTGGTTATTTAGAGTTTTTGTATTATGTGCCCAGCGCAATCAATAAAATATTTTTTCTGTCCATGGATGTAGGTAAGATTGCTTGAACTAAATCTCTGTGTTCTTATTTTTTTCTTGTTTATTTTGATGTGTTTATCTTAATCATATTTAATCATCTTTTATATGATTTAGGATTTCGATGAAGAGGATAGAAAGAAGGAGAACTTTCATCCTTGTAATTAACCCTTTAATTTTTATTTTCATTTTATAAGTGAATTCTTAAATATTTGTACACTTCATAGGTGTGGGAATCATATCGATATTATAGATTCATTTTAGAATGTTTGTAAGTATGATCTTAACATTTTTTGGGGCCCAACATGATGGTATCAACCCTATAGTTTTGAAATTATGGGTTTGGTTCATTGAGAAGAGAGACTTTCTCGATAACATTTAGAATGTCTCATTGACCTTCAGTGTGAAAAAAAAAACATATCTTTTGAAATTAGAATTGGCTTACAAGTCGCAACAGGACATAATTTTTAATTATTTCAAGACCAATCTTCCAATAAACTTCACATAAAAGACAAATTAATTATCTGATTAGCATATCCATTCTTAATCTACTTTGATTCTTTCATGATATATATGTCACGCTATGCATGTTCATATAGGCAACCTTTGCATAAAATATGGTTTCAAAGTGCATAATTAATTAATGTATGTCTCTTTGTTGAAGGTCTACCTTAGAAACTACTAGTCAAATGAAATAAAGGAAATATATAGTTTGTGTCACTCAAGTTAGAAGTTTACCAATAAAAAAATGAAAAAATTTTAGCACACTTTGATTCTCCAAATCTAGGATATGTTTTTTTAAAAATTTTTTTAAGGCTATTTTTGTTTACATGTAATTATAAATGTTTTTTCTGTCTGACTATGAGACTATGAGGTGTTTTGAGTGAGCCCGTACATACATGATAGATGTTTTTAAGTCATATCACGTTAAGAGTGGACTTGTGCATATATGGAAGATAGCTTTAAGTCATATCACAGCCAAAGTAATCTCTATATGAGTCGAGAAAGACAACAAAGATGATAAAACTCTACCACATAATAGAGTTGTATTCCTAGGATTTGAATTTTAGACCGCATAAAACAATTATCTCACCTATAATTGCCAAAATATTGTCAGAGCTTTGGTTGGGTGAATCTTGAATTTGTTTGATAGTTGGGGTGTTACTAGTGCTGAGTCATAATCACAGTACCACCACCACCACATGTGGTCTCATCTTATAGATTTTTTTCTTAAATGTCATTGGAAATATTTATATCACTTCAGAAGAAGGGCTTATTCAAAGAGTCCTTTTAAATGACCACCACTAGCTCTTTCGGTAATCAATTAATCATGTAGTCATGAAATTATGAACTTTAGGTACTTGTCTCATTCTGATGTTTTTAATTCTTTGTGCATGTACTAATGAACCAAATAAAAATTATTTTTTAAAGTTAAAAAGGACATAACAATAGCCCTTAACCTCAAGTCGTAAAAGAATGAGATGGGAAATGAGAGTTTCCAATTCGAATCTTTGTAAGACCAGAATACTAGACATGATACTACTCTGACATGATAAGTAAAATGAATAGAAAAGAAAGAAGAAAGAGAACATAACATTAAAATAGTTTATACAAAGCTGTTAGAGATTTTTACGCGGCTCAATCAATTTTATCTTCATATGGTTGGTTATAAATGAAAGAAAATCATTCTACTATGTCATAGAAAATATTCCAAAGGAATAAAAACCAAATACATGCAATTATTTAATTGTTTTTAAAAAAAATGCAATTATTTGATTTAAAAAAAATAAAAAATCGTGTTTTTCCACTTCTATTTACATGACTTGGAATCACAAGATTTAACGTACTATTAAATGTTTCTCATTTTCCCTCACATCTCTATCTATTTTACATAAGCTTCATAAAACCATTTGCATCTCATAATATTTTTTTATTGTAATATAAAGCATTTATAGAAAATCTAAGTAATTTAATAACATATCAATTTTGAAATTTTTCTACAATATTCTTTATAAAAGAAATTTATACTAACTAGAATTTGAGATACTTTCAATGAGTTACAACATTGACAAAATAAGGCCTTCCTAGATAACCATTTTACCATGAAATTTGATAAATTGTGAACTTGATTACGATACACTAAAATGAAAATCATTGCATGGAGTTCTATAAACTATTGTGGGGTTTTTCCAGTTTGAATTACCAGACCTATATATTTAGGAGGTTAATTGAAGATCATGGAGGAAAATTGTGGATTTGGGATCTATTAGCCAAATGCTTATTTTAAAGTAGTTGCAATAACATTATCCCATGATTGGGAACTTGTAGGTTTTAGTTCATTTGAAGAGAATATTTCTTAAAAAATATTTAAGGACCTACCAATATTTTGAGGGTTTCTTGACCAACCTTCACAAGTAAATAATCTTTTGAGGTCAGAATTGGCCTACTCATGTCGCCTGGGGTAACATTATCCCATTTTTAAATCTGTCAAAACCAATATTCTTCCAAAAATTAACCCTCATATAAAAATACAAATGATCTGACTAGCATATATATATCCATATTCTTCAACTACTGTGATTCTCTCTCAAATGTTAATACACACTTGTGTTCACATTTATGCAACAAAGCATAGAATAATACAGTTTGAAGGAAGGAAAATGCTTGGTGACACCATGGTGTTGGACACCATTCCAAAAATAGAAAGTTTTTAAGGGTAAACTTGGAAAGTGTAAAAGTTAAATGACATAAATACCCACTACCCACTTTCTTCCCTCCCTTGTAACCCGCCTAAAAATCACTACTCTTATAAAATTATGGTGACTTTTTTTTTACACATGTGGTGTCATATAGCAACACCCAAGAAAGAATATACATCAACTGAGCCTTTTATTTGGCTCATAACTTTCTATTTAAAAAAGTGAATGAAATTAGTAAAAGGTTCAAAATTCAATGAATGAAATTATTACTTCATTCAAAATGGTAAGAGTAGGGGAAGTCAAACCTTTGGCATTTCAAGCGGGGCCCGCGATCAGTCTCTCCTCTTTATAAGCGATTATTTGTGTCTTTCGAGGATAGAAGATCAAAGTTTCATGAGTCTGAAGTTACCCTTAGTCTTAACCATTTGAGATAGATCAAACTCATTTTTTAGTTCGTCGGAATGTAGCAAAGTGCTTTTGTTAGTTATTGTGACGCCCCAAAACCGGGGTGTCTCGTTGACAACCCGTCAACCCGCAGAATACTTATGGATGTCGGGTAACCTGACACCTCTCATGAAAATCGGGCAGAGTCTCCTTTGTACAGGGAGCTCTACCCATGGTACAAAACCTGTCCCAACAATTTACAATGACCACACAGGGTCCACATGCAAGTAAAATAATGGCCACTTGGGCCCCTGCATTAATACCCACAAAATACATCAACTATATACAATAGTTCAAGAGTTAATAAATCACTCTTAATCCAACATATATTAAAATGTACCATTTCTAATACTTGTTATACAAAAGTCTCTACCAAAACCACAACCTGACTTTCTTCTAAACGCGGCCTCTAGTGAGCGTCGTCCTCCTGTACACTCCCTGTACCTGAAATGATGATCCCTCGACAAGGTGAGCAAAACCCAGTAGTGATAATTTCCTACGTGGGTTACTCCCCACCTAAGTGCACATGTCATGGTAACAATCACATCCAAGCAATTACATGAACCTACTTGAATGTCTACATGACCAATCCCATGTCCCGAGTCCTCACCGACTCCCTCACATATGCTTAAGCCGAATCACGGAGTAAAAGATCGATTTCAAAACAAAGCTTTTTGTTCCTTCGAAAACTTACTATAAAGTTTCGGTAAAATATTATGGACTACCATCAGGCGGGTGCTGGATAACTGCAGCGGAGTCATGGTCCTCATCCGAATTGATACATTTGGGCGACTCTCAAGGCAATTCTTGAAAAATCTTCCGTCGAAATTCCTTTCTAAACATTTTTCGTTTTGTTTTCTTTCATATCATGCACTCACTCCTAATATTCTAGGGTGCCCCAGTGCATATGGAATACATGATGCTAATCAACAAAACTCATGCTAATATATAAAACATGTATATACTAACATAATTAATCCACATAAATCATGTTATGCAAATTCACAACCAATAACACCAAAATTAACTCACATGGGCTAATTAACAAACATAAGCAATTCATTTTGAATCACTCAACATCATAAAAATCACACAAAAAATCATGTCACTATTCATGTGAACAGTGAAACCCTCAGGCTGGCACTGTTCACGACCACAAAAATTGGGATTTTATCCACTCGGTTCAAATGTTTTGAGACCGAAAATAGGGCTAATCCAAGCCTCTATTAATCCCCAACCATTTACATGACTCTTAGCCAAAGAATAACACAAGTAGGAAAATATCCCTACCTCTTGGAGTTGTCAGAACTCCACTAATCGATCCACCCAGCTGCCCGCGTAGATCGACTTTAGCTTCACTGCTCAGTCTGAACCGACCGGTCCAAAACAGCTATAAATCTAGGAAGGCTCTTCTCTCTCTAAAATGCAATCCTTCACGTGCACCTCACACTTGCACGTTTGGCTTTCAAATGGGGAAGATGACTATTCCCGATTTGTCTTTATTCATTTAACATTTCCAAAATTCGCCCCATGTTTCCTTCATGCGATTTTTTGGCCTTAGCGTGTCCCAAAGTAATCAGCTGTCGCGGTTCTTTACTCATACGGCATAGCGCCACATGGGTACATGTAATGTGTGACTTTAACCATGTCGCATATCTACCAACGGACTTTTATTGCTGGGCACTGGTGCCTCAAAACGTGAAATTCCGGTATCTCGAGGTCGACGTGATAACTAGATTCGCAAGACGATTCAACGGTGAAGTCCTTTTATCATCAGAGATCACAGAAAATTTTGGTTTGCAAATGACAATTTTACCATTTTCCTTAAGAATTAGAATTTTCTCTGGGTTTCTGAGTTATTCGATAACCATTTTATCCCCTAAAGACATACACCTTTGGAAATCTTCAAAACACTAATACGGAAAATGAATTTATCTTGAAAAATTGTGAATTTCCATAAAAATTGTTTCTACTTTGATGTATTCTCCTTTGCTATATTATTTAGTTTTATTATTTGTTTATTGGTTTTATTCGAGCTAACCAATTTTTATGCAGAAGAGACACAAATTCTCTAACACTTCCATACTTATAAGACCCCAACAAAGTAGTAAAATGAAATGAAAAAAAAGGTACCTAATTTTATGTATGTACTTGGAAGTCCATATTAGCTTGTCACCTAAAACCACTAAAAGGCTGGAAATTTGATTCTTCAAATGGCCACTATATATATATATATATATATATATATATATATATATATATATATATGTGTGTGTGTGTGTGTGTGTGTGTGTGTGTGTGTGTGTGTGTGTGTGTGTGTGTGTGTGTGTGTGTGTGTGTGAAGCCATTATTATTGTGGCGTAAAACCGGGGTCCGTTGACTACCGTCAACCTTAACGGAATACAAGTGGATGTCGGGTTACCCGACGCCCACTTGAAAAATCGGGCGAGTCTCCTTTGTACGGAGAGCTCTACTGAATCTGATGCACACGTATACTGTCCCAAGCAGGTCGATATAATCTGACATAATTAAAACGGCCTCTTGGGCCCATAATACAATACTTCGTCACAATATATCAAACTATATCCAATAGTTTCAAGAGTTAACCAACTACTCTTATACAACATATATTAAAATGAAAAGCATTCTAATACATATATACAATGTGACACAGCACATCCAGCTTTCTTCACTTGACCTCGGGCGACCCAGATATACACCAGCGCGCTCCACATTACACCTTAAAAGGGGGTCCACGAAGGGGTGAGCTAAAGCTTTCGGTAGGAGGAATGCTTCAGGTGGGCTACTCACCACCCTAAGTGCGGAATACATTTCCAAAGTAAACACATTCAAGCAGATACATGATCCTAGCAGATATGCGAATGAAATAGATCCAGAAGTCCTCATGAAACCCTCCACACTGTGAAGGCCTTGTATGGTATTGTTTCATTAATTGGACAACCCTCGTGTATATATATATCAATTAGGCCACTCCGACGATTGATATATTATTTGTTTAATGGAATGCCTCAGGCTGAATATCAATTGGGCCTGCTCAGGCGATTGATATTTTTCATTTGGACTACCCTCAGAATGATGTATTTAGACTACTCCAGACCATTTTCATAAACTCATCTTTACTGCTCCTATAATCTAGGATGTTCGGTGCATGTGATCTTTATCATGTATAATTCAATCGATCGATGTAAATATATAAACATTCATATATTTACAAAACATTCAATTCACACAATCATGTCATATAAATTCCACATTTTACATCAAATTAGCTCCCTTGGGCTAATGATCATACAATAATTTAATTTAAAATCACTCGACCAACCACATATTTTGCGAAATATATTTTAAACATTAACTGTTTTTAGGCATTAAAACACAGATTCTTTGTTCTATCGAACTTCCTGATTGCTCGATTCACTTTGGGAACGTATTTCTCGGCGATTCGGCCTCCTTATCAAAGCCGCATTTTCACACAAATGCACAGCAGGAACCCACATCCGTGGACAGTCACCCAGGCGTCACAACAGGACTCAAATCCAGCATCTCGGTTCGAGCTTTTGGGCGGAGTCAAACGATCATTGAGGCCTCAGCTTGGCAGAAGCATTGTAAAACACTTAAAATGGGGAATAAAACTCAAGTAGGGAAAGCCCTATAAAGGTTGAAGAAACTCTAAATCCATTGCCCCTGGCAAGCCCTCTCCATGTGCAGAAGACGGTTCTTCTTCTTGTCCCAAAAAAGGCCTTGTGACGGTTGGATCGCGTGTATTTCTAGAGAGACGCACAACTCTCTCTCACTAAAATAAAAATGAAAATCTGTTGCTCTCCGTTTTTTCTTTCCCAGCCACTGCATCATTTTTGCCTTTAATGGGAGATGACCTTTGTAGCAATTTAAATCATCTATTGGCTTGGCTCTTCAAATGACCCATTTTGTCCCTCTGTCCAGTTTGATAGTCGGCACTATTTAGGCCGTCCATTTCCATCATTTCTCTATATTGCACTTATGATGTGATCTTTGTTATATCTTGACTTTGTCGCATAGAGAGAATCATTTCTGGCACGAGAAACGCGATGCCTCGAAGCGATATGGAGGCTAAAATTTGTGTCTCGGAATTAATGAAATTTTAAGTGCTGATTTGGATTAAGACGATTCGCAGGTGAAATCAGTTCATCATCTAGGATCTAGAGAAATTAATTATGGATTTTGGCAAATTTACCGATTTTGTAATCGAAATTCTGATTTTTTTCCGGAATTAGATTTCTAAGTTCTTCTGATATATATATTGACTTCTTTTTACTTTTACTTTTGTTATATTACATTTGTAGTTAATATTCACAAAAAGTAATTGAATGGATTATCTGGTGCATCAAGTGCATTTTGCTCAAAGGCGGATTTTTTCTTCTTATTGTTATTTTAGCATGTTACTCACCATGTTTATCATATAGTTTTATAATTATTGCAAAGATTGAAAGCTTGTGCGTGATCGTTGAATTTGTTGAAAAAGTGCCTTTCTCAATTGGGCATATACCACAAACTATATTGGCCTCAGTACAACATTGATCATTTTATCTCTTCTTGGATTGGATAAACTTGGAATTAGGACTCATCGAAGCCTTCAAACAATAACCAGATTAGGGATATCACACTATCAATAGAAACCATTTTACATAATGTTGATTAATTGGTGCATGTGTCATAAATCCAAAATCTTTTGTTGTTTTATCAACCACATATTATTTTTATAACAAGAAATGAAAAATAATGGATCAATTTTATATAGCTTTTAGTGGCTTTTGGTTATAAAGGCTCTTTAAGGAATAGAAAATTAAAATTATTGGAACTTGAAAATGGTTACAAAGGTTCATAACTTTAAAATATATCTTTACATAATTATTTGTTGAAAATCACTTAAGTATCTGTAAGTAATGAGATATGTTGCATAGGTGTAAACCAGTGAATGAATCTATGTACTGACCCAAGAGACTTTTTGATATCTTTATAAGTCCATTTCATATCAGACAAATCTTTCATGGATCATAAGAATAAGCAAAGTATGACATATAAATTTTAATTATTTATATAAATTTCTAACATAATGTGGCGCTGACTTAGGGGTCCGTTGACTACCGATCAAACTGCGAATAAGTGGATGTCCCCTGGGGTTACCGATCACTTGAGTCAGGCGAGTCTCCTTTGTGCGGGGCTCTACCACATCTGATACACATATACATCCCAAACAGGTTCCAATATAAATCCAGACATGAGTAAACGGTCATGGGACATCAGAGCGATCTTCGTAAAAATATCTCTGAGCTATGAATCCAACTATATCCAATAGTTAGAGTTCAAATATTTACTCTTATACCATAACATTAAACTTAAAAGTTCTAATACATGTATACATCATCAACCACCAAAAGCTTTCTTCTAATGGGCCTCAGACGAGCAATTCTTGCGGCTCCACGTACTGTGCAAAGAGTTGCTGACGGGGTGAGCTAATGCTCGATGGGAGAATGTCATACTAAGTGGGCTACTCACCTAAGTGCGGTCTGATGTTTCAATTAAGCACATTCAAGCAAATGCATAATCCTACTTGAATGTCTGCATATTCTTTCGGATCCAGGAGTCCTGCAGGCTCTCCTCAACAGCTCGCCTTGTAGGAAATTATTGTTTTATTAGTGGGACAACCCTCAGATGTATATATCAATTGAGGCGACTCAGACGATTGATGTATTAATTGTTTAATGGACTACCCTCAGGTGAATATCAATTTGGAAAACATTGATTGATATTTTCCGTTGGACTACCCACTCAGATAATTAATATTTTAGACTACCCTCCGAGACAGTTTTCCTACAGACTCATCTCACTGCACTAACTCCTATAATCCTAGGATGTTCCGGTGCATATGGAATGTATGCCGGTTCAATACGATCTAATTGCATATATAACGTAAATATTTCAAAACATTCAATTCACACAATCATGTCGTGTAAATTCCCGCATTCCCACATCAAATTAGCTCCCTTGGAGGCTAATGATCATACAGTAATTTGAAATTTTGATACTGACCAACACATATTTTCCATAATATATTTTGAGAACAAATTTGAGGAATAGTGAAACCTAGTTTACTATTCCCGAGAAAAATCTAACTCAGCGGTTCACTTAGTGAACTTGTAATCCACAATGTGCATTCCCGGGCGTGCATACAAGCAAATATTTAATGCCTGATTATAAACTACACCCAAACATTTAAGCGACCCTACGAACACTTTGTAACCTCAAAAATTCCAATAATTCGGTTTTCAGGAATTTGGGGACGATCAACTAAACCACTCACGGCCTCAATCAGCCTAAACATCAACAAAGCACTTCAGCCAATAATAAAACAAGTAGGATGGAAGCCCTACCTCCACGGGTTTGGAGAAACTCCTTAAATCCGATACCCACGCGTAGCCCTTTCCGTGTAAAAGCCGGTTCTCCTTCTTGTCCGAAGCGCGCGTGGTCGGATCGGCGATGTATTTATAGAAGTACTCTCTCTCTAAACTCTCTCAAGTGGAACTCACTGCATCCATTTTAGTTTTGATTTTCCCATTTTGCCTTTTGGAAGAAGACAAACCTTATTTAGTGTTTGTCTTAATTCTCATTTAATAAATTCTCAAAAATGTGATGATTGCATTATGCTGAAATTGATATTGAAGCTAACTACGTGATTCTAAATGAGACCATCATTCTGCACTCATACCTTATGGAACATGAGTATGTTATATCTTGAGCTTTCGTCGCATCTAAAATCATTCTGGCACGGCGTGATGCGCCGAAAAGCGTGCCAACTTCAACTGTCTCGGAAAGTGTTTCTGCGTGCTAGCTAATTTGTGAGACGATTAACGGTGCAATCGGATTTGTGATCGAGATCTAGAATTAATTAAGTTTAAAAGTGTTTGTAATGATGCGATTTTGCCCTTATTTCGAATTGGAATTTTTGAGGTCTTACATCTAAGGGTGTGACGTAGCCACGTCAGAATGTGGGTTCGCCGTGACTGCGGAAATTCTATACCTCTGTATCGGGGCAGTACTAAATTAAAGTAGCCATGGGGCCCATGCCATTCATACTCATATATGAAATCTCAGCTATATTCTCACTTCTGGTTTTCATGCTTGTTCTCTGAAACATACAATGTTACAAAATAGTTTTCTTAAAGCCATATTTCTTCTCAAGAACCACCTCCTACGTCGTGCCCTTGGATAGTCCTGTGCACGAAGGGTCCTGGCAGGTGAGCAAAGCCAGTGAAGAATTCTCCTACAAGGGTTGCCTCCCCACTAAAATGCATATGCAATGGCATATATAAACCAACCAATCATGATTCAATGCAATTATTTTATATGAAATGTCTATATCATGCATGAGATCACGACCCTCACATACTCACCCACATGATCCACCGTCCCTCATGAATTTTAAGAATGTGACTACATGTGAGACCATAGCCCATTGTGCATGATGCGCCCGGTGGAAGCTCACTCATGGAGATATCCTCTTCCCAAAGGTTCCTTTCGCACCCAGGTCGAACCGAGGACTGGGGTCTTTGGTCAATGAGAAGCATCTGCAGTACTTGGCCCATTTCTTAGCTCGATTGTTACCAAGATGCTTCGTGAATAGCCATGCGATCTGGGTTCTCTCTGACCTTCGATATCTAGTGACTTCTGAGTACCCATGGTCTGAGTAATCTCTAATAAGCGCCTTTTATTGTGGGGTCCACACCCCTTCGTATTCTGGGGTGCCCTTAGTGTACTTGTGGGGTCCACCCTTCGTAGCTCTTGGGTGCCCTTCGGGTGGGTCCCACTCCACGGGAGATATCATGCCCTCCACAGGCATTTCTTTCGCCTCAGTAGAGACTCGAACCCGAGGACCGGGGCCCAGGTCGATGGGAGCATCTCTGCTACCAGCTGACTCTTAGCTCGGTTGGTACCGAAGATACTTCGGGTGGATTAAAGACCAGGTCGCAGATTCCATGACGAAAAAGCTTCCCGTGGGAATGAGGATATCACATGGAGTGAGCTTCCGCTGAAGGGAATTTGCCCATGGTGATCACGAAGGGTGGGGGTCTCACAATAAAAGGCGCGCTCTGTAGAACCCCAGCCCATCGTGACCACCTCATGGGTACCCTTCGAGGTGGAAGCTCGCTCATGGGATATCCTCATTCCAGGTTCCTTTCGCCTCCCGGGTCGAGACCCGGGACCTAGGGTCTTTGGTCAATGGGAAGCATCTACGGTACCAGCAGTGCTTGGGCTGGGTTGGTCATAGAAGATGCTTCCCAGTGAACAAGGCCCTAGATCTGAGTTGTCTCTGGGAAGAAGCAGCTTCGATGGGACGAGAATATCTATGGTGAGCTACGCTGAAAGGAAAAATACCGATGGTGTCGCGAGGAAGTGAAAGATCTCTAAAAACAAGTCATATGTGTGAGTATACCACATTGCAGTTGGACTGGCCATCGATTTTATTTATCCAAAACTTGGTCACGATACTTTTCCTTTATTTTGTGGGCCCGCAGTTTCCGGGGGTTTACACGTGGGACGCCCGCGCGCCTTTTTTGACATTTTCACGAGACTTGCGTGATGGGTTCATGTCTAGCGAAATTAAGCGAATAAGATGTGGGACTTTTTCTGGGGGGGATCTGCGACTTGCTCATGGCTGTCTGATTTATCATTTTGATCATTTACACCCTCGTGAATCTACCTTGGACTTTGTCTCATTTTCCCGAGTTCGACCCACTCATCAACAGCGATGAATAAACCTTACCCTGCGCCCACACGGGCGGCGCGATGTGGCCGTGCATGTGAAATGCATGATCTTACGTGCATTTTCCTCGTACATGCATGAATGAACCTTATGAAACGTTGCATCTGTGGACAATTATAATTGATCACATTATAATGCACTCCAGTCGCAACGTATTGTCGTCGCCAAATAGCATGCAAATACGATATCTCATTTTCTACTGCGCATGTTATTCGAGTTATTCAAGCAAAAGCATGACAACACACAAGTAAGTCACCCACTTGGGACCATCGACGAAGTACCTCGCGACCACGCCAGCGAAAGCATGAACCAATCACAGGTTCCGAGCATTATCGCAACAACAAACCACTCACCTGGAAACTTTCAGTTTCTAGTCAAATCTAACTCACGTAATTAAGCGATCATGAAATCCATACCCTTTAATTCCAGCGCATGGAACTAATTTGCCAGCCTCTCATGGCCTCCCTGAAACCCTGACTACTACCATTATAAAGCGCTGGGCCGAAGTAGCAGAGTAAGGAGAATATCCTACCTCTTGGAAGTTGAAGAAACTCCCAAAGCCGGTCGCAGTTGTCACTCTCAGTATAGAGCAGCCCACTTCTTGTCTCGAGAATCCGACGGTCGAGGATCGCTACTTTAGAGAGAAGGAGAGGCGTTCTGTAAAAATGGGAGAAACAAAACTACTGTCCTAGCACTCTTTCTTCTTCCCTACGTTTTTCCTTTTTTGGAGCACTGTTTTATTCCCTCATTTTTGCTTTTAACTGCTTTTCTCTTCTTTATCTCGCGCCTACTTTCCATTTTGCCACTCGTTTTACTCATTTCTCTTTTTTCATTTCTCTCTTGATTTGGAGAAAGCACTCGTTCGGTCAAAGGAGGAAATTTCCTCCTCGCTTTCCCTCCGCCATTTATTATTGGCAGACTTTTAAGTCGCTTTTAACGCTTGTGCCTTTATGGCGTCATGTTCCGCGTGGCGTCATATGGGCCATGGAAATCCCTTACTCCGCATGCCGACGAGTGTGGCGGCTCCTTTTATGCCAAGTGTCTGATTGGCCCAGTCTTAAGTAATGGCGTCCATATCTTGCCATGTGTCGTCCAATGGCGGCGTCTCAGCGTGAAATCGTGGCGCCGGTCTAGCGAGGGTCGGCGTGGTAGCTAAATTTCATGGGGCAGATTCAAGCGGAGAAGTGCATTTCGTCTTACGGGATCACGAAAATTCGGTTTTTGCTGAAATTGCTATTTTTATCCTTCGCTAGAAATGCAGTTTTCCGAGGAATTACCATGAGATGCCCGATCTTTTGATGGGCTTTCAAATCACTCTCAAGCTGAAATCAAAAATATTTTAAAGTCAAAATTGGTTTACATGCCCACATCACCACCCTCTTTATAGTTCACTAAAAAAACATGCATATATTATTTTTTTTTTCAAAGATCTTCACAAAAGATACAATTTAGCTGAATGTGACATCCATTAATTCTTCAACTACTTAGATTTATCTTTTTGACCGTTAATTTGTAATATATATCTTCATCCGTTAAAGTGCTGATTGAAGTGATGCCTATCCCAATGAGCCAAAAGTTTAAGGATGAGCTATGGTAAAGATTAGGCGGGCGCGCTTGAGCACTTTATGGTAAGCAGGTTGAAGCACCACAGATGTAGGCCAAGTTTAACTAATGGACGTTAGGATTTAGATTACAGCCCATTGGGTGGCATGCATTTGTACATTTTGGACTTGTACTATTTATTTAGAAATATTTTGTTAGAAGATATTAAATAATACAAATTTTGTGAAACTAACATTTCTCATTACGGAATAGTTTATTACGTTATAAGTGTTTAGTTGTAAAAAAAGCATTTCCGTATTACTTACTTATTACGGAGAAAAATCTGGAATTTTAGAGTTTCGTATATTTCGTTATCTCTTAGAGGATGGTTAGTTTGCAAGAAAATAACAAAGGGTATTTTTAGCTATCGAGTCAAAATTTTGAAATAGGGTCAAATTTCTAAAAATTTAGCTTTCAAAAAGATGCTTTTAATCAAATCTCATTTATTTCTTTTAATTTATTTTAGAATGAAATGAAATAATGACTCAGGGAGAATTGAAAAAATGGAATAAGTAGGTGAGATTTGGAAAAAATTTATTTATTATAATTCAAAGGAATCATTTAAAAACAAGAAAAAATTATAAATTCTATACTAATCATGGGTATAGATAGTTGAGAATAATGACTGGATTTATACCTCGAGGTAATCAGGTTGAGACATTTGGAAATGATTCAAACTACGAAAACCCGAGATTATGTGGATTTCCATTATCGAAGAGATGTACAATTGATGAAGTACTAGAGTCTTCACAGGAAATAGAAGTAGAGTTTGAAAGTGGATTTGATTGGTAAATCACATTGGTGAGATATGAATGTGGACTGGTAATTGAGTTTTCTCTTGATTGTCTCATTTTCTTAAACGGAAAACTGAATGACTTGTGTGGATTATTATTGAAAATTTCAAGAAGATCATAAGGTATAAAAGAAGCCTCCTAGGCGATAGCAAGAATAAGCTAAATGTTCCATTCTCATTTTTTTATGTGTTATGTATTACAAATGACTTTTACATTCTTATATGAGCAAATAATCTATTTTGTTGTTATGTAAGTGTAATCTTGTTTATGAAGTTAAAATAATATATATATATTTTTGGTTTGTGATAATACGATAGTAATTCATTCAATATTTTTCCAATCAATATAGTGACTTGAAATTCAAACTGTCATATTTTGGAAATCATACCTTAACAAATAAATATTAAGGACTTGTGACAGGTATTTCGATATATTTCCATTTTTCATAGAAAAAGTGGTAACATCTTATATTGAAGTTTATATTCCTTTGATTACTTTTTTTGGGATTACAATCAATCTTCTACACCAATGGTCTCTTTACAATAATCTAAACAAGAGAGACATAGATTAAAACCGACAAATGACAAATGATTCAATTCCTTCAATTGATCGGATTCCAATTGGATTGATTGAATTATTGTTCTACTTTATAATTGCTAGCAGAGTGTTAGAAAGGAATTGATCAATGCTTTTTTTTCTCAAGCCAACATTGAAATTAATGTGATAATCCATATGAAAGAAAGGTTGATCTTTCTTCTATACATAGTTAAGAACCTACCTTTTACTCTCTTTCTTTGATTGAATCCCTTGATTTCTTCTTTTGAAAAAAACTAAGAACCAAATGTGTTCTTTGTATTTTCTTTGTTCTCCTTATTTTTCAGAACGAAAAACAGTTTTCAAAAACGAAAAACATATAAAAAGCACTTTGGTCACTAATTTTTTTTTAAAAAACATGAAAGAGAACGAAATTGTTTTTCTGAAAAAAAATAATTATTATCTGTGTTTTCAAAAAAATTTCCAAGGAATCGCTTTAAAACACATGAACTAAGGACCTTAGTGTTTGACTTGAACAACCCACCTTGTACCACTCCAATCCACAAAAAAAGAAAAAAAAAAGAAAACATGGGTTGCTTCCGGTATGATTTCTTCCGGTATGATTTCTTCATGAGAATTTAATTGATCTGAATAAAATATAAATCACAAATTCAATATTTAACAATAGTCATTCAGCAGCAACAAATCATAATGAAGGGGACAAGGGAAAGCAGTTAGGTGAAATTTTCCAAAGTGTTTGACCAGCTTGTCAACATTATGGATGGCACAAGTCAAAGATGCAGCTTGGAAACCCCGAGCTTTTTCTTAGCGAATGTATTCATATAAAAACACGAACTCATTTCATGAAACGTGAGACTATTCCGGTGATAGTATGACGAATTGAGTGGAGTTCATGTAGGCCCCTCTTGAATGGGTATTTTTTTTAAATATATATAGAAATTGAGCGGTAAGTATAGGGGTAAATATTTGTAAAATTTTTAGTTTTCACTCCCCAATATTATAAATTTGTACCATTTATATTGATTTTATTTATTTTCATTGAAATTATTATATTACTATATTTTAATAAACATCTTATCACTTTCCTAAAAAAGATTACCATAATATAATAAACACATTATATATCTCATCAAAGGAGATCACAAAACTCCCAAGGAAATAATTTTTAGTTGAACCCACGTGATATAGTGCCACCAACCTATAATTAATTATTGTAGAACTTTATAAAACGATAAGAGTACTCATAAACCTTTTTTGTTACAAAATATAGTCACGCACAATTTTTTTATTGTAATTTTCAATAAAATAATTACGTAAATAAGATTCAAGAGTTGGTATTTGTTCGTCTTAATATTTATACATGGTTTGTTAGATAGAACATGCGACTCACATGCCCATGTGATTAACATTGCCTATGAATAATTGGAGGCGATGCTTTTGATTCCTTCCACAAAAGCCATTCACACTCAACTTTAGTGAAAGTAGCTTTTGATTCAAACCTAGAAAATAATTGATAAAGTTGTAGGGCAAAATAAAAACAATGATAGGGATAGAATCTTGTTCTTTTTCCATCTTTTTTTCTTAATGGTCTTTGTTATCAAGGATTGAGGTCTACATAGACTTGCTTTTAAGGTTTTTGTTTTCTTTTTTCTCTCATAGTGGTTCCTTCTATATTGTAATAGCACCTGCCTTAATAACCTTTTGCCGCCTTGATTAATATGAATGTAATTAAGATTGAATAGATTTCAAAAATTGTGCTACAAACTTATTTTTTTATATTTCAAATATATTTTTGCTAAATTGTCATAGTAACCATTTTAACAATCCAAATTCAAAGCATGGTAGGTACAAATTTAATAAGTTAATTTTAAAAAATATATTTGAAAATAAATCAAAGCTTGGTTAAAAAAATAAAAGAAAAGAAAAAAAAGTCACATTTGAGAATGTTGAAAATTTTAGTAATGAGAACAGGTGAAAATTTTCTAATGTTGAAATTTGAACAGTGATAGATTGGAGGTCCCATTTCCCTTTTATAGAATGTGCTGGAAATTAGTGACAAGAAAAGTCTTGCTTTAATTCTGATTTCGAAATTTCCGACCAAGTTCTCCATGCTTCATCATGTGTTTATAAATTGGAGTGTTCTCACCACCATTTCTCTCACCTCAACTCACTCTCTCTCAGTTGCCTTGGAAAGAATAATGACGTCTAAACTTCTATTGCTTTGTTTTCTTTTCTTCCTCTCAAGCTCTCACCTTCTTCTTTCCTCCTCTTTCTCTTTCTCTAATTCCACCAAAATCTGCCCTCATGGCCAGGCCCTTGCTCTGCTTCAATTCAAGCAATCATTTTCTATCAACAATAACAGTTCTTTGGGTAGCTATGGTTCTTATCCGAAAACAGAGTATTGGAAGGAGGGTAGTGATTGCTGCTCATGGGATGGGGTCAGTTGTGATTTGGTGACTGGCCATGTGATTGAGCTCGACCTCAGTTGCAGTTGGCTCTCTGGAACCATCCATTCCAACTCTACCCTCTTCTGCTTTCCTCATCTCCAAAGGCTTAACCTTGCTTTCAACGACTTCAGTGGGTCCTCTGTTTCAGCTTGGTTTGGGCGATTCTCCAGCTTGACGCATCTCAACCTCTCTTACTCGGAATTTTCAGGCCTAATTTCACCAGAAATCTCTCACCTCTCCAACTTGGTTTCACTTGATCTCTCTAGGAATCGTGGAGCAGAATTTGCCTGGGATGGTTTCGATTCTCTGGTTCAAAACTTAACCAAGTTGCAGAAGCTTCACCTTTCAGGTATATCCATCTCTTCAGTTTTTCCTAATTCCTTGCTAAATCGGTCTTCTTTGATATCCCTTGATCTCGCCAATTGTGGATTGTATGGGAGATTCCCTGACAATGACATTCATCTTCCGAAACTCGAGCTTCTCGACTTATGGGGAAATTCTAACCTCAGTGGAAACTTCCCACGATTCAGTGAGAACAATTCCCTTACCGACTTGTATTTACCACTCACAAATTTCAGTGGAGAGCTTCCTGCTTCAATAGGAAATCTTAAGTCTTTACAGACTTTGGATCTCTTCTATTGCCAATTCTCAAGGTCGATCCCCAGTTCAATCAGCAATCTGAAGTCTTTACAGATTTTGGATCTCTCCTATTGCCAATTCTTAGGGTCCATCCCTACTTCTCTAGAGAACCTCACACAAATCACTTACTTGAGTCTTGATGATAATCATTTTAGTGGTAAAATTCCAAATGTTTTATAATCTTAGAATTTGGCTTCTTCATACACCTGGAACAACAATTTTAGCGGTCAGATTCCACCATCAATTGGAAATCTAACAAACCTTCGTGTGTTAGACTTCTCTAATAATCAGCTAGATGGAGCTATTTCTTCTTCTATATATGGGTTTTCAAGTCTATCCAATGTGCACTTACAGTATAATTTGTTCAATGGGACAATACCATCTTGGTTGTATACTCTGCCATCATTGGTGAGGTCAGATCCTCAGTCATAATAAATTCACTGGTCATATTGGTGAATTCCATTTGATTCATTGGAGAAGATTGATTTGAGTATGAATGAGTTAAATGGGTCATTCAACTTCAATGTTGAACCTTGAACCTTTCATCTCTTTATCTTTTTTTCAAATAGCAGGTGGTGTTAAGAGCAAGCAAGTTTGAAAACTTATAAATATTACTTACCTTGATCTTTCCAAACAACATGCTCTAAATTGTCCATGTCCATTCATTTCCAACTCCATATTTACCCGACATTCGACTCTAGACCTTTCACCTGATAACATTAGTGGAATGTTTTCATGGAGCATGGGAGAGAAAGATTCATTGTTCTACATGAATCTCTCTTATAACTCCATAAGTGGGTTTGAGATGCTTCCATGGTCTAATATGAATACTCTAGATCTTCATTCCAACTTGTTGCAAGGACCACTTCCAACTCCAAATTCTACATTTTTATTTTCAGTCTCCCATAACAAATTGAGTGGAAATGTCATAGTTGATTTGCAGCGTTCCATGGGATTCTTGATTTAATATATAACAACCGGGTGGTATGCTTCCTCAGTGTTGAGGAAATTTAGTAAATCTGTTTTGAATTTTCTGAAGAAATCAATTTCATGGCATCATTCCTCGGCATTTTTGAAGGGCAATTCTTTGAGACTCTTGACTCACTGGTAATCAGATTGGGAGGCCTAGTACCTCGATCTTTGATCATTGTGAGAACCCAGTTCAGACCTTGGAAATAACAAAATAAATGATCGTTCCCCATTGGTTGGGAGCTCTTCCCAAAGTTACAAGTTCTTATTTTGCTCAATCATTTCATGGTCATGGTTTCCATCAAATCCCCATTCATGAGCCTAAGAATCATTGATCTTGCTCACAATGATTTAGAGTAAAATTGCTGAAAATGTTGAGGAAGTTTGAAAGCGACAATGAACATAGATGAAGGTAACATGACAAGAAATACATAGGACTCTTTATTATAGAAGATTCCACGGTGGTGGCGTAAAGGGTTAGAATGAAATTGTGAAAATCTTGAATACTTTCCTGACGATTGATTTGTCCATTAATAAATTCAAGGAGAGATTCGAGTGCATTGGGAATCTTAATTCGCCGAGGAGCTCAACTTGTCTCATAACTACCTCACGGACACATCCCATTATCTTTCAAAAATTTGAAGATCTTGGAATCTTGATATTTCACTAACATTTGAGTGGGAGAATTCCTAAAGAACTAACAAGTTTGGCCGAACTTGAAGTTTGAATCTTTCTCAAAATCATCTTACTGGTTTTTATACCTCAGGCAACCAATTTCAAACATTTGGAAATGATTCATACTACGAGCAGGGATTATGTGGTTCCGTCAAAGTGTACAAGCGATGAAGTACTAGAGCCTTCTGAAATAGAGACGAGTTTGATTGGAAAATCACATTGAAGCCCAGGATATGGATGTGGATTGAGTAAAAATTAGGTTTTATCTTGGTTGTCTCATTTTCTTAAGTGGAAAACCTGAATGGCTTGTGTGGATTATTGATAAGAACATTCACAAGATGATTGTAAGGAATAAAATGAGCACTCATAGGCGAGGAACACGAAGAAGTTAACTTGTTCCACTCTCATTTTATTATATGTTGCTTATTGCAAATGGATTTTATATTTTTATGTGAGCAAATAATCTGTTTTGTCATTATAAATGTAATCTTGTTTATGACATCGAAATAATTTTTTTTCCTTTTCCTTTTATTTTTTTTTGTTTTTGTGATAATGCAATATTAGTGATTCATTAATCAACACTTTTCCAATCAATATATATAGTAACTTATAATTTCAAAGAGCAAATTTCATATCTTGAAACTATACATAAACATATCAATATAAAACTTGGGAAGTATTTGGATACATTTCCATTTTTTTTTATCAGAAGAAATGATAACATACTTATGTTTAACATTATGTTCCCTTGATTACTTTTTGGGATAATGATCAATCTTCTCATCAATGGTCTCTTTACAATAATCTAAACAAGGGAGATCTAGATTCATACCGACAAATGACAAATGATCATGCAATTCCTTCAATTGACTAGATTCCAATTGATTAATGAATTCTTGTTCACACCTTATAATTTCTAACCAATGTGAGACAAAGGGAGTGCCTTTTTTTCTCAAGCCATATGTGATAATCCATGGGAAAGAAATGTTGATTTTTCTTGTGAACATAGTTCTAATTTGATTGAATCCTCCTTTTCAAAAAGAGTTGTCCTTTATCCTTTTTGAAACAATTACTTTGGTTGAAAGTGGAAAGACTAGAAGAAGGAGAAATAGTGTGGAGACATGGGAATGGATGGACATTGCTGTATTAACTAGATTTCACCACTCATTCAACTTGGAAGTAGATTACCATCTAGTGTTAATTAAATATATATATATATATATATATATATATATATATATATATATATATATATATATATAATTGATTCCATTGATGATTGGGGGCTTTTGGATGATCTTTATGTATATCATATCAGAGAGAAAAATTTGTTTTCCGACAATAGAAAATTTCTAAGAGGAAACAAGTTCTACTACGCATACAAAAAAGCTTTTTCATTTCTCAGAATTGAAAGAATACAATTGGGTATAGTATATATAACTTCTATCCATCCATCAATAACTGTACATGTTTACAAGACTATTCTGGGGAGGAGGATGAGAACCAAAATGTAAGCCAAAAAATCGAGTTTTTTTTATCTTAACTTATCCGACCTTTGCCAGTTCTGGGCACAACAGTGATGAGATGTAGCATGAACCAACAAATGACTTAGAAATATTATCCTTCAGCAGAATAGGAATGCCAGCAACAACATAGCCTTCCTCTCCTGGTCAGCCTTATCACCTTGGAGAATAGCCGTTTGGGTTCACCTCTATTATAAGTTCGAATATGTTTTTCACTCACTGACCATGTGATTCCCTCTACGTAGATCTTGTATCTGGATATCAATTATACCAAAGTGAAATAACGAGTCATGATCAGAACTTAAACACAAAGAAAGAAAAAAAACCTCAAAATTTTCTCCAAAATGGATCATTTTTTCACCTATGAGTGCATTGGCTTGCTAAATCTGAACCTTTGAATCCATTACTAGTCTCTCGAACCCAATCCTGCAAAACTTGAAGCTATCAACATCATTTATGTAGACTGAAAATATTGGGATCTAGAATCATGAATATTTGTTACTATGAGAAAAATCCGAGCATGCAAGTCTTGTTGGTTGGTTTGACGGCATCTGGAAAGCTGTTTTCTGACTGGGCACATATAGATGTTGCCCTTCCAATAAGCATAGGGTTCTCTGCGTATCCATTTCGTTCTGTTGTTACCCTCTTTCATTTAGCAACTGGGAAGAATGTGTTTCTTTGCTGCACATCAGTTGAAGAAATTGTAGCACATTGACCATTAATTTTTCCGGCGGATTCATATATCCAAAATGTAATTGTACAACAAGATGAAAAATAATACATCACTCAATAAACCCCATTACAACAAAGAGAAAAAACTTTGAGCAAGGGCAATCCATGTCCAGAATCTAGTCTAGGATAAAAATAATAAAATTATAAAAAATTCAGGACAAACAAATACTCCACACAGACAGAATATAACCTTGTTGTTCCAAACTCTACAAAAGCAGATCTTGATAAGCACTCACAGAGCAGTCTTCAGAACTGCAAACCACCAACAACTAAGTGTTAATGCAATTACAGATCACAGCAAACTAAAATTCACATAAGTACAGAAATTATCGAAAAGTATTCTCTGGATGTTCTATCAGTACCAACAATTCTTGGATGCTTGCCCAAATCCATGTGCACAATCAAGGATAGCTATAGATATCACCCTTTCTCATATGATTCTCCCTAGGCTTGAACAGTATGACTAGCAAGGAAACCCCGATTAAATAAAAAATAACACCATAATACAATAAGAAACAGTAGCCTGAAAAACAAACATAGTGGTGATGATGATATGAAAAAGAAGGTGTTTCACTTAACATGAAAAAGCAAATGAGTTAACTTAGATACTAAGCATATGGGAAAAAGATTAATGGCCATAAGAAGCCAAAATGCCCATTCTTTGTTTCCTGCTATCTGATTATGAGTATAGTGCCACGGTGGGTGACTGACCTCAAGACCACATTCTGACGCATGAAACACGCAGCAGCATCTTTGTTCTTTGTGATTGTTGATTGTTGTTGGTGATAGGTTCTGTCACTTTTGCCCAAGCTGTATCTACACTTAAGTTTGTGAACTATACCACTGTTTCACCCCCAGCTCAAGCTCTTAGTCTATATAGAAATGCAAGCTCAAAACATTGATGTTGCGTACTTAAGTTTGTGAACTATAGCAAGGTTTGCTTAACTCAACTCAAGCTCAAGCATTGGTGAGAGGAGTCTTGGAAATTTTCAAATCGTGTTTGTGGTTTGTCTTCATCAGCCAAACTCACCTCAAATCTACTGAACAGATTCACTGGTCTGCTTGTTTTAAGTAGGAGAGAGGGTAGCTTGTAACTAATGATATTGGGATTTACTTATTTTGGTATGAACTTTTTAAGGATATAAGGCAAAACAAATTTAATGTGCGAAGCCCACCGTAACCGCCACTCCAATCCACAAAAAAAAAGGCCATGGGATGCTTCCAGTATGACTTCTTCATGAGAATTTAATTGATTTGAATAGAATCTAAATCACAAATTCAATGTTAAACAATAGTCATTCAGCAACAACAAAGTATAATGGTACGTCTGGGTCACTGCTCCGAGACGAAATCGCTGGCAGCACTCTTCGAGCAGGTGTCTCCTAATTTTAGTTGTTTCTGCAAGAGGAAGAAAGAAAAATGCAAACAAAGAAGAAAGGAAGATTGAGGAAAGGAAAAAAGCAAAGAGAAGAACAAGGGAAGAGAAAAACAGATGAGAGAATAGAGAAAACGGTTGAATCTCTTATGTCGTAACACGCACCCTCAAGCCAAACAAAGACAAATTAATTACACCGAAAAGAAAGGCAAAAACCAACCCAGACAACCCAAGAAAGGAGAAAATAAGAAATTGGAGTAGGTAGTCCCTCCCTAAGACTGTTTAAGTGAAAAATCAAAAACTATCATACCGATAAGAAAAACCACAGAAGTCACCATTGATCAAATTATACCGATTCACCTAACAACTTTCTCTAAAACTTACAATAAATTACCTTTTTCTCTTTCCATGATCGTGACGCAAAAATTGTACCTTAGTAAATCCTTCCAGTACGTTGAAGTAAATTCATGTTTCGAACTCAAAAAGTACTATAAATAAATAAAAATATAAAAAGAAGTAAAATGGAAAAATAATGAAAGATAAAAAAAGAAAATGTTATGTGATACCACGGTGTCAAATATTATTTTCAAAAATATAAAATTTTTAAGGATAAATTTAAAAAGTGTAAAAGTTAAATGATACAAATACTCATTATCCATTTTCTTTCTCCTTTATAATAAATGACAAAAATCATTATCCTTATAAAATTATGATGACTTTTTTTTTTTATATCAGTTATATCGTATAGCAACACCCTAAAAGAAAATACATAGGAAAATAGAGTCTAAAAGTGGAATGAAATAAATTTTTGAAGAAAAAAAACAAAATAGTGTGGACCTCGTGGATGACTATCAAGTGGCAACCATTTAGTCTGAGCTTTCTTTTGATAGTGATATAAAAGGAAGTTTTATGGTTTTATTTTAGGCGATTCTCCTAGGGATAGGAGGATTTTTTTTTCTTTTTTTTTTTAATAAAAAAAAAACTAAGCTATAGTGACTTTGCTGTAGTGAGATGAAATAATGCATCATATAATAGGACAAAGGAACAGATTAATTAAAATTTTCAAAATATACAGGTTGGAAACCACTTTCTTCCACAAATGTTGATACAAAAACATTAACTTATTTCATGAAACAAGACTGTATTTTTCTTTTTTTTTTTTAAATTAGAAACTTTCATAGCTCTTTCAAATTATCCTTATGCCATTGACATTATTTTTAAATTTTGAGCTAGTAAAAAATTTTAATTCTTTAATTATTTTGATCAATTTTAAAGAATTGTTACATGTTTCTATAAGCCTAACCATAAATTAGATTACATAATCTGTAATTTCCTAAATGCAAAGTTTTAAAACTAAGAATGGATTTTCTTAATGAAATTTGTTCGTGTTGTAGAGAGAATAGACAAGGGATTTTTAATATTATTATATATAATTACTGAAGGTAATTGAGTAAATAAGATACTTTTTCATTATTTGTTATTTTAACAGGTAAATTCTCTTTTTATTATATATGCTCTGAACATTTTTTTTTTTAAATGAGTTTACTTTAACAAAACACTTCAATATTTTGTAACTTAAAAACACTTCGAAAGAACACTTTGTTTTGTACGAGTAGATAAATTATTGGTCTGACTTAAAAGGTTTGGATTTACTCATCAAACTGATTCAGGGATGAAAGAATGTTTCTACTTCTTGGTAATCAATCACCGAATTAAAAAAAAAAAAAAAGGGCATATTTAGTTTTGGTTTGAAAGCGATGCTTGAAAACGATTTTTAAAAGCGAAGAATGTTATTTTTGATGTTATTTGAAAATAGTGCTTGTTTCCAATTTAGTATTTGTTATTTTTAGCAAAAATAAACTGAAAATTAAACGTGTTTCTTGTCTTTTCTTTGTTGTTCTTATTTTAAAAAAAAAACAGTTTTAAAAAACCATAAACAAAAAAAGCCCAAAATATTCGAAAGAAAGAAAAGCGGAAGGAAATACAAAAAGCTGTTGAATAATGCTCGATGTTTCCAAGAGCCGGGCATTTTTGACAAAAAGAGGGAGTGCTCAGCCATTGAGTAAAAATACATGGAAAATGTGGGTCAAAACGAAAATAATGCAAAGTTCAGGACATCAGGCAAAAACACAAAACTTGGTTCCGGGGGTGGGGTGTTGGGTTGGTTGCCCTTTTAATATGGACTTTTTTGGGGGCCAAATGTTTTGAAGCAGACAAGGCCCATTTGATAGACATGTTCCTTTTGGGCCACTTCAATAGGGCCCACAAAAATGCAAAATAAACGCCTTCAAATAGACAACACGATAGAACTCATTATAAGGTGGGCTTAAAAAGGTTAAAACTCGCTGGCTTGGAAAGTAGAGAAAAGAAATTAAGGGAATCAAAAAAAAAATTTATTGCTGGGTTTTGGAGCCTTAAAGTATTAAGAAAGAAAATATAGTGGAAAAGTTGAAAGAAATAATGGTCTATTTGATTCATGTTTTAGAAAATACATGATTTTGGTGTTCTTTGGAAATTGTCCTTATTATTTGAAATTAGTGTTTTTCGTTTTCAAAAGGAACTAATCGTGTTTTCTATATTTTCGTTCTCCTTGTTTCTCGGAACAAAAAAAAAAAAAAAAAACAAGTTTTTAAAAACTGTAAACAAACATGCCCTAAAAATAGGTTCAAAATTAATAAATTAATTATATATATTTACTCAAACTCATTTTATTTGTTTCCCTGTATGTAAAAGTTTGAAGAATTTTAGTTATATTTGATTTTCTATTATATTTTATGAAGAAACCATGAGAAATTTATTTTCTTAGCATTTTTTTGTGTTTTTGGGGGCGAAGCGTGATGAAGCTTTCTTGGGAGTGGCTTCTGGAGTTTCCCGGCATATAAATGGCTGACTTACTGAATGAAAGAAATGCAACCCAATATAATGGAGGTAGTTGTTAAAGTGTTCATATCTTTAGCTTTATTGGGTGCTTTTGGATTGTTTTTCAGGCGCATAATGCCTTGAGTGGTGAAGGAAAAGTGAGATGTTACGAGGAAATCAAAATCAATGGCCCGCCGCCGTCTTTTTTGCAGGGAAACATAAAGGAGATCAAGAGTTCATTCTAAAGCAGTTAAGAGCTCATCCATTGACACCCACAACTGTGCTGCTACTCCTTTTCCCTTTTTTCGAGCAATGGCGAAACAAATATGGTAGGATTAAATTTTCATCTTTTTTTTTCTTTTTTTTTTTTGGATTCACTTTTTGTGTATTACGTTCTAGTATTAGAGTTCTCGTGCATGTCGACCCATCCCTTTCACCAGATTGAGTTAGGTCTTAAAGGGTAAATCTTCATCTTTATATTCTTCTTTTATTTGATCAAATCCCATAAGGGTCTTTGATAGTACCAGCTTCAATAAAGAGAAGCACAACGCGGGATAGATGGGAGAATACACAGGCTTAAGTCTCACTCTGATTTCTTGTGGAATCGATATCCTTTGTCCACCCTAAGAGAGTGGAAGTCAGTAGGCAATTTCCAGCCTTTCTTAGATAGCTTCGGCTGGACACTCTCTGGGGCACCAGGTAAACCCTCTTCCAGTATCCTTTTCCTTTACGCACCACCTCTCAAGCAGAAAGCACCAATGATAGGTACTGAGCTAATAGGAGGCCCAGCCCAAAGATTTAGTCTTATGGGGTGGGAGAACCTTTAGGGCTTAAAGTACCACTCCGCCATTTCTTGTGGGGCTGTGTGTGTCCTTTAGAAGTGAAGGTCTGTTCTTGACTCAGGCTACGGGATAACTTTCCTCCCGACCCTCGGGCCTTGGGTGGCCCTCTTTCATGTAGCCTTTTCTCCTGCGTATCGTTGATGAAGCACCAGTGAAGTACACAAACCAACGGAGGTGAGCCAAAGACCCGATTTGATAGGTGGGAGAACCTCTCTATCTTAAGTACTACTCCACAATTTCTTGTGGAACTAGATCAGTCTTTAATTATGGCTGCCAACTTTGAACCCTTGGAAAAATTATTATTTATATGAAATTTTATAGGCCAACATTTTGGTCAGTCATTTTGCTTTTCAAGCTAAAATTTTTATCTAATATGGTTTTTACAGGTCAAGTGTTCATGTTCTTCATAAAACCCGAGTAAATTTGAATTTTTCCGAAAAATGACAAAATAATAAATTGCCTCTACAATACAGGTTACAAACTTGGAATTTTCTAGATATCGGATGACAAAACAGACCTTACCGTTGGATTTGTCTAGAGAAATCTAGTTACCTAAACGAATTTCGTTGAATTCCGGGACAGTCAGATTTTCATGATTTTCAGGACGATGGGTGTCTAGTGGACCACTAAAACGGAATTTTGGAGAAAAAAATCTTGCTTTTGGAAAAATTTTTTAAGTAAAGTTCATTTTAAAATAATTTGAGCTTCGTCGGGCCGAAATGGTGTTTCGAGGTAAACGGGCTGAGTGTGAGCCACGGACACGTGGCGTGGCGTGGAGTCACTTCAGCAAGTTTAAGTGGGGGACTTAGGACAAGGAGACCCACCCGGTTCTGTGGGAAAAAGTGAGAGAAGCGGCGTAGAAAGAAAGAGAGCATTTGACCTTCTTTCTCGATCCTCGAGTTACGCGGTCGAGAATTCATCGAGCCAAGAGTGAAAGTTCATCTACTCGATGAGGGCTATACGTGGGTACTAAAAATGAGGGATTTCATCGAAGATCCAAGGGAGGAGATTTCGGAAAATCAAAATTTTCAGGATTAGGAGGTGTTCTTAAGACCTCCTTCGGTTCTACTATGCTCCAAGAGGTAGGGGTTCTTTCTACTTTGGTTTAATTCTACCTAAGGGGTTGTTTGACTTTAAATTCTGCATTTTTGTTGTATTAAGGGTTGTTTGGGAGCCAAATTATGCATTATGCTGTATTAGGGGCTGTTTGGGAGCCAAATTATGCATTTTGCTGTATTAGGGGCTGTTTGGGAGCCAAATTCTACATTTTATAGCTCCTTAGGGGCTATTTGGGTTGAAAAACCAGGTTTTATGACTCCTTAGGGGCTGTTTGGATTGAAAAATCTGGTTTATGGCCTTTAGGGGCTGTTTGGATTGATTTGTTAGGTGGTGTTGGCTTAATTGTGGTTTGGTTTTGGTTGTAGTTTTCAAAGATGTGAAAAATGATGTGTGGAGTGGTTGAAGTCGACAAAATTTCCTAGACCCCTTATCTTATTTTAGCCTGCTTAGTCACGGACCTTAAAATTGGATGATTCTAGTTGGAGGTAAAACCTAAGAACAAGAGATACAAATGTCTAGAAGATACCAAGGTTTAAATCCTACTCTAAAAACCCTGAAAATGAGTTTTACAGTAAGATATTGATTATGTTCCATCTACGGGAGTAGCTCATGTTGTTTGGACCATATATTGGGTTATACTAGTCCAAATGATGTGAATCAAAATCCTACTGAAACTAGACACCTGGGAGAATAACGTTCATGAAGAAATTATGTTCACATTATGTCTTTATTGTTCCCAGAAATTCGTCAAATTGAGAACACAATACTTGCCCTTGGAAACTATTCAGAGCAATCCGGAATGTTTTGGTCATATCTCTTAATTTAAAGTTCCAAATGACCTAATCTATGAGCCTTTGGAAACTTAAGACATAGGTGAAAATTTTGTTAGAAAGTCACTTTGTCTAAAAACCTCGTTTATAGGGTCAAAATTGTAGTTGAAAATAGACTTGGGATGTGCCCTTAGAGACTATTTGGTTGTGTTAAAACGACTTTAAATGTCGTTTTGTGTCCCGGTTGTGGCCGCTTATGGCCGATTGTGTGAATTGTTTTGTGAACTGTGTGTAATATGTCCCAAAAAGTGTTTAGGAACTATTTCGGATTAAAAAAAATTTAATCCGGACTGCTAAGGGTCTGTTTAGCCAGGATTGTGGTCTATTTAAAGAGCTAGACACTCCCTCGGGTGAAAGACCTGTAACATCCCAAAATATACCCTAGCAGTTTTCGAACTTGTTTAGGGTATATTAAAAGTTAAATAGAAATTTTCGGGAAATAAAATGAGAGACCCGAAATGAATATTAGAAAGAAATTATCAAAGACATGAATTAAGTTGATTAGAGGCCAAAGTATAAATAATAAGACTTGTAATGTAAATAATGGAAGTTGGAGGATTAAAAGCTAAATAATCCAAAACTTTCATTATAAATAGATGTGGGAGACCAAAAATGCATTAATTTGGTCTCCTAACAAAACTAACGTATGGAAGCGGGAAGGAGGAAGAGGGAAGAGAAGAAGAGGAGGAAGGAAAAGCAAATCCAGGTATGGAAACTGAATTTAAGTATGGATGCTTGACTTTGGGTAGCAGATTTTGTATGGAATTCTCAAGTTTTATGTGAAGGTCCATGCACTTGTATGTCTAGGAGCTTGCCCCAAACCTATGGTTGTTAGGATTACATCCTAACCAAAGTTTTCTTGAAAGTAGGGTTGCTAAAATTCTAAATGGCACAAGATTGGTATCAAATCCTCATTTTGAGGAGGAATCATGGTATTGTGTTAGGGTTTACAAGCAAGCCTAAGTAACCTTTATAATTGGTTTATGTATGGGTTATAACCCATAATATAGTTGTTTTGGGAGGAATTCATGATAGGTTTTTGATCTATGGATGAAAGTGCATGAAAAATGGGAGAAAATACACATTCTGGGCATTTTCGGGTGAAGTGTACCGGTACACCTTGAGCCTGTACCGGTACACTTTGGGTTCTGGTCATTTTTGGCCAACGTGTACCGGTACACGTTAGACCTATACCGGTACACCCTGTTCTGTTTTTCCTATTCCAACCAGTTTTCGTATTTTGACCATAACTTGCTCATTTATTATCCGATTTGAGTGATTCAAGTGGAAAATTAAAATAGACTTCAAGGAAAATCAAACTTAAAGAAATAGACATCGTCAAATTCTGACCCTAAGTGGCCCAAAAATTCACTCAAAGTGGGGCCATGTTCAAGTCCAATTCTGCATCAGTTGAATATAGAGTAGTCCGGGTTGTTTCGGACGTATCTTGAGTTCCGGTGCTCCGAATTGGGTGATTCCAGTTGGAATAGAACCCTTAGCACCTTAGATTTAAATGAGTACAAATATCTAGTGTCAAAAATGAAGTTAATACCCCGGAAAAATGAGTAATAGTCCCGAGTGTAAAAATCGGTAAAATGACTAGTTGGCATGAAAATGCCATAACTTTAGTTTGGATGATCCAATTGGAATGTTTCCAATTCCTAAGTAAAATAGATTCATAGAGGGACTATAATATATGAACGATGTGTGAATACATCAGTATTCCTGTATAAGTATATGAAATGCCATATGTATAGATATGTTCATGAAACATGAAAACGAATTGAAATGTGAACATGAACATGAACATGAAATGTCAATATGTCATAGAAACATAATGTGGCTAAGAAGGCCCCAATTATAAAATAGTAAGTTACTGAACTAAAATAATTGTAAAATTACCTAAGACCAGTTATTGAATGACCACGGCACTCTACGATCGTGCTTGGCACATTAATTGCCGATTACTCTGATTAGTCACGGCGACACTCTCGGTCGTGCCGGCGTGGAGTACTTTGTAGTACTCGATTAGTCGACGGTATCATCAGTCTTGGCACATTAGTAACCGATACTCTGATTAGTCTGGCGACCTCTCTGTGGTCTTGGCATACGCTTTGTCGCTCTGACACCTCGATCTTATCTTGTGCAGCCGGGTACTTATTGTCTTTGTGTCTACTCGATACGTATTCTTGGTCTAGGCAATCGAGCAATTATATGATAAGACTCACGAGATAAAGATAAAAGAATTGAATATGGTAAAGATGAATGTACTGGGTATACGTATATGTTAATAGTACCTCGGGTACCTGTATTTGTTACGTAGTACCTCACAGGTACTTTTGTACAAATAAAATCTCTTAGTACTTACGGTGCTAAGGTATAATAATGTGAATCACATTATGTAGTACCTATGGGTACTTTTGTATACTAAACTCGGTAACTCCTACGGGAGTCATGAATGATAATAAGCCTGTTATAACTATAAGTTACGAATAAGAATAAGTTAAGCGCTCTACGAAGTCTACGAATGAACATACGTCTGTTATAAGTATAAGTTCTGCATAAGAAGAAACTACGTAACTTCTCACGGGAAATCGAATAAGTATAAATCTGAAGTAGTACCCTCACGAATTGCTTTCCGTCTTAGTAAAACAAGTATAAGTCCAGTAGTACCTAAGGGTACTCTCGTATCAGTAAAATAAGTATAAGTTCTGTAGTACCCACGGGTACTCTCGTATTGGTAAAATAAGTATATGTATCTGTTATGATCTGTACCGGCTATGGACTAATGTCCATACCTGACATGTATCTGTATAAGTCTGATTTGTTCCGACTTATCGTACTTACGGGTACCTTCGCACATGACTAAGATCGAAATTCAGAACCGATTAAGTAATATACAACAAGATCTAAAAAATACATGTATAAGTTCTGTAATACACGTATATGATCCGAAATACAAGTATGTGCTCTCGAAATACCAGTATAAGTTCCGTAAGACCAGTATAAGTTCCGTAAGACCAGTATAAGTTCCGTAAGACAAGTATAAGTTCCGTAATATACATGTAAGATCTGAAATACATGTATAGGTTAATAATACTGCGTATAAGATCTAGAAAAGGTAAGGAATAAGCTCAGTAATACAAGTATAATATCAAACCAAGACAAGGATATGCTCCGTAGTACAAGTATAAGTTCTGCAGTACCTACGGGTACTTCAGTAAAGGTCAAAGCTCTGTAATTCCTACGAGAGATCTGAATAAGTATCAGTTTAACAGAAGTTCAAGTAGATGTCCTTTGGGAGTCGAATAATTATAAGTCTTCGGTAAGGTCTAAGCTCTACGTAGTTTACTCAGGGAATCTGAATAAGTATCAGTTTGATAGAAGTTCAAATAGATGTCCTTTGTGAGATCTGAATAATTATAAGTCTTCAGTAAAGGTCTAAGCTCTGTAATTCCTACGAGAGATCTGCTAAGTATCAGTTTGACAGAAGTTCAAGTAAATGTCCTTTGGGAGATCTGAATAATTATAAGTCTGAGACAAGTAACAGTATAAGTCTACTATAAGTGTAAGACCCAAGTAAGTATAAGTTTGTTATAAGTATAAGTATAAAAGTTCAGCCACATACGAGATGTGAACAAGCGTAAGTTTGTTATAAGAATAAGTATGTATGTAAAATTGTTATATGAATTCCACGAAGATTCGATGCTCTGCTATTGTTTTATGATATTTGTGATTAAATTATAAATCCATGTGATTCTGTATAAGATATGTTTTTTCCCGCAGCGTAAAGCAGCACGGGTTTTTAATCCGTGTGGAGTGGGAGAAGACCTGCGAAACTTCCATCTGAATTTGAGCCCAGCACACTTGTGGAGTTCACTGTGTAAGGTTATGTGCTTTGATTTGTAAATGTAAAAGTACAGTTTTGTAATTGTAAATGGGACTCTGTAAATGTATATGATATTTTGATTCTGTTATAAGATGTGGGCCATACCCACATGTACAAGTTTCGACTTGAAAAAAAAAAAAAAAATTCAGGTAAAGAGTCCCAGTACATAGTCTAGCGTCCGGCTTAGGTTGGATCGCCAATCGGGGGTGTGACAAGTTAGTGTGAGCCTAGGTTTGAGGCGTTCTGGAAAGAGTCTTTGATTAAGGAAGTACCTACATAGTAATGTGTTGGCCTAATGCGAATGTCCCTGTCCTATATATTGACTAGAATGAATAAGTCACAATCCAGCTTTGAAAGATTAGGATGGGAGAATTAGTTCAGATGGAGCTTTGATGGCTCAAGTGAGAGTCACGCTCCAGTTTCTGTAAAAGACAGAAAGAAGGATCTGACATAGAGTGCTGCAGAGTGACAGTATGAATTCAGGATGAAATTCTTATAAAGGGGAGAATTGTAACACCCAAAATATACCTAGCGGAGTTTCGGACTTGTTTAGGGTATATTAAAGTTAAATAAATTTTCGGAAATAAAATAGAAGCTTAGAAATGAATATTAGAAGAAATTATCAAGACATGAATTAAGTTGATTAGAGGCCAAAGTATAAATAATAAGACTTGTAATGTAATTAATGGAAGTTGGAGGATTAAAAGCTAAATAATCAAAACTTTCATTATAAATAGATGTGGGAGACCAAAAATGCATTAATTTTGGTCTCCAAACAAGGGCTTCACGTATGGAGCAAAAAGGGAAGGAGAGGAAGAGGAAGGAAAAGCAAATCCAAGGTATGGAAACTGAATTTAAGTATGGATGCTTGACTTTGGTATGAATTTTTGTATGGAATTCTCAAGTTTTATGTGAAGGTCCATGCACTTGTATGGCTAGGAGCTTGCCCCAAACCTATGGTTGTTAGGATTACATCCTAACCAAAGTTTTCTTGAAAGTAAGTTGCTGAATTCTAATTGGCACAAGATTGGTATGAAATCCTCATTTTGAGGGAGAGTTCATAGTAATTGTGTTAGGGTTTACAACAAGCCTAAGTAACCTTTATAATTGGTTTATGTATGGGTTATAACCCATAATATAGTTGTTTTTGGGAGAATTCAGTAGGTTTTTGATCTATGGATGAAAGTGCATGAAAAAGGGGAGAAAATACACATTCTGGGCATTTTCGGGTGAAGTGTACCAGTACACCTTGAGCCTGTACCGGTACACTTTGGGTTCTGGTCATTTTTGGCCAATGTGTACCGGTACACGTTAGACCTATACCGGTACACCTTGTTCTGTTTTTCCTATTTCGACCAGTTTTCGTATTTTGGCCATAACTTGCTCATTTCTTATCCGATTTTAGTGATTCAAGTGGCCAATTCAAATAGACTTCAAGGAAAATCAAACATAAAGAAATAGACATCGTCAAATTCTGACCCTAAGTGGCCCAAAAATTCACTCAAAGTGGGACGTGTTCAAGTCAATTCTGCGTCGATTGAATATAGAATGCTTGGGTTGTTTCGGACGTATCTTGAGTTCGATGCTCCGGAGTAATTCCCGATTGGAATAGAACCCTTAGCACCTTAGATTTAAATGAGTACAAATATCTAGTGTCAAAAATGAAGTTAATACCTCGGAAAATGAGTAATAGTCTCGAGTGTAAAAATCGATAAAATGACTAGTTGGCATGAAAATGCCATAACTTTAGTTTGGATGATCCAATTGGAATGATTCCAATTCCTAAGTAAAATAGATTCATAGAGGGACTACAATATATGAACGATGTGTAGATACATCAATTCTATAAATTATATACGATGCCATATATAGATATGTTCATGAAACATGAAAACAAATTGAAATGTGAACATGAACATGAACATGAAATGTCGATATGTCATAGAAACATAATGTGGCTAAGAAGGCCCCAATTATAAAATAGTAAGTTACTGAACTAAAATAATTGTAAAATTGCCTAAGACCAGTTATTGAATGACACGGCACTCTCTGATCGTGCTTGGCACATTAGTACTTCGGTACTCTCTGATTAGTGCGACGACACTCTCTATCAGTGCCGGCACATTAGTGCCGGTGCTCTACGATTAGTGCAGCGACACTCTGTCGGTGCCCGGCCTCGCTGTACTCTGGCACCTCGATCTTGTCTTTGTACCTTGGGTACTTATTGTGTTGTGTCCTACTCATTACGTATTCTTGAGTCTAGACAATCCAACAATTATATGATAAGACTACGAATAAGAATAAAGGAATTGAATATGGTAAAGATCTGAGATGTACCTCTGAATTTACCTGCGGCATGTTACGTAGTACCTCACGGGTGCCTCTTGTATTTGTTACGCCAGTACCTCACGGTTACTTTTGTACAAGTAAAATCTGTAGTACCTCTGGTGCCAGGTATAATGAATGCGTGTGATACCTATGGGTACTTTTGTATACCCAAACTGTAACTCCTCACGAAGTCTGAATGATAATAAGCACATTATAACTATAAGTTACGAGATAAAGAATAAGTTACGTAACTCCCTACGGGGTGACGAACATCGTGCATTATAAGTATAAGTTAACGCGCAGGAAGAAACTACGTAACTACGGGGAAATCCCAGAGATAAGTATAAGTCTAGTAGTACCTCACGGTACTCCTAAAATCTTAGAGTAAACAAGTATAAGTCCAGTAGTACCTAAGGGTACTCTCGTATCAGTAAAATAAGTATAAGTTTTGTAGTACCCACGGGTACTCTCGTATCAATAAAATAAGTATATGTATCTGTGCCCATGATCTGTCTTAGGCTATGGACTAATGTCATACGACAATAATATCTGTATAAGTCTGATTTGTTCCGACTTATCGTACTTACGGGTACCTTCGCACATGACTAAGATCTGAAATTCAAGAACCAGTTCCGTAATATACATGTAAGATCTAAAATACATGTATAAGTTCTGTAATACACGTATATGATCCGAAATACAAGTATGTGCTCTGAAATACAAGTATAAGTTCCGTAAGACCAGTATAAGTTCCGTAAGACCAGTATAAGTTCCATAAGACAAGTATAAGTTCCGTAATATACATGTAAGATCTGAAATACATGTATAGGTTCTGTAATCCACGTATAAGATCCGAAAGACAAGAATAAGCTCCCTAATACAAGTATAATATCCGTAAGACAAGGATATGCTCAGTAGTACAAGTATAAGTTACCAGTACCTCAGAAGTACTTGATGAGGTCTACTTCATGAATTTCCTACAGAAGTCTGAATAGTATCGAGTTTATAGAAGTTCAAGTAGATGTCCTTTGGGAGATCTAAATAATTATAAGTCTTCAGTAAAGGTCTAAGCTCTGTAATTCCTACGAGAGATCTGACTAAGTATCAGTTTGACAGAAGTTCAAGTAAATGTCCTTTGGGAGATCTTAATAATTATAAGTCTGAGACAAGTAACAGTATAAGTCTACTATAAGTGTAAGACCCAAGTAAGTATAAGTTTGTTATAAGTATAAGTAAAAGTTCAGCCCTGCATACGAGAGATGTGAACAAGCATAAGTTTGTTATAAGAATAAGTATGTATGTAAAATTGTTATATGAATTCCTGAAGATTCTGATATTTGTTATTGTTTTATGATATTTGTGATTTAGTATAAATGCATGTGATTCTGTATAAGATATGTTTCCCACTAAGCGTAAAGCTTAGCACGGGTTTGTCAGGTGTAGGTACGAGGAAGACCTCACGAAACTTTACGGCCTATGGCGGAATGACACACTTGTAAGGGTTCACACATGTAGGTTTAGTGCTTTCTGATTTGTAAATGTAAAGGAATACAGATTTGTAATTGTAAATGGGACTACGTAAATGTATGTGATATTTTATTTGTTATTATAGTCGACCATATACGGGTGTTGTTCGAATCAGGCAGATCCTGGCCGTCTCGTCGACGGCCGGTTCCGCGATGACGATGCCTTAGAACCGTGTTGAACTACTTGAATTTTGCGACGGTGATCAATGCGGATAGAAGTCGATGAGATTTCATAATGCATACAAGATGTGATTTTATAAATGAAATTATCATTCGAGAAATGACATCCAAAAAGCTTTTGGTTTTTAAAAAAAAATGATTTTGGTTTAAAAAAGGATCATTGGATGTAATCCATCAATGATGATTTTTATCACACATGGGAATCGCATTGTGTGGTGGGAGTCAATAAAGACTCGAGCATGGGAGTCGGTAGCTTTGTAACCATTTTTGTAAAATGTTTGAAGTAAATTCATTTTGACATGTACTAATGTATTAATGAGTGAAATTGAACTCATGTGTAATTTTTATGTAAAAGGGTTGTAATTTTTACTCATAAATGGACCCGAAGTGGTCATTGTGTTATATTAGGCCCCAGATGGGTCATATGATTGTATAATGTACAGGTTGGGAATTTGATAGAGCTCCCCGTACAAAGTAGATTTTGTCCCATTTTTGTTAAATTATGGATTCCGGTAAATAGGACACACGATATGGGATCGGGTTACTCGATAATTTACAGGTTTTCCAAGGGTTGATGGGTGATCAACAGACCCCGGTTTGGGGCCTCACGACGGTATCGGAGCCTGGGTATGAATTACCTGTGGCTTGGTGGGCGTGGGTCTAGACCATTGATGGAGCTCCGTACAAAGGAGATTTTGTCAGGTTGTGTTATGTTCGGGGTAAGCACAATGCTTTACCCAGGAGCTAAATCTTTAGATGTCCCGGGTAGTTGATGGGTTGTTTGTGAGCCTTACGTTTGGAGGAGACGAGGTGAGGCGGAGTTAGATTACACCTCGGACGGTTCTGCAGTATAGGAGACGTTTTCCGGACGAACTACCAGGATAACCTCCGCATAGGGATGTATTACACCCTGGTACATCGCCTATTTCTATAACTCCACATAGAATGACGCTTACTGAGTTATAGGAATTATTGGACATGTGTTTTGTTAGACTGAGCGCTTCACCTTGGGGGGCTCTGGTGCTGTTTGCCAAGAAGAAGGACAAGACCCTTCGGTTATGTATAGACTATCGGCAGCTGAATAGGGTTACTATCAAGAATAGGTACCCTTTGTCGAGGATCGATGATTTATTTGATCAGTTGAGAGGGGCATGGGTTTAGTCCAAGATAGATCTCCGCACTTGTTACCATCAGTTGAGGGTTAGGGAGGCAGATATCCCTAAGACGACGTTTAGAACGCGATATGGGCATTTCAAGTTCACAATGATGCCATTCGGATTGACGAATGCTATAACGGCATTCATGGATCTTATGCATAGGGTGTTCCAACCCTACCTAGATCGGTTCGTTGTGGTCTTCGTTGACGACATCTTGATCTACTCCAAGTTTGAGGAGGAGCATGAGGGTCACTTGAGAATCGTTCTCCATACCTTAAGAGACCATCAATTGTATGCTAAATTCAATAAGTGTGAATTTTAGCTTACTGAGATGAGATTCTTGGGACATGTGGTATCAGCTTCGGGTGTATCCGTGGACTTGGAGAAGGTTGAGGCAGTTATGAATTGAGAGGATCGAAGTCAGTCTTCGAGATACGAGGTTTCTTGGGATTGGTAGGGTATTTCAAGAGGTTCATTGAGGACTTCTTCTAGTTAGCTGCACCTATGACGAGATTGACCCGTAAGGAGGTCAAGTTTGAGTGGAATGACCTGTGTGAGAAGGCATTCCAGGAATTGAAGAGGAGGCTTACTTCAACTCCTATACTAATAGTTTCAGTGAGGGGACAGAGGTACACAATGTATTGTGATGCCTTTAAGAAAGGACCGGGATGTGTTTTGATGCAGTCCGGGAGGGTAGTGGCTTACGATTCTTGACAATTAAAGAACCAAGAGTAGAGTTACCCTACACATGACATGGAGTTGGCAGTCATTTTCTTTTCCTTAAAGGCTTGGTGCCATTATATATACGGTGAGCAATTCAAGGTGTTTTCGAACCACAAGAGTCTAAGTACATTTTTACGCAGCGGGACCTCAACATGAGGCAACGCAGGTGGATGGAATACCTGGAGGACTATGACTTTACTTTGCATTACCATCCCAGTAAGGCAAATGTGGTGGCTGGTGCACTCAGCCGAAAGTCACGGGAGTGTTGGCTAATGTGGCTTCCCAGGAGTGGCAAATGTTCGAGGTTGTTGGATAGTTCAAGCAGCACTACAGGGGACAGACTCAGGGCGCTTTGGGGAGTTTAGTGGTTACACCATCCCTACTAAGCAGAGTGATCGAGTTCCAAGACCAAGACACAGAGTTATTGTCCATCAGGGACCGAGTACAGTTGGATACAGGTGACAAAGGCTGGGCCATTCACACAGATGGTAGTTTTCTGTATAGGAGACGAGTTATGGTTCCCTAATCAACAAATCTGAGAGAGGAGATCCTTAGGGGGTTCCATTGCTTCCGTTTTGCTATGCATCCAGGTGGCACAAAAATGTACCATGATCTTCGTCGCCAATACTACTAGAGTGAGATGACGAAACACGTAGGGGACTTTCTTCGTCTATGTCTCACGTGTTAGTAAGTACAGGCTGAGCATTAGAGGCCAACGAGATTACTCTAGCCCTTGGCGGTAGCTGAGTGGAAGTGGGAGCATGTCACGATGGATTTTGTGACCCACTTGCCACGGACATTGCTAAGGCATGACGCGGTGTGGGTGATAATGGACCAGCTTACCAAGTTAGTACAATTTTTAGCTGTGCGGATGACCTTCTGGAGGAAATCTGCAGGTTATACGTACGGGAGATTGTCTGATTTCATGGAGTGCCAGTATCTATAGTGTCGGATCAAGATCTCAGGTTTAAGACTCACTTTTGGAAAAGTTTTCAGCGATCCATGGGGACACATTTGATGATGAGCAGAGTTTTTCATCCCCAGACAAACGGTCAGTCAGAGAAGACCCTCTAGACTTTAGAGGACATGTTACGAGCATCGTCAGTCTGGATGGCTGGAGAAACATTTTGCAGTGGAATTCTCCTATAACAATAGTTACCAAGCGAACATACAGATGGGCACCTTATGAGGCACTATATGGGAGGCCTTGTCGATCTCCAGTTTGTTGGATGGAGGTGGGAGAGGGAACCATTACGAGTCCGGATTTGGTTAGAGACGCCTTTGAGAAGGTGGATTTGATACAAAAGTGTCTTCTCACGGCTCAAATCCGGTAGAAGAGCTACGCTGATAGACGGCGGCAACCTCTAAAGTTTGAGGTGGGGGATCATGTCATATTGAAAGTGATGCCTAAGATATGAGTGATCAGGTTCGACAAGTGGGGAAAGATGTCGCTGAGATTTATTGGACCCTTCGAGATACTCAGAGGGTGAATACGGATTATCGGGAAGCTTACCACCAAGTTTATCGAGTGTTCATGTGGTATTCTATGTCTCCATGCTCCGGAAGTATACTCCAGATCCAACCCACGTGGTGGATTAGGGCGAGCTTGTTGTTGATGCGGATGAGACCTTCGAGGAGGCGTATCATGGATAGCCGGGAACAGGTTGTGCAAGACAAGACCATGAGGCTAGTAAAGGTGTTGTGGCAGCACCGAGGAGTGGAGGAGGCAACATGGAACGTGGAGACACTGTGCGTGCCAATTATCCTTTCTTGTTTGAGGATGAAAGTATGTTTTTTTAGTCATTTGGTGATTAAATGACAGTTGCATATGCATATGATTTGAATGTGTATGTGTGTGTGAATTTCGGGATGAAATTACATTGGGGAGAAAGAATGTAAAGCAGGGAGTAGGGTGTTGAATTTTTAGAAAAGGCAAAAGCGGTGAAATTATTGATACAATACAGGTTGCAAACCTTGAATTTTCTAGTTCTCGGATGACGAAACAGACATAACCGTTGGATTCGTTTCACAAAATCTAGTTACCCAAACAAATTTCGTTGAATTCCGAGACAGTCGGATTTTCATGATTCTCGGGACAGTGGTTGTTTGGTGGACCACAAAAAACGGGAATTTTGAGAAAAAAAATCTTGTTTTTGGAAAACAATTTAAGTAAAGTTCATTTTAAAATAATTTGAACTTAAACCAGGACAAAATATATTATTTCGGACAGAAACGGACGCAGATAGGCTGCGAACACTTGGCGCAACGTGAGTCATTCACTTAAGTTAAAGTAGGGGACTTCGGAAACAAGGGAGATCACAGTTTCTGCTGGGGGGAAAAACGTGAGAGAGAGCAAAGAAGGAGAGAAAGAAAGAGAGCATTCCAACCTTCTTTCTCCGATCCTCGGAGTTCCATTTGTCGGAATTCGTTGAGCCAAGAGTGAAAGTTCATCTACTCGACGAAGGTTATGCGTGGGTACCAAAAATGAGGGATTTCACTGAAGATCCAAGGGAGGAGATTTCAGGAAATCAAAATTTTCGAGATTAGGAGGTGTTCTTGAGAACTCATTCGGTTCTACTACGCTCAAGAGGTAGGAGTTCTTTCTACTTTGGTTTAATTCTACTTAAGGGGTTGTTTGGCTTCAAATTCTGCATTTTTGCTATATTAGGGGTTTTTTGGGAGCCAAATTCTGCATTATGCTATATTAGGGGTTGTTTGGGAGCCAAATTCTGCATTTTGATGTATTAGGGGTTGTTTGGGAGCCAAATTCTGCATTTTATAGCTCCTTAGGGGTTGTTTGGGTTGAAAAATCAGGTTTTATCACTCCTTAGGGGTTGTTTGTATTGAAAAATCTGGTTAATTGCCCTTAGGGGCTATTTGTATTGATAATAACCCTGAATATGACCAAATTACAAAAATACCCCTATACCCAAAACATAACGTAACTGGAACGACTCCGGCATTTGCCCATCCCTTCTAGCCTCAACACAACACTAACGACCTGGTCCAACTATGTGGATATTGTTCGCTTTGAGCCCAAGGGGTCCTCACAGTTTAAAAAAATTCTAAATCCAATGGGGATGGGGCGAGGAATCTAATCTGACCAAAATCGGACCCATTGTCATCCCTAACTATTAGATATGTTTGTGAGACCCCGGAAAATCCAGATTTCCTAAGGAAGGGATAAAATACTTAATTTGGTTGAAAATCGAGGAATTTTCTAGATCGGATGGCCGAAGCGAACTTCCAGATTGGAATCGTATCGCAAATCTAGCTACCACGTCGAATTTAAGTGGTCGGGACGGTCGGGATTTGCGTTTGAGGTACGTGAAAGGTGCATGACACTTGGCACGTTTTGGGTGGCCAAGAGGCGCCACGTGTCCAGTGTAGATGCAGTCAAACTTGAGCTTAAGTTGTGGTTCATAGGTGACACATGGCATGATGCCATTAGAGGGAAATCTCAAAGTGGGTGGATAAGGATAAGGGTGTAATCCACTTGAGCCAATGATGGCTTGACACGTGGCATTGAGAGGACTTTTCTCTTGTCCCAATCTTGTTGATCTGGTTTTGGGAGGGGAAAGGTAGAGAGGGAGCTCATGAAAGAGATAGAAGATAGGGTTTTTTAGAGAGAGAGGCTCCACTCTAAGTTTCCCAGGCGATCGGGCCAGGTGTCGGGCGGAACAAGAGGAGAGTTGATCCCGGTGAGGCTTGGCGTCAAGACCGGTATTGAGGGGGTTTCGAATAAACTCGGAAGGTAGGGGTTTTCTCTACTTCAACTCTTTTTGTTTAAGAGCGCACATGGTGTTGAGGATTTGTTGAGGCTGGATGGTCGTAGGTTTCGGTTCAAGATTTGGGCCAGTCTGAATAAATCCACCCCAGAGTGGTTTAGATGATCCTGATTTGTTTGTGTGATTTGTGTGTGATGTTGTGTTATTGTCATGAGAAAATAACATGCTGATTGTGATTTTATTAAGAATTGTTCCAAGACGAGCGCGCGGATTATTACTATAGCCATGTGAGCTAATCTTATGATATTGTTGTGGCCCGAATAGCATGATTATGGAATTAATTTTGTTAATATATCGTAGGTGATATATTAGCGTGTGTTGGATGTTTGTTGTGCCATTTGCATTGCACTTAGGTAGAAGTAATCAAGTGGAAATTCCACTCACGGTGTGCTCACTGTCGGGGAATATATTTTCAGGTACCGAAGACGCGCCTTGGGAATGGGACGCGTCGGGACCTTAGAAGCGAAAAATGTGTGGCCTTGTCTTGTATTTTGTAAAAATTCTGGGCAAGAGACCCATTTTTGTATAAATTGTAATTAAATACAATTGTAAACAAATTGTAAATAAATCATTTTTGTATAAAATATATAATTGTGTTGTATGGATGTGCGGGCATTATTGAGCCGTTTTACACATGTATGGGTCTCATGACATGAGACATGTAGATTTCCGCGGGTTGACGGGTAGTCAACTATAAACCCCCACATGTGTAAATATCAATAATAGTCCAATTAGTTTTACCTCTTAAATCAAAGTATAAGAATGATAAATATAAAAATGGTTACATAAATCATAGAAATAAAGATTTTTGAGTTAAAAATAACATTAAAATGAATCGGCTTGATCGAAAAACCTTAGAATAGTCTATGGTGAATTTGAAGTGTAGTGGCAAAGCGTAATTTTGAAGAAAACCAAAAATACTTAATGAGCAGGTAAAAATCAGGGATGCTAGGTTTAAAACCCTTTCACTCCATTTCTCTCATTTTTTCTTTGGCTGACAAGCTCACCTCACACCCCTTGGGACCCACAGGGATCGTTGGAGAGCGAGAATCGGGATTGAAGGATAAATTCGAGATCAAAAGCTAAAAGATCCTCCACCTGAAACTGGGGTGTGAGGTAGGGGTTTTCTCCCATTCACTTACATTGAGGCTAGGGTATTTATACATGTATGTTTTGGGGTTATAAATGCTATATTTATGTTACGAAACCATTATCTCACATGCGTGGGAATGAGAATTTATTCTTAAATGGGTTCTTTGAGGATTGATTTCTAACTCCTAGTGATTTGTGTGAGTAGTGAAATAACGTGGGTATGATCTCTTGTATTTTCTAACTATTTCTTGAATTATTTTATGATTGTTTGTGGATTCTTAGAAGTTTTTCCGGTAAATTGGAGAGGTATGGAATGATTGGTTGTGAGATTGATGGTTGGTAAAATAAAATTTCTGGTATGGTGATTGAGGAATCCAGTGGGGGATTCAACTATAATGTGGGGGAGTCAAGCATATTGTGGGGATCGAAATATATGGTGGCGGATTCTTATATAGTTGGGGGATTCTAATATGGTATGGGGGATTCTAATATGGTATGGGGAGTTATTATATAGTGGGGATTTTTACATATCGCTGGGGGATTCTTATATAGTACGGGGGATTCTAAAATAGTGATCCCTGCCAGATTCCGACTCACTCGGACATGTTTCCGTTTAAAAAGAAAAAGAAATTATGATTTCGAACTCACTCGGGGAATGATTTCTTTTATAGGGATTCTTATATAACATGGGGATTCTTATAATAGTATGGGGAGTTCTAATATAGTATGGGGGTTCTTGTATAGTATGGGGAGTTTTTATATAACATGGGGATTATTATATAGTATGGGGATTCTTATATAACAACTGGAGTTCTTATATATTATGGGGGATTCCCATATAATATGGAGTGATTACGGTATGGTGGCGGATTTATGAGATTGATTGTTGGTAGGATAAATTTCTGATATAATGATTGGAAATAAAAAGGAGATGAGAGGTTCCTTGTAAGGATGCCCAACCTATTCTCAAGAGGTTCCTTGTAAGGATGCTTGAGAACCACTACTATGATGAATGAGAGGTTCCTTGTAAGGATGCTCAACCTATGCTCAAGAGGTTCCTTGTAAGGATGCTCTAAATATTCTTAAGAGGTTCCTAGTAAGGATGCTTGAGAAATACTACTATGAAGAGTGAGAGGTTTATTACAATGGTGCTCATTTTATCTCAAGAGGTTCCCGATAAGGATGCTTGATAAACAAAACTCTTGATAGGGTGGAGGTTACTATTTAGTATACCACTTGCCAAAAATAACGATTTGGAAAGTAATTATTTGGTGAAAGCTGTTTATAATTTTGTTTTACGCATTGCTTGAGTGTACATTTACTTAGGTGTTTTCATATAAACTTGAGATCTATTTACCAATGCTGTCATTGTTTTTACGCAAAATGGTACATCTATGATATGTTATAAAAAATGAGACCGACTGTTTTCATACTTTTCTAAACCTTGTTGGAGTTTGGGAGGATTTTCCTACAAAGCTTTATTCTCACCCCCACCTTACGGTCCCTTTTGATTTTACCTTTAGAGGAGGTGGTAGAGTGAACCGATGCATTAGGAGGCCCCGCTTGAAGGAAAGTTAGATTCTGAGGTCCCTCAAGTGAAGGAACTCAGCTGAGGCCAGGGTAGTGAAGAAGAAGGCCAGATTTTGGCCTATTTTCTATTTTTGTAATTTCGGAGTGAATATCCAGTTTTGAAGATGTACAAGATGATATTGTATGCATGGCTTGGCTTAGTCTTTCGGAAGGTTATTATGGGTATTGCATACGGTGAATGGAAATCTTTTGGGGTAATGTTGTAAATATTTTATTGATAAATGGGCTCAATGTGGTTGATGTATTATAATTGCACAGGTTGTGTTTTGGTAGAGCTCCACTGAAAAGGGGGCTCTGCGAATTTTGTCAAATTAGGACCTCGGTTATTTATGGATTTATTGGTACTCTCATAGTGTAAATGGTGGTTGGTAGCCAAATCTTCGGTCAGGGATTTGGGTCATTACATCAACGTGGAGAGGGATATAGAGGATAGCCAGCGACGATAGAGTTCGGCGAGGGGAGGTCCGATCCAGACTGGTGCGGGTAGCAGTGGAGTTCAGAGGGCGGCACCTTATCGTCGCGGACGAACATTGGGACCTAAACCCGAGTTAGCGGAGGCGGAGGTGTACCGGTGGGGCTTGAGCATTGATTCACGATCCTGCTTTGCATGTGGAGATGCAGGTCATATTAGAATGCATTGTTCAGTTTATCCACCACAGAGGAATACTCAAACAGCGGGATCGATACAGGCAATTAGGCCACCCCCACCTAGGCCACTACCGCGGCGAGACATTGGGGGCTGGGAGCCCTAAGTGATGCGCTATCGAGGAGAGTGTTTGCTTTGATGAAGCCAGAGGGAAGATGCCTCCAATGCAGGTGTGGAAGGTATCATTCTTCCTTATAATTCATGGGCCCGAATTCTATTTGATCCCAGTGCGACTCATTCATTTATACGCACCACATATGCTATTGATTTGGGATTGAACTTTGAAAAGCTAGAGCAGGCATTAAATGTTGAGTTGCCCACGGGAGAACAATTGGGTACCAACCAGGTTTGCAAGGGTTGCGTGCTTCGTATTGGTGAGCACAAATTAATTGTGGACTTGATTGCTCTAGATTTGAAGGGGTATGATGTTATATTCGGGATGGACTTGCTGTCCACTTTCCGGGCAATGATGGTGTTTTTGCGACGATTACACTCCAATTACCGGGAGGGTAGTTTCGGAGTTTATTAATGACCCCGAGTTCTTGTCATTTCTACCATGAGTAGTAAATTCTTGAAAGCTAAGGCGGGGAGCCACGAGTTTCTTAGCTAGCTTGAGTTGGGAGAGGAGAAGGATAAAGACCCTAAGGGCGGTGTTAGTAGTATCGGATTTCTGAATGTCTTCCCGGATAAACTACCGGGTTACCCCACAAGAGGTGAATTCAAGATCGATCTCTATCGAGAGGAACCAGAACCATATCCATGCACCTTGCAGGCATGGCAACTTTGGAGCTAAAGGAGCTAAGGAAGCAATTGGACCAATTGTTGAATATTGGGTTTATCCGTCTAAGTACCTCACCTTGGGGATCCTCTTCGTAAAGAAGCATGATGAAACCCTTCGGTTATGCACGGACTACAGACGCTTGAATCGGGTGACAGTGAAAAATAAATACCCTTTACCCCGGATAGATGACCTATTTGATCAGTTGAGGGGTTCTAAGTATTCACCACAGATTGATGCATGGGGTGCCATGAGTTACAAATCGAGGAGGAGACAATTCCTAAGGCGCACCAAGTACCACGATATGGTCATTTGAGTACCGCGGTAATGCACGTTTGGATTGACTAATGCTTGCTTGACTTTCATGGATTTGATGCGTAGGGTATTTCGACCGTATCTGGATCAATTTGTCATTGTGTTCATTGATGACATCTTAATACATTCACGGACCAGGAACATGAGCGCCATCTCACAATTGCTCAGGAACACGAGGGAGCATAAGTTATATGCTAAGATGAGTAAATGCGAGTTTTGGATGAAGGAGGTGAAATTCCTTGGCCATGTGGTGTCGGAATAGGGTGTAGTTGTTGACCCCGCAAAGATTGAGGCAGCGATAAAGTGGGAATCACCGAAGAATGTGACGGAGGTACGTAGCTTTACAGGCTTAGCGAGGCTATCGGAGGTTTGTGGAGGATTCTCAAACGCAATACCAATGACTACTTGTCGAAGGAGAGAAATTCTTGTGGACTCAGATTGTGAACTGTTTTCACACTTTGAAGGAGAATTGACAACGGCTATCCCTTATTATTCCAAGCGGTGGGAAGAGATACGAGGTGTACAACGATGCTTCTCCTACGAGGCTTGGGATGTGTCTTAATGCAAAGGGGGAAGGTAGTTGCTTATAGCTCGAGGCAACTCAAGACTCATGAACAGAACTACCCCACTCATGACTTGGAACTTGCCGCCGTGGTTTTTGCTCTTAATTTGTGGAGGTGCTACTTATATGGGGAGAAATTCCAAGTGTATTCGGATCATAAGAGCCTCAAGCATATCTTCACACAAAAAGACTTGAATCTTCGACAAAGGAGGTGGGTTGAGTACCTGGAAGACTATGATTTCACACTCAACTATCATCCGGGAAAGGCAAATGTAGTGGCAGATGCACTTAGCAGAAAGTCTCGGGGTGAACTCAATGTTTCCATAAGTGAATGGAAGTTGAAGGGATGCCCTGAAGTTTTGATCTATGGATCGGAGAAGGTGAATCCTAGGCCATTACGTATTCAATCTTGTAAGCTCAGCATTGCTTCGACAAAGGATCGTGACGTTGCAGCGAAGAGACAATGAGTTGGAGGCTATACGAAGTAGGTTGGAGAGGAGTGAGATGGTTGAGAATTGGGCAATAATTAATGATGAGTTACGGTTTCGGGGAAGGTTATGTGTACCCGACCATGATCGGATCAGGGAAGAAGTATTAGGTGAATGCCATCATTCCAAGTTCTCCATCCATCCGGGGAGTAACAAAATGTATAGGGACATGAAGCGGCAGTATTGGTGGAAGGGAATGAAAAGGGATGTGGCTAGATACATTTCAAAATGTGCGGTGTGTCAACAAGTAAAGATTGAGCACCAACGGCCCGGAGGATTACTACAGTCCTTGCCTATCCCAGAGTGGAAGTGGGATCACATCACCATGGACTTCGTGTCACGGTTTCCGGGACATGAGGGCATAATCGCGATATGAGGTTGTGTTGATAGACTCACCAGATCAAAGCTCATTTCACGGGTATGAGACCACGGACTGGCAGGACTGCGAGCCGGCTCTATATCGGGTGAGTTGTTGGGTGCATGGGTTCCACTCTCGTCGCGGATTGTGATTCCCGGGTTTGTGGAGCGCAGTTCTATAAAGTACAATGGCGATAGGAGACGAGTTACATTCCGGCCTGACTTTCATCCCCAAGCGGATGGCCAATCAGAAAGGGTATTGGGTTGTGAAGGCATATTACGTGCTTGCATGTTGGACTTCAAGGGAAACTAGAGTAACCATTTGTCGTTGGTAGAATTTGCGTACAACAACAACTATCAGACAAGTATTGGGATGGCACCTTATGAGGCATTGTATGGAAGGCCATGTAGATCACCAACATGTTGGTTGGAAGCGGGAGAGAGTAGCCTGTTTGGGCCAGAGATTGTTCGGGAAACTACAGAGAAGATTCAACTCATCCGGGAGAGACTACGCACGGCACAAAGTAGATAGAAAAGTTATGCGGATCAACGACAAAGACCCTTGGAATTTCAAGAGGGGGATTATGTATTCCTCAAGGTGTCCCCCAAAAAGGGAGTGTTTAGATTTGGCAAGAAAGGAAAGTTAGCACCAAGATATATTGGACCATTTGAAGTGATCAAGTGGTGATGACGGCATATCGAGTTGCGTGCAGCTCGGTTAATGCGAGGTGCATGACGTATTCCACGTATCAATGTTGAGGAAGTGTCTATCGGATGCAACACGGTCGTAAGCTTGGAAGATATAGAAGTCAGATGGGGGTAACATATGAGGAACAACCAGTGGATTCTTGATACCAAGAAAGGTGCTTGCAACAAAATCATCATTTAGTGAAAGTTTTTGTGTGACACCATGAAGTGGAAGAAACTACGTGGGAATCGGATCTAGAGATACGAAAGTACCACATTTTGTCGCTACTAGAGGTAAGTTTGAGGCGAAACTTTCTTTAAGAGGTGGATTGTAAACCCCACATGTGTGTCGCTCTCAATAATAGTCAAATTAGTTTACCTCTTAAATCAAAGTATAAGAATGATAAATATAAAAATGGTTACATAAATCATAGAAATAAAGATTTTTAGGTTAAAATAACATTAAAAATGAATCCGGAACGTCGAAAAACCTTAGAGTAGTCCTATAGACTGAATTTGAGAGTGTAGTGGCAAAACTGTAATTTTGAAGAAAAACCAAAAATGCCCAATGAACAGTAAAAATCGGGGATGCTAGGTTTAAAACCCTTTCTCACTCCATTTCTCTCATTTTTCTTTGACGTCACGCTCACCCCACACCCCTTGGAAACCCTAGGGATCGTTGGAGAGGCAGAATCGGGGATTGAAGGATAAATTCAAGATCAAAGCTAAAGATCCTCCTACAAACTAAGGGTGTGAGGTAGGGGTTTTCTCCCATTCACTTACATTGAGGCTAGGGTATGTATACATGTATGTTTTGGGGTTATAAATGCTATATATTTATGTTATGAAACCATTCTCTCTCTGTACGTGGGAATGAGGAATTTTATTCTTAAATGGGTTCTTTGGGGATTGATTTCTAACTCCTAATGATTTGTGTGAGTAGTGAAATAACGTGGGTATGATCTCTTGTATTTTCTAACTATTTCTTGGGTATTTTATGATTGTTTGTGGATTCTTAGAAGTTTTTTAGGTAAATTGGAGGTATGGAATGATTGGTTGTGAGATTGATGGTTGGTAAATAAAATTTCTAATTTATGGTGATTGAGAATCAATTAGGATTCAACGCTATAATGTGAAGTCGAAGCATATTGTGGGGATCGAAATATATGGTGGCGGATTCTTATATAGTTGGGGGATTCTAATATGGTATGGGGGATTCTAATATGGTATGGGGGGATTATTATATAGTATGGGGGATTTTTACATATCATGGGGGATTCTTATATAGTACGGGGGATTCTAAAATAGTGATCCTGCCCAGTTCCGACTCACTTTCGGACATGTTGGGTTAAAAGAAAGAAATTATGATTTCGACTCACTCGGGAATGATTTCTTTATAGGGATTCTTATATAACATGGGGGATTCTTATATAGTATGGGGGATTCTAATATAGTATGGGGGATTCTTGTATAGTATGGGGGATTTTTATATAACATGGGGGATTATTATATAGTATGGGGGATTCTTATATAACATGGGGGATTCTTATATATTATGGGGGATTCCCATATAATATGGGTGATTCTGGTATGGTGACTGGTTATGAGATTGATTGTTGGTAGGATAAATTTCTGATATAATGATTGGAAATGAAAAGGAGATGAGAGGTTCCTTGTAAGGATGCCCAACCTATTCTCAAGAGGTTCCTTGTAAGGATGCTTGAGAAACACTACTATGATGAATGAGAGGTTCCTTGTAAGGATGCTCGGCTTGTGCTCAGAGTTCCCTTGTAAGGATGCTTGAGAAACCTACTATGATGAATGAGATTCGCATGGGATCTTTTAAATATTCTTAAGAGGTTCCTAGTAAGGATGCTTGAAATACTACTATGAAGAGTGAGAGGTTTATTACAAGAGGTCTTTCATTTTATCTCGAGGTTCCTAGATAAAGGATCTTGATAAACAAAATAACGCGATAGGGGTGGAGTTACTCTTCCAGTATGCCACGTGCCAAAAATAACGGTTGGAAATGGTATTTGGTGAAACTGTTTATAATTCTGTTTACGCGTTGCTTGAGTGTACATTTACTTAGGTGTTTTCATATAAACTTGAGATCTATTTGCAATGTCATTGTTTTATGCAAAATGGTACATCTATGATATGTTATAAAAAATGAGACCGACTGTTTTTCATACTTTTCTAAACCTTGTTGGAGTTTGGGAGGATTTTCCTACAAAGCTTTATTCTCACCCCCCCTACTTAAAGTCCTTTTCAGATTTTACCTTTGAGGAGGTGGTGGTGAGACAGTGCATTAGGAGGCCACAGAAGGAGAAGTTAGATTCTGAGGTCCCTCAAGTGAAGGAACTCAGCTGAGGCCAAGGTAGTGAAGAAGAAGGCCAGATTTTGGCCTATTTTCTGATTTTTTTTTGTAATTTTCTGAATCGAATATCCAGTTTTGAAGATGTACAAAAGATGATATTGTGGCCATGGCTTGGCTTATTCTTTTGGAAGGTTATTGTGGGTATTGCATACGGTAAATGGAAATCTTTTGGGATAATGTTGTAAATATTTTATGGATAAATGGGCTCAAGGTGGTTGATGTATTAGAATTGCACAGGTTGTGTTTTAGGTAGAGCTCTCGAGCGAGGGGGCTACTTTGGTGCACAATCAGGACCCTCGGTTATTTATGGATTTTATTAGTGCTCTCATAGTGTAAATGGTGGTTAGTATGAAATGCCGTCCCAGGGGGGGATTTGGGTCATTACATCAACGGACACCCCGGGTTTGGGGCGTCACAATGTTTGCCAAAATCATCTCAATGTATGTATCAAAGACAAAAAAATCACATAGTATACTTATAAACAATGAGAAAAACAAACAAAATTAAAATTTAAAGAATGCTGACTCATTGTGTATCGAGACAAGCTTTCCTTGAATACAATAATGGGGAGCATCTCTCTCACTTCTTTCTTCAAGCCCAATTCTGATACCTGAATTAGAAACAAAACAAAGATATAAAATGAATGTGAATAGATAAAAATGAACTGGCTTTGGACCCCTGAGTTGCGGACATATGCAGGATAGAAGAGAGGGAAATTTCAGGTGTTGGTCCCAGCTTTCCCCAAGATCATAACTTATTTGGGAGCTTGAGAGATGACAAGATTCCTTCATAGTCTTCATGATAAAAATTTCCGTCCCATGGGCGAGGACAAGCTTCGTTGAAGAATGAGACAGGTTTCTGGTCGAGAGCATATAAAGGTTTGATGTCTCCCCAGACCTTTGGCTTCCCTCGTCGTTTTGGTTTGAGTCAATTGTTCCCCCAGAAATTAGAGTCTGTGCTTGGGAAGCTGCTTGGGGTAAAGTGCTCACTTTGAGACCCGAAACCCAAGCGTCGTGGTATGACATTCGCAAGCGGATGTTTTATGCGAAGAAGAGGAAGAGACCATAGACCATCCCTAGATTCATTGCAAAAGCGCTAAAATGTTGTAGGATCTTTTTTTGTCAATTGTCGAAATTAGTTGGGTCTTCCCTCATCGGTCCTTCACACACTTCCTAAGCTTGGCAAGGGGTGGTAATGGGTAAGCGTAAAGAATGCAGTTAGCGGCCTCGTTGTGCTTGTTTTGGAATCTCGGCCTTGTAATGAGATTTGGTGTTGAGCGAGGTCCCCTCCGCCCAAGGATTAAAGCTAACTTTGTTTCCAATTTGTGGACTTGGGCTATGTATAGTGTTGATATCACGCATTATGCTCTAGATTTTCTGCTTATGGTTGGGAGTGTTAGGTTTTTTTTTTTTTTGAAGCTGTTTTCTGTTTTATGCGTGTTTTGGTTTCCTTTTGTTCACGACTCGTGTACACTTGGTTTCTTTTGTTATCTTATAAATTTGCTTTTTATCGATAAAAAAAAAATGACCTGTTTGGTTGTTGAGAAAATATAAGGGAAGAAAATGGAAAATGTATGTTAGTGTTGTTTTTGTTTCCACACTGCATTTGGCTCCATTGCATAGAGCTTATTAGGGTATGTTTAGTTCAACCTTTGAAATGCATTTTTTGAATTATGAATCTCAAAAAGGAAAAAAAATCTCAAAAAGAGGGACATCAGAAGAAATTTAAAAAAAAAAGATCTATTATTTTGTAAAGTTCTCAATGAAAATGAAAATACAAACAATTTGATGTTTCCAGAAAAAAGGCCAAGAAAATTGCCTAGGATCACACCTGTCAATGCCTTGTGATAATTTTCATTTCTCCCCACACTTTGTTTTAGAAAAATACCAAACAAGCCTTTATAGGTCACCAGTGACAGGAAAATTAAGTACAACAAACATTGCATATTTGGTTTCACATGTAAAATCTGATCTCAATGCTCAAACTCCTCACATTTACTCAAATTTTCTTGGCAACCAAACAAGGGGAAAAAAGTAAAAAAAAAGGAGTACCAAACGGCAAAAAAACCTAGGGTTCAAAATTCAGAATTCAAAGGCCCATACTTGTGCTCAAATTCTCTCGTGACACTGCATTCCCATAGTTCCCCGACAAGCCTTTCTTCTGGTTCCTAAACAATGAACCCCACATTCAAACCCTAGTCTTTCTCCCGTTTCCTCACATTTTTTCATAGCCAAATAAATAAAAAAAAGGCCCCAAATTGTAAAAAACAAAAAAGGTAAACATACCCCGAAGTGTGGCCAGTATCCAAGCGAAGCCCGATCGACCCTACGACGGCGAAGATAAAGGGTAGAAACGACAAGGAGAATGAAGGTGAAGAAGATTGGAATAGAGAAGATGAAGGAATGGTAAAGCTTTCCGGAATAAATAATTTTCTTTGTTGAAGCGGTGGAGGAAGTAATTCTGAAGAAACTAAAGAAATAATGTTTTAGAGAAATCAAATATATTAATAATTTCTCTAGTGTTGTTCCTTTTTATCCTCTTTTCCCCGAGCAAGTTAAGTGATTTTTTTAATAATTCTTGATATGAAATCACTCATTTGAATCTATTTCTTTTATTTTTTTTTGTCAATAAAATGGTTATTCTATAAAGATTTAAGTCTTATCTTGTTTTTTGTGTCGTCACCATCTTATTATGACGTTTGATTTATGATTGTCTTATTATCGCATTTGATTTGTCATCATTTTATTAGAGTGTTTAGTTTGTAATCAACTTGTTACAATATGGTGCTTTTATCGTCTTGTTACAACATTTTATTTATGTAGGGACATATAAATAGGTAAAACAAATTCGATTAGTGGAATATATCATATTATGGAAGTCAATATGTTAAAGAACGTATCATAAATATTATAACCACTGTATTATCAAATTGATAGGCTTTATATCGATTTATTATATTATTAATCTGGATATTATTTCACAATTTATATTTTTTAACAATTTGTATCTTGGATATATCAATTTTTTACAAGTGTAAATCAATAAAATTATTTTTCCTTTAAAAATATGTATATCAAAATATTCTCTAAAATATCTAAAATTTATTTTTTTAAAAAATAACTTGTAATTAATAAAAAAAATCAATTTGACTAATTTAATATCTTAATTATTTTATTAATGAAATTTGACTTTAGTAGGAACCCGAATTCATGAATTTTATTATTTTATAAAAATTACAAAAACATGTGAGATAAGGTTAATTATGTACCAATATTTTTATATTTCTTATTTTTCTTTTAATGAGTAAATGACATTTGCCATTTTGCGAGTATATAGATATATTAATTATACCTTTGTCAAATATCGATGTCATTAGTTTGAGTGAACATAATTTATGGGCATCAAAATTAGTCCTTCACAAAACAATTAAAATGTGCTGAAATATATAATAGATAATTTTACACTAAGAAATTTAATGATTTACCCTAATGAATTTACATACTACAACAATTTTATAGGTAAAAAATAGGGGTTTATCGACAAATTACCTACAAAATTTGGGGAAATATGTTTTCAACAATTTACCTATAAAATACATACTAATATTTACCTATAAAGCTATTTAGTCAATAAATATGACGCCAATTTTTGGCGCAAGACATTTGCGAAAACTTACTTTCAATTTACCTACTAATATTACGTACAAAACTATTTAGTCGGTAAATATAGCGCCAATTTTTGGTGCAAGATATTAACGATAATGTACCCATAATTTACGTACTATATTTATGATTTCATGATAACCTACTGAATTATTGTAGGTAAACTGAGAATTTTTTTTTTTTATTTCTCATTAGTTTACCTATTTTTGTTAAGTAATTACCTACTAAAATTTTTGTAGGTAAAATGAAATATTTAAAGAAACAATAATAAAATAGACATAAATAATTTTTATTTACTCATATTATTTTAGTAAATAAAAATTTAAATGTGATGGCTAGGGGTCGGGTTGACTACCCATCGGCCATGGAATACAAGAGTGGAGGTCGGGTTGCAGCATACTTTAGAAAATCGAGGCGAGTCTCCTTTGTACGGGGCTCTACCCCAGCTTGGAGTACACATATACATCCCAAGCAGTCAAATACAGACAATATATATCAATATGGCCACTTGGGCCCATAATTACTCAACATACATGCGAGCTATTGAATCAACTATATACCCAATAGTTACAAGAGTTAATATGTTTTTACTCTTATACAATACATACATTAAAATTAGAGGAATTCTAATACATGTATACATCAAAGCCCTTGACGAAACTTAATACGACCTCGGGGAATGACCAGTATACTCTAGCCAGCCTACTGTGCCTGTAAAAGGGATCGCGTGGGGTGGTAAGGCTCGATGGGAGAATCGCTTGCAAGTGGGCTACTCGCCACCTAAGTGCGGTGCAATGTTCCAAATTAAACATACATTCAAGCAAATGCATGATCCTGCTTGAATGTCACATGACCAACTGTGAGGATCCAGGAGTCCTGTAGACTCTCTCACCTTCGCTAAGAATGTGTAGAATTATCATTTATTGAGTGGGCAGCCCTCCAGATGAATATATATCAATTTGGGCCGCTCCGGCCCAGTTGATATATATATTATTTGTTGTGGACTACTCTCAGGTGAATATATATATCAAATGGGCGCTCAGACGGTTGATATATTATTTAGTTGTGGACTCACATAGATAAATATCGAATTGGAGCGCTCAGGCGATTGATATTTTGGTTGTGGACTACCCTCCGATCAATAATATTTTAGACTACCCTCCGAACCATTTCCTCACAGACTTGTACCATGCGCTCGCTCACATGGTCCTAGGATGTCTCGATTGCATATGGAATCACATGTATCTTAGGTTCGAAAGTCATAGTCTGTCGCATGCAAACGTATCGACATGAATATATTCGCATAATATCCCGATCACACAATCATGTCATGTATTTATACATTTCATCATCAAAATTGGCTAAGCGAAATTTAATGATCAAACGAGCAATTTAATTTAAATCCTTTCGGCCAAACCCGTATTTTCCGCGAGAATATATTTTAGAATAACTGTTTGAATAGTGAAACCCTCAGTTCTTATTCCCCGAAAAATCTAAATCAACGGTTCACTTAGTGAACCCCTTAATCCTGTGGTCATTCCCTTGACATATAACAACCATTTAATGCATAAATTAACACAACCCACTTGAAGTGCAGACATCACGGACAGCCCGTAAAGTCTCAAATTCCTACAATTTCGATTCCCATGTTTGGGACCGATCCATAGCCCATTCCCGGCATTTTCCATACAAATACATGATTTAAAGCAACATTTTCAGAATTTAAAAACCCTACAGCCCCTCTAAATTTCTGGGCAGTCACGGCCATCCAAGAAAATCCCAAAAAAATTACTTAAGTTGATTAAAATGTTTGGGACCAAATTATTAACCTCACGACCTCAAATACATAGAAGCTTGTCAGCAAAAAAGTAAAAATGGAATACAAAACACAAGTAGGGAAAATCCTACCTCAAGGAGTTTGAAGAAACTCCGATCCGGGAGTCCATAGCGTAGCTGTCCAGCGTAGAGCATTTAATGCTTGCAGAGAGGCCGTAGACGGTCGGTTGAGATAGCGCAGAGAAGATACCTGCTACAGATTCTCTCAAAACAGCACCCACTGCATCTCCATTTTTGCCTTTCGCGTTTTGAACCTTTAATTTGGAGAAGGCACTTATTCTATTTTCACTTTGTGACTTCGCGGAAATTACATGTCTGGGTATGTCATAACCTCAGTTGATGTTCGGCTATCTCGGCGTCGTTTCATCGTTTACCTGCAAATGTAGTGCATTGAGTGTGCATATGCGCTTTTCGTGGCGTCGAAAACCGATTTACGGCGAAACGCGATCTTGCCGAGCGTCTGAACTCGTTTGTCACCGGCCAAGTGCGAGGGTACTGCGTGCTAGCTAGATTTCGAGGCGATTTCAGCGGTGCAATCGTTTCGTCATCACGAGATCTAGGGAATTAATTACGGACTTTTAACGTAATTAAAATTTTATGTAATGAATTACGACTTTGCCCTTATTCGAATTTGGAATTTCCTCGGGTCTTACATTAAACAATTAATTATTTAAGTAAAAATGATTCAAACTCATTTGATATATTTTTACATATCATATAAAATTCATGTAATTTAAAAAATCATTAAATTTTATTAATCAGTCTTAAAAACTCATTTGATTTCTTTTTTTTTTTTTTGTTTTAGGGCTGTTTTTTCTATGGGAAATTACATTCACTATAAGAAAAAAAAATGTATTTTATGACATTTGATTCCTTATCATTTAAAAAAAGAGTCAAGGAATTAGTTCAACACTTTATGTTTAATGATACTTTTAAGTTGACAAAAAACTAATATAAGTAAAAATAATTTATTTTATTTTATTATCATATTAAATAACTATTAAAACCAATTAGTTTTAAAATATAAAAAACTACATACTTTTTTGAAGAAAAATAAAAAATACAAACTTATTATGAAAAAAATTACATACTTATAAATTTAATTTGAAGGTTTATCTAATTGATTAATTAAAGATTTTATATTTGTGAAACTTGAATATGTATAAATAATTTTTAAATTAAAATTATTTATTTTAACAGATGAATCAAGACCTTGAAACTAAAGGTGGCAATTTGAGTATGTACATTATTGTGATTAACTGAAATGGAAATAATAATATCATTTTAGGATTTTTAGTATATATTTTGTTGTCTTTAGCCCAGAAGCGGGAAACAACTTCTCATTCTCTCCCTTTTCTCTCTCGTCGATCGCCATTTTCTTGGGGGAAAAAAACGGGAAAAGGTCCAGGTCTCTACACCGACATCGGCAGAAGGCGGTGATTCATCTTGCTTCATTCTTGGCATATTTTTCCCAAATTTTGTATCTTTATTTTTTATATTTTGTTTTTTTTTACATGGTAAGATGTTGTTGCTCTTCTTCTTCTTCTTGTTGTTATTTACTTCTGCCAAAGATTACCGTAGCGACCATAGTTTCATTCTTACTACGTACACATCCTTCGAAGTCAGACAGCCCTCATTTCCCGACGAATAAGTTGATAGAAATAGCTTTGTTTTTGTTTTATTCTATGATTTTGTCATTGGCTAGAAAATTGAGGAAGGAAGTGATTTCTTGTGCTTGAGCGGTGTCCTTTAGTTGTAATGGATACAAGAGCACGCCATCGAAGCATAATAATTGGCTTCTGGACATGGTCGGGTTCGTTTGTTCGATAAACAATGGAGAATGTTCAAGTAGCTTCGATTTCATTTTTTAATGCTACCCGAACATAAATTTTTCTCTGTTTTCTGTTTTCTGTATTTTATTTTTATTTTTCCTCCTTCGGACATGCTGACATTGAGTTATTGCTCCTATTTGGTACATATATTAATCAGTATATATATATTCAAAATGTTTAGTGCAGTTTGGGTTTTGTTTTAGTATTAGTCATGCAGTGCTTGTTTATTAGTTTTCTTGATTTGCTGTTACAATTAGGAACATTATTATGTTGCTTGGAAAGTATTGTGAACATTATGAATATTCTTCTATGAAGTGTTTGATTAGTAAATTTTAACTATACAATTATCATATGGTGTTTTTAAAGAGTTTCTTCACCTAGAGAGTTTCTTGAAAGTGGGTGACCTCAAATTGAGGGGTTGGTGAGGCTTTGTTTGTTTGGCCCTTTCTTTTGGTCGCCTATATACTCCCCAGATACTTTGTAGTTCTCAAGCATCTGCTTACCTATCAAAAAAAAAGAAATAGAAAAACTACAGTGGCTACCACACTATTAAGGCAAGGTGTTCGAGACAAATAACCTTCAATCAGACACCAAACCGCAGCCCGAGATTCACTGCAGAGTGTTCTTTCAGGTTCTTTCCATTATTCTTCTGCAATTAATATAATTATTATAAGAAATCAGACAAACTTTGAAGTATGCCAAAATTTACCACTTCTAAAAAACACAACACATATTTCCCATTAGAATATAATCATTGAAGTTTCGAAATTTCTCGCAAATAGTTTTCTTGTTTTCTTATTAATATATAAACATAGAGATGTTAGCAGAAGATTGGTGCCTTGTCAATCTAGGATCATATTATCGTGGGAAACCCCTTTGGTTGGCTTTTATTAGCTTTTTGCCTTCCAAAGGAGATTATCATTGATGTGCTTGAAATTTGATTTTAACATATTTATGATTCAGGATGGCCCTGGGATATCAGGCAGAGGAGATTTGATAATAGACCTTAATGATGGACTGGTCAAGCAACGTACCTAATTTGTAGCGCTCATAGTAGTGAATTGATAAAACGGCGGAAATTATCTTCGTGAGTCACATTCAACATCGACAATCGAGCTTCAAGGTTATTAAGTACGCCTATAAATGCTCGGGAATTTTGTTTCTCGCTCTCTTATATGAACAGATGAAAACTTCTTGTTGGTAGATTATGATGATACCTATTTGAAAATTTCTGCTCTAATTTTTCGGTGGCATGTTCGAACCCGAAAGTGGAAACTAGAAATATTACCATATCTATTACTACCATATCCATTATATTACTGACATCCCGTCTGCCATATCCACTTCATTTTAATCATAGCTGGGTGTTTTTGTTTTCTTTGATTAACTGAATCTATATGCTATTACTCTAAAAAATTAGTCATTTTTTTTGTCCTTTGGTGTTATTTTTATAAAATATTTTTACTACTCAAATTTTATAAAATAAAGCCTCCCTAAGAGCTATGATGCAGATAAAGGAGGTAGTGGGTGCAATATTTTGTCCAAAATGCAATGCCTACATAAAATGTATGGTCGTTTTGTTATATAAGTGTTGGATCTCAATAAAACTTTATTGATTATCAATTAGATTTTAAAGTTTCGTGGATCTAATTGATATTTGGAGTTCAATGACTAAAAGAGAGTAAAAGAAGATTGTAAGACTATTTTGATTTCCACTTCCTATGTTTTATGCTTTAAAGTGTTGTTTTAGAACTTGCCCAACCAAAAAACCAAAAAGAATTATTTGTTTTAAGACTTGAATAGGTAACAATTTAAAAATCTTGAACTCAAACAGGTCGCCTAAGAATTACTGCAGATAATCACATGGTTTAAAGACAAGTGCCAAAGCTCACTAAAGACAATAACTTCTATGGAAAAACAGACAACCAAATCACATGGTTTACTTGTGAAAACTTGGCCTCAGGCCAAATTTTTATTTTTCTACTAAGTCAGACTTCCACTTTCAGGATAATGCATTCTAACACATTCTATAAATCCTTCTTCCACCCAAGCAAAAGAATCTCAATTACTCTAATTTTAAGTCCTCTTTAGGACACCTAGCTAGCTGATAATGCACCACCTCTCCCTATCCTTCCCCACACAGCCTTCCATTTAAGAGAGCCCCGATCAAGAAACAAAGCTTTCTGCCAATCTTTTTTAGTGTGCTTTTTGTGAAAGGCTGAGTTTTTTTTATTTTATTTTATTTTCCTTTGCCTTTGGTTCAGTTGAGCCGGAATGAAAAAAAATTCCCCAAAGACAAAAAACTTGACTCCCTTGCAGGAATTAGGATGCTTTGTCACATTAAATTCATAATATACCTTTGCTTATGGTTGGATTTATTTTAATGGATGTGGAGTAAATGAATATTTTTGGTAGTGTAAAATGTTTTATTATAGGTGTTGTAAATTGGGAGATGTTCGAAAAACAAGGGAAATTCTGCCCGATTTTCTGCTAAATGTTTAATCGTATGAAAAAAGGTTTAATGTTTAAAGAAAAAAAAGTCTCTGCCATGTTTAGCCAAGGTTTCGATGGAAGCGTAGCGTATAAATGAGTTAAACTCCGCAGTTCACTTTTGAAAAGAGTTTAAAAGAAATGTTTTCTCAAATCCGTAGGATTGCTGGGAGGGTCCCTCGGTTTAGGAAGAGGAAATCCGGGTTGGGTCCCTTCAGGTTATCATCGTGGTGTAGCGTTTATTTGTATGATGTCAATTCAGACGAGCAAAGTATATTTGCTCAGTGATAAGAAATTAAGTCAATGGTCATCAAAATGTTACAGAATTGGAGTAATAGATATTATAGTCACCATATTAATATAAAATATGTAAGCTCAACTATCAAATGTATAGACTTTGAGTCCATTGATTATGCTAACCTAGATATTGTTTCATCCTTTATGGTTTTTAGTGATTTTGATTATATGTTTCTATTATCTATGTATAAATTTAGTTTGAATCAATAAAATTGTAACACCCACCCAAAAATATACCCATGAATCTTGATGTTTAGGGTTATTTTGTGGCACAATTTAAATGTTTAAATGAGGTTTAAATGGCTTGTGGAAACGAGAGACCAAAATTTACGAGACTTAAGGACAAAAAGATTATGATTTGCAAGAGCATAGAAGTCATAGAATGAAAAAGTATGGGTCAAAATAAAAAATTATGCTATATAGGATTAGGGTTGTTTTGAAAGAGGAGGAGGAGCCTAAGGACCTAAATGAAATAAAATGAAACTTAACAAAAAAAAAAAAAAAAAAGGGTTTTGAGGCCAAAGAAACATGGCTAGGATAGAGAACACGATTTAAGGTGAAGAATTTGGTCTCGATTAAGGAGAGAACAAGCTGCCAGAGAGAGAGAGAAGAAGAAAGAGAGGCGAAGCAGGTGTCAGTTTTTGTATGGATTCTATGATTTGGTATGGGTGTATGGATCTTTTTGGTTTTTGTATGAGAATAAGGATAAATTAGTAATTGAGCAAGGGGATATGAAAATCAAAGTGTGAGATGGGCCGTAGTGGGGAATTGTATAAGAGTTACAATTGCAATATTAAAGTGTTGAGGACCCAAAGTGCAATTACCCAGAAATATGGGAGTATAAATAGATGAGTGAGACAAACAAAAGCCATTTTTGTCTCATTTGACTACTGGAGTTTCACGTATGGGGGAGAGAGAATGAAGAAAGAAGAGGAAGAAGAGGAAGAAGGAGGAGAGGAAGAGTGAAAAAAAATCAGGTATCGTTCTTGCCTTGGAATCGTGGGTCTTTTTTGATGTCTAGGGTTTTGGTATGGATAATATGGTTTAAATTGCAGGAATTGAGTTAGGGTTTAAAACGGCCTAACAAATCTTGGTGTTGGGTTGTGTAGCGCTAGGTTCATAACCCATATTAGAGTTGTTTGGAAATAATTCGAAAGGTTTTTGGCGAAGATACATGTAATGAAAGATGAATTGAGTAAAATTGAGATTTCAAGATGAATTTGGAGTGGTTTGAGGTGTATATGAAGTATAGAGTTGAATTGGTAATAAGAAAATATGGAAAAAATGTGAAAAGCTACGATGCGGGCAAGGTCGACGCATGTCTTGGTACATGTAATGCTGTTTTCCACGATTCGACCCGATTTTGTATTTCAGCCGTAACTATTTCCGTTTATGTCAATTTGGTGATTCAAGTAGCTAATTAAAATAGACTTCCAAGTAGAATATGATATGCACAGAAATAGGCATCGTCAAATTCGGGACTCTAAGTGGCCCATAAATTTTCAAGTGGTATATCTGTGAATTCCTGCATCGAGTTTGATGCGTAGAGTAATCCGAGTTGTTTTAAGGCATGGCTCCCGAGTTCAGGTGCTCATTTGGGTGATTCAATTGGAGAAGAAACCTTACCATATGCTTCAAATGAGTGAAGAAACCATTTCAAATTTATGGAGTTAAGATCCCATAAATCAAGGATAACAGTAGGTGATTAAGTGAGTTAACCAAAATTGGCATTAAAAACATGCTGTAACTTGTATTATGTGGTTGAGGGCCTTAGAAGGAAAAAATTTACACACCTTGAAATTTACAGGGAGTGTAAATTGGCTATATAAAGGACTGATCTGGAGATTTTCATAAATTTCAGAGACCTTTGACTAATTTTTGGGTAATAAAATTGGGAGAGTATATTAATTTGGAAAAAGGTTGGCCAAAATGAGTGTTTGTTTTTACAGTGAGAACTTTAGTCTTTGAGTGTTTGGTCATTTCCTTGGTTATGTATTTTTAGGGTGAATATTAACTCTATAAATGCATTGGAATTGGTTAGAAAAGAAAAGGATTTGAATTAGGGTATTAGGTCATTTTCTTGTAAAAAGAAAGGGATAATTTGGTCATTGCCTTGGTTTTGTATTTTTAAGTGTGAGTTAAATGGGATGAAAATGAATGCGTATGATGGATTTAAAATGGAGATTTATGGTTGTGTAGTTGTGGTTTTCCTGGCAGAAAGAAAGATTGAAAAAGGGACATCGGACGGAAAGCAGGAATTCGGCCCAGCGGAAGCAAAGGCGCGGGATTGAAGGCGGTGAGCGGTGAGAATGTAAGCAGTGTTTTTTACAAATTGAGTTTTAAAGTGAGCACGGTTTTTGATGTTAAATGAAAGGTTTGTGTAAATGTTTATATTGCACAAATGAAAAGTTTAATGTAAATGAAAAGTTTGAATGTACATGTTTATATTGCATCAATATATATTTATATTAGAAGTGCCCTCTGTGTATGCATATGTTTAAGGCATTATGGAAGTTTAAAAATGTCTGTAAGAATGCGTAAATGTATAAATGATAAAGTAAAGTTTAAATGGTTGAAATGTATTTTGAAGAAAGGTTTTTCTTGATGGATTTACCACAACCACATATACGGTATTATGACTGATATGTTTGAGGGTACCTTAAGCGTGTCGGGTGTTTGAGCTGTATGCTGGCGTGATAAGATGTATATTTGGAACCTATCCGCAGCGTGAGTTTTACAAAAGAGCGGTTCCTGTTGAATGAGGCCCATCCTCACTTGAGTCGGTACGGAGATGTCGGTTATTGTTTGTCACAGGTTCGTCGAGAAGAAAGAAAGAAAGAAAGAAAGAAAATTTAAGGCGTAAATGGATTTTAATTGTATAAAGTATGTATTCACTTTGATATATTGAAAGGTTCTCTTTAATGAAAGAAAGAAAGAGAAAGTTTAGGCGTAAATGGATTTTTAATTGTATCGTATGTATTAATTTGATATATCTTGAAAATGTTATCTTAATGAAAATGTACACTTTCATTTGGGCTCCTTTGAGAAACAAGCTCTCTTTTATGTATCATTTAGAACTATTATTTTAGAGGCAGGGAGCAGTGCGCGGTGAGTATTCCTGCATTAGTGAGTCGGGAGCCATGAGGGACTAAATGTGTGGCTGCATTGTATAAATAGTTTTCTTGCACATATGTCAAATAATTTGTCATGTATATATGCATATATGGATATATTTTGAAAAGGAACTACTTGGCGGAATTAGAGCTTAAGTCGACTCAATGATCTTTTATAGCTGGTAATAGATTGAAGAAGTTTTGAATGTTTTTTGATCGTCGAAATGAATGATAACATATGGTATATATTGTGTTGATTGAGTTGTGGATGATGAGTCACAAGCGGAAGTTGAAAGTGGAAGATTTGAGTGTTTTTAAAATCTTTATGCGGGTATTTGCAAATTTTGGGAAAGTGAAACAAAGAAAACTACGGCAGGTGAAAAATCAAAAGTGTTTGAAAAAAAAAAAAAAAAAAAAAATTTATACTTCGCTTAGCATTGTTTTCACAGGAGTACTAATGTTAAGGGTTATTAAAGGGAGTACAGTTAAATGGATTTATTTGGTGTTTTGAGGGGAAAGTTTCTATATCCATTGGAGTGCCGGGAGGTCCCCTCGGGTTCATGAGGTTAATCCGGGTCGGGATCCTTCAAAAATTATTTTTCTCTTCAAAAAAAATGTTGGATTTAGGACAATTTGATTCCTAGAAAATATTAATTAAAGAAAAGAAAGTGATAATAATTTTATCATGTTTTTGTTTTTAACATAAATGAAATATAAATCAAATATAAATAAAATTAGTTAAGCATGTGGAATTAGGAGGTGTCGATGCGTAATCTTGTAGGGGTATAAGAGTCAGGGTGTCCTTGCGATGGTATTTTGGAGACTAAAGTGGGGAAATGATAAATTGTTAGCTTAGGAGAAATTGTGGTGATAAACAGGGGCAAATTGTCGTTAAGCAAAAAGAATATAGAAAATCAAAAAATTAGTTAGAGATGGAGTAGCAATACAAGTTTAAAAGGTTGCAATTGCAATAATTAAAGAAGAGGGTTATTTGCAATTTTATGGGAAGTTAATTTAACAAGGAGAATTAAAAAACAAAATGTCTCATTTGGTCTCCAAAGGCTAGGGTTCACGATTGGTGAGGAGAAGGAGCCGAGAGCAAGAGGAAGAGAGGAAAGAAGAAGGAGAGGAGAGGTTCAAAAAATCAGGTATGCCTTTGTGGCAAAATCAAATGTATTAGATTTCTAGGGCTTGGGTATGGAGATTAGTTCTCCACTTTTGATCTAGTTTTGTGCAAGAGCGCATTAAGCTTTGGTGTTGAAAGGTTGCATGTGAGTAAAACCCCAATTGATGTAAAAAAACTTGGAATCATCAAATTACATGATGTTTAAAAGAATTGGTGGACGCCAGATGCAGTGTTCTTGGATTTTCACCCTAAGGTTTTTGGGTTTTGAGTTCCAAAACACCAATTCACATATTGTGGAATTGTTTTAGATAAATTACAAGTTGGTTTTGAGGTATTATGAATTATAGAGTTATATGGAGTGAATTAGCGTAAAGTGGGAGAAATAACAAAATATGGGCATTTCGGGTGTCTTCTACCGGTACAGGTGGAGTTGTACCGGTCTGAGTTGCCACGGTCATTTTTAGTAGAGTTATTTTGATAGAAGTCAAAGGTTGTGCCGGTGTAACATCTGGTTTTCTGTTTCGACCAGGTTTTAAGTATTTAGCCCATGCTTCCTCATTTCATTTCTTATCTGATTTGAGTGATTCAAGTGGCTCGTAAAATAGGCAAAGGAGAACAAAAACTTAGAAGTAAGCATCGTCAAAATTATGATCTTAAGTGGCCCAAAATTCACTCAAAAGTGGGCCATGTTAAGAAAAATTCCTGCATCAGCTTTGGACATAGAGTAGTCCGAGGGTTGTTTCGAGCGTAACGAGTTTTGATTAACTCCGGTGGGTAATTCAGTTGGAATAGAACCCTTAGCACCTTAACTTTTAAAGAGTATGAAGAGTGTGACTAAGTCTAGGAGTATACGTTAAGTTATCACGTTTAATTTGATAGTCGTATTCGTTTGAGTTGTGGAATTTAAAGTAAAGCGGGGATAAGTGTGGAGCAGGTGCTCAAGTTAAGCGAAGCAAAGGGTGAGTGTTACAAGCTAGTTTGCAAATCTTAGTGTTTATTATTATTATTATTATTACAAATTGCTTTATGGTATTTATGGTTTTGAATGCAAACCATTTTCCAGAAAGCAAGCGATGAGATAAAAAGCAGCAAATGGTTTTGAGTTAAACCATTTTTTGAAAAATGACATTGGTTTTTAAATTGTAAAACCATAATTAAGCAGCAAGCAAGTAAGTAAGTAGTTTTTGAAAAAAGTTAAACCATTTTTGAAACACAAAAGCAACAACTAAGCAAATGGTTTTGAATAATTAAAGCCATTTTTCCAAGAGTAGCAATGACAAATGGTTTTGAGATAAAACCATTTTACACAGAGCAAGCAAGCAATAAAAGTTGTGAAACCAGTAGCCCACTTTAGTTTAAGCAAAGCAAAGCCTGGGTCACGGTATCGTGCGATGCTTGCGGTGGTGTTGGGATTTCATACATGCATTGTGGTTTTGCACGGTCAGGTGACTTAGGACAGCACATCATCTCGTTTAAAGGGGCGGGTGGCGTCTTACAGGGGTGACATATGGGTTATGGTGACCCAACTAAGTATGGTGATGGCGACAACGGTCCCGATTAGCGTGTCGCGGAGAATGAAAAAAGGTGGCGGTTAAAAGGTCCTTCCACGGCACGGTTGAGCACACGGGTTCCCGTGTTCACTAGGGTATGATAGCGAAAATAGGCGCCGTGGTTGATGTTTTATAAGCATGATATCTTTGAGAAAATCGAGCATTGGTTCGCAGATACTTGGGGCTTCAGGAGGAGTTTTAAAAGCGCGACGGTTGAGCCAGGGCTCAGTTTAGATTTCAAAGCAGTGAGGTTGAGCAAGCTCTCCGTGGGTTTTATTTTAGCGTGATTAGGCAAGAGCTCCAGTTTTTATGAAAAAGTTTTACGAGAAAATTTTTTAAGCAAGGTTTAGTGAAAGGTTTTAAGAAACTTTTCAAACAGATAAAGCAAGAAAGAGAAAGTATGAGAAGTTTTATAAACTTAGTAATACAGCAAATAAGAGTTTTTATGAGAGCTTCCCAAAGAACGAGAATAAGCAAGCAAGAAAGTATAAAAAGTTTTATGTAGCTTTTAGAAAAGCAGCAAGTATAAAGAAACGAAGCAAGCAAGAAAAGTTTTAGAAACTTTCAAGCAAGCAACAAAAGTAAGAAGCTTCTGGGAAAAATAAGTAGCAAAGAAAGGTTTTGAGTTTTGAGGTTCAGGGAAGAGCAAAATCTTTATAAAGCATCTGGCTATTGAGCTAGTTAGCTCATTATTTTGTATTTTAAAAACTATTTTCCACGCAGAATGCAGTCTTGTGAAAAATTTGAACCTTATAGGATGATGCGACATCGGTTTAAGTCTTGTGTGATAGTAATATCTAATTTTGTAAGAACATACTTTAAAATTGTATATGGAACATATAATATGCATAGTTGGTATACTGATGGAAATGTGTTAAGTAATGTTGTTTTCCATATTTTTGGATATAGTGTAAAGTGGATGTATACGGGATTTGGAATTTAGGCTTATGCGTCATCTTCAGAAATTTTCATTGCTAAGGAATTTACCAAATCCTAAGTTTGAAAAATAAAAAGAAAAAGTGCACATAGGAGGTTTAAGCAGCGATACGAACCCCATTCGCGGGGATTCCCCAGTCGTTAGGGTAATGGGTGAGGGATTTACGGTAAGGTGGCCGGCTCACCTGCCATGCATTATTTGGAAGGGGGTGGGGGTGTGTCAACATGTGTATATTTAAATTTATTTAATGTTTTATATAATAAAGAACAATAAATTGAGATGAAATTTGAAAAAAAGCAAAAAATAAAAAAATAATTGTGAAGCTTTGAATCTAATTTTATTTATTTTTTTGCTATTGACTTTGAAAAAATCTGATTGTTATCGTCTCATAAGTTAAGAATTAGTGAATTGGGACTTTGGTTGATTGTACTTTGAAGAAGATGTTTATGAATTTATTCATTATTTTTACAATTTCTTGGACGAAAATGAGCTTACCCTTTTTATAATTTTTGTTTCAATTTATATTAAAGCTAAGGTTTGAAAATATTTATAGTTCAAATAATTTTTTTTATCATTTTCTTGTTTTCTTTAAAGATTAAACATGCTAACGAGGTTTTGACATTTTAAGAATAATGTAAGGAAGAAAAAAAAAAAATTTCAACGAGGGAATAATTTTTAAATTTTATTTTTGTAATTTGAATTCTTATGAAGAATATTCAAAGAAGAAATATAATTAAAATTATTAAAAATTTATGTATTTAAAATTAGTGTTTTATATCACATGAGCTTTGATGAGAGACTTGAATTTAGTTACATATATTTGAATTGGCAATGTAACAAAAATAATTAGATTATATTCTAGAAAAAGGAGAGTATAATATTATAAAAATAATATATTTTAATAAATTAGCTGGGATTAAATAAATTTGAATATTTGAAATTTCACGTAAAACTATATGAAAATAATTTATTTACATTGAAATCCATTTTTATTTCTATCAATCTCTACTCTCTTTACTTCCTTCTTTGATGTTTTTTTTTAATACTTTTAAAAAATTAAACATTAAACACAAACAAAAAGTTGTGAGAAAATCTTTCCTTTTATTTAAGGCAAGAAATAAAGAGTATTTTTGGGTTCTCTTTTTATTGGAAAAACATTGAGGCTAGAAAACTAGCTAGTGGTTTGTCTTTTTCTTTCTTTTTAGTTTTCTTACATTTATATATTAAAAAATATTATTATTTGCTCTTATCATACATGTTTTTTTCCAACTTTTAATATATTAATTTTCCATGTTGGAAACTCAAATTGTGTCACAAACTTTATTTAGTCGTCAAAGTCAAGCTTTATCTTATTTCATTTTCCCCTATTTCCACGAAAATGTTTCCCCACTTGTACCTAATATTGATAGGCTTTTCAGTCTCATTCTCATCTAATTCAATTAACTACGTATCAATACGAATACAAAAAAATATGCATGGCTTCCCTCCAAAAATACTTTAGATATCATATTAAATTGTGCTTTTAAATTCTAAACTTGTACATTAACAAAGAAATACATTAATTAGGCATTTTGGAATAATTAAAACATGCAATATAATATTTCATGGACTTTTATGATCTAATAATGGAGTTTAATGGTTAGGGAATTTAGGTTTAATAATGTGCAATTAGTAGTTGATCTTTATTTTTAGCTAAAAAATATAAATTTTAGATTTTAAATAATTATTTAAAAAGACACATGTAGATAATTTTAGAAATTTTTTTGTTTTTTTATAATGTAATCAATGTTTTTATGAAAGCATCCTTGGGCGAGTTACAAACTATTAGTAGTCGTATTTATAAGGTGTTATCGCTTTCTTAACTCATAAAAATCAAAATTCACGCCGTGAGTATCGTATTTATATAATGAGCGATTTACATTTTCTTGGTCAATTTAGAAAAATTAGTATTACTTTCATTTATTTATGACTAACAGTTTGTTGATAATGAGTTATGTTATTCAAAGTTATTATGTTTAATATTATGATAAATGGTTTAGTGGATTAATAGGCAATGTAAGTATAGCTACCTTTTTTTAATGGAGTTGAAGATTTTATTTTATTTTTCATTTTAAATCAAAGACAAATTATTATGAATCCTTTAGCCTGGAGCTCTCATGTTCTTTGACACATCTAATCAACATATATAAAAATTATATATATATATATATATATATATAATTGCTTATATCTAATTGGAAGAAAATAAAAACTCTAAAAACTTCATGTCTATTCAAGATATTTCATTTGAAAGAGATTTTACCGTGTTTGAAACTTCTAGCTTACAAATTATTCTACTCATAGAAGTCAAGCTCGAAAGGGACACTATATTTAATGTACATAGGATAATATTATTTCATTCAACCACAGACAAGATATCCAAGAATGCAAATGGATAAGGTGCATAATTTTGTGGAGGAAAAACAAAGTAAACTAAGAAAAGTAATCTGAATCTAAATATATGGATTGATAGGAGAACAGAAGGTTAAGCATTGAGTTGATTCTAGAAGTTTACATCTGTGTAGGTGCAAAACAAGTATAGTATGAGCGGTGTAAGATATTCGTGTAAGATATTCGAATAAAAGACTATTAAGATAATATCTTTTATTTTCTTTTTGCATTCTAGGCTATATTTGATTCTTAGAAATTTAAGGGGAAATATAAGAAATAAAATAAAGAAGAAAAGTAGAAGGAAAGGAAAAAATGATGAAGAAAAATAAAAGAAGTAGAGAGTTAAATTCGATATATAATTTTTTATTTGTTCAACAATACCAAACTTATTTTGTTGTTTAACATTCATCATATAAGGTGCGTGACGGCGAAGCCCGGGGTCGGTGCAAGTACAAGTCGGCTGCGCGGAGCGCGTGTGTGCCGTATCGTGAGGCCGTCACATGTAAAGCGACTAATAAGGGCCCGTCGTCCATACTCGTGCATACGGTTCTGAGCCAGTTTGTTTACATAGATCCCAAGGATTATTCACATCGGCTCACAATAAAGCAATATATATTAAAAACCCAGGTCGTTCAATATATCACCCATAGCAAAGATCTGTATGATCCGTGACCATAATCGACTACGGGAGTGATGCACATCTTTGTCACTTGTGCACGAAGAGTCATGTGAGTGAAATTACTTGTAAGTAGAGATAAAAATCTATAAAGAGTTTATTTTACTGCGCAGGTCGCAGCGTCTGAAATGATCGCTCTGATCAAATGAAACAGCGATCAGTGCATGCGGTTATCGCATGTTGGAAAAAATACACATGCATGTATGGGGCGCGACCACTTGTACCATGCCTCAGTACCAGGTCAACCTCAGAGGCACCACTACGCCAAGTGCCAATGGGAGAATCGATCTTGAGTCAATTCCGACTCGAATCTACCATGGCTAGTAAATCGTGTGATATTTATTTGATCGTTTCGTGTCTTTTTTGACGAAGCGAGAGCTTTGAGGCCTCACCCAGCGGGTCTCTTACCCTCAGGCATTTTTCGAGACTCACCGGTGGGTCTGTTGTCTAACGAGGTTTTCGGGTTTTTACCGCTTTGAGGGGTATACATCACTGCTACGCGACACATTTCGTTTTCCATTTAGTTGCGCTATGGGCTCTAATTTGACCGTCCGCGATTCAACCCACATGATTGACACGCGTCGGTCGCGGAAATGTTGCCGTATACGCACTACCGTGTAATGTGGTGTTCACACCAGCTAGCCGTCTGTCGCGATTTGTGTAGCTGGCAGCTCAGGACATGGCCGTGTATCTGAAACCTCTACATGGACATTCTACAGTACACTATGTGTGTGCTCTGACGCTCATGTCCCCATCATATGATCATTTTGCTATCTTTAACAGCACATGCAGTCATGTTTAATATTACACATATTAGATAAGTCACATCCTTTTAAGCATGTAGCTTGAAGTTAGTTAAGAAGAGAAATTCTGCGTGGCATTCATTGGTAATAACAAGCCAACTTTGATTTTTAAGTCTTAAAACCCGAAATAACGGCACATACAATAACAGCTGCAATAGCCATATTAGTTCTAGAACATTCTGCATGTTTATCATGCATACAAGGATACACCAAACTGAATTTTCTTTGATTTAAAACCCAAAACATCCTGCATGTTAGTCATGCATGAAAGCAATAAAATTAAGTGTTTTCATGCATACAATAATATGCAAAAGCTGAGTTTTAATTTTTCAGTATAAAAACACAGACTGTGCGATCTGCATGTTAGTCGTCATCTGAGGATATACTAAACTGAGGTTTTGGTCTAAAACTAGAACATTACGCGTGTTGGTTATGCATGAAGCGTAAAATTAAGTGTTGTTCGTAAATGCAATCTTACACCAAATTCAGTCTTCTTCGGTCACAAAACCTAGAACATTCTGCATGTTAGGCATGCATGAAAGCCTAGGAAATTCAGCATGTTTTTCATTCATATAATACTACACCAGAGGAAGTGGGTTTTCGATGCCTAAAAACCTAGAACATTCTGCATGTGTTACAGTCATTTTACAAGGATACATAAACTGAATTTTTCTTTTATCTATAAACCCAAAAACATCTTAATGTTAGTCATGCATAAGCCATAAATTCTGCATGTTTTTCATGCATGTAATAATATACCAAACTGAGTTTTCTTTTAGTATAAAAGCTAGAACATTCTTCATATTAGTCATGCACACACAAGGATACACCAAACTGAGTTTCAGTCTAAAACCTAGAACATTCTGCATGTTAGTCATGCATGAAAGCCCATAAAATTCTGCATGTTTTTCATACAATACTTACACAATTTCAGTTTTCTTCAGTCTATAAACCTAGAACATTCTGCATGTTAGGCATGCATGAAAGCCCTGGAAATTCAGCATGTTTTTGCTTACCAAAATCAAAATCAACTATCACTGAAACACACTTACAACATCATCGTGCCTTTGTATCTCTCATCCCAGGATCAACAAGACCATTTACAGGAGTTTTAATCCGCATATAAATCAAGACCCATTTCCATATTTTTATCTCCCTTGAATCGGTTCAACAAGGCCATTTCAGATTTTAATCCCCATAAAATCAGTTTCAACGAGATCATTTTTCAAGATTTAAATAAATCAGTTTCAACAATGCCATTTCCAGATTTTAGTCCCCATAAAATCAGTTTCAACATAGCCATTTCCATGGCCCCAAACAAGGAAATAACCAAAGAGGAAAGATCCCTCACCTCTTGAAGTGTGTAGGATCAGTTCTTGATCACAAAATCACTGGCTCAATGGAGAAAAAAGCTTCCTCCTCCTTTCTCCTTTCTTTTCTTTCTTCTTGTTTTCTTTCTTTTTCTCTCTTTTCTTTCTTCTCCTCTGTCTCTGAATTGTTTGCCATCTCTCCTCAAACTACCAAGTTGGTTTTGACCTAGGGAGCACATACCTAACATCAATTTGTTTTGACACTTGGTCAACTCAAGACCAGATTCTCCATGCCACAACTTCAATAACCGCTGCTTGCTCATGCATGAGGGTGGCATGACATTGGCCCCACCAAGTCATGGAATCCTAAGGGGCATGACACTTGGCCCCCTCATGTGCCAAGTGCCCATACCAGTCTGCATGGCACCTGCATGGATTGGCACATTCAGTGCGAGAAATACGTCTGGCAAGCGGTGCAGATTCTGACGGGTTCGTTTGGTTGTAGATTTCGCGAATGAAGTTAGCAGCAGGCGTGATTCGTTTCGTCGTCAGAGTGCAGAAAGATCCCAGGGTTTTGTATATCGTTAGGGTAAGATTACGGATTCGCTCATTTTCAGAAAAAAGTAAAAAAAAAATACGTTTTTTTTTTTTTTTTCCCGGGTTCCACATAAGCAATTTTAAAATATATAAGTTTTAAATGGTTTATTTATATATAATTTTCTTTGAGATTTTTCATAAGACAACAAAACATGAAAACCAATTTTTTCTTAATATTTTCCTTTCCTTATTACATTTCATAAATCAAATGCAACTTAAATATCCTAATTTTACCATGCTGAAACCTAGCAGAAATTCTTCCATGACTTTACAGACTCATAGAAATTCGACTTTGTCTTCTAGCATTATTACAGTTTATTTAAGCGCATATAATTACTAACATAACTAAATATACGTGACATCTAAAAATAGTTTTAACTGTATCAAAAACAACAAAATAATTAATTAGGCGTTTTAGGAGAATCATCGGAGTATTTAATCTAATATTTCATAGTTTGTCTTCTTGTATCAGATTTTAATTGTCAAGGTTACAGGTTTAATATTAATGCTGATTTGATAGCTAATCATTATCTTTTAGCTAACAAGTAATACTTAACTTTTATGTGTTTCAATTTATAAGCCATTGCAAAGACTAGATAATTTGGAGGATTGATTTTTGAGCGCTGCTTCACCCAGTACTAATGCTAAATGTTTTAGGGAGAAAACATCTTTGAATGACTCACAAACTCATTGAATAGTCATATTGATAAGTATTATCATTTCTTACACACTCACTTGAGGAAGCAGTGTCATTCCAAACGTAAAGCCATCAAGTTATAAAATGTTCACATAAAAGTTATCTTTGTTACCTAAAAAGATAAGGATCAACTATCAATTACATTAATATTAAACTTGGGAACTTTAGACAATTAAATTGCCCGCATGCAGGAAAGCATTACAAATTATAAAATAATAGATTAAACATTTTATTTATTCTAAATATCTAATTAATGTGTTTTGTTAAGTTTAATATGATGATAGTAAAACTATTTTAGATGGAGGTCATGTATTTAGTTATGTTAGTATTGATAGCGTACTTAGGTAAACTAGATGGGAAATATGAAGCCTTTACCAATATTAAGGTAGAAGTGGAATCCATGTCGTTAAGGCTCCATCACGAGGAACATTTAATAATGGAAAAGAAGGTGATGATTGAGACAAGACAAAAGCTTGACTTGTATAACTAATAAGTCATGGAAGAATTTATAAGTTAGAGGAGTTCTGTATTGAAAAAATGAGACATAAAGTTGCTTATGATTTTTGAAAAGTATTAAGAAATAAAAATATTAAGAAAAATGATGGTTTCATGTTTGTTGTCTTATGAAAAATCAGAATTAAAGGCAAGACTTTTCTTGTCACTAATTTCCAACACATTATAGAAAGGGAAATGGGACCTCCAACCTATCACTGCTCAAATTTCTTCAGCATTAGAAAATTTTCATTTATTCTTATTACGAAAATTTTCAGCTGTCTATTCTCAAATGTGACTTTTTTTTTCTTTTCTTTTCTTTTTGCTTAAAAGCTTTGATTTATTTTCAAAATATATATTTTAAGTAACTTATTAAATTTGTACCTACCAAGCTTGAATTTGGATTGTTAAAATGGTTGCTATGACATTTTAATAAAGAAAATATATTTGAAATATAAAAAAATAAGTTTAATAGCACAATTTTGAAAACTATTCAATCTTAATTACATTAATATTAATCTCTTAACGATTTAAATTGAGGAATTTCTGGAATGCTTGAATTTTTGATGCCCATATTGGCCTGCAACCATATTTCTAATCTTAGATTAAGTTCAAGTTGGTGGGTTTTAGATTTGAGTTCATTGTTGTTATATGAATCAAAATCTATCAATAGTATTTTAAAGAAAAAATTTCCTATGTATTTGTACCAAAAAATTTGGAATGGTAAATAAGATATAAGTCACATTAATTAAGAATGTTGAATTTTCTGTGTACTTTGCAAAGTTTAAATTTTCTTTTTGTCTTTCAAAAAAAAAATGAAATTTTGAAAATACATGAATCTTTATATAATTTGAATTGTTATTTTTCTTTGAGCTTGAGATCCGCCATGATGATATTTTTGTCTCCAAAGAAGTGGCGTTGTATGAAGGGCATTTTTGTGCCCAATAAAGGGTTTACTTCATTGGCGTATTTTATTATTTTATTGGAATAACACATGTTTTGATGATTTGAGGGATTTTGCTTTTTACTTTTGTTCTTTTCAGTTTTGTTCATAGCACCTTAACATGACTACTCTTTTACAGTATATCAATATAAACTTACAATATATTTTAGGATATTTTGCAATAATTAAACTTATTACTTTAAACAAATTTGAAAATATATAAATATGAATGATTTAATTTTTTATATTGGAAAATTAGACAACATAGTAGATACTAAACTTATTTTATTTCCATGTATTTGTTTTTAATATTTCTTTTTAGCTTCAAAATAAGAAATTATATAAAAGGTTTTATTAGGTGCATAAGTAATATTAATAGAAATAATAAACAAACGATATTGTTAGGAAATTAGAAAGCAATAAGACGTTATTTTGCTTCAAAGCAATAAAAATAAAAATTAAAAACTATTTGCGAGTAATTTAAATTGAAGATAATAATGAGTTTTAATGAATTAGGTTTCTCATGGTTTTGATCACGGTTGATGCCAAGTCAATAAAATAAATTCATGATTGATGAGTTTTGTTGACTTATTTTTTAATTTTAATTTTCTTAAAAAATTTGAAAAATATATGAATCTTTAAATAATTTGAGTTGTTATTTTCTTTTCATTTTTAAAGTTACCAAATTTTATGTTCATTTTGTTTTTATTTTATTTTAATCATTTTCATATGTTTTTTTATCCAAAGGGAAAGATTTTTTTATCTTAATTTTAATTTTGAAATTTCAAACAAGTTCTCTGCAGTGAATCATTTGCCCATAGGTGGGTGTTCTCACCACCGTTTCTCTCACCTCAACTCCAATTGCTGGAAAGAAGATGTCTGAACACCACCTCTCTGCTTTGTTTTCTATTCTTCCTCTCTCATTCTCCTCAGATTCTTCTTTCTTCCTGTTTCTCTTTCTCCTAATTCCACCAAAATCTGCCCTCATGGCCAGAGCCTTGCTCTTCTCCACCTTAAGAAATCATTTCCATCAAAAGAAATCTCATTTCCCCGATTTTGCAGATTTCCTTCTTATCGAAACAGACAATTGGAAGGAGGGGGTGGTTGCTGCTCATGGGATGGGGATCAGTTGTGATTTACGGTGAGGCTGGCCGTAATGATTGAGCTCGACCTCAGTTGCAGTTGGCTCTCTGGAACCATCCATTCCAACTCTACCACTATTTCACTCTTATCTGTCTCAAGAAAACCGGCATTACTTTCAATCACTTCTATGAGTTACTCTGTTTCAGCTGGGTTTTGGGCGGGTCTCAGAAGCGACATGTCTCAATCTCTCAGATTCTGGATTTTCAGGCCTAATTTCACCAAAAATCTCTCACCTCTCCAGCTGTTTTTCACTCGATCTCTCTCAATTGGTACATGTGATGAGACATTGCCCTACATGGCACTGATTCTCTAGAGTTCAGATTTGTTAGTTGCCGAAACTCTGCAGTAGGTATATCCATCTCTTCAGTTTTCCTAATTCCTTGCTAAATCGGTCTTCTTTGATATCCTAGATCTCTCTGAGAAGGTGTGTGTGGGTGCATGGGAGATTCTATGATAAGTTGACATTCATCTCGAGACTCGGCTTCTCGACTTGGGGAAATTCTAACCTCGAAATGGAAACTTCCCACGATTCAGTGAAAACAATTCCCATATTGTGGCGCTGGATTTATCATCCACAAATTTCAGTGGAGAGCTTCCGGCTTCAATGGAAATCTAAAGTCTTGCAGATTTTTGGATCTCACATATTGCCAATTCGCCAAGTTCATCCTGCTTCTCTCAGAGCCTCACGCAAATCACTTCCTTGAGTCTCAACGATAATAATCATTTTTAGTGGTAAAATTCCCAAATATTTTATAATCATAGAAATTTGATTTCATTAGACCTTTCCAGAAACGAGAGAAGAGGAGGAAGAATTTCGCGGGTCAGTTTACCAATGAAATTTGAAATCTGACTTGACAGCCTTCCGCCAGGTTAAGGATTTCTCATGATAAATCAGCTAGAAGAGCTAATTTCTTCTTCTATATATATGGGGTTTCAAGTCTATCCTCTGTTGCACTTACAGTATAATTTGTTCAATGGGGATCTTAATACCATCTTGGTTTTGGCATACTGCCATCATTGGTACAGTTACATCACTCGGTCATAATAATTCCACACTGGTCACTATTGAATTTGAGATTTAATTTGGATGTTGGGAGAAGATTGATTTAGTATGAATGGATTGTGGGATTAATTCAGCACAATATTTGAACTTGTGAACCTTTCATCTCTTAGCTTTTTTTCCAAATAACTTGAGTGGTGTTAGCAAAGGAAGCAGCTTAATTTTAAAAATTCCATAAATCTTCACTTACCTTTGATCTTTCAAAACAGCATGCTCTCTGTTGCAGCCATGTCCAGTTCATTCTGACTCCCACATATTCTTTTAGCATTCCCAGTTAGACTGGCCTTTGGCACCAATAACATTAGTGGAATGTTTTCATGGAACGTGGGAAAGGATACATTGAGACTGCCCCGAATCTCTTATAACTCCATAAGTGGGTTTGAATGCAGCCGCTGGAAGCTCATATGCAAATTCTCTAGATCTTCAGTTCACCAGCTTGTTTGTAAGGACCACTTAAAACTCCTCCCGAGTGTTTTCTTTTCGGGTCTCATAACAAATTGGTGGAGAAATCTCACCGTTGATTTGCAGAAGGCGAAGAGTTCCGTAAGTTGAGGTTGACTCATAACAAACTTTGGTGGCACATGCTTCCTCGCATTGTTTAGGAAATTTTAGCAAAGATCTCTTTGTTTTGAATTCTGAAAAAATCAATTTCAGGCATCATTCACCGAAGCGTTTTTGAAGAGCGATTATCGAGGACTCTTGACTTCAATGGTAATCAATTAGAGGGCCTGAGTACCTCGATCTTTGATCATTTAGTAAAGAGCTTTGAAGTTGAACAGGAAATCTGCTCAAGATAAATGGTAGGTTTTCCCCATTGGTTGGGGAGCTCTTAAAGGATTGCCTTGGGTTCATGTTTTTGTGAAAAACATCTAATCGGTTCCATGGTCAAATAGGGTTTCCCAGAATCGATCCCATTCATGAGCACAGAATCATTCTGATCTTCTTTGCCATGATTTCAGAGCGAACTTTTGCCTGAAAATGTATTTGTGAGGCTGAAAGCGGCGATGAGCAGTAGATGAAGGTAAAAATGACGAGCATGAAATACATGGGGGACGAAACATTATCAAAGATTACGCCAGTGAAGGTGACGATAAAAGGGTTTAGAGAGGAAATTTGAGAAAATGAGATCTTTTATGAGTTGATTTGTCCTAGTAATATTAAGGAGTGATTCGAGTCACGTTGGGAATCTTAATTCACCGGGCTCGAGCTTGTCATGCTTCACTCATAGGATAAAATTAAGATTATGGCACTCAAAAAATTTGAAGATGCTTGAATCAGCTGGTTGCTTTGTGAAAAACAATTTGAGTGGGAGAATTCTCAGAGCCCCCTTGAGTTTGGCGTTTCTTGAAGTTTGAATCTTTCTCCGAAATCATCTTATTGGTTTTTATTTATCTGAGGTAGCCAATTTCAAACATTTGGAAATGATTCATACTACGAAAACCGGGATTATGTGGTTTACCATTATCAAAGAGATCATACAATAGATGAAATACCATATCCCTCTCTGAAAGAAATAAGCCCCAGTTTGAAAGTGGATTTATTTGGAAAATCTCATTGATGGGACTCTATGGATGTGGGTAGTAGTGGGGCTTTACATTGGTTGTATGCCGTTTCGTAAGTGGAAAACCTGAATGGCTTGTGTTGATTATTGATAAGAACATTCACGATTGCTTAAGGAATAAAAGGAAGCTCGTGGGCGAGGAGCAAGAATAAGCTAAGTTTTCATCTCATTTTATTATGTGTTGTGTATTGCGATTAGCTTTTACATTCTCATGTGAGAACGTATAATGTATTTTTCATTATAAGTGTAATCTTGTTTATGAAGTTTAAATAATATATATTTTTCCTTTTTCCTTTTATTTTTTATTTTTGTGATAATGCAATATTAATGAATCATTAATCAACACTTTTCAATAATATACATAGTAAGTTATTATTTAAAGGTAGATGTGTATCTTGGAAACTAAATATAAACATATAAATATCAAAGAGATTTGGGGCATTAGGAGACCTTCGATTTTTATAGAAGACCCTAGATTTCATCTTGTAAATGACAGCAGTTAAATTCCTTCAATTGATTGGATTCAATTGATTGAAGATTATTGATTCCCCACCTTATGATTACTTTTGCAGGACTACAAAATTTGAATTATCTAGTATGTTCCTTTTCAAACTCATAATCTTGGTTTCGAAATTATTACTTGAGTTAATCTAAAAGTGAATTAATAACATATGTCGATGCGATACCTCGCACTATTACGGCTTTATGTTTTTCTTGCATCGGGGATTCGAGAAAAGCTTTTTTTTAAATATTCTAGTGAAGACATAAAAGAAAGAAAAAAAAGTTATAAAATAAAGATAGAACAAAGGTCCTGGGACGTGAAAAATAAGCTAATTAATAATCATCAATCACTACCATCTTCTACATTGTGACTAGTTTATATTCTACGTTCTGAGTACATGGCAGATTTAATGACTAGGAAACAAGTGATGCATTTCATCTTCTACATTTTAACACATTAGATATATCATAATATCAATAACTTTTTCATCTGAGAAAAGCTTTTCATTTCTCTCTAGTGAAAGAATACGATTGGGTATAGTATATGACTTATCCGCTAATAACGCCTTATGTTTGGAGACTTCTGCGGGGAGGATGAGAACCAAAATGCTAGCTTGAAGCGAGGTTTTGATCTGCTTATCGATCTTGGCCGGTTAAGGCTGTGGTGATAGAGTGTGGCGTGAATTCATCACCGATTCGCCGAGCAATGACCACTATTTGTTGTGTTCATCTTGTCTATGAATTCGCGACAATATTATCTCTCAGCCAGAATAGCAATGTGTTTTTCCTTTGCTCCACGGTGGGGATTAGGTCTTGGGTAAATCTTCATCTTTCTATTCTTCTTTTATTTTGATCAAATCCCATAAGGGTCTTTTATAGGTACCAAAGCTCAACAGGAGAACCTAACCCAAAAGACCGGCTTGATAGATGAGAGAATCTAGTAGGCTTAAGTACCACTCCACAATTTCTTGTGAAATTGTATCACTATCCACCCCTAGAGAAGTCGGAAGTCTGCAAACAGCTCATACTCTGGATAGCTTTCACTTTGGATCCTCTCTTAGGGCACCGGGTAACCCTCTTCCGGATAGTTTTTTCCCTTCCTTTTGACTCTCAATGACACCAATGATGAGTCACCGTGATAGGAGGCGGCCCGAAAGGCCAGGTCTTATAGGTGGGAGAACCTTTCAGGATTAAGTACCACTCCACAATTTCTTGTGGAGCTGTATCGTGTCGTAGCCCAGAAGTCGAAGCGGTGGCTACAGATAACTCACTCCCGGTCCCTCGGGCATCGGGGTAGCCTTTTCACTCGTCTGAAGCTCACCATTAGAAAGCACCCGATTTCCAGTCTGGCTTGATAAATTGGCCCAAGGCGAATCTTATAGGTGGGAAAACCTCTCTATCTTAAGTACTACTCCACAATTTCTTGTGGAACCGGATCAGTCTTTAATCATGGCTGCCAACTTGAACCCATGGAAAAATTATTATCTACATGAAATTTTACAGGTCAACATTTGGTTATTTATTTTGCTTTTTAAGCTAAAATTTTTATATCTAATAGTTTTTAGTCAAGTGTTCATGTTTTACGTAAAACTTGAGAGTAAATTTGAAGTTTTCGAAAAATATTAAAGCGGTAAGTACCTTCTGATTACAGATTGTAAACTTGGAATTTTTCTAGATATCGGATGACAAAAGGGACCTTACCATTAAATTCATCTCACGAAATCTAGTTACCCAAATGAATTTCGTTAAATTCCGAGACAATCGGATATTCACGATTTTCAAGACGGTAGGTGTCTAGTGGACCACTAAAACGGGATTTTGGAGAAAAAAAATCTTGTTTTTGGAAAAAAATTTAAGTAAAGTTCATTTTAAAATAATTTGAACTTAAATCGGGACGAAATGAATTATTTTAGAGGCCCAGCAGTTGAGATAAATTTGGACACATGGCGCGACATGAACCACAAAGTGGGGGACTTGGGACAAAAGGGGGAGATCACGGTTTACGCTGGGGGGCACGGGGTGGGGGTGGAAAGTAAGAACAACAAATACGGAGAGAAAGAAAAAGAGCATTCCAACCTTCTTTTCTCCCGATCCTCGAGATTTCGTTTGTTGGAATTCATCGAAAAGAGTGAAAGTTCATGCACTCGATGAGACTACGCGTGGAATGCAAAGGAGGATTTCACCAAAGATCCAGAGGAGGAGATTTTGGGAAATCAAAATTTTCGGGATTAGGAGATGTTCTTGAGACCTCCTTCGGTTCTACGCTCAAGAAGGTAGGGGGTTGCCTCTTTGGTTTAATTCTACCTAAGGGGTTGTTTGGCTTCAAATTCTGCATTTTTGCTGTATTAAGGGTTGTTTAGGAGCCAAATTCTGCATTATGCTGTATTAGGGGCTGTTTGGGAGCCAAATTCTGCATTTTATAGCTCCTTAGAAATTTGTTGGGTTAGTCGGGCTTTTCTGACTCCTTAGGGGCTGTTTGGATTGAAAAATACGGTTTTAGCCCATGTAGGGCTGTTGGATGGTTGTTGGGTAATTGTTGGCTTAATTGTGGTTTTGGTTTGGTTGTGGTTTTTCAAGATATGAAAAAAATGATATGTGGGTGGTTAGGGGAAACTCTGCCAAAATTTCCCTAGACCCTTGTCCTTGTTTTTGGCCATAACTTGGTCTACGGACCTTAAAATTGGATGATTCTAGTTGGAGGTAAAACCTAAGAACAAGAGCTACAAATGTCTAGAAGAGACCGAGGTTTAAATCCTGCTCTAAAAACCCTGAAAATGAGTTTTACAGTAAGATATTGATTTTGTCCCATCTACGGGAGTAGCTCATGTTATTTGGACCATATATTGGGTTATACTGGTCCAAATGATGTGAATCAAAATCCTATTGAAACTAGACACATAGGAGAATAACTTTCATGAAGAAAGTATGGTCACATTATGTCTCTATTGTTCCCAGAAATTCGTCCAATTGAGAACACAATACTACCCCTAGAAACTATTCGGGAGCAATCCAGAATGTTTTGGCCATATCTCTTAATTTAAAGGTCTAGATGACCTAATCTGTAAGCCTTTGAAAACTTAAGACATAGGTGAACATTTTGTTAGAAGATCACTTTGTCTAAAAACCTCGTTTACAGGGTCAAAATTGTAGTTGGAGATAGACTTGGGATGTGCCCTTAGGGATTGTTTGGCTACGTTAAAAGCGGCACAAATGCCGTTTTTGTGTCTCGATTTGTGGCGGCGTGTGAAATGTTTGTGATTTATTGTGTAATATGTCCCAAAGTGATTAAGGACTGTTTGGGATTAAAAAAGATTAATTGACGCTAAAGGCTTGTTTAGCCGAGATTATGACCTGTTTAAAGGCTTGTTTTTGCCGATTTCATGGCTAGTTTTGAGCCTGGGTTAGGGGGTTGTTGGACTGTTGTTGTGGGCACCCTATATGCCACATTTTGCCCTAAAGATTAAGCGTGTTGTTGCTTGATATGTGGTAGCATGTTTATTGTTGTGGTTGGTGAATGTTAATATATGTATTCTAAATGTAGTAACATTGTTGTGAATGTTTAATTAAAAATTATATGCATGTGATATAATTGTCCAAGATACAAGGTAAAATTGTGTAGTTTATATTGTCATATGACATCCATTACATTGAATCATGCGGGAACATCGCGCCGTGGGTGTGGGTGCATGGTTAGAATCTAACACCCGCGGTGGTGATTTGGTGGGTGGGCCGCTCTTGTTGGACAAAGTCAGCCAGTCGCATAATGATTGTATAAAACGGAGAAAACTGCGTCGGGTAACCCAGCAAGAAGGGCCTGAACACTCCATCAGTGAAAGACCCCGGGCGGTTTTACTACACTTGGGCGGTGAAGTCAGCAAAATATAGACGGTGTGCGGAACCGACGGTGAGACTCCAGAAATTCGCTACCCACAAAAGACACAATGATTTTATAAATGAAATGATCATTCAAGAAATGACATCTAAAAAGCTTTTGGTTTGTAAAAAAATGATTTTGGTTTCAAAAAGAATCATTAGATGTAATCCATCAATGAAAGTTTTTATCACACATGGGCATCGCATTGTGTGGTGGAAGTCAGTAAAGACTCGGGCATCGTGCATGAGTGACTCTCATCTCATTTCATGGCATAACATGTAGAATTCCAACCTAGGATTACATATTCCTGTTTGGTATTGTGATGTGAATGTGATTGTTAAGGTGAACGTTGCGTATGTAGCCTGGAGTGAGATGGCATACCTTAGAATTACTCTTGGGCATGACTCTGTAAGACCCGAGAAATTCCAATTTTTTGAATAAGGGCAAAATCGTAATTTAAGCTTACAAATTGTAAATTAGTTTAAAAATCGTAATTATTCTCTGATCTGGATGATGAAATGGATTGTACCGTTGGAATCGTCTCGAAAAATCTAGTTAGCACCTAAAATTTCGTAATAATCCGAGAAAGTCGAGTCGACCGCGTTTTTCGGGCATGTCGCGTTTAAGTCTTGAAGTAAAATGATTTTACGTGCGACGAAAGTCCTTGTATGAACAAATCTTTCTGTACCATAAATTGGTGTGAGTAGAAATGAGTAAAATGGGCCGTAGAGATAGTCTTAGAATGTGCTTGATAGAAGGGAATTAATAATTAAAATGGATTAAGTCACAAAAGGACAAAACATGAATAGGACATTCTTCTCCAAATTAAAAGTGAGCAAAAACGTGAAATGGTTTTTGGGGATGCAGTGAGCTCCATTTTTGAGATTTTTTTAGAGAGAGAGGGTGCTTCTCTCTAGAAAATCGGGAGATCGACCGTGGTGGGTGCTTCCGGGCGAGAAGGAAAAAGCGTTGCGCGGACGAGCTGCAGCGTGGACTCGAGGATTAATGAGTTTTTGACAAGGCTCCAGAGGTAGGATTTTCTCCCCTTCTTGAGTTTTACTTAAATTTTAAAGTCTTTATAAATGTTTTTGAGTTGAATGAGGCCGTGAGGAAGTAAGTGCGATTAGATCCCAGGCAGGATCAATTTATTCTAAATTTTGAAACTAAAATGGAGTGGCCAGTAAATGGGTATGGGCTGTTTTGGGTGTAGTTTGTGTTGATTTGTGTGTTGAATGGTTGCGGTATGCATTAGGCGGGAATGTGGCGTGATTGCGAAGTTCACAAGGTGAGCAGATTGATTTCTGTGATTTTTCGGAATAGCAACGAGGTTTCACTATTAACGGTGTTCTAAAATATATATTTTTGTGAAAATATGTGTTTGAAATTGATGATTTAAATTAAATGCATTTGCGTGTTTGATCGTTAAGCGTGAAATTTAATTTTGATGTTGAAATGATAATTCACAGTAACGTGATTGTGTGATTGGATATTATCTTGAGTATATTCGTGTTTATATATTTGCATGTGATTGGCTTGTATTAGGCTAGCGAAACGTCATTAATATCTGTTAGACGTCACAGGATTATAGGAGATAGTGCATGAGATGAGTCTAGAAGCAGTTCGGAGGGTAGTCTAAAAACAGTAATTATCGGAGGGTAATTAGAATTTAAAATATCGATCGTCGGGCGTGATTGATATTCGTGGTGAATCCCATGAAGCAAATTAATATATCGTCGTCGGGCGGCGCGATTGATATATATACATCGAAGGGTTGTCCACTAATAAAACAATAATTCTCATCTGAGAGCAGGCGAGTGTGAGAGAGTCGGTGAGGACTCGGGATGCGGAGTTGGTCGTATGAGCGTTCAGTAGGATCGTCGTTCAACTTGAATGTGTTTACTTTGGAACATTACCTGCCTTGCGCAAGGGTGGTGAGTAGTAGCAGGGCGGTCTCCTCTTGAGGGCACTGCTCGTGTCGTGGGACCCCAGCACCTGGGTACGAGGGAGCGAGGGGAAGACGGTTCGATCTGGGGCAGTCTTCTTGAAGAGCGGGAATGTGGGCTTTGTTGATGTTTATGTGATAGAACCTTTAAGTTTAATACATGTATTGTTTAAATTAGAAAATATTGTAACTCTTGTAACTATGGGATATAGTTGGATCATGTAGTTGGTATCATGTTAGTATTGTTGTAAAATTTTGAGTAGTATTATTCTTTAATGTGATTGGATATATTGGATATATATTGCACATACATTATTGGATTGTTTGGGATTTGGATATGCGGGTTTGTAATTAGGTAGAGCTCCTGCCTAAGGAGACTCTGGGTTTTTGCGTGAGAAATCGGGTCACCCGACATTCACGAGTGTTTCGCGGTTGTGGTGGTCGAAAGCGGACCCCGGATTTGGGGCGTCACAGGCTCACCCTATATGGGATAACATTTCAGGGACAAGAAATTTGCTAGTGGAAGGTTCTCATCAGGATGCGAGTGGCGGCTTGTGGTTTTATAATCATTTGTAAAATGTTGAAATAAATTCATTTGGACATGTACTAATGTATTAATGAGTGAAATTGAACTAATATGTAATTTTTGTAAAAAGGGTTGTAATTTTTACTCATAAATAGACCCCGGAGCCGGTCATTGTGTTATATTAGACCCCAGGATGGATCCTTATGATTGTATAATGTACCAGGTTAGAGAATTGGATAAAGGTTTCACTTGTCTGAGAGTATGTCAGTTTTTGTTAAATTATGGATCGGTAAATGGACACAAGATGTGGGATCGGATTCTTCGATAATTCTGAGTTTTAGTGGGTTGATGGGTGATCAGCGGACCACGGATTTGGGACTTCACGACTTGGTATCGATGCAGGTGTCACGTTACCTAAGGCTTGATGGGCATGGGTCTAGACCATTGAATTCATTGTGCATTTAATGATTGGTGCTTAATATGCTACATGATTATGTGATGTGTGATGTGTGTTGTGTGAAAGATATACATGGTTAAGTGTATATGGAAAAAGAGGAATATTAGGGTTTTTTTTTTTTTTTTTGGTAGAGCGAAGCGAAATATTATAAGCAGCTTGGGGCAAGCCCCAAAGGTATATGTTGTATCTGAGAAAAGCAAAATTCTACCTGCTTGCTGACTTGGGAAAACTCACAGGATGCACAGTAATCGATTTGCGGTACTCCCCTCATTCAAGTGCCAGCCAAGATGTGATAGAGAGATGAAGGAGTGTTTAATCTATGTGAGGAGAAGTTTAAATTGTCAAGCGTCGCTCTATTTTCCTTCCACACTGCGGAGAATTTAGATAGATTGCCTTCCACAACTAGCCTTCTTTTCTTATAGGAAAAGTCGACCATCCCATCATTAAGTCCCTAATCCGTAATAGGCAAACCCATTCCATTCCTGACAAAGCAATGAGGAGAGCCCAGAATCTCCAAATTGTAGGGCAGTGCAGAAATAAGTGACCTAAATTTTCCTCCTCCTCTTTGCACATCGGGCATGCGTTTCTTGACTGAGAAACCGCTTTTCTGCTTTAATTGGTCCCAGTCCAACACCTTTCCCCACCAGCCTCCCAAGTGAACACGCTACTTTAGGAGGGACCCGATTGTTCCAAATGAGGCCTACCGGGTAATTATCAATACGTTCATTTTCCATGTGCATATAATTTGCCTTGGCTATATCCTGGCCTTTCTTATTGACATCCACCTTAAGATTTTTCCTCACCCTTTGCCTCCTGCTTCTTTTGCCACTAATAGGGTTGATTAGCCTTTGAGCTTCATCCAGCTCCTAGTCATTAAACGGTCTGAAGAACCTTAAATTCCACCCACCTTCACCCCTTAAAGACTCCCACACTTCCCCTATCATTTTTCCTTTTGATGCAGTAATTGCATAAAGGGTTGGGAATAATAAGTTGTAAATGAATTCTCCCGTTCCATTTTATCTTCCCAAAATCTTATTCGTCCCCCATTTCCCAGCATTAACTTGCAGTCATGTTTCAATTGCTGGCCTTCTTTCCTAATGTCCTTCTAGAGACCCACCCCAAAACTCCCCTTTGGATCCTTTGAAAACCCTCCCAGCTTCTGAGCCGTACTTTAAGCAGTCGGTTTCTTCCACAGGGGATTATCTTTTTGTGGCAGTCTCGATTCCATTTACCAAGCGGTGATTTAATTCGGATTTTCTGAGTCTTCTTACTCCCAGCCCACCACTTTCTTTGCTTTTACCAAACCATGCTAATTCACTAAATGAATCTTCTGTCTAAGTTTCCCATACAAAGTTTTCCTTTGGAATTTTCAACCTTAACTTTACACATTGAGCATTACATTATGACATTGTATAGATGGGCAAATTAGAGAGTGTATATGTAATCGAAGTCAGTCTTCCCCTTTTGATATGTATTGTTTTCAAAGGCCAACTTTTCTGAACCTTTCCTCCCACCACATCCCACACGAATTGATTTGCTTCATACCAAGGGAAGACTAAGTAAGTGGTATGCAGTTCACCTTCTCTGGGCACTAGTCGCGGCCGTCTTCTGGGTTCTCCACTATCCTATCGGCGAGTTGAGCTCTTTTCAGATTTATTTTTCAGACCAAAATGGCTGAAACCATAGCAAGACTGACTTAGATAAACTGGCGCCACCAGTGTCATTCTGAAAGACTAAAAAGTGTCGTCTGCAAACAACAAGTGTGTGATCTGCTCCTCTTCTCCTTGCCTATTCGCAATATTGAAACCAGTCAGGAACCCCCTCATGGCAGCCTTATCTACTAGGTTGGAGAATACTTCCATTCCTATGACAAAAAGATATGGAAGGTCTCCTTGCACCGACCCCTAGTGCTATTAAAAACCTTGAGTACATACATTGATTAAAAGCGAAAAAAGATGTTGTTATCATCGTTTGATCCATCACGATCCACTTTGTTTAAACCATCTTTTGCATCTTGCTAAATGCAATTCCAGTTGATTTGGTCATATGCCTTTTCAATATCTAGCACACAGTATCCCCTTTTCTTTCCTTTTCAGCATTGTATCAATGACTTCGTTCGCCATCAAAGAAGCATCCATGATCTGCCTCCCTTCAACAAAAGTATTTTGGGCTTTCTTTATCAACTTATGCATAACCTTTTTTAGTCTGCTAACAAGGACCTTAGCTATAAGCTTGTACAAACTTCCCACCAAACTGATTGGCCTAAAGTCCTTGAAATCCTTGAGATAATTCTGCATTTTTGCTGTATTAGGGGTTGTTTGGGAGCCAAATTCTGCATTTTATAGCTCCTTAGGGGTTGTTTGGGTTGAAAAGTAGTTTCATGACTCATAGTACATTTGGATTGAAAATTCTGGTTTATGGCCCTTAGGGGCTGTTTGGATTGATAATAACCCTGGATATGACCAAATTACAAAAATACCCCTATACCCAAAATATAGCGTAACAGGGAACGACTCCGCTCCGCTTGGGCATTTGCCCAGCCCTTCTAGCCTCAACCTGACAATGTGGCTAACCCAATGTGTAGATATTGTTCGCTTTGAGACTAAGGGGCCCTCACAAAAAAATCTAAATCCAATAGGGATGGGGCGAGGAATCTAATCTGACAAAAATCGGACCCATTTCCATCCCTAACTATTAGATATGTTTGCAAAAATCATCCCATTGTATGTATCAAAGACGAACATAAACAGGAGTGATAACATAAACAATCGGAGAAAAACAAACAAAATTAAAAATTAAAAAGTGCTAACTCCTTTGTGTGTCCCGGAGACAGAGAAGCTTTCCTTGAATACAATAATGGGGAGCATCTCTCATCTTTCTTCAAACCCGATTTAGATACGAATCATTAAACCAAAACAAAGATATAAAATGAACATGAATAGATAAAAGCCCGATCTTGTTTGGTTCTTTGAGAAAATATAAGGAAGAAAATGGAAAATGTATGTTAGTGTTGTTTTTTTGTTTCCATAATGCACATTTGGCTCCATTGCATAGAGCTTGGGGTATGTTTAGTTCGACCTTTGAAATGCATTTTCTGAATTATGTGAATCTCAAGGAAAAAAATCTCAAAAGTGGGACATCGAGAAGAAATTTAAAAAAAAAAGACTATTTTCTTTGTAAAGTTCTCAATGAAAATGAAAAATAAAAGCTTTGATGTTTCGGGAAAAGACAAGAAAATTGCCTAGGATCACACCTGTAAATGTCTTGTGATAATTTTCATTTCTCCCCACCACCTGTTTCAGAAAAATACGACAAGCTCTTTCAAAAGTTTCGATAGCAGGGGAAAATTAAGTATAGCGAATATTGCATACGCCCCGAGTTCCACATGTAAAATCTTAGTCTCAATGCTCAAACTCGTCACATTTACTCAAATTTTCTCAGCAACCAAACAAAGGGAAAAAAGTAAAAAAAAAAAAGGAGTACCAAACGGCAAAAAAATCTAGGGTTCAAAATTCAGAATTGAAAGTCCCATACTTGTGCTCGAATTCTCTCGTGACATGCATTTCCCATAGTTCCCAAACAACAAAAAAATTCCAAGATCCAAAACTTCATTCTCTTCGATTTCTCACGGCCCAAACAGACGGGGAAAACCCACATCGTAGAGAGAAGATTAGAAGAGGGGAAAAAACACAAACAACCCTTTTTCTTCTAGTTCCCAACAAATGAACCCACATTCAAACCCTCAGGAATCTCTCCATATTCCTCCATTTTCTCACCAATAAGCAGATAAAAAGCCCAAATTGTAAAACGACAAAAAAAAAACCTCCCGAGTATGATTGGCATTGTCTTTATAGAGGTCGCATCAGAGGCGAGAAGCGATCTGACCCTCCAGCAGCAGAAGATAAAAGGTAGGAAGCAGTGAGAAATGAAGGTGAGAGAAGATGGGAATAAGAAGATGAGGCTTTGATGGCTGGGAAGAAATAATTTTCTTTGTTAGGCGTATGAGAAGTAAATTATGGAAAGAGCAAAAGTAATGCTGAGAGAAATCAAATATATTAATAATTTCTCTAGTGTTTTCCTTTTTTATCCTCTTTTCCTCTAGCAAGATAAGTGATTTTTTTAATAATTATTAATATGAAATCACTCATTTCAATCTATTTCTTTTATTTATTTTTGCCAATAAAATGATTCTATAAAGATTTAAGTCTTTTTTTTTATCATTCTGTTTTATTATCTTAGACGTTTGATTTATGGTTATCTTATTATCGTGTTTGATTTGTTATCATTTTATTGGAGCGTTTAGTTTATAATTAATAACTTATTTATAATATAGTGTTTTTCGTAGATGCTTTGTTATAACATTTTATTTATGTAAGGACATATAAATTTGCCCCTTGTAAAAACATTAGTCTAATATAATATATCAATTATGAAAGTCAATATGTTAAAGAATGGGTTATAAATATTATAGTTATTATATTATCAAATTGGTAGGTTTTATATCGATTTATTATATTATTAATCTGGATATTATTTCACCTTTTATGTTTTTTAACAATTTATGTCTTGGATATATCATTTTTTTATAAATTTGAATTAATAAAATTATTTTTCATTTAAAAATATATATATCAAAATATTCTCTAAAAAATCTAAATTTTATTTATTTTTTAAATAACTTGTAATTAATAAAAAAATCAATTTAACTAATTTAATATTTTAATTATTTTATTCATGAAATTTGTCTTTAGAGGAACCCGAATTCATGAATTTTATTATTTTATAAAAATTACAAAAACATGTGAGATAAGGTTAATTATGTACCAATATTTTTATATTTCTTATTTTTCTTTTAATAGCGAAAATGACATTGCCATTTTTGGAAGGATATAGATATATTAATTATATCTTTGTCAAATGTCGATGTCATTCAGTTTCATTGAACATAATTTACATGGGCATCAAAATTAGTCCTTCACAAAAAAATGTGTGAAATATATAATAGATAATTTTTACACCACAAGAATTTGATAGTTTACCTAATAAATTTACTTACTACATCAATTTTATAGGTAAAAATAGGGGTTTACCAACAAATTACCTACAAAATTTGAGAAAATATATTTTCAATAATTTACGTACAGAATACCTATTAATATTTACCTATAAAACGATTTAGTCGATAAATATGACACCAACTTTTGACATAAGATATTTACGACTTCCCTATAATTTACCTACTAATATTTACCTACATAACTATTTAGTCGATAAATATAGCCCTAATTTTTGGTGCAAGATATTAGCGATAATGTACCTACAATTTACCTACTATATTTATGATTCCATGATTACCTACTGAATTATTTTAGGTAAACTGAGAAATATTTTTTTATTTCTCATTAGTTTACCTATTGTCTTGTTTTATAGGTAAATATACATATTTTTAAATTATTTTTGTTAAGTAGTTACTTACTAAATTTTTTGTAGGTAAAATGGAATATTTAAAGAAAACAATAATAAAATAATTTTTATTTACTCATATTATTTTAGTAAATAAAAAATTTAAAATCAATTAATTATTTAAGTAAAATGATTCAAACTCATTTGATATATTTTTACATATCATATAAAATTCATATAATTTAAAAAATCATTAAATTTTGTTAATCAGAGTCTTATAAACTCATTTGATTTTTTTTTTTGTTTGAGACTGTTTTTTCTATGGGAAAATACATTCACTATTAGAAAAAATGTATTTTATGACGTTTGATACCTTATCACTTAAAAAAAGAGTCAAGGAATTATTTCAACCCGATGCTTTATATTTAAATGATACTTTTTAAGTTTGACCCATTTTAAGGAAATATAGATAGAAAAATAATATAGTAAAAAATAATTTTATTTTATTTTAGTATCATATTAAATAATCATTAAAACTAATTAGTTTTTAAATATAAAAAACTACATACTTTGTTACAGAAAAATAAAAAATACATACTTATTATAAAAAGAATTACAAACTTATAAATTTAATTTGAAGTTATATAGAATTGATTAATTAAAGATTTTATATTTGTGAAACTTGAATATGTATAAATAATTTTTAAAATTAAAATTATTTATTTTAACAGGGGAATCGGGACCTTGAAACTAAAGGAGGCAATTTGAAACGATCGAACCCTCCAAAATTATTCTAAAATGGAAATAATAATATCATTTTAGGGTTTTCAGTATATATTTCGTTGTCTTTTTTAGCCCGAGAAATTTGGAAATAGCTTCTCATTTTCTCTCTTTTTTCTCTTTCGTCGATCATCGCCATTTCTTGGGGAAAAAAAAATGGGAAAAGGTCAGGAATATCTACACGGCTTGTGTGAAGGCCGAGGAGGTGATTCATCTCTTGCTTCATTCTTGGCATATTGTTTTTTTAATTTTTTGTATCTCTATTTAAGCTGGTTCGTTTGTTCGATAAAACAATGGAGAATGTCTGCAGTTTCGATTTTATTTTTGAATGCTACGAGCAGAAATTTTCTACGTTTAATATTTTATTTTATTTTTCCTCCTTTGGACATGCTGACATTGAGTTATTGCTTCTATTTGGTACATATATGAATCAGTATATATATATATTAAAAATGTTTGATGCGATTTGGGTTTTGTTGTTTTAATTTGGCGCCTGTAATCATATGCCCGGTGTGCTATGCATTTGCAAGGCGATTGCATGACCTTTGTTTGCACTTAGCATTAGTCATGCAGTGCTTGTTTATTAGTTTTCTTGATGTGCTGTTACAATTAGGAACATTATTATGTTGCTTGGAAAGTATTGTGGAACATTATGAATATTCTTTCTATGAAGTGTTTGATTAGTAAATTTTAACTACAAGGCCACCATTGTACATAGGTGAAGAGCTTTCTTCGCTTGTAGGTTTCTTGGAGTGGTGACCTCAAATTGAGGGGTTGGTGAGTTTTTGTTTTGCTTGTCCTTTTCTTTTTGGCTGCCTACCATAGGGTATACTTTGTAGTTCTGTTTGCCTTGCTTATCTTTCAAAAAAAAAAAAAAAAAAAAAAAAATAGAAAAACTGCTAGGCTACCATTGTTCATTAAGGCAAGGTGTTTGATACAGCAATAACCTTCAATCGGTACCAAGCTGCGATCGAGATTCAACTGTGAGTGTTCTTTCGGAGTTCTTTCCATCATTCTTATGCTATTAACATAATTATCATAAGAAATCAGACAAACTTTAAATTATGCCAAAATTTACCACTTCTAAAAAAACACAACATATATTTCCCTTAGAATATAATCATTGGGCGAAATTTCTACAGCTAGTTTTTCTTGTTTTCATTAACACTTAGAGCGCGCTGAAGGATGCGAGTTAGCGGTGGTGCCTTTGTCAATCTAGGATCATATTATCTTGCCAGGAACCCCTTTTTGCTATTTTATTAGCTTTCATCTTCCATATGAGATTATCATTGATGTGCTTGGAATTTGATTTTAACATATTTATGATTCGAGGATGGCCACAGGATATCGAATGAGAGGAGATTTGATAATAGACCTTAATGATGGAATTTGGTCGGCTGCGGCCTAATTGCATGTCGTGGTGATTCATAAAATCAAGGAAAATCGTCTTCGAACCACATTCAGCATCGGTCTTGAGCTTCAAGGTTATTATTAAGTATCAACTCTATAATGTTTAGAATTTTAATATCTGCTCTTATATGAATGATAGAAAACTTCTTGTTAGTGATTATGATACCTATTTAGAAAATTTATGCTCTAATTTTTCGAGTATGTTCTGGACCTGAAAGTGGAAACTAGAAATATTACCATATCTATTACTACCATATCCATTATATTACCACACCTGCTCTGCCATATCCACTTCATATTAATCATAGCTTTGGTGTTTCTTTGTTTTCTTCGATTAACAGAATCTGATATGCTATTACTCTAAAATTTAGTCATTCTTTTTGTCCTTTTGGTGTTATTTTTATAAAATATTTACTACTCAGCTTATGTAAATAAAGCCTCCTTAAGAACTATGATGCAGCTACAGGAGGTGGTGGTGCAGTTATTTTGTCCAAAATGCAATGCCTGCGGCAAAATGTATGGTCGTTTGATATATTAGTGTTGGGATCTCAATAAACCTCATTGATTATCAATAATTGATTTTTAGGCTTCAGGATCTAATTGATATTTGAGTTCAATGACTAAAAGAGAGTAAAAGAAGATTGTAAGACTATTTTGATTTCCAGCTTCCCTTATGTTTTATGGCTTTAAAGTATTGTTTTAGAACTTGGTTCAACGAAAAACCAAAGAATTATTGTTTAAGACTTGAATTAGGTACAATATAAAAATCTTGGAACTTCAACGAGTTTGCTTATGAATTACAGTGCAAATACATGGTTTAAAAAAACCCAGAATTGCCCAAAGCTCACTAAAGAGAATAACTTCTATGAAAAAACAGACAACCAAATCACATGGTTTATTGTCTACTCAAGCTGCACCTCCACTTTCTAGGATAATGCATTCTAACACATTCTATAATCCTTCACCATAAAAGTCTCGTGATTCTTACCTTAAGTCCTTTTGAAGGATCCGGCCGGATTAACCTCATGAGCAGGGACCTCCCGACACTCCAATGGATATAAGCTTTCCATAAAACCGTAAAATAAATCAATGGAGGCGAGCCGCAGCTGTCCTTAACATATCTTTAGAAAATAATGCGAGCGAAGTGGTAAATTTTTTCTTTCTTTTTCTTTCAAACACTTAGATTTTCGGAAAAATCGACCGGAGTTTCTCTTGTTTTTCGGACTTTCCCAAATTTAAATACATAAGCATTTAAAACACTTCTAATCTTCAATTTTCAACTTCCGTTTAGGACTCTCGTCACAACTCAATCAACACAATATATACCATATACATTTATTCATTTTAAATCATCAAAACATTCAAACTTTCTTGATTCCATGCATTTTATTAGAAGATTTGGGCTTGAGCGGATCGTAAACCGCCTCGTAATTCCATTTCAAAATATATACATATATGCATATATACGCTGACAAAATAATCGGCAATATAAAATATGCAAAATATTTCTACAATGCAGTTCCCGCAGGCGTCGTCTCCTCGATGGCTCGACTCCTTTGCGCGAGGATGTCTGCCAGTGCGCTGTCTCGGTTCTGAAAGGTTAACTGCAACGTATGGAAAGAGTGAGAAATTTAAAGGAGAATTTCAGTGAGTATGCATTCGTTGGAATAACATTTTTCGTATATATTACTTATATAATTCAAAAATCACTTTATGCATTAACTTTCTTTCTTTCTTTCTCAAATCTTTATAACATTTTCAGTATATATCAAAGTAATAAATACTGATATAATTCAAAATCACTTTATGCATTAACTTTCTTTCTTTCTTTCTGATGGAACCCAGGGGAATAAACACACCGAACAGTTCGAATGCTTGACGGTGAGGGCGATCACATTCAGTCATAACCACTCTGTTTGCTTGGGCTTCGCGCTTTGCGTAGGGTTGAGTCATAGCACTTTATCACGTGTAAGGATATTACTCTGAACACCTGTTTCCCTCCTCGAGTTAGTAACTGTAACTACCCTCTAAATCCTTACAGCTTAAAAATTACTCGGCGATATCGGTCATGTGATGTATGGGGTTAGGGTAACCGTCATTAACGTTTATCGAAATAAATTTATAAATCCATTTAAATCCTTTGCTATCATGAAAACTCATATATATATATATATATATATATATATATATATATATATATATATATATACAATATCACATATCATTCTTCTAGCGTTTTAAAGCTTTCATAATACGCTTAACATATGCATACATATATAATTTAGTATAAATATATATATTGATGCAAGATAAACATGTACATTAAATTTTTCATTTATCCAAAATCGTTCTTTTAAACTCCAATTTGCAAAACATCATTTTACACTCACCGTTCACCGCTCGATCCGCTTTTCAAGCTTCCGTCCGATAATCCTTTTCACCTTTTCAAGAAAACCACAACCATACATTAACTTCCATTGAATCCACCATACACACATTCATTTAAAGCCAAATGAACAAATTACCCATAAGCATAAAACCCATTCATTTTGGCAAACCTTTTCCAACTAATACTCTATAGACTTTTTGACCCCAAAATTATTCAAAGGTCTTAAAAATACATGAAACTCTCCGTCAGTCCTTTATATATCCAATAACATCTCTTTAAATTTACACAATTTAAATTCCTTCTCTAAGGCCCTCAACCACATAACACAAGTTATTACATCTAAATGACTCAATTTGGCAGAACAAAATCTGCACATAGCTCCACTTTGACAAATTTTCTGGGCACTTTGGAGTTACAATTTGCATGTACTTCCTTCAGATAAAGTTTTCCCCTAGAAGTCTATTTTACCCAGAATTTTGAATCACTCAATTTGGATGAGTGAAACTCCATATGGCCAAAACACTACAACCATACCCAAAACAGAGCAAAATCAGTGAGCTACACGAGCTCACCTTTCAGTCCGTATTTGGGAGCCTTAGAGCTACAATTTGCTCTTGGACCCTTCTATACATTTTAGCCCTATCTCTATGGTTCTTTGCAATTGGAATCAAGTCATTTGGATGATTATACCTTAATATATAGCCAAAACAAAACAGGGTTTTACAGAAATTTTGACAGCATTCCCTTTGCGCTGTCACGCCAGTCTTAATGCCTCAGATTAAATCCTTTTCTTTTCTGTTAACCAATTCCAATGCATTATACCTCAATTTCATAAATCCCTAACCAATTTCAACATATCATACAAATTCAACATCAAACCCTAACCATTCGCTCACTTGATTTTTTTTTTCAAGCCTAACCTAATCCATTTTCTTTCTCAATTTCTATCAAATTCCTCATGATTCAGCCTTAAATACCCCAATTGGAGTTTTATCCACAAAGGCCTCAGCAAATCAGGGGTTTTATTGATCCCTCAACCAAAACCCTAGGTTTTGGAACAAACCAATCTCCATAGAAAAACCTAGCAATCAACCACCAATAACCTAAACGTAAAAGACACTTGATTCCATAAAAAAACATACCTTTGTTCTTCTCCTTCTTCTCCTTCCCCTCTTCTTCCTCTTCTTCCTCTTCTTCCTATCCCTTTTCTCTCCATACAGGTGCCTTAGCCTTTGTGGGAATAAAAATGAGACTTTTGTTTGTTTTCCCATTTTAAATATTCAAATCTTTTCGTACTAATTAATTTGAATTTTGTCTAACAATAATTCAATCAACTTATTTTATTGCATTTGAGCCCATGAACCTCGTTGAAATTAAGATTCCCAATGAGTCATGAATACTAGCTTAAGTAGCTTAAGAAATGTTTTGATTGGCTCTCACAAGAAAATATCTCCCGTTTTATCGAATTTTATGCCGGTTCGGCTTTATCTATTTTTATACCCGATTAAATGTCAAAAATATTCTATGGTCGTCTAAACTCAAATTGACCATGAAATATTCTAATTAAATCCTTGCATTAGTTCGGGCCTGAAATCACGAATCGGATTTTAAATCATTAAAATCATTAAATTCGGACAATAGCGTGTATTATCAGTGCGTTGGATTACCTGAAACTATCAAGAAAGCGGACCCGTTTCCTCCGTTTAAGTTTAGTTAGACTCTATGATTTATTAGGACGTTTTCATATTTTCGGCCAATTTCGAAAAAATTTCGGCACGGGAGCTCCAATTTTTCGGTCAGAAAATCACTATTCATAAATACTCGATTCTCTTCTAAATATCGGTTCAAAGTCACTTAGGAATTTGAAATTTCTTAAAATTCCTTTGCAAACCCCTCCATCCGGATATACTAAGAAAAATCACTATTCCTTAGGGCACCCGGTTACAATTTAGAAAATTTTCACTTTATGCCCAAATGACGTCCGGAGCGTTCTAAATTCTAATCTACCCTCATTTCTATCATTGGACCTCTAATCGAGTTCAAAACTACTATTATAATATCCAATCGCCTGGCCTTACAATCACTCCCTCCTTATAAAAATTTCCTCATTCCTCGAAATTAAAATAATCTGTGAAAGAGATGGAATAATGCCTCTTCATCTACTCTCACATGCCCTACAAATTTCCTCACTCGTATGACTTCCACAATACCTCTCACCAAATGGAATAGTCTCAGGGTGCGTAACTTGCTCCTCGACTGGCCGAGGATCCGTGACTGTCTCTCTCAGATGTCAAATCTCTCCCCAGATTTCCACCTGGCCATTAATACATGTGAAGGGTCTAGACAGACTTCATGGATCATGTAAATACTCGAAACATCGTGAATGCGATCGAGGTCGATGGCACCCAATCGACATGCCACCTCCCAATCCTCTAAACAACTTTGTATGGTCCAACATACCGTGACTCAACCTTTCCACGTCCCAAATCTTAGTACGCCTTCCATGGGGAAATCCTCAAAAAATACTATATCCCTTAATTCCTCAACACTAGGTCCCTATGGCGATTATTCGCATAACTTTTGGCTCTGGCCTTGTGCAATTTTTCTCGCTCTATCCCTTATAACTTTGATCTTATCACAAGTCACTGGATGCAATTTCCGTACCTACTAATTCCTTTCGCTCTACCTCATCCTAATGTGACCTGAGTCTTACATTTCGCCCATAAAGACTCTATGCGGCCATACTAATACCGTCTAATAACCGTTATTATATGCAACTCCATCGTAGTGTTCCTTTAGTGGTATGATACACTAGATTTCTGATGTGCATATGATAAGCGAGGAACGGGCTTCCTCCATAATCTCTCCTCACATCACCTTACATCCCGCACACACAACCTCCATCCCATGACCACAGACCATCCTCTCTCAATGATAAATCTCCCTTTGCCCGTGACTTACTTCACCTCCTCAACTTCACTATCCGTGGATCCCGAACTAAGTTCTCTAACTCGTCTTTATCAATACAGGATTTACATGAAATGTGGCTGGCCAGTTGCTCCCTTAACTGGCCGCCTAGTCTCACACCCAAGGACCTCAATTTATGAGTCGAAGGGAAGATGCACGCACTCAAGTGCGATAGGAACTCATGGGTCTTCTACTAAGAGCATCCGCTACCACGTCGGGCTTCTTCAGATGATATTCAATGGTACATTCATAATCCTCGATCGCTTCAATCCATCTCATCTGTCTCATGTTCAGCTTCCTTCGTAAATGTAGACACTCAAGCTCTATGATCCGTAAAATCCTGCTGTGGCACCCATATAAGTAATGTCTCCATATCCACAAGGCAAATACTACGGCTGCTAGCTCAAGGTCGTGTGTAGGATAATTGCCTATGCTTCTTCACCGCTCTTAGAAGCATATGCAAGTACCTTGTCATTCTTCATTAATATACAACCTAGACTCTCGCCTGTGAGGCATCACTACAATACACCGTGAAGCCATCCTTAAAGTGAAAAACCCATAATGCCCTTCACCTTAGCAAAATTACATTTATATCTTAATCAATTCCCTTCTTCTTAACATTACCTTAACACATTCCAAGAAGCCTTTAATCACTTCCAATTGATTAAAAAATTAATGGAAACTCAACTTTCCATACTTCTCCTAAGGTGTCAAACTTACATGTCACACATTCATAATTATTCTAATTTCTTCCCAGTTTCTTTCTTTTCAACAAATTATAGTTTTTGATGCTACTCCATCCAATGTCATCATTTATTTAAACTAATCAAACTAATGCATTTCTAATTAAACCCTTTGGCTCTTAACCCTCATCTCATTTTCTATTCAACTTTTAATTCCATTAATTCCATTAAGTCCTTCAAACATTTCCCAAGTAAATGTCATAAATCAACAAACCAATCAAACAACATCACTTCCAAAGAACATCCAAGGTCGACCTAAACTGACAATCCTTATAATATCATTCCTTTCTTTTTCACTCCTAAAGAAAATCAACCTATAATCATGTCAATTTAATAGGCCAAAGCCTTAATATAACTCAATCAAGGTTTAGATAAATAATCCATAAACCCTAGTTCTTAATTGGAACCTCCCAACCCACGTTGACCCAATCTCGTCTCAGCCTCGATCGTGCGTAGTCAGGATTTCACATCCATGCCCTCCCCATCCCTAACCCGAGCCCTACTACCCGGTCAGATCGCGGTGTGGGTCGTCGACGCCTACCGTGGCCTGCCAAATCTCAGACTCGACCTACAAAGAACCTCTCTTCAAGCCATGATAGGACCTTTGAGCCTTTCCATAAGAGTCTTTGTATCGTAAGAATATTGCTTTCGCCAGCAAATGATAATTTTAATTTTGCCTTTTCCATTCTTTATCTCTTTTATCATCGATTCAACTTTCGCCAAATGATACAATGACTAACTTCATACCGACTCAGGCATTTCGAATAAGGACCTCATATCTACAATTGATTGTGCAAGATTTATAAGTAAGATCATGCATTTTATATGTTAATCTATCATTAGAATCTTAAGGTCTTCTTCAACTTTTTTCAACAATAATCTTGAGCACCGATTCCTCGAAATATTCTGATCTCCCATGTCCTCTAATTGCTCATCCTCGTTCAAGATTGAATGTATCCCCCGTATATCCATATAATTGTACCAAAGAATCATTTCTCACTTACAGTCTCAGGAAATAAAGCATTATAATAAGTAATACATTGTTTCAATCAGGTTGGGTAATTTTATCATAACTTCTAATTGAAGCACCCGTAGAACATTATCATTTCCATGTCATAGAATGCATTTTCATTCCAACGAATAGACTTCTCATTTGGACAAGTCTGATTTAAATTACATTAATATTCCTCCTAAGGTGTTGATGATGAGCTGGACTCTTCTACACATGCCTACAATTTCTTTTCCAACATTTATGATCTTTTCACTCACACTATTCTCCTATCCTCCAAATGTAATCTTTGAAATTAAAGTCCAAGACTCCTTTTTGCTTAGACTTTCCATGTAATACCCGTAAATTAGGCGCAATTTAAATTTTTATTTATTGAGTTTTAATTTCGGATTTATTTATCGAATTTTATCTAATTATGTATATTTAAATTCTCTTAAGAAATTATTTTGAGTCATAATAATTATTTTGGCCATTTAAATTATTTACATACTTGTTTTAATATTTATTTTGATTTATCAAAAGGTTAATTTAAAGTTATTATTTATTTAAATACTAATTCCTAAATTGCACAATCATGCCTTAATTAAGTAGAGGAGGGGCAAACTTGGAAGTGAAAAAGAGGAAGGGGGCAAAAATTACTAACCAAACCCTTCTCCCTCTCTCTCCTCTCCATGCACGCCGCCACCCCTACCAGCGCCGTTTAGCCGCTTCCGGCCACCGATCCGGCCGTCCAACACCGGGAAAAAGGTAGCCCCCATCACGCCACCCCTCAGGTCTTTGCTTTGGCTCGCCTCGAAACCGCTGCTCGCCTCGGAACTCACGCCCTCGCGAGCCTCTCCCTCCTCCCCGCCCCTGCCGCTGACCACCGGGTCTCACTACTCTCCGCCACCTAAGCCTCGCTGCTACTTCCCAAAAGATTCGTCTGACATCGGCGACCTCGACCACCCTTGATCTGCCTGAATCGCCCCATCGCCGGATAATCACCCGAACCCGGCCGCCTTCTCTCTCTAACCGCCTTACCCCCGCTTTCACGTTTCGCCCCGCCACCTCCGCCCAAACCGCCGACACCGATCCGAACTCCTCACTCCCCAAAAACCCAAGGATCCACCTCGATCGACACCGAGGTTTGAGCCCTTTTACCGGCGGAACTGGAGTGTGGGATCTCAGCCGGAAAACCCTGGATTCGGGGCATTTCCTACTATCTCGTGATCCCCTTGGAAGAAACAGATTTCACATTTGAACTCTTGGAAGCAAGGCCTTCGCGGGTGTGCCTTCGAATCCAATTTCCGACGACTCTCAAATTTTCCGGTCACCGTCGGCGGCGGTGGACCTTGGGAAGCGTGCCCGGGACAGAACGTCCGTCCCCGTCTGCGGGTTCCGACCTGTAATTCCAAGCCTCGACCAAACTTGCAAAGATTCTATAGCCTAAAACGTGTAGAAACCCCAATTGTATAATTGTTCGATATTCGTATTTTAATTGTTCGTAAATGTTATTTTAGTATTGAAAAATGCCTTGTTTATTGTTTAATTGCTCATGTTCGTGTTTTCGAGAAGCATGTAACTTAAAATTATATATACGCCTTGCTCGATGTTGTGTTTAATTGTATCCTCGTGAGTAATTCGGAACTGATTTTTGATTAAACGTATTTTTATTTTATCTGAGTTATTAATGTATGAATAATTATTTATCCGGGTTATAAATTATATCGATTGTGTTATCGTGATTACCGCCTTTGTGTTGATCGGGTCGAGCCGTGACTTATCTTTAGCTGTGGTCTCTACTCGACATTGGATAAAATCACAGGATATTAGAAGTGTATTTTTATCGTGTTCGACCCGTTTGCAGGAGTTAAGTCCACTTAGGGAGGTTCCCAACGAACCCTGTGAGAACATAAGTACGCTTTATACTGGGCTTAGTCCGTGAGTCGTCTGCCTAGCCCAGAGTATATTTAAATCTTAATCTTATTATTAATTATGTCTTCCATTCTAGATTGTCCGACAGCCTCCGCCAGATACCGAGGCCAGGAGCGATTCTCGAGATCCTCGATATATTCTCAGGAGTTGATATCATATAGTCGAATACACCATCCGCATGCAATGCATAATATTTATGGTATTGCTTTACACCCGTCATCACGACACGATTATTACTATTGAAATTGTAGTTACTATGGTAATTAAATTATTTAGCTGTTATGATGATGGATGTGAGTGTGTATTGTATTTGCAATGATTGTAATAGGAACTATAGTAGGACATACCACCTGATGGGTTACATCAGATCAAGTGCGCACCTAAGATTGATCATCATGTTATAGGTTTACGGTTATGGACATGAGTTCCCGGGGTCGAGCTGCTTTCCTTGGATGCCGAGGTAAGGTCCCCGGTTGAGCTACATTTCCGGGCGCCCTGGGCTATGGATTATGATACGTTAGTTGTCGATGCGACCCCGTTGAGCATTGGCACTATAGGTTATTGGATTAAATGTCGACTGGAGTTAAGGACCCTCGTCGAAAGCATTCCCTTCGTGGCGCCAAATTCCTCAATGGATTTGGAAGAGAGCCAGAGAGCTTATAGTATTAAATATAGGGTCCTACTAATGTCTCGATTGATGATATTTGTGTTAAGGGACATGAACTATGCCGTGGTGCGTATACATGATTATGTGAATTTTATTAATATAATTTCTATTACTATGTTTATATTATAAATTACTATAAGTATGTATAAGATTTTTGGGGTCAGGGATATGGGCATAAACTTTACGTGATATTAATCTCACTTTAGACGATACCTCAATTTATTTTTTCGTGTACCGCGGCTTCCTTCTCTGTGATCTTCGATAAATCTACCGTATTCTTTTCCTTTTGAATACAAGCCAGAAGTACTATTATGATATTATTAATCTTGGTCTATTTAATCTAGTCAACATAAAGATTTTTGGAATATTAGTATGTTTTGTAATTCGTATAATTCTTTTATTTTGTGTATGATGACGGGTGGGATGGTGGGATCGAGATTTCATCTCTCCCTATTGATGTTTGGCAGGATGAGCATATTATATAGGTAGGTTGACACATTAGTCAGTGACCGCATGATAGTTGGTAGGTAAGCATTTCATTTAGGCTTACTACTGCTCTGGCTTTAGCGCCCTTCCCATCTCCCTAGCGCCTCGCCATTATGATCCCCCCTGTAGTCGGTCGTGAGCATTCCAACCTGCAAGATCTAAAGTATTATTTCTATAAATGAAACCTCGTATTTCGGTGGTGGTACTAATGCCTCAAGAGCTCTCTCGGGCATGGCCTACTCAGACGACGATTTTCTCTCAGAACTCAAAAATTCTATATGTCATGGGCACTGCATACATGATTTTAAATCCATATAAATAATTTTATGAAATTTTGAAATAAACATTAAAACAATCATATGAAAAACATAAATTCTGAAATCTTATAACATTTTCAAAACCGTGCCTGATACATGCCGAAGGACCTGTCTGATTAACCTCTTATGAACCCCAGGTTCCCTGCACTCCAATGGACAGAAACTTTCTCAAAACCATCAAATAAAACTATGGAGTCAACCCCTTTAGCAACTCTTAACATATCTCTTTAGGAATAATGCGAAGCCGCAAGTGGTAAATTTTTTTCTTTTTTTCTTTTCAAAATGACTTAGATTTTTTAAACGCGAGTTTCTCTCTGTTGATTTTCCTAAATTTTCAAATACCCGCATGCATTTAAAACACTTAAATCTTCCTTAATTTTCTAACTTCCTCGCTCTTGCACCCTCATTCCACAACCTCCAACTCCAATAATAAATATATACTGTTACATGATTTCATTCATTTTAATCATCAAAACATTCAAACTTTCTTCAATTCTAGCGTACATTTTTATCAAGATTTCGCTCGAGCCTGGTCTGTCACCGCCGCACGAATCTACCCAAAATATATATGATATATGGGAAGATGAGCAAGGCGGCATGACAAAATGCTGATCACACATATAAAAGATGCAAAAAGACTCTACACGTGCCTCATGTATCGCCGTCTCCTCGATGGCCCGACCTGACCGCAGGGGGACATCTCCACGGCACCCGTCCCTTGGCCCTGGGGTGCTGTCTTTAAAACATATGGAGCAGATAGAGCTAAAGGAGCCCAGTGATCACATCATTTAAGATACAACATTTTCTGCATATACACTACATAATCCAAAAATCACTTTACGATTAACCTCTTCTTCTTTCAAATCTTATAATATTTTGTGTATATATCAAAACACATTACAACATCGATATAATTCAAAATCACTACATTAACTTCTTCTTTCATGGAACCAGGGGGAGTCAAAACAACACTCAACGCTCCGTGCAATCGACATGAGGCAATACACTAAACATAACCACTACGTCGCGGAGAAACCTACGCTTGCATAGTCCCGGGCCATAGCACTTTACCATTTTGTAAGGATATTACTTAGATACCTATTTCCTCATAGCAACCCATAACTTTACCCCAACCTTACACGCCTAAAGCACCCTACCATATCACCATGAATGCACCTCAGCAGATGGGGTCACTAAAGTAACCACTGAAACATTTATCAAAAACAAATTTATAAACCATTTCAAATCCTTTACTTATCATGAAAACTCATATATATATATATATATATATATATGGAGTATATATATATATATATGCAAATATACATATTTATCCTTTAAGTACATTTTTAAACTTATAATATCTTAAATACATGCATACATATAATTTAGTATAAATATATATATTGATGCAAGATAAACATGCAGTTATTAAATTTTTCATTTCATCAAAATCAAGTCTCACTATAAACCCAACTGTAAACATCATTTACACTCACCGTCAATCGGCTCGATCCCCGCTCTCGTCTCCCAACTGATAACTTTTTCACTCTTTTCAAGAAAACCACAAACATACATTAATTTCCATTGAATCCACTATACACATTCATTTAAAGTTCTAATGAATAAATTACCCTTATACTTAAAAACTCATTCATATTTTGGCCAAACTTTTCCAACAATACTCTATGAATTTTTGAATCCCAAAATTATTCAAAAGCACCCTCAAAAATTATGAAACTATCCAGATCAGTCCTTTATATATCCACAATACCCTTTAAATTTCTTAGAATTTAAAATTCCTTCTAAGGCCCTCAACCACATAACACAAGTTATTACATCTTAAATGATCAATCTCATAGAACAAAAATCTGCACATAGCTCCACTTTGACAAATTTTCTGGGTGGCACTTCTTGGAGTTATAATTTGCAGCTGTACTTCCTTCAGATAAAGCTTTCCTGTAGTCTATTTTACCTAGAATTTTGAATCACCTAATTTGGCGAGCGAAACTCCACTTATGGCCAAAATGATCAAGCAAACCATACCCAAAACTGAAAGAAATCAAAGCATTACACGAGGTCACCTTTCAGTCCGTATTTGGGATTCTCAGATTTTTACACTGCTCTTGGTCCCTCCTATACATTTTTAGCCCTATCTCTTATGGTTCTTTACCACTGAATTCCAAGCTATTTGGATGATTATACCTTAATATATAGCCAAAAACAAAAATAGGGTTTTACAGAAATTTTGACAGCATTCCCTTTTAGATTTTATCACATGACCTTAATGCCCTCAATTCAAATCCTTTTCCTTTTCTAACCAATTCCAACAAATGAATACAAATTTCACCCCATAAATCCCTGTTCAATTCTGCAAATATATCATACAAATCAAACATGATCAAACCTTAACCATTCACTCACTTGATTTTTTTTTTCAAACCTCTAACCTAATCCATTTCTTTTCCTGAATTTCTATCAAATTCCTCAAGTGATTCAACCTTTTTAAATACCTCATAATTGAGTTTTATCTAAGCAAATTAACAAATCAAGGGTTTGTGTGATCTCTCAACTAAAACCCTAGGTTCGGGAACAAACCAATCTCCATAGAAAAACTCGCAACTTCATACCAATAACCCTAAACATCCAAAAGACACTTGATTCCATAAAAAAAAAAAAACATACTTTGCTCTTTCTCCTCTTCTCCCCTTCCCTCCTTCTTCCTCCTCTTCTTCCTCTCTTCTTCTCCCTTTTCTCCTCCATACGAAAAGCTCCTTAGCCTTTCTCAAAGTAGACAAAAATGAGACTTTTTGTTTGTTTTCCCATTTTAAAATATTCAAATCTTTCCTTTAATTTTAACATTCCATTCCCATCTCTTTAATAATTCCAATCAATCTCTATTTTATTGCATTTGAGCCCATATGAACCTCATTGGTCCATTCTAAGAGCCAACCCTAACTTAGCCTTTAAGAAATGCTTGACGGGCCTCATAAGAAATGACTCATTTTATTAGATTTTATCTTTGGCCACTTATACTGCTTTTTATACTGGCTAGAATGTCAAAAAATATTCTATATCGCTCAAACTTCCAAATTGACTCATGAAATATTCTAATTAAATCCTTCACATTAGATTCCGTGCTCCTCAAATCACGTAAACTGATTTTAAATCATTAAAATCAGAAATCTCTGATTAACAAATGCATTATTATCCGAATTACGCTCGATCGCTCGAAACTATCCAAACGGATCCCGCTTCACTCCGCTTCGCCAAGTAGACTCATGATTTATTCCGACATTTTCATATATTTTCGGCCCAATTCCGAAAAATTTCAGCGTAGGCTCCAATTTTCAGTCCGAAAATCACTATTCACTTAAATCTCCAATCCTCTTCTAAATATCGGGCTCAAAGTCAAGTAGGAACTCGAAATTTCTTAAAATTCCTTTGCCATCCTGGATATACTAAGAAAAATCACTATTCCTAGGGCACCCTAAGCATAATTTTCGAAAATTTTCACTTTATGCCTAAATGACGTCTCGAGTTTAAATTCTAATCTACCCTCATTTCTATCATCGGACTCAATCAAGCCTAAAACTACTATTATAACATTCAATCAGTATGGGGTTTTACACCTTTAGGACACCTAGCTAGCTGATAATACACCACCTCCATCCCTATCCTTCCCCCCACACCAGCCTTCGTTTAAGAGAACCCAATCCAAAACTAACTTTCCTGCAATCTCTTTTAGATTATGATTTTATGAAGGCTGAGTTTTTTATTTTATTTTATTTTTCCTATCTTTGGCTTTCAGTTAGACTTCGGAATGAAAAAAATTTAGAAGACAAGAAACTTGACTCCTTTGAATCAGATGCTTTAATACATTAAATTCATAATATACCTTTGCTTATGTGGTTGATTTTTAATAGATGCCCCATATTCTAGGTCTTAAATTTTTTGTTTTTATATTCTAATGCATTGATTAGATAATGACATTGCTCCTCCCATATGGATTTTTACAAGTTTCTCGAATTATGGTATTTTAAGTAGGGTTAATATCAGATGTGAGTCATCTTTCTTATCTTGGTATGGTCTAGTTAGCTTTTTTAAGGTCTCAATTGGTATAGAATTATGATTCAATCGCATGTCATTTTGATTATAACATAGAATTCATATACCGTAGAAATGCTTCATGTGTGACGATGCAGATGAATTAGTCAAAATAACATAGGAGGACCTTCAACCCACACCGAAGGCATTGCTACCTCATTATGACCACAACTCCGACCTTCTTCTCGAGTCCACACGACACCGGCTGACACTACATGCCCTAAAAATCTCACCTCAGTAAGCCAAAACTCGTACTTATTGAACTTCGCATATAACTGATGCTCTTTGAGGGTCTGGAGAATAATCCTCAAATGATCCTCATGCTCTTCCTCTAATTGGGAGTAGATTAAGATGTCATCAACAAAGACCACCACAAACTGATCTAGGTAGGGCTGGAACACCTAATGCATGAGGTCCATGAATGCCGCTGGCGCATTCATTAATCCAAAAGGCATTACTATGAATTCGAAATGCCCATACCGCGTCCGAAACACTGTCTTAGGTATACCTGCCTCCCAAACCCTCAACTGATAGTAACCGGTGCAAAGACCTATCTTGGAATACACCCACGCCCCATTCAGTTGATAAAAAAAAATCATCAATCCTTGGCAAAGAGTACCTATTCTTAATGGTAATCCCGTTCAACCACCGATAATCGATGCAAAGCTGAAAGGTCTTGTCCTTCTTCTTAGTACAAAGACGGAGCACCCCAAGGTAAAGGCTCTATGAAACCTCTGGCCCAAAGAATTCGTAGTTGGACCTTGAGTTCCTACAACTCAACTAGTGCCATCCTATGTGGAGTCGTAGAAATAGGTGACATGCCAGGATGTAACTCGATGCAAAAGTCTACGTCCCTCGGTGGGGGTAATCCCAGTAACTCATCCGGAAAAACATCCTCGTACTAGCAAACTACCCGAGGTAGACTCACGCCCCGCTCCTCATACTTCATCCTCTAGGTAAGGCTCGCTAGCCAACCCTCAATTGTCCGTGCCACTCGAGTCGCATACGCCTCGGGGGTAAAGCATCGCGGCTTATCCCTCTCAAACACAACACGTATCCATCTCATGTAGGCAAAGAACTCCTACGATCATAATCGATGACTACCCAGTGTGCCATCAACCAGTCCATCTCGAGGATGACATCAAACTCGGTCGTGTCCAGGACTCTCAAATCCACTATGAGTAGAATCCCGGATATCTCTAACTCACAATTACGACATATCTGTTGAACACTCATCCTAGTTCCGAGGGGAGAGCTCACATACAACGACTTCTCCAAGGTCTCGACCTCTAAGCCCAACTCCTCTACACATGATGCAGCAATAATTGAATGCGATGCATCATAATCAACAATATCTTCGCTTCATAAAGTAGATAACAAAACATACCCACGACCGACCGCGGCGTGCTAGTCTCTGTGGTACTATGACGTAAACATGCCCGGGTCCTCGGGCGTCGACATGTGGCCCCGACCTCCGCCGAACCCACACTCAGCCTCCGACCCATTCTGCGGACTAAGAAGGCACTGTGCGCACTCGTGCCCGAAACCGGTCCCCCAGCCCACTCGGGGTAAGAAGAACAAACGGTTCCGGATCGCCCACCGGTGCCTCGAATCGTGGTGTCCCATAACTCGATCCCTACCTCAGGGCAACTCACCTCATATGTCCGCCGCCGATTACTGGTAAGATATACCCACTTTGCCCGGGCTAACACCTTCGCCGGCTCGCCCCGTACCGGACGTCCTCATGAATAGAAGTCCTCCGCTCTTCCTCGAGCCTCCGGCTAGCTGATTCTCCTTCTCTTCTCACTAACACCCGCACTCGATGCTCCGGCATCACCCTCTCTCTATAGCCATAGCCGTGCCGACCATAGAGTCCATATCCTCGTAGGAGAAGTCCCACACCCAGGCCCCGAATGGACAACTCGCACCATTCTCAAATCTCCCCACCTTGGCTATAACCTGTGGCCACAGCAATCATCCTCAAACGCGCTAACTTTGTGAAGCAGCCACGTATTCGGTGCATAGTCACGGATCCCCGTCTCAACCCGAGAAACTCTCGAGCCTGGCACGAAATGGCGTCGGGAAAAACTTGCTCATAAAAAACTCTTGAAAATCTGTCCATGTCATGGCTTCCCAATCCCTGGAGGTTTTCACCCAATCCCACCATACCTGGGATTCACTCTCTAACTGAAATGTCGCCAGACGGATCCGTGTCACATCGGAGGTAATCTCCATAGCCTCCAAAACTCTCTCTACCTGTCGGAACCAATGGTCAGCCACCATCGGGTCCCCTCCCCCCTTTGAATGTAGGAGGATGATGCGCTCTAAACCTTTAGAGGTCACTCGGCCTCCTTGACCGCCAGTTGCACTAGTCTGTGCAATGGTGGTAAATGCAACGCCCATCGCCTCCACAAATGCCTGCTGATCAAAGCCAAGCGGTGGTCGGCTATTGCCCCGTGGACAACCTCTACGTCCGCACTCTCGACTTGCCATCGCCACAAGTTAAGATAGCAATTTGAGATTCTCTCTTTTCATTTATCACATTAGTGGCGCATAATGCCAAACACTAATAAATAACCATTCCTACGTAATCATGCTTATTCGTTTTCCGAACCCTTAAGGTTACATTTGCTGACCCTAGTGTTCTTCAATTTCTATACACATTCTATCATGCATATATTCACACAACCACAATACATCTCCCATGGAACATATTAGAACATAAAAGTAATTAATGCACATGCTGTTCTACACCCATGCCCACTAATCCTAGGTATTTGCATACCTAACTCTCTCATACCGCCTATGACAAACTAATATCCGAAAACACCGGGTGGATACCCCACCCGAGCTCCAGGGGTAATCGTTAACCTAAGCTCGACAATACTGCCGTGACGCCCAACTCGGGTCCGGCTGGAAACCCGCTTTCAACCTCATGGAACATTCTGCGGGCCTGGATGATCCGGCGTCCACGCGGCCAACCCCATTCATAGGGGCTCATTTATTTATATTTTTCTTGCAAATATACAATTTCCCATATTATTATGTAAGAGTTTGATATACAACTCTTTTACAAACCAAAATATATCAAAACAGATTGTCTTAATATATTTTACAAACATAGTACCGCTGCCACAACTCCGACCCCTCTTCAAACTCACGGTCCGGCGAGCAGTCCTCTGCACCAAAGGGTGATCCTGCATGACTGTGACAATGAGATATCTCCTATAAGGGCTATTCCCCACCTAAGTCCACATGCAATGACAAATACACACCACACACCTAAATGCCTACATGTCATGAATAAGATACGACCAATCATGACCCAATCCCAAGTCCTCACTGATTCCCTCACATATGCATATGTCAAATGTGACAACCGTCATGGGCGTCTCCGGTCTTGCAGATCCTTTTCTAAAACAAAATATTTTAGTTTTATTTTTATCGATGCGCCTCCGAGCAATACTGTCGCCCATACGATTTCCTTGTCGCCTCCGAGAAGTACTGTGACGCCTCCGAGAAGTATTGTGGACAGTCTCCAAAAATCATTTGCATTCTTTGATGTACCATCGAACCCCAAACACATGGCCTATCATTTCCATACATCACCATGTCATGCATGCCCTATGCATACGCAATGCAAGTGTCACGTGATGGCTACCATGCTACATGTAATTTGACGAAATACATGCAACATATAAATCACACATTACACGTCAAGTGTCATAGATAGATTATGTTTAATGCATATAATTATTTTCATTTTTATCCCACATATATCACATAATTTCACACATTAACATATTATTCAATTTAACACACATTAGCCATTCCCGACCATAACTGACCATACTTGACCTCGGAAAAATCTAGACTTAGTCCAGAAATTCCAGCTTTTGTATATATCACACAAAAATTCAACACCAAATTTCCTGCTCAGGCCATACGCAGCCCCTAGCATTTGACACAACAATACGCTCCGAAACAAGTTCCGCAAACCAAAACAGCACTGCTCTCAATCAGTCTGCGGACTCACCTCACCGTCTCAACCTAAGGTTTAGCTAAGCACTTTATCTTATTAAATTCCTGTAATTTAACGAGCTTTTCGTAGTAGTCTAAGAACGCATTAAATCGGTTCGACGAGAAAGCAGGATCGTCCGTTGGCTTACTATTAGCAAGGGTGGTGTGGAAATGCTGCATACCCGTTTCCATTCCCGCCGAGATTCGCTTTCACCGGATGCCGTGCTTCGACCTTGATGTCTCGGAACTCTGCGATTAGATCCATGACCGTCCCACAACAAAAAACAGACTACACAATGAAATAATTCGCCTCGAAGTGGGGCGAAATTGTTAGGCCCCTACAATGCCCCTAGGCATAAAATGAACCGAAGTAGGAGGAAACCTACTTTGTAGCACAAGGCCGTTAAATCCCTCCGGACGTTACTCTTTGGTCCAACGAGTTTCGACCAGCCGGAACTACTAATGAACCGAGGAAGAAACGCCGGCCTCCTTCCTCTTCTATTTCTTCTTTTTTTTCTTTTCTTTTCTCCCTTTCCCTTTTTCTCCTTTCCTTCCTTTCTTTCCACTCCTCCTCCCTCGCCCCTCCCCCCCCCCCTTCTTCTTCTACGAATCGATCTTATTGCTTATACTCACTTGCACCTTCCATGCAAGTGGACACATGGCTTGCCATGTGTTCTTGAAAGATATAGTGGGACACATGGCTTGCCATGTGTCACACCCACACCCGCCATATATGTCACCTCGATGACCGGATGTCTCAAAATACGTGAAATTCCGATCGCCTTTAATCCAAACAAATTCGACCGAATAACTATATATTTCACTAGATCATTCCAACAAGATATATCAGAATTTTGTGGATCTGACTCGGTTTAAAATTGGTAAATCAGAATAGTAGCTTACCGTATTAAAAAAAAATTTCAAATTTACTGTAGTTTCACGCCGTAAAGAGGTTCTAAAAATATTAACATGGTATCATAGGCTGGCCAGGTGTTCAAAATGGACGAGGCTCCACACTTATCATCATTTGCAAGATCGGAAAAAGAAAAGGAAAAACTCAACCTCCATGTAAGGAAAGTGTTGGAAGTCCCATATCAGTTTGACATAGTCCAATTGAAGTGAATATATATAGATGAACCTTCATCCTGTTATAAGACCTTTTAATAGGAAGTGAAAGGGGTTTTAAAAATATTAATATGCATGGTATTAGAGTTGATTAGGTGTCTCGATCACAGTGGAGGAGACTTCACACTTATCATCTAATGGAAGGATTGGAAAAAGAAAAGAAAAAACCTAACTTCCGTGTGAGGGGAAGTGTTGGAAGTCCCAATAAATAATGACACAATACAATTGAAGTGAATATATATGAAGGAACCTTCTCACAAAGCCTTTAGTAAGGTGAAAGAGGTAATAAAATATTAACAAATTACACACTTAGAAGAATGACATCCAAAAACCATTTATAGAAAATTACGGGTAGCAATTTGTTTCACATTGTATCGGTTAATTTAGGTATTTTGTCAGATAAAATGCACTAAACTTGAATTCTAAAACAAGTAACACATTGTATAATTTATTAATTAAGTTCATTTAGTATTCAAACATTCTTATTCATAATAATCAAATTGAGTTAGATTTTAGGTCAGGTAGGCATACATTATTAATCTTTAATTAACATGTTTATAATTAATTCACTCTTATTAAAAATAAATTTGAAATGAGACACAAAATGAATCAAGTAGTTTAAAGTTATAATTAAGTTAATTATTTGAATATTTAAGAAGACTGATACTCATGTTAAACTCAAATCCTATAAGTTTGAGTTTTTAGGATAGTTAATAGTTTAACATGATATTAGAATTTAGTTTTTGGTAGGTCTAGGTTTGAGCCGTCTCTTTGTAATTTGAATGCCCATTTGTTTATTTAAAAGTCGATAAAATGACTTTCTTTGGTTTGTTTGACTCTCCAAGTATAGGTATGAGGTCGGCGGTTAACTTTAATTAGAAAGCTATCGCTTAACGTAATAAAGTTTATATAATGTAGATTAACCTAAAATTAACCTATTTATTATGAATTATACGTAAAAGACAATACGAATAGGATCAAAACCCCGATTATTCAATAATCCAAACCGATTAAAGATATTTATCAAACTTTGTAATCGTATATGAGGGAATGACCAAGGTGGAGAACCCACCACCAACAGAAGCTGTCTAAGGAGTAATAATGATTGATCATTAAGTGCGCGGTACTCAAGCATGTCCGGGAAGCTCTTGTTGTCGTGTATAAGTCAACTAAGATATATTAATTCTTCATAGCATCAATAATAAAGAAGGCCTTTTGATAGTCATATTAATTTCCATGGAATAATGCCTGAATTATTGATTTTGATTACTTCAATAACACACTATCATGATAATCAATTCAAACTTATTAAAGATAATTATAGATTTGAGTTTAGCTGGATGGTTAAGGTGCATAAATTCGATTTCTATGCGTATGTCCTATTTTTCTCATGAACTTTTTTTTTTGGTCTCAAAATATTCTTAACATTTACTATCGTAGCTTTCCAAGATCACCTTGTTAAAAAAAGTTAACATGCATTTTAATGAGTGTTGTCCGTTAGTGACATTTTCTAACAGCGTAGCGTGGTCGAAGCCACAAAAGCAAATCGCTGGATATTCTGGGACTAAAAGTTCAAAGAACAAATTGATATATCAAGATGGTCGGGTAATTTGAGTCTCGAAAGCTGAGCTCTAAGCCATTACTCGGTGCTTCCTACCGAGCTCGGCTCGTGCCTAACAAGCTGCTTTCGAGCCTAAAATTAGGCTTGTTTCTTAACGAGCTGAAAGCCCGAGCCCAGCTCAACCGAGCCCCAAACGAGCCTACTGTAAACGACGCTGCTTTTAGCAAATTTTTTTTATTAATATCGCAAAACGACGCTGCTTTGCACCGCAATATATGGAAAAACCCTAAACCACAAAGTCGCTTCAATCGACTCGAATCACTCTCCCATCGCCGTCCCCGCACGGCTGCACTGGGATCGGATCGGCCGTCCCGGCTTGTCGCCCCCGACTCCTCCCGCCCGACACGGCGACGTCGTCGACTCCATCTCGGAACCCAACCGATTCACCTCTCTCCCAATGCGCGGCGACGCCGACGCATCTCAACCTTTCTCCCCGCACGCCGACACCGATCAAGGCCATCAGCGATTTTCGGCTCATTTCGTCAACTTCTACAAAGATGTTCCTTAAATACCCTGGTTTGTTGATTTCGGGGAATGCCGCTGACATGGTTAAATGTTAAGAATTTGAACGATTGTCTCATTCAATTTTAATCAAGATACGACTTAATTGTGTAAGATAACGGTGGGTTTGTCCGAAAACGTGGCCATGATCCGAGCGGAAGGAGATAAACGCATTGGCGCAGCTATTACGCGTAACTTGCTTTTCGACACCTATCAACTCCCTTCTTCAACACCCTGTACGATCCTTTCAGACAAGGTGCTGATTTTGTTCGGGGATACCCATTTAGCTTGAGGGAAGGAGTACCAACTGCTATATCCCATGGGCTGTGGCTCAACATCCCATATTTTGATGCCCCAACTCGCCAATAAGCCTCTTGAGCGCACTGTGTTTTCCCCGCATCCGCTTGTTTGTGGTTTCATTGTGGATTGTAACAAGTCCATGCCGTTGTTTACTCGCAAATTTATTTTTCCGAACCCTTGTCAAGAGGATTATATTTTCCCGAATGAAAATTTAGCTCGCTTTTCTGCTCATGTAAACAACTTGATGCACCGCATTATTTCAATTGTGTTTCCCATCTTTATTTTAGGCTATGTATGGTTCCATAAAGTAGCAAGGAAAAAAATGGTTTTACCATGGAAAATATAATTAAAATTAGTGAAAATAAATTATTTAATTTTTAAACAGGTGAAATGAATTTGAAATAAGATATAAAAATAATCTATTGATTTAGATTTTTTTTTGACAACTTATCTTGTTATTTTCTTTAATAATTTAGATATTTCCTCTCTTAGCTTCTATTTTTGTAATTGTTGGATGTCAATCACTACTCTAACCCCAACTATATTATTGTCCATTAGTATGGGCTTGAGTTCTCGGTAAAATATAGAGTCGGGAGACAGACTTCAAATTTTTGATCCTTTCCCGAACATGCATTAATTTTAGCTCTCAGGTATGTGGATGTCATATGACTACTCCTAAAGGAACTCGCTTTCCAATGTGTGGCATGAACCTCGGGGGGTTTGATCGTGGGCTCGATGTACCAAGCATCTTTGCAAACACAAATATGTCGCTATGTGAAACAGATTTTCATTTTATATGGGAAAAACTCAGGGATCTAACTATCAAAAACATTTCAACAATTAATTAGATTGCGTATATTTTCTACCAAAGCACGTAGTGCATTTTTATTTCTATGAGAAGGTCCTATAAGGATACCTAACCTGTCAAACACCTTACACATCCGATAAGTGATAGCGCCTTCTCTCATTTTTCTCTTGTAGCCTATTTTCCTACAAGGAAGGTACTTCGGGTTATATACCCTTATCCCCATTTTAATGGTTACATAATAGTGAGATTATCATCTCCAATTTTTTTATGCTTGGTTAGTTAAAAAAGGTCAAATCCTAAAATATTATTTCCACCAAAAGCTCTCATAAGCTCGGGCTCGGCTCGAGCCTGAGCTCAACAAGCTTGAGCCTAAAAAAGCTTGATTGAGGCTCGGGTCAGCTCGAGCTCTCTACTTTAAAATAAACAAGCCTAGGCTCAACAGAAACAAAAGCTCAAATTGCTTACACTTTCTAGATATGCACAAAAGTTCTGTGGCATATGTGCTTAATTATCCGTTATTTAGACAGTCTTTCTTAATATTTTGATGGTTTTTGTTTAACAGACGTTTTAACTAGTGTTGTCCATCTGTAACGTTTTCTAACAAAATGGGTCCAACTAAGTTACAAAAGTAAACGCCTGGTTTATGGGAAATATAAAAAATTTTAAGTGCAAAGTGGGACATACGCACAAAAGTTAGGACATATGTGTACCTTATCTCTTATTTAAACAGAGTCTTTCTTAATATTTTGATCCTTTTTTTTATTTCTCAACCACCCTTGAGGGTAAACATGTACATATCTTTAAAAGTCAGAATCAAGCTACATGTCACAAGACCATCCATTTTTATTCTCTCAGAATCGATTCTTCCATAAATCTTCTTCATAAAAAAAAAAACTTGTCTCGAATAGCATATCCATTCTTCAGCTACTTTGATTCTCTAGAATGTTAATCTATACATGTTCATATGCATGCAACACTGCGTCGAAGAGGGAAGTCCACCAAATAAAAAAAAAAAAAAGAAATTTTGGGCACATTTTAGTAATAAGCCACCATAGCAACTATTAGGAAATATGGTCCTCATATGAAACTATTGTGATTCGTGTAACAATGATGATAAAATTCAAAGAAAGAAAAGAAGAAAATGATACATAGATTTATGTGGTTTGGTAGTGTGTTCATATCCATAAGAACGATGGCTCAAATTTTTATTATTACTGAAATAGGGTTACATAAGAGGATATTTATAATAACCCTGAATATGATCAATTTATAAAAATACCTCTATACCTTGGACTATACCGTACTCTATAGTGTGGGCTTCGCCCTACACCCTAACATATTATTTCGTCTCCCAACAAAGAGGATATGCCTGAAGGGTAGTGCTGTCGCTCAGCTCTGCATTTGCCCATCCTTTTACTCTCAATATGAGCCACATGCCATAACAAAAATCAAAATCCTAAAGATTCAACTTTGCCAAAAATCGTCATTTACTTCGTAATGTATTTGATTTAGCTAAAGGTCATGGGTTCGAGCTAGCTACCTCTTTGGATAATATTTGTTCTCTATTCAAGGTGGTGTGTGTGTGTGGTATATATATATATATATGTTATATATATATATATATATATATATATATATATATATATATATATATATATATATTAATAAACACTTGCTTATTGATGTATGGATTCATTAGCCTTTTTATGTGAGGGAGCTAGGATGTTAAGAAACATGATACTGATATCGAGAATGATGTACATCAAAACCTAATTAAGGATTATGAAAATAGAGACTTTCATAGTTACAAGATGATTTGATCGACTGATCTACAACTAAAAAAGACAATCCAACTACTCTTATCCTCATGTGCCAAAAGTCAACAAATCCTTGATGATCATCTAATGTAATAGCTCACGACTTACAAAAGCTACTCCTTCATGCTTCTTCACATGAAGAGTGGTTGTAAAGGAGAACCTCCTCTTCTTCATTGGACTTACTTTTGTCCTCTAAAAAAACGTAGAAATGTATCTCCATGCCCAAAAAATTGTGAAAGGGAACTTCCAATTTGTTCATATTTTTTGAAATTGTTATTGAGAATAGTTTTTGAAAACACAAATAACATAATTTAGTGTTATCTGAAAACTGTTCTTATTGTATGAATTTAGTGTTTTCTGTGTTTTTTCAGAAAGAAGAAAGAGAACCAAATGTGTTCTTTAGATTTTTCTTGTTTTTCATAACAAAAAATAATTTTCAAAAATTATAAAATATAGGTAATTTTCATTGTGCTAATTTTGGCTAATTTTGTAGGGAATTAAATGAGGATTTGGCTAATTACAAGAAGTCAAATATATATGGATTAAAATATAGGTAAATTGGAGATATTCTACAAAAGGGATTGATGAATTAAATGAGTGGTGACATGTGTGACAATCACAACAAACCTTCGATGGTGGTGGCTAGCACAGGAATGGCCAAGTCAATATTTTCTAAAATACGTACAAGTAACATATCCATATGATGAAGATATTAGTAAACTAATATATATTTCCTTAACTTATAATATATAAGAGATCGAGTACAAGATAGTTTTGTTTTTAGTGTACAACACTAGGGATATTTGGGGTCAAACTCCCTATTGAGTTTGGGGTCAACTAGTGGAAGGGGGCAAATACTGATATTTATTTATTTGAATCTAAATTTGTAATTCCTATTTGATTTAACTGACGATAAGGTGCATAATGTCTTCGTTTATGCGCATATTGTTATCTTTGTTCTTGAATCCTATTTTTGATCCTAAAATACCACCACATTTACTTGTAGGTCAATCATATCCTCAGCTGAAAAAGGTAACAAATGGACAAATACCCGATAAAACCCTCTTAAATACTCTACACATGTTATAATTTTCAGTCTAGCTATCACTTTTTTTTTAATGAGATGGACATGTGTAACTACTAAAAGAAACATTTAAGGATATCTTAAAATCGAAAAAAAGTTCAAGAGCAAAATATGATATATTATAAAACTCGAAGGCATTTATATATCTTATCCTGTTCATACGAAGAGCATATTTCTTTATAATGTTGGAAAATAGGCCACTAGTATTTTGATATATGGTTTCTCAATCAACCTTCATGTGGGGAAGTACATACGTTTTGAGATCAGACTTGGCTTTCATGTCGCCGCATATATATTTTAATTCTTTGAAGACTAATCTTTCAAGAAACTTCACATATAACAAATTATCTGAATAGCATATCCATTCTTCAGCTACTTTGGTTCTCCCAAATGTCAGTCTATAAATGTTCATGTATATGCAACATTGAATACAAATATAGTTCCAAATCTAGGATATTATTTATTTATTTATTTGTTTATTCATAGGGTATTGACTCATATTTGTTTAATGACCTGTAGTTATAAATTATTGTGAAAGTCAGGTTGGTAGATGCTTAGTGTGTTTGAAAGTTCAGCTGGATCACCATGAAATTACTTGCTCTCATCTTTCCTGCTTTTGTCTTCTCTTCTGTCCAAAAAGACTGGGAAAAATAGGTTTGATGATGAGAAAATAAAAGCACTTAATGTTATTTAATAAAGAATATTTTTTAGTTTTAATAACAAAATATATGCTGTTTTTCTATTTCTAAAAATAGAAAATTAAGTATGTAGTCAAACAATATTTTTGGGATTTAGCATGGGCTGTTAAAATACCAAACAAATATCATGGGGTATGATTAGTTTGTGTAAGTATTAAGAAAGGAAAGCTCAACATTCAATCAAATGGTAAGATAGATTTCAATGAGGAGGCACAATGACCCTCAAGCATCATGTGGCTCCGTTTAGGGGGCAACACTTTGGACATTATGTGGTTCGACATTGCTATGACACCTTGTCGACAAGTTTTGATACACAGCAAACGGTCAATTCTCTCTAAAAGATTAATTTACTGCACTTAGATTTATTATGAATATCGTGATCTATAGTAAATAGTTTATCAATTCCATGTTTGTAAGCTTAGAATTTTTGAGGTTAATTTAAGAGTGGAATGTTATTTTTGGTTGCCACCTTTTTTTTAAAGTTAAAAATACACATACATAATTTTAAACACAAAGTTGGTTTACATGTCGCGCACTCCTTTTTTTTTTTTAATTTTACATTGAATATGGTAATAAAGTCCTTCTATATATCTGCATTCAGACCATATTTTAATCTAAAACTGAATTTAAAAATATGTTCACATAAAATATAAATTAGGTTACTAGGATATCCCCATTCTTCAGTTACTATGATGCTCTCAAATATATATATATATATATATATATATCCACCATCACTGCATGGAACATGGCACCAAAGTCTTGTGGACCTTTCACATATATCTCAGGCCACATGAAAGAAACGGTTAACTTTAATTGCTAGTATTTGTTATTCTTGAAAACCAAGTTTCGAAAATAGCTTTAAGAATGTGTTGGTTTTTAGGTGTTCTTTCGTAGAAAATATGAAGAACAGTTTTTCTCTGAAAACATGCATTTTCATAACACGGAGAACAAAAAAAACACCATCTCTTTTATCAAATGTGTTTTGACTACTTTTTTGTTCCAAAGAACAAAAAACTGTTCTGAAAAACAATAATCAAACAATTCTTTTTTTTTGGTCATTCAAGTTGGGAAAACAAAATTTAGGGGCACATGTGAGTATTATATATATATATATATATATATATATATATATATATATATATATATATATATATATATATATATTTGAGAACTATTAGCATAGCTTGGAATACAAATAATATATTAATTTTGTTCTGTTAGTTTGGAATCAATTAAAAGAAAGTAACTAATTTACTCATACACTGCACTTTGGGACTAATCCACTATTGAAAATTTATAATCGGGAAAGTTTATAGCAAAAAATAAAATTTGGAAAAGTCCAATATGAAACTTGAGATGATTTTTTTTTAATGAATTTAGTAGAACCCAGTAAAAATCGTGAATATGTTAAGCACTTCAAGTTTAACTCAATGGATAAACCGATCAAATCGATAGACTTTGACGATTTGCTCTCAAGAACGAATTCTTCTCACAGACACGCTCACAAGTGCCTGCTTGGCTGCCGGTAAGATAAGAAAACAAGGGTTAAAAAGATAAGAAAACCCACTACATATTTCCATTGAACCAAAGTTATGTAACTCGGCTTTAGTTCTAAGCCTCCGATTTTCGCACTTGTAAAATCAGAGTCCCCGTCTCTTCCTTTTTTACTTACAAAGCTTTCTCTAAACTAAAAACAATTAGAAAAGGGGGTAGGAAATATATATATATATGAGTATATATATATATATATATATATATATATATATATATATATATATATATATATATATATATATTTGAAAATCGTTTCCTTTCCTTTTATACTCCGAATTTCGTGTTTTAAAACCAATTGAGTTAGGGTTTATTGGTATTATTATTATTATTATTATTTTAATTTTTTCAGGTATTATTGCTCTATGTTAGTCTTTTTGATCCTCGATGTTTGTGGAAGCCCGTTGGTGGTCACGGAATTTGTCAAAATTGATTAATTTTCATCAACCGCACCACCACTGCATTTTGTCTCGTCTTACCTTTTTTTTTTTTGTCATTTTTTTGATTGAATATATATATGTGTCTTTTCTTAATTTGATTGGATATACATGGTGACTATCCAACCTTTTAAGAAAAGTCTGACCGAAAAATTAGGGTCACAAACAAGCAGTTATGTTATCTACTTTATAATAACTTGTAAATATGATTGATTTTGAGATTTAAGTACAATACTACTTTTAAAGAGCCTATATGATTGAAAGAAGTCTATGATTAAATGATAAGAAGAAATTTTTACTCCTTTTAAGGTGAAAATTATTATTTATAAGAGAGCAATCAATTTCCATCTAAACTTGATTATACAATAAGACGAGTCTACATTTAGGGAAAATATACATGAGAAGAGTAAAGGCCATCAAGTAAATCTCATGGAATGAAGTATGGTACAAGATATATGGTATTTTGTAATTTTATTATACTAAGAGTTATTATAAATATTATTCTATATAACCTTGTTTAGTGATAGTGAAAGTTTTAATCATCGCTTCTTATGGATGTAGGCACATTATCTAATTATAAATCTGTGTTTGTTTTCTTATTACAACAATACTCGATCCAAGTTGATGGAACACTTGTAATTTTGAATCTGAGTCATTAACTTTCATATGAAAAACTTCCATCTTAAAGACAATGATGATCAAAGAGAAAACTACCACCAACCGCCAACATGAGCCGGCGTAGGGAGTACCACTAATAATGATCAATTGTGGTGCACATGCATGCATGCATGTCTCTGCTTTTTGATAGTCATATTTCCAAGGAATGCATAAAATTATTGAATTTGATTGTCTCAAAATCACGCTATCATGCATGATAATCATTAAAAGCAGGTTTTGAGTTTTCTTGGATGTGTCAGATTTCAGCCAATTCTACACGTTAATTTTGGGCAAACCCCTTATAAATACGCATACAATGTGACACCCCAAAATGACGGTCCCGCTGACCACTCGTCAACTCGCGGAAACTGCGTGGTCATATATCATGAGACCTATACTTGAGTAAATGACCCAATAGGGCCAATCATTCATACTCAGCCCATACTAAGCATAAGACTATACATTTCTATAGATTCAAGAGATATTACATTACTCTTAATACAAAAACATAAATTAAATTTCTCGTTTCTAATATATACATAAAAGGTAAATCAAGGCTGCAACCCGCCCGCTCATAACCTTGTGCCTCTATGAGCGCCTCGTCGCCTGCATCAGCCCTATACTTGAGCAAAGGGCCCCACGACAATGAGCTAACGCCAGTAGATAAATCCTTACAAGGGCTATTCCCCACCCAGGGGGTGCCATGCAAATGATCATTTCATAGTCAAACTAACAAATCCATGCATAAGCATGTTGTCCTATCATGGAAAATCTATATGCATGTATGAGACGACACCTACATGCCCTGGGCACGGTCAACTCGACCTACCACCCAATGCAAGTGTCACGCCTCGATCCCGGGCCCGACCTTTACGGGCGCGGATCCGAACCAAGTCCTGGCGCTGATACTATCTATACTATATATTTTATCGACTCTCATCGAATTGCTCTTTCTCGTAGCCGTACCTGTACTTAAGAGTATACAAACAATTTCACATTAACAAAAATCATTTATATATATAAAGAACTACCACCGCAGTGGTGTCCATAAAAGTCTATGCCACATATACATCCACATCATACATTTAAATTATTACAAAACATCGTAGATCGCTAAGGCTACCGGTGAGCACCCCATCTCCAGCCCGCCCACTACGATGTGGCCGTCCCGTCTCTCTATCCTTGTCTTCATTCGTACCTACACCTGACATTGAACACCCGTCTGCAAGGTTTTTACGCTTTAGTGGGAACATAAGAATGACAACCACTACCGCGACTGTCACAAGCTTATACATATGCATATCATCTATCTATATAGATTTCTATAACTTAATTACTTATCTATCACATATACTTTGCCTATTGCATGTCAATCTCTTTCAGACATACTTATGTCTTTGTATATCTTTTATCTATATACTTTTGATCGTATTCTTGTTCTATGCTTTACATATTATCCTATACTTATCATGTTCATTTCCTTTCATGTTCATTTCTCATGTTTGTATACTCGTGTTTCAGATTACATACATCTTTATCTCATATACTTTCATATAACCTATCTTATACTATCCCTGTACTTTTATCTAGTACTTTATACTTTTCATATAATGTACTTTGTATACTTTCATCTGATACTTTTCATAAAACGTACTTTCATATGTCTTTTAATTGCTTTCTAGTCTTTTCTATCTTTCGCTTCTATGACTTAATACATTTTATGTACTATTACATATATCATTTCTTCTCTCTCTCTCTTATACCTATATCATGTCTTCTTTCATATTGTAGGCTACACGCCCATGCTATACTTTCTTTCATTTATGTTTCTTTTCTCATTTTCTCACATTTTACTGTTCATATCCTTTTCAGATAATTATACTTAGACTTCTATATACTATATTCATGTACTGTTTGTGTACTATTTTCATATACCTATATTCGTGTACTGTTCATTTCATATATTGTTTTCCTGTTATACTTTTCATATAATAGTCATATACTGTGCTTTTCATCTTATACTGTCATATACTATACTTTTCATATGATTTTCATATACTTTATCTCACTATATACATTACGTAATTGCCACTTTATTTCTTTGTACTAGATAATTTGTCATATACTTTCTTCATATATCATGATCGTTTCTTCATATACTTTCATGTGTAATCGTCATCTTGTACATTACCTCTTGTTCTTGTAACTCGTTTATACTTTCATCGCAGATAGCAAGAAGCCACATATATCATGTCATTTTCTTTTAGGTTTCATGTCCGCAGAATACCTTAGGTTTCTTGATACGGAAATAACAATATGTAAATTGAAGGTACTATCAACGCATCGGCACTGATCTCTATCCTGTATGCACTGACAGTACCTATCACCATGAGATGTTGATATCTATATGTTTATACTGGCAGTATCATCACTGCGATCAGACAGCACGACTCATGCCATGTGCTATATGGTAACCCTTTCGGGGCTACCGTGATCCAAACGGGATCTATGTCATCACTCCAAACGGGGCCTCGAAGATTCTAAATCAGATCCGACCAGATGTCGCAGCAATCGTATCCCTAGCGCGCCTATCTATCCCTCTACCGTGTTCTAAGGCATAATCAGCTTTATTACATTTTCTCGATACATCTCATAAGCATGAATAACTATTGTTATCATAATTGCTTATGCATATATACTATCATTACTTTACTGTATTAGTTCTCATAATCGTAGTTTCACATTTCGGTTCATATATCTGCTATTCATATCTTTTCTATCATTTAGTTTTGTCTATCATATCTCATGAATGCATCTATGCACTCTTGTATTCATATATAGCTTTCTATATTCATATCTCTTTATATCATTTACGTATTCCTGTCATGTCTTCATCTATTCATATACTATCTATATTTCTATCATGTATGCTCTTACTTATTCATATATTCATATCAGATACGCCTTTATATTCATATACTTTTCCATATTACTTACTCACATGTCTTACTATGCCTATCATTCATGTACATATACTTATTCTTACGCTTGCCATCTTTACTTATCTCTATCAGTTTTAGCATTTACGTATTTCTATCATGCTCCAAAGATGTTCCATCTTATTCATTTCGGCATAACTATCATATAGTCATATCATATAACTCCTATATCCATATCATTTACGTATTCCTATCATTTGTGTACTTTAGACTATCATATCTTATGACATCCTATATTCATCATTTGACTTATACTCATCATATCTATGTTTCTTATGAAATATATCTATATACATATTACATTTTCTATATTTTTCTTGTTTCATGGCTATTACATATAGCATTTTATATACTTATGAAGTTTGATGTCTATGATCACACTCTCATTCATATATTCTTATTCCTCTATAAATCTATTTTTCTTAGAATTGAATCAATCCAATCGATCATCCAAACTACAGCTTATGGTACTTTCATGCCAACTAGTCATTTTACTGATTTTTCTAATGACAGTTTGTATTACTAATTTTTCCTGGGTCTTAACTTCATATTTTGACACTATGTCCTTATATTCATTTAAATCTAAGGTGCTAAGGGTTCTATTCCAACTGGAATCACCCACCCGGTTAACTCGAACTCAAGCCACGTCCTAAACAACCCTGATTTCTATAGTCTCCCACTGATCGAAACCAGAATTTGGTTTACATGGTCCCACTTCGAGTGGATTTTTGGGCCACGAGAGTCAATTTGACGATGTCTACTTTATATGCATGGTTCTCCTGAAGTCTATTTTAATTTACCACTTAACCCTCAATACTCAAATAGATAATAAATGAGCAAGCTGGCGGCCAAAATACGAAACCGGTCAAACTGGAAAATGTAATGCGTGCTGAAATTTCTCCTCGTACATGTTGGGCTAAAAATGACTACATCACAAGATGTACCTAGACATGCTCCAAGTTGTACCGGTATACATGTCACGAAAAAATGTCCAAATGTGTATTTTTATCCCATTTTTTCCATATGTTTCCAACCCCAATCAACTCTATACCTCAGTTAGCGCGTACAACAAATACTTAAGACCACTTCACCATCCATGATCTCTTTCTACTCCAATTTATCATTCAATCCTTCTCTTATTTCAAAGACCTATCATGAATTTCTTCTCTAAATCCATTCTATATGTCTTGAACTCCACATAAGCTGTAAACTCATGATTTGTTAGGGTTTATTCTAAACCCTAACTCAATTGCTTGTCATTAACCATGAATCCACCCTCAAAGGAAAGATTTAATGTGCTTCTTGTCCTATTCGAGGTTTTACCAAACTTACTTTTAAGAATTCTAGGGTTAGGAAGAAATCCTAACAAAACCCTAGGTTTTTGGGAACCAATCAATAACTACATGCAAATTGTATGGAAAACAATTCCAAGCTTTAAAAGCCTATGTGAAGTTCCATACCAAAATTCAAGTTCCATAATCTGAATTCTGGCCCTCCTTCTTCCTTCTTTCTTCCTTCCTCTTTCTCTCTTCTTCTTCCTTTTTCGCTTCTCTCTTCTCACGGTTTTGTCTCCAATGAGACCAAATTGGCCCAAACCCTATGTTTGTTAAGGCCATGTTTGGCCAAGACAAAAACTCATTTTGACTTTAACTTTCTCATTTCGCATTTAAGCCTCTTCAATTCTTTATTATTTATTCTTCCATCTTCATTTTGCCTTTAATCCCATCTCTTCATCTTATAAAACTTAAGTCCTCATGGTAAATTACCACTTACCTTGGCTCTCTAATTAATTCTGTGTCTCTAATTTTGCTTCCTAAAATTTCCATTTAGCTTTTAATATACTCCTCAACAAGTCCGGAAACCATAGGGTATATTTCAGGTGCTTACAAAGAAGTGCCAATGGGAAATCAATATCGGTGTCACCTTGACTCCACTTCACAACCCGTAGGTCTATGTGATATTTATTTAATCGCTTCGTGTCTCTTTTTGGGCAAATGCGTAACTTTCTGTGTCTCATCACCGGCCCTTTACACCCTCCGACATTTTTCGGCTTTCACGGTGGATACGCCGCTTCCAACTGTGCTTTTAAAGTTTTCTACATGAGGAGTGGTATCTTATCCCCTACTTGCTACGCCTACATTTCATTTTCCATTTCGCTTAACACTCGTGGAACTCAATTGACTTCTGCCCATTCCCAAGCCACCCACACGATTCAACACTCAAACGCTAGTACAAATCAGTACCATGAACACACTTTCATGTAATGTGGTGTTATCGCACACCAATGCAATGCAATTTGTGCCACTGCACTCAAACCCATGACCAATGTATGAAGACCTCTACAAGGACATTCTACACCATACACTATGTGTGTGCTATGAACACTCATGTCTAATGCACAACATTTCATATATTTAACATACATGCGGGCCATGTTAATATTCCACATATTCAAATCAATACATCACATAAGCATTCACTACATCTTTTCTATCATTCGCCCATTCATGTCACATCATTAAAGCATGTTAAATAATTCCAACCATTAATTAGGCAAGTAATGCCATAATTCATATTCTTGGCCGAGACATAGTACATGTCACCATACAACCCAATGCATATAATTATTTTCATCTTTATCACATAATTTCACATATTCAACATATCATTGAATTTATGGTACACACACATTAGCCATTCCCCACATAACCCACATGCTTGGCCTAAGAATTTAATTTGGACTTAGTCCGTAAAGTCCAAATTTCTTGTAAATGCTCACACAAAAACATCCAACACGCACCCCTACTCAGCTATATGCTCTAAGCATTTCCTGACATAAACCGGAGCCAAACGTGGTTCTCGAAACTTAACGACTATTCCTCAATCAAGCTCCGTGACCCAAATTCTAATGTTAAGCCTACATTTTGGCTGAGAACTTTATTTTATTAAATTCTAGACTCAACGATCTTTCTGTAGAGTCCAAGAACGCATGAATCAGAGTTCAGACGAGAAAGTTATGGCCGTCCAAAGTTGACGCGGGCCGATCTCACAAGGGTGTAAAGTGGGAACTTGGGTACACCCGTTGCCATTTTGCTCGATTTGCCATCCTAGAATAACACAATGTTCGGTCTCGGACAAACCCCGAAACCTCGTAAAAAACTGGTCTCACCATCACACAATCACAAATAAACCACACAACCTACAAATTCGCCCGGAAAACCAGACGAAACCCGTAGGCCATTACACGGCCCCTAGGCGTAAAATAATTAGTGTAGGAGGAAACCTACCTCTTGTAGAGCAGTTCCGGGTTCTTTGCCGTCCGGTCGCTTCACTCGCAACACCTCTTCCTTTCCTCTTTCTTTTCCTCTTCAGCCGTCTCTCCCCCCTTTCTTCTTTCTCTCTCTTTCTTCTCTTCCCTTTCCTCCCTTTCCTTTTTGCTTTATCTTCTTTCCTCCCCTTCTCTCCTTTCCTCCTTCCTCTTTTCCCTTCCTCCTCCTCCTTCCTTGCCGCCCTACTGATCAGCTTCTTGCCGCCCTCCCCACAAACCATTTTATGACCCTTTATATAGGCTTTCAAAAGGCCATGCATGGTGACACCTGGCATGCCATGTGTCACACACATGCATGCCTTTCCATGCATTTCTCAGACACATGGCTTGGTTATGTCACCCACATGGCTCGCCATGTGTCGCCTCCCACACCGCTTTTCGAAATACGTAAGATTTTGACTATCTCAATTCAACGAAATTCGACCGGGTAGCGCTAGATTTGCGGAGACAATTCCAATGGTGCAACTGCTTCACCATCCCCATCCCCATCCGAGATCTAAAAAAATCCCAACTTTTCTTTGGACTATTCCGATAAACCACCATTTTGCCCCCTTTTTATCTGAAAAATTTAAATTTAAAATTTTCACGGGTTTTACATACAATGGTTGGGATAAGGTGCACAAATGTCTCGAGTTTTTCACATATGTCCCACTTTATCCTTGAACTTTTTTTTCAACCTTGTATCGTAATGTTTACTGTAATCCATCCATGCCTCTACTATGTAAAAAAGTCACAACTAACTAGTTAAACTCGACACGGTGGAGTGTTTAACGGGCATTTTAATGAACATTTGTCCACTTATGACATTTTTTAATGACATGGGCATGATTGAGCTACGAAAGTAAACATTAGGGATATCTTGGGACCGAAACAAGTTTAAGAACAAAGTGAGACATACGAACAAAACTCGAGAGCATTTGTGTACCTTATCCTTACAATGACTTCAAAAATGTGTTCCATCACCTTGGTTCCATAGTTCTTAATTAAAGCAGATAACTAACTGAAACCTCTATAAAATTATCAGATTTGAGTTCATTTTGATTGAGTCTTTCTTAATATTTTGAAGGGTTTTCTATTTTCAATCGCCTTTGAAGGCAACATATCATAAATGGTGAACATGTCGCCCTACCACCCCCATTTTTGCCTCTCTTTAAACCAATTTCAAATCTGTTGAATACAAATTATATCCGAATATCTAATCCATTGCAACAAGTACTAGGTCCCTATGTCATCATCATTGCATTCAATGGCTAACCGAGAAAATAAACTTATGACAAAACACTAAGATTGTATTTGGTTTTGGAAAAGTACTAAGGAAAGAAAAATGTTAATTAAGGAAAAATGCTTTTATCATGTTTAGTTGTCTATTAAAAATATTTTTTGGCCGTGGTTTCGTTATTGAAATACTAAAGAAAGAAAACAAATGTTAAGGAAAATAATTTTGTCTCATAATTTAAAAAAAATAATCAAATATAAATAAAATTACTTAGAAATTTAAGTGTTTTAGAATTATTTAATCTTTATATTGATAAGTTTAAATAAACAAAACTGATTTGAGGCAACAAATAAAAATATTATATGGAATTTTAATTCTATTTTATATTCCTTTCATTTTTCTTCATATTTTCTTTCCTTTGATTTTCCTCAAATTTCGAGAACTGTAAACATAGCCCTAAAAAATCAAATATAAATAAAATTACTTAAAAAATCTACTAATTTTAAAATTATTTAATCTTTATATTAACCAGTAAAAATAATAAATTTTGTTTGAAGTAGTAAATAGAAATAATGTGTGACTTAACCCTATTTTTAATTTACTTAATTTTTTCTTTCCCTTGCCATTTTCTTAGCATTTTATGGGAATCAAATATAGCCTAGATTAATTCTAGTGGGAGAAAATTAAAGCATTAATCACTTAAATAATTTAATTAATAAAAATTATATTTTACTTTGATTCAAAGTATATGGGTTCAAATCTTAATATAAATATATTTTTTTCCAGGCACTTCTAGGGGCATTTGCCTTGCTTATAGCATGTCTGCCCCCGAGTTACGCCTGGTCTGATGACCTCTCGTTTTGTCTCTTGATTGGATATACATACTTTGAAAAGGACTTATCCAAAAATCCTTTGAAGCACAAAGATACGGTGGAGAACCACCCCACAAGAAAAGGTTCTTAGGAGATATCTCATGTTGGATTACTACCAACAAGATATATTAATTCTTTACAAGAAAAGTTTAAGAATTAATTGGAAAGTTATCGTGGAATATTGTGAAGTCTTGTCGACCGGCTGTATTAATTCTTTATAATAATGATAAACAATTAGTTGAAAATTTACAATGAATTAAGTGGTGTAAATAATAAGTTTCATTGCACTAGAAAAGAAGATAAGTTTGAAGGGACTAATATATATCCTTGGATAATTCTTTTATTTGTTGAATGATGTGTGTTAGAATTTTTGTAAATAATTTTGACTAAATATTTTGGGAGCTTGACTCGAAGGGATTTTTGTGAGATTTGTGATAGTAAGATGGAAGGTGAGGATCAGAATGGATCTCACCTAATTTGATTTGCTGTATATATATATATGTGTGTGTGTGTGGTATTAGGAGTTTTTGTATTATGTACTTGAAAACAGCAATCAATAAAAATAATATTTTTCTGTCCGTGGATGTAGGTAAGATTGCTTGAACTAAATCTCTGTGTTCTTATTTTTTTCTTGTTTATTTTGATGTGTTTATCTTAATCATATTTAATCATCTTTTATGATTTAGGATTTTCAAGGAAGAGGATAGAAAGAAGGAGAACTTTCTTCATCCTTGTAATTAACCCTTAATTTTATTTTCATTTAATAAGTGAATTCTTAAATATTTGTACACTTCATAGGTGTAGGAATCATATCGATATTATAGATTCATTTTAGAATGTTTGTAAGTATGATCTTAACATTTTTTGGGGCCCAACATGATGATATCAACTCATAGTTTTGAAATTATGGATTTTGGGTAGTATTTGCAAAATTTGATCCACACGTGAACACGGCTACAAAACCCAACACTGTTTTTGTGGGTTTGAGTTGAGTATAATCGTGTTTGAGTCATATTCGTGTTGACCCGCCTAACACGCGACAGCCGGGTCATATTCGCCTTGGATCTACCTAACACGAATTTGACCCGAATTGACCAGTTTAATTATTATATTAATTAATTAACCTATTTAATAAGTTATTTGTGTTAAATATGGATTATTAATTATACTTCCTATTAATTTAAATAATAAAATTAATAAACGTGTTAAATTTAATAGGTTATTTGTGTTAAATATGAATGGATGATTAATTATAATTTTATTATTTTAAATAATCAAATTAATGGGCTGTATTCATGTCGACATTTAACACGTAATAATAAATGGGTTGAGTTTTGGTTAGTGAATGTTGACACGTTTATTATTTGTGTCGGGTTTGAGTTAGCGAATGTTGACACGATCCGTACATTGACACGATACGAACACGACCCATTAATACTAATTGCTACCCCTAGATTTTGGTTCATTTGAAGAGAAACTTTCTCAATAACATTTAAGAATGTCTCAACCAACCTTCCAAGTGTGAAAAAAAAAACATATCTTTTGAAATTAGAATTGGCTTACAAGTCGTACAGACATAATTTTTAATTATTTCAAGACCACCTTCCAATAACTTCACATAAAAGACAAATTAATTATCTGATTAGCATACCCATTCTTAATCTACTTTGATTCTCTCATGATATATATGTCAGGCTATGCATGTTCATATATAGGCAACACTGCATAAAATATGGTTTCAAAGAATGCATAATTAATTAAAGTGGACACATGGCTTGCCATGTTGTGACATGGCTTGCCATGTGTCTTGTAAAGACATGCAAGTGGACACATGACTTGCCATGTGTCACACCCATGACCTACCATATGTCACCTAACACCGGATGTCTCAAAATACGTGAAATTCCGACTGTCTCGAAATCCAGCGAAATTCGACTGAATAACTATATTTCACGAGACGATTCCAACAGTATATTGTAATTTGTAATTTGACGGGTTTGGTAATTTGTAATCAGAATAAAGAGTTTCATCAGATAATTTTTTTTTCAAATTTACCATGGTTTTCACAGAAAGAGGTTCTAAAAATATTAACATGGTATCATAGTCAAGCCAGCGTTTCAAATGGACGAGGCTTCACACTCTATCATCATTTCATGTGGATTGAAAAAGAAAAGAAAAACTCAACCTCCATGTATGAAGGCTAAGTCCTATATCAATACATACCCAATTGAAGTGAATATATATAGATGAACCTTCATCCTGTTATAAGACCTTTTAATATGAAGTGAAAGGGGTTTTAAAAATATTAATATGTATGGTATTAGAGTTGATTAGGTGTCTCGATCACAGTGGAGGAGACTTCACACTTATCATCCAACGGAAGGATTGGAAAAAGAAAAGAAAAAACCTAACTTCCGTGTGAGGTGATGTGTTGGAAGTCCCACAGCAGTTGGACACAATACAATTGAAGTTGTTGTTTTTTTGTAAAAAAATGCAAATCCCACATCCCACATCGGTTGTGGAGTGGGTTTGCTTCCTTTTTGGTTCCTATATAAGGCCCCCTCCTCCTCTTCTCTAATCACACCTCTCCCCTCCACTTAAGGCTAATTGGAGTATTACCCAATTGTTTCGGTATTTATTTCTTTGCCTCACTTCTTAGGAAATAGATTTGTGGTCTTAAGTTTGTACCTTTCATTAGTGGAGTTGTTCGTTGACGCCCGAGGACGAGGGGGCTATTGTCGAACCTCGCACTCCTCGTGTTCTTTATTTGCTCTTATTTTCTGCTTTAGCTGTCATTATTTTTGTATCAGTATTTTGCCTGGTATTTCCGCTGAGTAATATTCATATGAATAGTAACATTTGTTAATTTGGGTATTTACTTTTTGCCTCAATTTCTTAGGAAATTGATTTGTGGTCTTAAGTTTGTAATTTCTTTTTCATTAGTGGGAGTTGTTCGTCGAATGCCTCAAGGATCGAGGCTATTGCCAAACCTCGTTAATTTATGGTGTTCTTTATTTGCTCTTATTTTCTGCTTTAGCTGTCATTATTTTTGTATCAGTATTTTGCCGGATATTTCCGCTGAGTACTATTCATATGAATAGTAACATTTGTTAATTTGGGAAAACTAGCCCGGATTTTCCCAACAATTGGTATCAGAGCCAAGGTTCTCACGAGTATGTCTATTTATAGTGTTATCCGATCTTCCACACGTAAAAGGTCTGGGCTTTTCGTGATTACCTATAGTTTTTGAGTATGCTCAGGGTTGCAAATGTGGTCTGATCTTCCACATCGAAAAGATTCTATCGAGATATCGAGCATTCGCGAAGGATGCCTATTTGTTGTAGAAATGGCAGATTTTGAATCCAGTGCACCATCAACCTCTACACCGAAAGGATTCTCATCAAGATCAATGGTGACTAATACCAAATTTTGGATGTGGAGAATTTGACAAAACCACACCTTGGTATGTGGCAAAGCAGGAGGCGCAGGATGCTCCTTTCCAACAGGAGCTTGATGTTGCACTCAGAAGAAAGTGCATCGTAAGATGTTGATGAGAAAATTGACAAGAATCAATCAAGCGAAGCATGTGGTAATGATCTTGAGACTGTCTCTCCAAGGAGTCAAATATCCGCTTATGAGAGAGACGTCTGCGCCAAGCCGGGAAGGAGATGGACAACAAGTTCATGAAGAAGAGCACAGAACAAGCCTCATACGAACGTGTTGTACTGCCCAAAGATAAACCAAAATTACTCATGAATGATCACATCACCAGATTTGATCTTATTAGTAACTGATTTATTTGAATCTAGATGAGAAAGGTGATGCTGATAAGGCTGAGATGTAGCTTCCTTCTATGAATATGAAACATCTTATTGTTAGTATGTTAACGGGGAAGGAAATTAATATAACTTAAAGAGGTAATTATCAGCTTCCTGTATTCTAATAAGATCTATAAAAAATGATAAATAGAACACAAGAGCTCACTGGCAGTTTTCTGCCATCACTTGGTACATCATCCAAAGTCTAAAACAAAAAGAGAAGTAAGATCTGCAATAAAAGGCAAATTTGCAAGATGATCGCTTTTACATCAAAAAGTACATTAAAAGCAAAGATCTGGTCGTTAAAAGCACGCTAAGGTGGATCTGGGTTACAATGTGTACTTTAAGATGATGTCATTTTTCACTGAATGTGTCATCATTGATCAAAATTATATTGGTTTGTATTCAAACGTCATTCCAGGCGGCAGGTCTGGGTGCGGAGTGTTCCTTCAACCCATGTTAATTGATGGTGGTGTTGTTTATCCGCGCATAATCAACTGGTAAGATAGCTGATCGGGTTCAACTTCAGTTCAAGAATCATGATGGCCGACTGTGGCGCTGATGTAGATGTTCGTACATTCCGGGTTTCTTGAAAAGAATCTCATTTCTTCGGGAATCTGAGTCAAAAGGTTTCACTATCATTCCGCAAATGGACTCGAAGTCGCTTCGTGGAGCACTTGTGGTGATGAAAGGTATCGTGGAGAAATAACCCGCACCTTTATCAAGGCAAAGACAAGCACGGACACAGCTACAGTGAGATCGGAGGCGCATAAAGTAGCCAGATGTCCAGTTATGGCATATGAGACTTGGGCATGTCGGAGGAGAAATCTTGCAAACGCTATTATGCAAGGATTATCGGAAGGTGCAAGACTTGCAGTCGGATTTTTGCGAGCAATGTGTTCCTCGGGAAAGCAAAAGAGGGTGAAGTCGCACCGCAATCCATCGAAGGTATATTGGATTATATTCACACAGACGTATGGGGACCAACCAAGACTCCATTCCTCGGGGGAGGCAACATTATTTTGTTACATCTATTGACATGACTTTCCGTAAGAGTTCGGGGTGTATACACAAATCCAAAGACGTGTTTGAAACATTTCTTGTATGGAAGAAATGCAGGAGAACCGTATTAGGAGAAATATTAAAGTACTTAATCACACTGGTAATGTAATATAGAAATGATCAATTTTCTGACAAGGTAACAACACGTAATCGTATCTCCAGGATCGATGATCTCTTTGATCGCCATGGGAGCCAAGGTATTCTCCAAGATTGATTTGGAGGTCGCTATCATCGCTGAGAGTCATGATGAGGATGTTCCCAAGACAAAGAGATTCGCACGGTATCGGCATTTTGAGTTTCCTAGTCATGCCATTTGGATTTACGAATGCCCCAACCGCGATGAACTCCCATGAAATGTGATTTTGGTGGCCTACTTAGACTTCGCCAGGATCGTGTTTATTGACGATATACCCTGATCTATCTGGAGAAGAACATGCGCAGCACTTAAGGACAATCCGCAACACTGGGCGGAACATCTGCTATATGCAAACCCGCAAGGTCATGGCTCGGACATTGTCATTGGGGACACATAGTTTCGGCAGAGGGGGTCCCAGTGATCCCAGTAAGGTCGGTTATACCGAATTTTCTTGAAACCTCCTACGAAAGTGTTACGTAGATAAGGAGTTTTCTGGCTTCAAGGGTGGTATTACCAAGTTCGCTGAGAGGGATTTCAAGATAGCCGCACCTTTGACTCGAGAAAGAGGAACCGCTTTTACATTCAGCCTGCCGTGAAGAGTTTCGATGAATTGAAAAGGAGGTTGACCTCACCAAGATTTACACTTCCATCAGTGTTGTGGTGATGGCTTTGCAAAGGTATTGTGATGCCTCTAGCAAGGCCTAGGTTGTGTGTTAATGCACGATTACAGGATTGTATATGCTTTAGGCAATTGAAGAAGCATGAAATTGCACTATCCTACACACGACCTCGAGCCATACAAATTGTGAGTGCATTTGCCTTGCGATATGGAGGCATTACTTTATATGGAGTGCCCTTGGAGATTTTTACTTATCATAAGAGCTACAAAGATCTGCTTACGTTGGTATGAACCGAACATGAGACGAGGAGATGGATCGAATCGATCAAGGATTATGAATGTACTATCAATATCATCCCGAGTGCGAACGTGGTGTAAAGAGATGCTCTAGTAGAAGACCCATGAGAGTCTCCCTATCGACTTGAGGGCCGTGCATCTTCCCGCGACTCATAGAATTTAGGTCCTCGGGTGAGACCTGAACCGGCGTATTCGAGCACCGTTAGCCACATTTACGTACGTCCCGTATTGATAGACAGGATTAGAGAGCTCGATTCAGGATCCACGTATGGCGGTTGAGAAGTGGGGCGAATCAAGTAACGAGGGGATTTGTCATTGAGAGAAGATGGTACCGCGGGTCATGGGACGTAGCTGTGTGCACGGAGGTAGTGATGTGAGGAAACCCATTCCCCCGCTTATGCTATGCATCCGGGAAGCACAAAGATGTATCATACCCTAAAGGAACACTACTGGTGGAAAGGTATGAAGAGGGATATTGCAGAGTTCGTCTCCAGATGTCTCACATGTCAGCAGGTGAAAGCCGAACATCAGAAGCCTGCAGGACTATTACAGTCACTCCCGATTCCTCAGTGGAAATGGGAGAGAATCACTATGGATTTTGTGGTAGGACTTCCACGTTGTCGAATGGCCATGATACAATATAAGGATTGTGACGCATTCAACGAATCACCCATTTCTCCCTATCGTGAATAGTGATTCATTGGATGTCAATTCAATTATACGTTAGAGAGATTATCGTGACCGCATGGTACGCCGCTTCCATCGTTTCTATTGTGAGATCCCGTGTTTAATCTCGTCGTTCGCCCAAATTTCTTTACGTATCGCCCTTTGGCACTAAACTCGCATTTTAGTACTAGCCCATCCACGCATACGTACAATAATCCGAGAGGACTATACGTATTTCTTTAAGGTGATATGCTTAGGGCATGTGTTCGAGTTTGTGAGGAGCCGGGACACCCATCTACCCCCGACGGAGTTCGCATACACAATGCTTATCGTAATCTCGTATTGGTATGGTCCCCAGAGGCTCTTATGGACGGAAATGTCGAACTCCGTACCGTTGGGACGCAGGTAGGTGAAAGGAAATTAGTGGGTCCGAAATTGTTCATGACTGATAAGATCAAAGTTATAAGGGATAGGACCGAAAAATTTCACAAGACCGCCGTAAAAGTTATGCGGACGATCGCCATTTTACCTAGAGTTCGAGGTAGGGGACATGGTATTTTTGAGGATTTCCCCATGGAAGAGCGGACTAAGATTTGGGAAATGTGGAAAGCTGAGTCCACGATATATCGGGCCATGCACTGCTGAGGATTGAGATGGGCATATCGATTGAGTTGCTTATCCGACCTCGATCGCATTCATGATGCTTTCCATGTTTCTATGCTCAAGAAGTGCTATACAGACCCTTCACATGTATTGACGCAGCAACCAAAGTGGAAATACAAGAGAATTTTAATACACGGAAGATAACCGAAGCAAGTGCATCCTCGACCGCCGAGAGCAAGTTCTCACAAGAACAAGACTATTCCACCGGGTGAAGATATTGTGAGGAGTCATTCAATGTAGGAAGCCACTGGGAGCCGTAGGCTCGGGATGCGCCCACGCATTCTCAATTATTTTCCTGGATGAGGTATTTTTCCTTTCCTTATTGAGTTAGTTATTCATTTCGAGGATCTAAATGCTCCTATGATGATGATTTTGTGACACCCCATCCCGAGAGAGTGTACAGTACATGACACTATAGGGGGTATAAGAGCACTAAATGTCATATAGTAGTATTTTGGATACTAAAATAGGAAATGATAATTTATGGAAACCGGAGAGGGTGGTATGAGCATAAGGGTATAATGGTCATTAAGCAAAAGGATATGAAAATTTTGAAAATCAAATTAGAGATGGGCCAAAATAGAATTTCAAAAGTTAAATTTCAATATTAAAGAGTTGAGGGCTATTGGTAATTAAAGGAAATGTTAAAATATTAAAAATGGAAAATAAGAGTCAACTTGATTTGGTCTCCAAAGGGCTAGGCTTCATGGTTTTTGGAGGAGAAGGAGGAGAGAGCCAAGAGGAAGAGAAGGAAGAAGGCAAGGAGGAGGAAAAGTTCAAAGATTAAGGTATGTTTTTCTTTGAATCAAATGTCTTTTGATGCTCAGTGGCTTTAGGTGAATTCCCTTTTGCGGGAGTAATTGATGTTTTTGTCTAGGTTTTGAAGAGATCACCTAAACCCTAGATGTTTGTTTGATTATGAGAGAGTTTTCCCCAATTGGTGTAAAGGAAGCATGGAATAATCAAAAGCATGGCTCTTAAAAAAGAATTGGTGACCTAGGTTGAGTTCTTGATTTTTCTACCAAGGGGTTTTGAGGTTTGAGGTTCATAGCACCAATTTAAGTGTTGTGGAGTTGGTTTTAGATGCATTCCATGATGTTTCTTGAGGCAAGCGAATTATAGATGTTATATGAAGGAATTGGTAGCAAAAGCTGCAAAAAGCATAAATCTGGAAAATAATTCATATAATCGCTGGTACAGAAATACTCTGTTTTCCTGTCGGTACTAGTTGTATTTTGATCAGCAACTTGCTCATTTCAGATCTGATTTGAGTGATTCAGTAAATTTGCAAAATAGACTTCTAGGGGAAAATGTTATCTGAAGGAAGTACGTGCAAATTATAACCCTAAAGTGCCCAAATATTTACTCAAAGTAGGGCCATGTGTAAGCCACTGTCTGGTTCTCGGTACAGGAAATGCTCTGTTTTCCTGTTTCGACCATTTGTCGTATTTTGACCATAACTTGCTCATTTCGGCTCCGATTTGAGTGATTCAAGTTGCTGGTTAAAATAGACTTCTAGGGGAAAAATTTATCTGAAGGAAGTTTAAGCAAATTTTAATCCCAAAGTGCTCAGAAAATGTTTCAAAGTGAAGCTATGTGTATTCTGTCGCTAAACCGAGTCATCTGTTGTGCATTTTGTTATGTGGTTGAGAGGGTTTAGGAGAAGAAATTTTAAATTGAAAATTTAAAGAGATGTCATTGGATATATGCTGACTGATCCGAGAGTTTTGATAAATTTTGAAGACCGTTTGAATAATTTTTGAGTCATAAAGTCTATAGAGTATTGTTGGAAAAAGGTTGGCCTAAATGAGTGGGTTTTTAGTGCTTAAGGGTAATTTGTTCATTTGGCTTTAAATGAATGTGTATGGTGGATTAAAATGGAAGTTATGATTAATGTATAGTTGTTGTTTTCTTGAAAAAGGTGAAAAGGACTATCGGACGAGAAACGGGAATTCGACGGGAAGCAAGCGGGATTGAGCGGTGAACAGTGAGTGAAAATGATATTTTGAAAATTGAGTTTTTAAAAGTGAATGATTTAATGTTAAACTGAAAGTTAATGGAAATGTTTTATCTTGCATCAATATATATTTATATGTATATGAAATATGTATGCATATGTTAAGGTATTATGAAAGTTTTAAACTGTGTAAAGAATGCATATGTGTTTTTTAATGATAAAGTAAATGATTTAAATATTTATAAATGTATTTTTGAAGAAATGTTTTACTCGATGGTTACCCTAAACCCCTATGACTGCTATGACTGAGTATCGCCGAGGTACCTTTAAGCGTGTAAGGATTTAGAGGGTAAAGTTATAGGTTGGCCAATCGAGGGAGGAATAGGTGTCTAGAGTAATATCCTTACACGTGATAAGGTAAGCAGGACTGAACCTCATGCAAAGCGTGAGTTTCTCCAGCCAGAAGGGTTATGACCGGAATGTGATTGTCCTCACCGCTGCACTTAAATCGCTCGTGTGTTTATTCCCCCGGTTCCATCGTAAAGTTATGCATAGCAAAGAAAGTTTAAAGCATAAATTTTTAAGGCATAAATTGATTTTAATACTATAAGTATTTATTATAAAGAAAGAAAGAAAGCCTGAGGCATAAATGTTTAAGGTATAAACTCGATTTAATTGTATAAGTATTTATTGCTTGATATATACTGAAATGTTATTTTGATGAAAATGTACACTCACCTGGCTCCTTTAGCTCATTCTTTCCGTATGTTTCAAAAAACATTTTCGTGACCCGAGACAAAGGCTCGGCAGAGGACCCCCGTGCGCTGAGTCGAGACCTCGAGGACGCATTTAATCGGATTTCATCAGATATGTAATTTTGCATTGTATATGCTTGAATATTTTATTATGTATATATGTATATGTATAAAGTTGAAAAGGAACTACGTAATTTTGATCCTCAAATGACGAGGTACGTAGGCGGCTCCGCTTAAGTCCCACTGCCCACCCGATAAAAATAAATGCATGGATTTGAAGAAGTTTCAAATGTTTTGATGAAATGAATAAATGTATGTATGTATATATTGTGTTTGATCGGGTTGTGGATTTGTGAGTCCTAAACTAAGTCGAGAAGTTGAGGATGGAAAGATTAGAAGTGTTTTTAAATGTTTTCGCAGGTTTTGTAAATTTGGGAAAGTCCGAAAAACAGAGGAAACTCTGGCCAATTTTTCTGAAAAAATCTAAGCGTTTGAAAAAGAAAAGAAAAGAAAAAAAAATTTTTACCACTTCGCTTCCGCATTATTTTCTAAAGATATGTTAAGGATTGTAAAGGGGTTCGCTCCATGGATTTTATTTGACTCGTTGCAGGAAAGTTTTTATATCCATCGGAGTGCCGGAGGTCCCCAAGTTCATGAGGTTAATCCTGTGTGGATCCTTCAACGTGGTATCGAGCCAGGTTTTGAAAATGTTATAAAGATTTGAAAATTTTAGGTTCATATGATTGTTTTAATGTTTTATTTTAAAATTGTATATAAATTATTTAGTGATTTAAAATCATATATGCATTACATATATATTAAATTTTTGAATTCACGTAAATGCGCTGTCGAGGCCGACCCCCACCAGAGAGCTCCCGAGGCACAAGACCACCACCAGAGGAATATGTTGATGAATCTGCTTATGTTCCTCCACCGATAGTACAGAGTGACTCTATGCCACCACAGACAGAGTCACACCACCTCCGAGGTCGCGGTACGGAGAGTCTTGTGAGCGCATGGCTCCGCCCCAACCATTATGCTACGACAGCCCCGAGAGCCGATAGCTTCTATAGAGAGGGGGCGAAAGCTAGGGGCACGGAACTATGATGGATTGGGAGACCCGGAAAAGGCTTCGTCATGGTTAGAGGGAAATGAACTGGTCTACCAGACGCAGCTGTACCTGACGCAGCGTGATGGTCACTTTTTCTCAGCCTTCTCCTACTGACGCAGCATTGGAGTGGTGGAGGGCGCCTGCAGGAGATGCCCGTGAGGGAGGTCCTCGCACGCTCAAGGAAGAGTTTACAGATAGTTTCGGTTCCAAACGGCCATCGAGACGCAGCAATATTCGGTGGAGTTCTTAGCCGGAGCAGGGACACTCTCCGTGATTGTGATTATGAGAGGAGTTTTCGAGCTCGTCGCATGTCCCATTTATCGTGGATGACGGCTCAAGACCAAGAGATTTTGTCGTAGGTCTGGCCCGTGAGATTAGGACCATAGTAGCTTGATGTACCCCACACGCGACGCTGTGTGGTAGGTCAGCTAGGTCGAGAGGGAGTACTGGGGTTGAAATCCCAGGCTACGACTAGTCAAGGACAGAACGGAGTGCATCACGCGGGTTCGGTGGGAGGTTCCAAGAAGCGCCTAAGAGGGAGGAAAGACACATGGACCTGTGGCGCAGCCCGGCCGTGGGGCACAAATTAGCCAGTGGTTCAAGGAGGCCACGTGACGTAGCCTCAAGGGTCCAGCCGTGAGCGTGTTAAGTGGGTGGGAAGACCCATTATGGTGAGTGCGTAATGGGGGATGCATAGCTGCTTTAAGTGTGGATGGGCCGACACTTCGCCGAGAGTGCCCATGATAGTTTCCGGCAAGTGGATCAGAGGGACAAACAGACGTAGGCGCTCAAGATCGTGAGGTCAGTATCGAGTCGAGTGTGGGTTTCGCATGCAGGCCCCACTACATTTACTAGATCCTGAGGACCAAATAGGAGGTCGCCCATCCAGAGGACGCATCTGACGACTTTATTAATGTGGTTGTGTGGTGTTTGCAAAGCCACCAAATAGAGGCGTGATGTAAAGACCAGGTCACGACAGTACTATCCAAGTTTTCAGAGCGATGCTTATGTTCGATAGATCCAGGTAAGCACAAGACTCGTTTATTTCTGCGAAATTTATTGCACAAGTGAACATAGAGATACAGCCCATAGATTGTAGTATGGTGGCTCCTCCCATGGGTGAGATCCACTTATAGCGTATAGAGTATACATGGGTTGTGTGAGTGATTATCGAGGGCTACAGTTTGTCAATTCGTAGACGTTGACATCTAGACTCTCGATGCGATACTGGGGATGGACCGGTTGTCTCGACATCACGCCACCATGGATTGTTTCAGAAAGAAGCTAAGTTCCTGAGAGGACTAAAGGGAATCGAGATTACTTTTGTGGGGTAAGAAATATATTGTCCTCTTAGTATGACGCTCCTCGTGGATGATGGCTTGAAAGATGTTCAAAATCATATCCGGGGTATCTAGCCTATGCAGTTGAGGTGAGAGATGATGATATGAGATTGGAAGACATTCCGGTAGTCAGAGAATTTCCAGATGTGTTTCCAGATGATCTTCCAGGATTACCCCCAGATAGAGAGATTGATTTTCAGATCGAGTTAGCCCCTGGGACATAACCGATTTCGAAAGCTACCATATAGATTTGCCCTCGCAGACTGAGCGAACTTAAGGTGCAGATGGAAGAAATGTCAACAAGGTTCGTCAATGGTACGCTGTCTCCTTGGGGAGCACCGGTTTTATTTGTGAAGAAGAAGGGATGGGAGTACGCGATTATGTATTGATTACGTAGAGTTGAATAAGGTAACAATATCGTGACCGCATCCCTCTTCCGAGGATCGATGATCTCTTCGATCGGGCCACAGGAGCTAAGGTATTCTCCAAGATCGACGGAGGTCGCTATCATCGCTTTGAGAGTTCATGATGAGGATGTTCCAAGACAAAGATTCGTGATCACGGTACGGGCATTTTGAGTTTCTAGTCATGCCATTCTCGACTTACGAATGCCCCAACCGCTTTTTATGGATCTCATGGAACAGGATTTTCAGTCTTACTTAGATCAAGCCAGATCGTGTTTATTGGACGATACACCGATCTATTCTGGGCAAAGGAGAAGAACATGCACTGCAAGGACAATTCCGCAAACATTGCGAAATACCCGGTTGTTAAACTCGCAGTGTCGGGCTGGTCGACAAAGGTCGCCTTTGGGGACACATAGTTTCGCAGAGGGGGTCTCAAAGGATCCGCAGAAGGTCTAAGCTATATCGAATTGAAACCTCCACGAGTGCTGGGCGTAGATAAGGAGTTTTCCTGGCTTCAAGGTGGTATTACCGTAAGTTCGTTGAGGGATTCTCGAAGATAGCCGCACCTTTGACTAGACTGACGAGGAAAGAGGAACCGTTTTTATGGTCAGAGGCTTGTCAGAAGAGTTTCGATGAATTGAAAAGAGGTCGACCTCACCCAAGATTACACTTCCATCGTATGTGATGGCTTTGCAAATGTATTGTGATGCCTCTGTGCAAGGCCTAGGTTGTGTGTTAATGCGTAATGACAAGGTGATTGCATATGCTTCTCAGCAATTGAAGAAGCATGAACAGAATTATCCTACACACGCACTGAAAGAAGCAAATTGCAGATTGCCTCATGATATGGAGGCATTACTTATATGGGAGGCCCGAGGATTTTTACGATCATAAGAGCTACAAGATTCGCTACGCGTAAGGAACCGAACATGAGATGCAGGGAGATGGATCGAACCGATCAAGGATTAAGGAACGCATTTTCATTGAATATCATCCCCGAAAGGCGAACGTGGTAAGAGATGCTCTAAGAGAAGACCCATGAGCTCCTGCTCGACTCGAGGGCCGGCATCTTCCGCTGACTCATAGAATTTAGGGTCCTTGGGTGAGGACTGAACCGACAGATTCGGGAGCACTGCTAGCCATATTTCATGTACGTCCCGTATTGATAGACGTGGATTAGAGAGTTTTATCTCGTGGATCCACGCATAGTGAAGTCGAGAAGTGAAGCAGAATCGGGCAACGAGGGATTCACACGAGAGAAGATGGTACCGTGGTCAGGACGCAGGTTGTGTGTACCGGATGGTATGATGGAGGAAACCCATTCCTCCGCTTTATGCTATGCATCCGGAAGCACACAAAGATGTATCATACCCTGTGAACACTAACGTGGAAAGGTATGAAGAGGGATATTGCAGAGTTTGTCTCCAGATGTCTCACATGTTAGCAGGTGAAAGCCGAACATCTAAGCCTCGCAGACACAGCCACCCCGATTCCTGAAATGGAGAGAATCACTATGGATTTTGTATGTGGATCCACCGTCACTGAATGGCCAAGGCTGATACAATTATGGGTGATCGTGACGTAATTAACGAAATTAAACGCCCATTCCTCCCCATCGTGAATAGTGGGATTCATTGGATAAGTCGCACCCACCATATCGCTAGAGAGATTATCGACCGCATGGTACGCCGCTCCATTGTTCGCACAGATCCTGTGTTTACCTCACGGTTTTCAGCTCCGCCTTACGTAATGCCCTTGCACTAAACTGCATTTTAGTACGGCCATCCACGCATTACGTCAATCCAGAGGACTATACAGACTTTGCAGGATATGCTAGTGGCATGTGTTCGAAGCTGGAGGTGAGTCGGACACCCATCTACCCTCGATGGAGTTCGCATACACAATGTGCTTATCGTGACTGGGTGATTGCATGCCCCCTACGAGGCTCTTTTATGGACTAAATGTCGAACTCCAAATTTGGCTGGGACGAGGTAGGTGAAAGGAAATTAGTGGGTCCGAAATTCGTTCGCTGACTCAGGATAAGATCAAAGTTATAAGTGATAGACCAAAATCTCACAAGACCGACGTAGTGCTATGCGGACGACGCCGGTCTGACCTAGAGTTCGAGGTGGGGACATGGTATTTTCGAGGATTTCCCATGGAAGGGCACTAAGATACCTGGGAAATCGGAAAGCCGAGTCCACTATATATCGGGCCACATGCACTGTTGAGAGGATTGAGACGGGCATATCGATCGAGCTGCTTATCCGACCTCGACGCATTCATGATGTTTTCCATGTTTCTATGTCTCGCAAGTACATACTGCACTTTCACATGTATCGACAGAGCAAACCTGGAAATACAAGAGAATTTGACATACGAAGAGGAACCAAAGGCAGATCCGACCACGAGCAAGTTCTCGCAAGAAGACTATTCCACCGTGAAGATATTGTGGAGGAGTCATTCATCAGAGGGAAGCCACTGGGAGCCAGAGGTCGGGGCGCCCATCGCACTTCAATTATTTTCCTGGATGAGGTATTTTCCTTTCCTTACTGAGTTAGTTATTCATTTCCGAGGACTAAATGTTCCTATGAGGGATGATTTTGTGACACCCCATCCCGAGAGAGTGCACAAAGACATGACACTATGTGGGGTATAAGAGCACTAAATGTCATATAGTAGTATTTGGATACTAAAATAGGAAATGATAATTTATGGAAACCTGAGAGGGTGGTAATGTAGCATAAGGGCATAATGGTCATTAAGCAAAGGATATGAAAATTTTGAAAATCAAATTAGAGACGGGCCAAAATAGAATTTCAAAAGCACCCAATACAAAGAGTTGAGGGCTATTGGTAATTAAAGGAAATGTTAAAATATTAAAATAAAATAAGAGCCAAACTTGATTCGTCTCCAAAGGGCTTTAGGCTTCAAGGGTTTTGGAGGAGAAGGAGAAGAGGAGCCAAGAGTGGTGAGAAGGAATGAAGAAGGAGGAGGAAAAGTTCAAAGATTAAAGGTATGTTTTTCTTTGAAATCAAATGTGTCTTTTGATGTTCTGTGGTTTTTGTGGTGAATTTCTATGGAGAATTGATGTTCCTGGTCTAGGGTTTTGGAAGAGATCACCTAAACCCCTAGATGTTTGTTGGGATTATGAGAGTTTTCCCCAATTGGTGTAAAGGAAGCATGAATAACCAAAAGCATGTGCTCAAAAGAATTTAAGACCTAGGGTTGAGTTCTGATTTTTTCACCAAGGGTTTTGAGGTTTGATATTCCATAGCACCACTTAAGTGTTGTGGGAGTCGGGGTTTTGTATGCATTCCATGATGTTTCTTGAGGTGTTATGTGAATTATAGATGCTTATATGAAGTGAATTGGTAGCAAAAGTGGCAAAAGAAGCAAATTTGGAAAATAATTCAAGGGACTGCTCGGTACAGAAATACTTGTTTTCCTTGTTGAGACCAGTTTTATTTTGATCATATAACTGCTCATTTCAGATCTGATTTGAGTGATTCAAAATTCTGGGTAAAATAGACTTCTAGGGAAAAAAGTTATCTGAAGGAAGTGCGTGCAAATTATAACCCTAAAGTGCCCAAAAATTTACTCAAAGTAGGGCCATGTGCAAGCCCACTTTGTCTGGTTCTCAGTACAGGGAAATGCTCCTGTTTTCCTGTTTCGACCATTTGTCGTATTTTGACCATAACTTGCTCATTTCGGCTCCGATTTGAGAGTGATTCAAGTTGCTGGTTAAAATAGACTTCTAGGGAAAAATTTATCTGAAGAGGAAGTTTAAAGCAAATTTAATCCCCCAAAGTGCTCAGAAAATGTTTCAAAGTGAAGTTGTGTGCCAGATTCTGTTACGCAAGCGAGTCATCTGTTGTGCAGATTTTATTCTGCTGGTTGAGGGCTTTAGAGAAGAAATTTTAGATTGAAAATTTAAAGAGATGTCGTGGATATATAAAGGACTGATCTGGAGTTTCATAAATTTTGAAGACCGAGATAATTTTGAGTCATAAAATCTATAGAGTATTGTTGGAAAAGGTTGGCCCTAAATATGAGTGGGTTTAGTGCTTAAGGGTAATTTGTTCATTTGGCTTTAAATGAATGTGTATAATTGGATTCATCGATTATGATTAATGTATAGTTGTGGTTTTCTTGAAAAGGTGAAAGGACTGTCGGACGAAGCGGGAGGTCGACCGGAAGCAAGCGGGATTGAGCGGTGAACAGTGAGTGAAAATGATATTTTGAAAATTGAGTTTTTAAAAGTGAATAGATTTAATGTTAAAGAGCGAAAGTTAATGGAAATGTTTTATCACGTAATATATATTTATATGTATACGTATGTATGCATATGTTAGATATTATGAAAGTTTTAAAGCGTGTAAGAATGCATATGTGTTTTTAATGATAAAGTAAATGATTTAAATGTATTTATAAATGTATTTTGAAATGTTTTCTGGAGATGGTTACCTAAACCCCCTATGGTATTATAAGGCGTATCGGCGAGGTACCTTAAGCGTGTAAGGATTTAGAGGGTAAAGTTATAGGTTACTAAGCGAGGAGGGGTGGGTAATACAGAGGTAATATCCTTGCACGTGATAGGAGTCTTCATGGCGGAACCCTATGCAAGCGTGAGTTTCTCGCGGCCAGTAGTGGATTATGACCCGGAATATTGTCCCTCACGTCGATTACCCGGAAGCGTGATTATGTTTATTCCACAGTTCCATCGAAAAAAAAAAAAAAAGAAGAAGGAAATAAAAAGAAAGTTTAGACATAAATTTTTTAAGGCTCAGTGATTTCAACTACTATAAATATTATTATCAAAGAAGAAAGTTTGATAAATCTTAGTATCATGATTTTAATTATATAAATATTATTGCTGATATATCAGAAAATATTATTTGATAATCTTTTCTTGGAGCTCCTTTAATCTAATTCTTTTCAGTATGTTTAAAAGCGTTTTTGGGACAGGCGATGCGAATAGAGACCCTCAATGGAGTAAGTGAGACATAGAGTGACAAGTATGGTTTATTATAATATAATTTTATATGTTATATATATTCGATATTTTATGTGTATATATATGTATAGTTAGAAAGAATTCATGGAGAACTGATCTGTGATGGAATGAGATTAATGAGTAGTGAAGCAGTAAGAGCTCAGAGGCCGATCTTTTGAAATAAAACAAATGCATCGTTTGAAGAAGTTTCAAATGTTTTGATGAAATGAATAAATGTGTATGTATATATTGTGTTTGATTGGGTTGTGGACGAGGAGTCCTAAAGCGGAAGTTGAAGTTGAGGATGGAAAGATTAGAAGTGTTTTTTAAATGTTTCGCGGGTTTGTAAATTTGGGAAAGTCAAACAGAGGAAACTACGCGATTTTACGAAAAATCTAAGCGTTTGAAAAAGAAAGAAAAAGAAAAAATTTTACCACTTCGCTTAGCATTATTTTCTAAAGATATGTTAAGGATTGTAAAAATTCCTCCATGGATTTTTATTTGGTATTTGAGGAAAAGTTTTATATCCATTGGAGTCGCGGGAGATCCTCGGGTTCATGAGGTTAATCACGGGTGTGGATCAGCCGGTACATGCATAATCTGGAAAGAACATTGGCAAGCGGTGATGGATTCTAAGGTACATTCGAAGAGCCTTAGATGTTGGTTTAATATTTAAGAAGGATGATATGGTTGATCGGCGTAGTTGGATCTGCGATTCGGATTATCTTTGGTGATCTTGATAAGCGTAGATCCAACTGCGGATTTATGTATTTACTCTTGAAAGCACCCGGTTAGTTGGAAGTCTACTTCCCCGATCGGCCGGTGGCTTTGTCTACGACGGAGCGAGTATATGGCGATCAGCGAGGCGATTAAAGGAGCAATATGGCTCGAGGGTTTATGATGATTTGGGTGTTGGTCGGAAAGCAGTTCACGTGTTTTGTGGCTTGATCAGGCCCGTATTATTCATTTAGCGAAGAACCAAGTTTATCATGCAGACGAAGCATATTGATGTGAGTATCATTTTTGTCGCGGGAAATCATTGAAGAAGGTGGAGTCTTAGTTCGAGGAGAAGATCAAGATAATCTGCGAGATATGTTGACTACGATGGTGACAACGATCAAGTTTAATCATTGTTTGGACTTGATGCTTGTGCAAAAGTTTGTCGCGTCGTTGAGCGCATTTGGAGCGTTGCGGCTTTTGTTAAAGAGAAGTTTGATATAGATTAGCATATTTTTTCAAGGTGGAGATTTGTTGTTTTTTTGTAAAAAAATGCAAATCCCACATCCCACATCGGTTGTGGAGTGGGTTTGCTTCCTTTTTGGTTCCTATATAAGGCCCCCCCCTCCTCTTCTCTAATCACACCTCTCCCCTCCACTTAAGGCTAATTGGAGTGTGCAATTGTTTGGGTATTTACTTTTGCCTCAATTTCTTAGGAAATTGATTTGTGGTCTTAAGTTTGTAATTTCTTTTATTAGTGGGAGTTGTTCGTTGATGCAGGGGCGGTAGGCTATTGCCGAACCTCGTTAAATTTCTGGTGTTCTTTATTTGTTATTATTTTCTGCTTTAGCTGTCATTATTTTGTATTAGTGTTTTGCGGGTATTTCCGCTGTGAGTACTATTCATATGAATAGTAACATTTGTTAATTTGGGGAAAACTAGCCCGGATTTTCCCAACAGAAGTGAATATATATGAAGGAACCTTCCTCATGCTATAAAGCCTTTTAGTGGAAGGTGAAAGAGGTTATAAAAATATTAACAGCTACACACTTAGAAGAATGACATCCAAAAAACCATTTATAGAAAATTACGGGTAGCAATTTGTGCTCATGCATTGTGTCGAAGTTAATTTAGGTATTTTGCTGCATAAATTAATTAAACTTGAACACTAAAAACAAGTAACACATTGTATAATTTATTAATTAAGTTCATTTAGTATTCAAACATTCTTATTCAATAATCAAATTGAGTTAGATTTTAGGTTGGTAGGCATACATTATTAATCTTTTAATTAACATGTTTATAATTCAATTGACTTGCTTATTAAAAAATAAATTTGAAATGAGACACAAAATGAATCAAGTAGTTTAAAGTCTATAATCAATTATTATTTGAATCTTTAAGAAGGCTGATACTCATGTTAAACTCAAATCCTATAAGTTTGAGTTTTAGGACGGATTAATAGTTTAACATGGTATTAGAGTTTAGTTTTTGGTAGGTCTAGGTTTAAGCCGTCTCTTTGTAATTTGAATGCCCATTTGTTTATTTAAAAGTCGATAAAATGACTATCTTTGGTTTGTTTGACTCTCCAAGTATAGGTACGAGGTCGACGGTTAACTTTAATTAGGAAAGTTGATTGTTTAACAGAATCAAGTTTATATAAAGTAGATTAACCCAAAATTAACCTATTTATTAAATGAATTATACGTAAAAGACAATACGAATAGGATCAAAACCCCGATTATTCAATAATCCAAACCGATTAAAGATATTTATCAAACTTTGTAATAGTATATGAGGGAATGACCAAGGTGGAGAACCCACCACCAACGAGATTTGTCTAAGGAGTAATAATAGTTGATCATTAGTCAAATGAACCAAACTTGTCATATTCATTATTATTGTGCATGATCAAACTAAGATATATTAATTTCTTCATAGCATCAATGATAAAGAGAGGCCTTTTTTGATAGTCATATTAATTTCCATGGAATAATGCCTGAAATTATTGATTTTGATTACTTCAATAACACACTATCATGATAATCAATCTGGAAACCCTATTAAAGATGATTGTAGATTTGAGTTTATTTGGATGGGTTAAGGTGTATAAATGCTCCCGATTTCTATGCGTATGTCCTATTTTTTCTCATGAACTTTTTTTTTGGTCTCAAAATATTCTTAACATTTACTATCGTAGCTTTCCAAGATCACCCTGTTAAAAAAAGTTAACGTGCATTTTAATGAGTGTTGTCCGTCAGTGACATTTTCTAACAGCAGAAGCGTGATTGAGCTACAAAAGTAAACGTTCGGATATCTTGGGACTAAAAAAAAGTTCGAGCCCTAGGAAACAGGATATATGCACAAAAGGAGAATCAAGGCATATGCTTAATTAGCATCCGTTATTTTGGCAGTCTTTCTTAATATTTTGATGGTTTTTGTTTAACAGACGTTTTAACTAGTGTTGTCCATCTGTAACATTTTCTAACAAAAGGGGCCCGACTAAGTTACAAAAGTAAGCGCCCAGTTTATGGGAGCTATAAAAAATTTCAAGTGCAAAGTGGGACATACGCACAAAAGTCGGGACATATGTGTACCTTATCCCTTATTTAAACAGAGTCTTTCTTAATATTTTGATGGTTTTTTTTATTTCTCAACCACCCTTGAGGTTAAACATATACATATCTTTAAAAGTCAGAATTGGCTTACATGTCGTCGCACCATCCATTTTTTATTCTCTGTAAATTGATCTTCCATAAATCTTCATATAAAAAAACAAATTATCTGAATAGCATATCCATTCTTGACTTCACTTTGATTCTACAGAATGTTAAATCTATACATGTTCATATGCATGCAACAACTGCGTCGAAAGAGGAAGTCACCAAATAAATTAAAAAAAGAAGAAATTTTGGGCACATTTCGTTTCTCCACGTCTGGGATATGCTTTTCTGATAATTATTTTTTTAAATGTCTCTCTCTCTCTCTGTAGTTTTATGATTTCTTGTAAAATATGTTGAAAACTTAGTTGTTATTGGGACTTGGCCTCCATCATTTTAGTAATGAGCCACCATAGCAACTATTAGGAAATATAGTCCTCATATGAAATTATTGTGATTCCTGCAACAATGATGATAAAATTCAGAGAAAGAAAACAAGAAAATGATACATAGATTTATGTGGTTTGGTAGTGTGTTCATATCCACAAGAATGATGGCTCAAACTTTCACTATTACTGAAATAGGGTTACATAAGGGGATATTTATAATAACCCTGAATATGATCAATTTATAAAAATACCTCTATACCTTGGACCATACCGTACTCTATAGTGTGGGCTTCGCCCTACACCTTAACATATTATTTCGTCTCCCGACAAAGAAGATATGCTAGAAGGGCAGTGCTGTCGCTTAGCTCTGCACTTGCCCACCCTTTTATTCTCAATATGAGTTATATGCCATAACAAAAACCAAAATCCTAAGAGCTTGAACTTTAAAGAAAATTGGTTGTTTAATATGATAATAGAGCTTGATTTAGCGAGAGGTCATGGGTTCGAGCTAGCTACCTCTCTTTTGATAATATTTGTTCCCTATTTGCATATATATTAATAAACACTTGCTTATTGATGTATGGATTCATTAGCCTTTTTAAATGAGGAACCGGGATGTTAGAAACATGGAAATCTTGATATCGAAATGATGTACATCAAAACCTAATTAAGGATTATGAAAATAGAGACTTTCCTTAATAGTTACAAGATGATTTGATCAGTAGTCTACATCTAAAGACAATCCAAGCCTCTTATCCTCATGTGCCAAAGTCAACAAATCCTTGATGATCATCTAATGTAAATAGCTTGGCGACTTGTTGCAAAGCTACTCCTTCATGCCTCCTTCATGCTTCTTCACATGAAGAGTGGTTGTAAAGGAGAACCTCCTCTTCTTCATTGGACTTAATTTTGTCCTCTAAAAAAACGTAAAAATGTATCTCCATGCCCAAAAAATGGTGAAAGAGAACTTCCAATTTGTTCATGTTTTTGAAAATTGCTTTTGAGAATAATTTTCGAAAACACAAAAACACTATTTTGGTATTTTAAAACACATTCTTATTATGAATTTAGTGCTTTCTGTGTTTTTTCATAACAAAGAAAAGGGAACCAAATGTGTTCTTTAGGTTTTCCTTGTTTTTCATAACAAAAAATAATTTTCAACAATTATAAAATATAGGTAATTTTCATTGTGCTAATTTGGCTAATTTTGTAGGGAATTAAATGAGGATTTGGCTAATTCTGAAGTAAAATATATATAGTTAAAATATAGGTAAATTGGAGATATTCTACAAAAGGGATTGATGAATTAAATAAGTGGTGACATGTGTGACAATCACAACAAAACTTCAATGGTGGTGGCTAACTTATTAGTAGAATGGCCAAGTCAATATTTTCTAAGAATCGTGTACAGTAACATATCCATATGATGAAGATGTTAGTAAACTAATATATATTTCCTTAACTTATAATATATAAGAGATCGAGTACAAGATAGTTTTGTTTTTAGTGTTAAAACTAGGGATATTTGGGGTCAAACTCCCTGTTGAGTTTGGGGTCAACTAGTGGAAGGGGCAGCGTCCCTTGGATATTTATTTATTTGAATTCCAAATTTGTAATTCCTATTTGATTTAATCTGACGGGTAAGGTGCATAAATGTCTTCGCGTTTTATGCCTATATTACACTTTGTTCTTGACCTTTATTTTTGATCCTAAAATACCACTAACATTTACTTTCGTAGGTCAATCATACCCATGCCGTTGAAAAAGGTAATAGATGGACAAATACCCGATAAAACCCTCTTAAACACTCTACACATATAGAATTTGATGCAGCTATCCTTTGTTTTTTTAATGAGATGGACATGTACAACCACTAAAAGAAACATTTAAGGATATCTTAAAATCGAAAAAAAGTTCAAGAGCAAAATAGGATATATTATAAAACTCGGAGGCATTTATATATCTTATCCTGTTCATACGAAGAGCATATTTCTTTATAATGTTTGAAAATAGGCCACTAGTATTTTGATATATGGTTTCTCAATCAACCTTCATGTGGGGAAGTACATACATTTTGTGATCAGACTTGGCTTTCATGTCGCCGCATATATATTTTAATTCTTTGAAGACTAATCTTTCAAGAAACTTCACATATAACAAATTATCTGAATAGCATATCCATTCTTCAGCTATTTATTTGTTTATTCATAGGGTATTGACCCATATTTGTTTAATGACCTATAGTTATAAATTATTGTGAAAGTCAGGTTGGTAGATGCTTAGTGTGTTTGAAAGTTCAGCTGGATCACCATGAAATTACGTGCTCTCATCTTTCTGCCTTTTGTCTTCTCTTGTCCAAAATTTGGAAAAAAATAGGTTGATGATGAGAAAATAGAAAATAATTTAATGTTATTTAAAAATAAAGAATATTTTTAGTTTAATAACAAAAAATAGATGCTGTTTTTCTATTTCTAAAAATAGAAAATAAGATGTAGTCAGATAATATTTTTGGGATTTAGCATGTATTGTTAAAATACCAAACAAATATTTCACGGGGTATGATTAGTTTTAGGGGCATTAAAAAAATAAAGCTCAACATTCAATCAAATGGTAAGATAGATTTCCTATCGAGGAGGCACAAATGACCCTTCGGCATCATGTGGCTCCGCTTTTAGGGGGGCAAATGACCCTTGGACATTATGTGGCTCCGATATTGCTATGACACCTTGTCCGATCAAGTTTTGATACATATTAAACGGTCAATTCTCTCTAAAAGATCAAATTTATAGGATTTAGATTTCATATGAATATCGTGATCCATAGTAAATAGTTTATCAACTCCATGTTTGTAAGCTTGTAGAATTTAGGTTATAATATTTAAGAGTGGCATGCCAATATTTTTTTGTCAACTTTTTTTTAAAGTTAAAAATACACATACATAATTTTTAAACACAAAGTTGGTTTACATGTCGCCGCACTCCTTTTTTTTAATTCCATACATTGAATATGGTAATAAAGCCTTTCATATATCCAGACCAGACCATATTTTAATCTCAAAAATCAATCTTAAAAAATATGTTCACATAAAATATAAATTAGGTTAATAGGATATCCATTCTTCAGTTACTATGATGCTCTCAAATATATATATATATCCACCACCACTGCATGGAACATGGCACCAAAGTCATGTGGACCTTTCGACATATATCTCTAGGCCACATGAAAGAAACTGAAAAGAATCTAGACCTGTTTGTTTGTTCTTGAAACATTTGGTAGTTTTTAAAAACAGTTGGTTTTTAGGTGTTCTTTCGTAGAAAATATGAAGAACAGTTTTTCTCTGAAAACATGCATTTTCATAACATGGAGAACAAAAAAAACACCATCTCTTTTACCAAACCGTGTTTTGACTACTTTTTTGTTCCAAATAACAAAAAACTGTTCTAAAAAACAATAATAAAACAATTCCTAATTTTTTTTGTTATTCGAGTTGGAAAAACAAAATTCAAGGGCACATGCACTCATGTGATTAATATATATATATATATATATAATATATATATATGTATATGAAATATTAACTGGAATTATAATAATATCTACTCTTAAGTTTTAAATCTTGGTTCCTCCTTTTCTTATACGAGCCTAATGTTTTAAATCAATTGAGTTAGGCTTATTGACATTATTATTATTAATTTTTTTTAAAATTTTTTAAATTAGGTATTATTGCTCTATGTTAGTTAGTCCTCGATCCACTTGGATGTTGTAGGCTTGCCAGTTGGTGGTATATTTGGAATTTGTTGAAATTGATTAACTTTAATGGCCCAGGGCTCCTCCTTTGCATTTGTCTCGTCTTACCTTTTTTTTTTTTTGTCATTTGTTTGATTGAATATATATACGTGTCTTTTCTTAATTTGATTGGATATACACGTGTATGGACTTATCCAAATTACTTTTAAGAAAAGTCGGACTGAAAATTAAAGGGTCCTGAATTTGGCAAAGTTATGTTATCTACTTTATAATAACTTGTAAATATGATTGATTTTGAGATTTAAGGGTCATCATCACTTTAAAATAGGATTGAAAAAAGTCTGATTAAATGACAACAAGAAATTTTTACTCTTTTGAAGTGAAATTATTATTTATAAGAGACAACTAATTTGATCTAAACTTGATTATATAATAGTATGTAGCTCATGTTGTGGGAAAAATATGTATAAAGGAAAGGAGCAAAGGCCATCTACAAATCTCGATGGGAATTAAGTATGGTACAAGATATATGAGTATTTTTATAATTTTATTATAGTAGAGTTATTATAAAATATTCTTCTATATAATATGTTTAATGATAGTGAAAATTTTAATCATCGTTTTTGTGGATGTAGGAACATTATCGAATTATGTAAATTTGTATGTTTGTTTTTTCTTATTACAACAATACTCAATCCAAGTTGATGGAACACTTGTACTTTGAATTCGAGTCATATTAACTTTTCATATAAAAATCTTCCATCTTAGAACAACGTGATCAAAGTAGAAAACTACCACCCGACATGAGATTTGTTAAGTCGTAATATAATATCTGATCAATTAGGTGCATACAACATGCATGCATGTATGGCCTTTTGATAGTCATATTTCCAAGGAATGCATAAAATTATTGAATTTGATTGTCTCAAAATCAAGCTATCATGCATGATAATCATTAAAAGCAGGTTTTGAGTTTTCTTGGATGTGTAAGATTTCAGCCAATTCTACACGTTAATTTTGGGCAAGCCCCTTATAAATACGCATATAATGGTTGGGATAAGGTGCTGGAAATGTCAGAGTTTTCACATATGTCCACTTTATCCTTGAACTTTTTTTTTCAACCTTAAGGTACTGCAACGTTTACTCGGTAACTCATCCATGCCTATCATGTAAAAAAAGTCACAACTAACTAGGTTGGAAACTCTGACACGTGTGGAGTGTTTAACGGGTATTTTAATGGACATTTGTCCACTTATGATATTTTTTAATGACATGAGCATGATTGAGCTATGAAAGTAAACGTTAGGGATATCTTGGGACCGAAACAAGTTTAAGAACAAAGTGAGACATACGAGCAAAACTTGAGAGCATTTGTGTACCTTATCCTTACAATGGCTTCAAAAATTTGTTCCATCACCTTGGTTCCAAAGTTCTTAATTAAAGCAGGACAATCAATCTGGAAACCCTATAAAATTATTGTAGATTTGAGTTCATTTAGTTGAGTCTTTTAATATTTTGAAGGGTTTTCATTTTCCTTTACGCTTTGAAGTTAAACATATAAGAAATGGTGAACATGTCGTCCTACCACCCCCATTTTTTATTCTCTTTAAACCAATCTTCAAAATCTTCATATTGAATACAAATTATATCTGAATATCTTATCCATTGCCACAAGTACTAGGTCCCCATGTCATCATCATTGCATTCAATGGCGAACCGAGAAAATAAGTTAAGGGGACAAAAACACTAGGATTATATTTGGTTTTGGAAAAGTACTATGGAAAGTGAAAGATTCAAATATGACTAAGCAACTAACCAAGAGGGAGTGAATTGGTTTCTCAAAACTTTTCGCACAATAACAATAAATCTTTAATTTAAATGCAAAAACAATAAATTAAAGAGATAAGGATAGAAAACGAAAACCGAATTTATAGTGGTTCGGCTGCCTTGCCCTACGTCCACTTCTCCTCGACACTTCAATAGGTGAGGTTCCACTAGTGTGAGCTCAACTTAGAGCTTCTTTCTTTACACTTGGATTATGGCTCCAATGGCACCTCTTCCAGCTATGCACACTTGAAGTTCCAAACTCCAATCCCGAGCCCAGTTACACTTGGATTTTGGCTCCAATGGGCTCTAGCAATTTCTTCAAGCTATACACACTTGAAGCTTTCTCACTTAAATGCTGTGAGACACTCTCAAGCTTTCAAGATCTTTCAAATACAACTCAAGCTTTGATGAACACAAAGGCGCACTCTAAAATATGCAAATGTAATGAATGCACTCACAAACTTAGTTTGAGAACTAATACACAAGAGAAAAGATGGTTGAAAGCAAGTGTGTTGTTTTACAAATGATCCCCCACACTCTATTTATAGAGTGGGATTTTGGGAACTGTTCACTAGCCGTTTTACTGTTCACGAATTGTTCACTAGCAGTTTTACTGTTCATGACAATGTTCACTAACCGGTTTACTGTTTACTAGCCGTTGGCACTGTTCACTAGTTGTTAGCACTGTTCACTAGCCGTTGTAAAAATCTTGTTCACATATCTGTTGTTCATGTATACGGTACTGTTCACATATACGGTACTATTCATACGACCATTTTTTTTTTCTTTAAATGTTCATTTTTAGATTTATTTAATCTAATTTTTTATGCCTAAACCCATGTTTTCAAAAGATATGTAATTTTTTAGTTTGAAAACCAGAGTTTGTAAATAATCATGAATTAATGATGATATCTAAAGTGCACGGTACATTCACCTTACATGATTCTAGCTATCAAAATCTCTTCACTTCATACTTGAGCTTGGAATCTTGGTTACTTGTCATCTTGGTTTCTTTGATTTGAGTGAACTTCATTTCCAAGTGCTTGATCCCAGCTTCATCGTGTCATCTTTTAGCTGTATTATCTTCATTTGATGCTTGATCAATTTCAACCTGTCACTCAACTCAATTTAACCATTAGTAACTAATAACCTTGGTTTGTTATCATCAAAATCTCAACGAGAGGTATCCTTGGGCTAACAAAAAGAAAAAATGTTAATTAAGGAAAGTGCTTTTATCATGTTTAGTTGTCTATTAAAAAAATTTAGGTTGTGTTTGGTTATTGAAAAATACTAAAGAAAGAAAACAAATCTTAAGGAAAATAATTTTGTCTCATAATTTAAAAAAAAATCAAATATAAATAAAATTACTTAGAAATTTAAGTGTTTTAGAATTATTTAATCTTTATATTGATGAGTTTAAATAAATAAAATTGATTTGAGGCAACAAATAAAAATATCATATGGAATTTAATTCTATTTTTATATTCCTTCATTTTTTTTTCTTCATATTTTCTTTCCTTTGATTTTCCCTCAAATTTTCCAGAACCAAACATAGCTCTAAAAAAATCAAATATAAATAAAATTACTTAAAAACTTACCAATTCTTAAAATTATTTAATCTTTATATTAACCAGTAAAAATAATAAATTTTGATTGAAGTAGTAAATAGAAAATATGTGACTTAATACTATTTTTACTTTACTTAATTTTTCTTTCCCTTGCCTTTTCTTAGCATTTATGGGAATCAAATATAGCACGGATTAATTCTAGTGGGGAGAAAATTAAGCATAAAATCACTTAAATAATTTAATTAACAAGAATTATATTTTACTTTGATTCAAAGTATATGGGTTCAAAATCTTAATATAAATATTTTTTTTTCCAAAATTTCAAGGGGCATTTGCCCACACTAGCTTATAGCATGTACGCTAAATACGGTTAATCCGATGACCTTTCCGGTTTATCTCTTCTTTGATTGGATATACAAACTTTGAAAAAGGACTTATCCAAAAATCCTTTGAAGAAATAAAGATATGGTGGAGACCCACCAGCAAGAAAAGGTTTTCTTAGGAGATATCTTGTGACGCTCTAAAACTCGGGGGTTCGTTGACAACCCGTCAACCTGCGGAATAATCGTGGATGTCGAGTAACCGGACACCACTCATAAAAAATCGGGCAGAGTCTTCTTTGTACCGGGATCTCTACCCAAATACAACATGTCCCAAACAATTAACAATGACCACACAGGGTCCACATGTGAGTAAAATAATGGCCACTTAATTTGCATCAATACTCATCAACATATATCCCAACCAAACATATTACATGGATTGAAGTTTTTACATTACTCTTAATTCAACATATATTAAAATTTAGAGTTCTAATACATGTTATGCAAATCAATACCAAGCCACAATGCATTTCTTCTAAAATCGGCCTCTAGCGGCGCGGAGTCATGTGTACACTCCATGTACCTGAAATGGTGATTCCTCGACAGGGTGAGCAAAGCCCAGTAGTGATAATTTCCTACATGGGTTACTCCCCACCTAAGTGCACATGTCATGACAAACAATCACATTTAAGCAATTTCATGAACCTACTCGAATGTCTACATGCCCAAACCCATGTCTCGAGTCTCACCGACTCCCTCACATATGCCTAAGCCGAATGCGAGTAAAATAATCAGTTTTCAAAACAAAAGCTATTTGTTCTTGAAAACACACTATCGAGTTTTGGTAAAATATTAGACAACCCTCCGAGGCGAATTGCTGGATATTTCTCCGAAACAATCATGGTCCTCATCCGAAGTGATTTGTTGGACAACTCTCCAAAGCAATTCTTCGGAAAATCTTCCTTGAAATTCATTTCACAAACATTTTCGTTTTTCTTTCAATTTCATGTCATACCTGCATACTCCCTAATGATACAGGGTGCCCGTGTATGAATTCATGATGCCAATCCCAAAAAATTTATGCTAATATATTCACATGCATATATTAACATAATTTACTCACAACAATCATGTTATTCTATTTTCACATCAATAACACCAAAATTAGCTAACATGGGCTAATTAGCAACCTGGCTGTTATTTTAAAATCACTCAACATCATAAAAATTCACACAAAAATATTCACATTACTATTCACATGAACAGTGAAACCCTCGGGTGCTTGCTTGTTCCTTTCCCACCTAAATAGGAATTTTCTCACTGAGTTCAAAGCTTTTGAGGCCAGAGATTTAATTAAAACAAGCCTCAGAACATTCTGACCATTTACATGGCTCTTAGTAAGAATAGCATAAGTAGGAAAGATCCCTACCTCTTGGAGTTGTCGGAACTCCACCAAATTGAATCCGCATTCTTAGCCCTCGCCCTTAGAACAACTTTACTTTTGCTCCATCGAGGCAGAAGCGGTCAGAATGGCAATCACAGAGAAGAAGAGCACACCTTATGCTTGACGGGTGCAAATAACACAAGTTTTTAACAAGTTTGACCAAGTTTGATCAACCAATAGTAGGTGGGGCCAAGTTGACTTTTTCAAGGGTGAATAATTTTGGGATGACTAAGACACCATTTTGTAGGCCTCGTCGATACGAGTTCATAGACGGGTGGAACGTTAAAATCAGACTTACGAATAAGAAGTTATGGCCCTGGTAAGTTCAAACAACAATATTTTATCAGTTTTCAAGTCAGCCTGGGAATTTTACCCGAAAACAACCCTAGGCTCTATATAAGTCTAGTTTTGGATGCCAAGTGAGGATCAACCCGAGAGAAAAATCCCAACCAGAAAACCCCGAACTAGGTCGTTTTGACCCATTTAAACGATCGGGTTTCAGCGTGGGCAGATTAAACCACCACTCACATATCTTGACTTGAACCGGGAGCGCCACCACGGATGATCTTGGCGTAAAATTTCATGGCCAACCCGCGATAAACCTTGGTCAGTACGTGACGCGGTTGCCATGACTTAGGTCGCGGGATTTTTGTATTTTTCGGCCGCCGGTAGGCCATACCTCATTCCACCATTTTGGACCTTTGAACTCATTTGCGTGGTCCTTTTCTCCGGATTCATCACCGTTTGAAGATACGGCCAAAGAAACAAATTCGGTCAAGCGTTGGATCGAGTTTTCGTTACACCCGCGGCAACCTTTGGACCAAAGTAAGGGTACTGTTGTGTTTCTGGTCTCTTGGGCTTTCTATTGATGTGGTTTGTGATTTTTTTGGAGCGTACGTTTGGTTAGTTTTTCCATTTTTGGGTCATTTAGGGTAATTGCAGGAATGTGGGACCCGAAGTGAGTACGATTGGTCAAGTTTGGCAAAATTGAAGATGGATTAGTGAAATTGGATGTTTTTATGAATTATTGGACAGTTCAATTTCAGGAAATTAGCTCCCGGGTGAAAAGCCCCAATTTTGGGTACCAGGCCTATAGGGCACACTACATAATTGGATATGTCGGAGTCTAATTTAGATAGTTTCATAGTCCTAGAAATTATTCTAAGACATTTGGGGCATCGCAATGTCTTTGGTTTGGTGTGGAGCCTAAATGGTATTTTATTAAATTACGGGCCTCACGGCCGAGCTTGGAGGCGATCTGCGGGAGCGGGGCGGGTATACGTAGTACGTAGTGGTTTACATGTTTAAATGCTTTGGGGTATTATTATGATATATAATTGTGGTTAATTATTATATATATAACTTATTTGGTCGAACGGTTGATTATGCGTAAATATAATTATCGGTTTTATATAAATAAGTTATCATTTCATGTGGATTTTGTCAACATTTTAAATATTTGGAAATTTTACTGAGGTTCATGGATAAATTTGTATTTAAACACTTGGGTACATGGATTGAGGTTTTAAACCACTTTGAAAATTTATTGATGTAAGGAATGGATTTTGAGATTATGATTTTAAGCATATCAAATATTCTTATAGTTTTTGTGTCTTAAAATTGGATATAATTCGAATACTTTCATTATGGTATTTCTCAATTTGAATGAATCGATGAATTGAAATTCATCGATATATTTGATTAAGTTATTTGAAATTGATTGATAAATTCTTAAATTATAATATAGTATCGTTGGAAAAATATATGTGAGTAAGGATACTGTGTTGGTCGTTATATTATAATACAGTATCCTTGGAAAAGCATATGTGAGTAAGGATTCATCCACGGTGACGTGAGGTTGCCACGTGATGGCCGGGTGTACCTGGAGGTTTATTAGTTGCCACGTGATGGCCGGGTATACCTGGAGGTTTATTTGTTGCCACGTGATGGCCGGGTCTACCTGGAGGTTTATTTGTTGCCACGTGATGGCCGGGTTTACCTGGAGGTTTATTAGTTGCCACGTGATGGTCGGGTGTAACCACAGGTTTATTAGTTGCCACGGTGTCGTGAGGTCGGGCGTACCGACGGTATATGATGAACATATGGTACGGTATATGATGAGTATATGGTACGGTATATGATGAGTATATGGTACGGTATATGATGGGCATATGGTACGGTTTATGATGCGTATATGGTACTAGCTTATGATGGGAAGATACGGTATATGATGTATGGTACGGTTTATGATGAGCATATGGTACGGTATACGATGGTATAAGGATACGTATATGATGGGTATGCGATGGGTATATGGTACCTAAGATATGACGGGTATATGGTACTATTTATGATGAATATATGATAATGCATGATGGGTATAAGGATACTTATGATGGGTATATGGTACGGATTATGATGAATATAGTTGCATGGTATATAATTGAGATATGATGCAAGCATATGGAATGGTATATGACGAGTACATGGTACCTAAGATATGATGGGCATATGGAACGGTTTATGATGAGTATATGGTACCGTGTATGATGGGCATGTGGTACGGCTTATGATGAGTATATGGTACGATTTATGATGAGTATATGGTACGGTATATGATGGGCATATGGTATGGTTTATGATTATATATGGTATGCAGTATATGATGAGTATATGGTACTAAAGATATGATGGCATATGGTACCGTGATATGGTACGGTTTATGATGAGATATATATGGTATATGATGGAGTATATAATGTACATTGTCATTTTACTAAGAGATAAACACTTCAATATTTATGATCATTTTGGTTTCATGATTATTTGTACGACATGAGGTTCATACACATTATGCTCAATTTTTATATTGTGAATAAATTCAGGTTATAATTTCGGTTAAATTTTGAGCGTGGATTTCATATTGTTAACTTGGTATAAGTCGGGTTTGTGGAACAGATTTTTTAAACTGGGAACTTTGCAAAGAGCACGTGAAGTCTTGAGAAGGGAATATTTGAAAATAAAATATTATTTCCTATAATTATGCCACTAATGAGATTTATTATCTCACGTTTTATTGTTTTAAATATGTTCCTGAGACCGTGCAATTTGTGAGACTACCTCACGCCTTCAACGTCACTGCTCGCGGCAAACAAGCAGATTCTATCGATTCCATCTGCCTTTATTTATCGACTTATGTGTTTCATTTGTAACCCCAAATTCACAAACATTCTAGAATGCTCGATTTAGTATTGGAACTCATATGAGTCCTTACATGTGGGTTCGTGGTTGCGACCTACATTTATGATAGGTCGCTTGTACTCTGCTGTTGTGGACTTTATTATGTCGCTTGCGGCATGTGTTTACTTTTTAGGCGGGTTCCTTTCTGCATTCCCTGGGGTGGATCGTACAATGGAACTCACTAGCTAGACCAATTCGTGAACCCCGAAGTGGTATCCCGGTCGTCCCGCCACCCTTTCTCTAAAAATGAAAATGCTCACCATTGCCCACTGCACGATTTTTTTAGGTCTCAAATGAGGAAGATGACACTATTGCATTTTTTTGTCTTATTCATTAACACCTTTAATCTACTTATGTCCCATTTTGTCTTGATTTTGACACTTGGCATAATTTCGGTCATTCATTTCATTCTCTCACTACTCATGCAATATGTGTCACATGTAAGCGCGTAGTAGGTAACTTTGTCACGTCACTTGTCTTCAAACCCGTTTACTGCACGACACTTAAGGTGCCACTTAAAAACGCGAATTCGACCGTCACTAATTTAAATTCGACGTAGTTACTAGATTTCAGAGACGATTTAATCTGAACTGCTTCGTCATCCGAGATCTAGAAAATTTTCGGTTTTGACCGAATTACTTATTTATCCTTTTTTTCGTAATTGAATTTTTCTGGTCTTATATATCTCATGTTGGATTACTACTAACAGATATATTAATTCTTACAAGAATAGTATAAGAATTAATTGGAAAGTTATCGTAATATTGTGAAGTCTTTTGTTTAACGATCAGATAATTTTTAATAATGATAAACAATTAGTTGAAAATTTACAATGAATTGGCAGGTAAATCAGCCATTGCACTAGAAAAGAAGATAAGTTCAAGGGGCTAATATATATCCTTCTGGATAATTCTTTATTTTTGAATGATGCAATCTTTGTAACAACTTGACCCGAAATATTGGGAGCTGACTTGAAAGGGATTTTTGTGAGACTATGATGAAGATGTAGTGAGGATCGTAATGATCCGAACCCTTAGAGCGCACTCCAATTTGATTTGTTTATATATATATATATATATATATATATATATATATATATATATATATATATATATATATATATATATATGTGTGTGTGTGTGTGTGTGTGTGTGGGTATTTAGAGTTTTTGTATTATGTACTTGAAAACCGCAATCAATAAAATATTTTTTCTGTCCGTGGATGTAGGTAAGATTGCTTGAACTAAATATCTGTGTTCTTATTTTTTTCTTGTTTATTTTGATGTGTTTATCTTAATCATATTTAATCATCTTTTATATGATTTTAGATTTTCATGAAGAGGATAGAAAGAAGGAGAACTTTCATCCCCTTGTAACAATTAACCCTTTAATTTTATTTTCATTTTATAAGTGAATTTAAATATTTGTACACTTCATAGGTGTGAATCATATCGATATTATAGATTCATTTTAGAATGTTCGTAAGTACGATTCTAACAATTTTGGGGCCCAACATGAGATATCAACCCTATAAGTTTTGAAATTATGGATTTTGTCATTTGAAGAGAAAACTTTCAATAACATTTAAGAATGTCTCAAATCCAACCTTTCCAAGTGTGAAAAAAACATATCTTGAAATTAGAATTTGCTTACAAGTCTAACATGACATAATTTTTTAATTATTATTTCAAGACCAATCTTCCGAATAAACTTCACATAAAAGACAAATTAATTATCTCGATTAGCATATCCATTCTAATCTACTTTGATTCTCTCATGATATATGTCAGGCTATGTATGTTCATATATAGGCAACACTGCATAAAAATATACTTCAAAGAATGCATAATTAATTAATGCATGTCTTTAGTTGAAGGTCTCTGTGAAAACTACTATAGTCAAACGAAATAAAGGAAATATATAGCTTGTGTCACTCAAGTTAGAAGTTTACCAATAAAAAAATGAAAATTTTTTAGCACACTTTGATTCTCCAAATCTTAGGATATGTTTTTTTAACAAAAATTTTAAGGTTATTTTTGTTTACCTGTAATTATAAATGTTTTTTGTGTCCGACTATGAGACTATGAGGTGTTTTGAGTGGGCCTAAACATACATAATAGATGTTTTTAAGTCATATCACGTTAAGAGTGGACCCGTGCATATATGGAAGATACCTTTAAGTCATCACAGCCAAAGTAATCTCTATAATGAAATGAGAGAGATAATAGATTAGATAAAAACTATTATACAGATGATCTAGGGATTTGACTGAGACTGCATAAACAATTATCTCACCTATAATTGTAAAATATTGTGGAAGCCCGGTTGGTGATGCCGAATTTGTTTGATAGTCAGCAGCACTAGAACTGGTCAACAACACTAGCATTCACCACCACCACATGTATCCATCTTCCGCATTTTTCTAAATGTCATTGTGTTATTTATAATAATTTAAGAAGTATGGTCTAAAGAGTCCTTAAGAAATGACCACCTACCGTATTCTTTCAAGAATCAATTAATCATGTGTACCATGAAATTATGAATTTTAGGTACTTGTCTCATTCCTGTTTTAATTGTTGTGCATGTAATGAACCAAATAAAAATTATTTTTTAAAGTTAAAAGAACATAACAATAGCCCTTAACCTCAAGTCGTAAAAGAATGAGATGGGAAACGAGAGTTTCCGATTCGAATCCTTGTAAGACTAGAATACTAGACATGATACTATACAACATGATAAGTAAAATGAATAGAAAAAAGAAAAGAAAGAAAGAGAACATAACATTAAAATAGTTTATACAAAGCTGTTAGAGATTTTTACGCGGCTCAATCCATTTTGTCTTCATATGGTTGGTTATAAATGAAAGAAAATCATTCTACTATGTCATAGAAACATTCCAAATATTAAAAACTAAATACATAAAATAGTTGTTTATTTTTTTAAAAATGCAATTATTTGATTTAAAAATAAAAAATAAAAATCGTGTTTTTCCAATTCTCTATTTACACGACTTAATCGTTTAACTACTATTAAATGTTTCTCATTTTCCTCACATCTCTATCTATTTTACATAATCTTCATAAATCTATTCGTGATCTCATAATATTTTTTATTGCAATATAAAGCATTTATAGAAAATCTCAGAATTTAATAACATATCAATTTTGAAATTTTTTTCTACAATATCTTTATAAAAAAGAAATTTATACTAACTAGAATTTGAGATACTTTTCAATGAGTTACAAAATATCGACAAAATAAGGCCTTCTAGATAATCATTTTAATATGAAATTGAGCAAATTATTGAACTTGATCACTGACATACACTAAAAATGAAAATCATCGCATGGAGTTCTATAACTAATTTGTGGGGTTTTTCCATTAAATGTCATCTATATATTTAGAGGTTAATTGAAGATCATGGAGGAAAATTGTGGATTTGGGATCTATTAGCCAAATGTTTATTTTAAAGTAGAAGCAATAATATTATCCATGATTGGGAATCCTAGGTTTTAGTTCATTTGAAGAGAATATTTTTAAAAACATTTAAGGACCTACCAATATTTTGAGTGGTTTCTCGGACCAACCTTGGACAAGTAAATAATCTTCTCGAGGTCGACCGTCTACTCATGTCGCTCAAAACATTATCCCATTTTAAATCTCACAAACCAATATTCTTTCCAAAAATTAACCCTCATATAAAAATACAAATGATTCAATAGCATATATATCCATATTCTTCGCCTACTCGTGATTCTCTCTCTCAAACAAAGCACACATCAGGTTCACATTTATGCAACAAAGCATAGAATAATACAAGCCATAAAGGAAAATGTTTGATGACACCATCACCATTTCCAAAAATAGAAAGTTTTTAAGGGTAAACTTGGAAAGTGTGTTAAAATGACATAAATACCTACCACCACTTCTTCCTCCCTGTAACCCGCCTAAAAAATCACTACTTATAAAATTATGGTGACTTTTTTGCCCGCGGTGTCATGTAGCAACACCCAAGAAAGAATATACACTAACTGGAGCTTTTATTTGTCTCATAACTTTCTTTGTTTAAAAAAGTGAATGAAATTAGTAAAAGGTTCAAACCGGGCAGAATGAAATTATTACTTCATTCAAATGGTAAGAGTGGAGAAGTCAAACCTTGGCATTCCAAAGAGCTACGCTCAAGTCTCTCCTCTTTTATATAATGGTCTTTCAGATAGAAGATCAAAAGTTTCTATGAGTCTCTGTTACCCTTCCGTCTTTCTTTCCATTTGAGATAGATTAAACTCATTTTTTAGTTCATCGGAATGCAGCAAAGTGCTTTGCTAAGCGCTTGTGATGCCCTAAAATCCCAGTGTCTCGCGACAACCAACTGTGGAATACAGGATGCTCGGGAACCCGACACCACCATGAAAATCTTGCAGCCTGCACTGGGAGCTCTCACCCATGGTATCAAAACCCGCCCCAATTAATTCCCATAATGACCACATAGGGTCACATGAGTAAAATTAGGGACTCAACCCGAGTTTTCCAACTCCTCTGGGACCTCCACACTCTGCTGATCTAAAAAACCCTTTCATTTCTTTAAACTTTTTAAAAGTGAATCCGTAGAGCGAATTCATTTATACAATTACGTTTTCCATTAAAATCTTATGAAACATGGTGGGACAAATACTTTTTTTTTTAAACATTAAACCTTTATAGAAAATCGGGAAGAGTCTCGCTTCTGATATGTCCCAATTTACAACACCTGTAATAAAACAATTTAATTTACTCCACATCCAACAATGGAACATCAAGTCCACCACAACCAATTTAAAATCATTTTCTTTTTTTAAAACCTATATACATTACAAAATAAAGGTGTACAAGTAGTTGGCTTAAAATAAAACTATACATTTTCAAAAGGTCGTCACGTGGAGGCGAGTGTCACCGGGCCCGAGGATGCTCGAACTCGCACGTCGCCGCCCTCGAAAAATTTATGAAACATTTGGAAAAAGGGTGAGCTAAAGTATTTGAGAGTAATAAATTATAGGAAAATAATGTTTCCAGATATAGTTCAAATACAATGTGTAAAACAATTGTATAGAGATCTCATTTCCATAAACATTTACTTTGCATTCTTTTCCTTTCTATTCAAATACAATTCTTTTCCTTTCTATTCAAATACAACGTGTAAAACAATTGTATAGAGATCTCATTTCTATAAACATTTACTTTACTTTCTTTCATATATTCAAATACAATGTGTAAAAAACACCAATATCTTTCAATACTCTCTTCCTTTTGTCCATCATATCCAATGGAACCCGCCATCGTTAACCACCATTGGTCTATGAAAGAACTCAAGGAAACAGCCTACTTTATCACCGATGGCCCAAAAGGAACCTCCCAGAAATTGCTCTCACCGTTAACCACCGCTGACCCATGAAAGCAACTCTACAAGGAAAACAAATTTTACGTATCACCATGTGGCCCAAAAGGAACCTCCGATAAATCGTGTTTTCTTTCTCGTATTTTCACGTGTAATGGAAATATGCATCACTCTTCCCTTCCTCTAAAAAAATCCTAACCTTTCCGCGCCATGCACGTAAAGCAATTTTAGGGACTTTCTTTTTAAACTTTCTTTGCAACATGTGGTAACCAAGGATTCAAACATTTCATATAACATGTATATATAAAATATACATTCATAAAACATTTCATTTCATATGGAAACTATAATCATAATTTATGAAACTATGGGAAACCATAATCATTTCATATTTTCTCAACATAATTTAAAAGTCAAGAAAAACTACATTTCTTTTTTCATTTGAATATTTATAACATTATGGTATATGAAAAACATATACATTGGTGTAAAATGATTAATATATATATATATATATATATATATATATATATATATATATATATATAGAAGATATAGTATGGTATAGTTTGCTAAACATTTACATTTTCCTCACTCTTAAGTAAGTATATTTAAGCCATTTTTCTTCCTTTAAACAAAACTTCCCACTTCCACCCTTGTCCTTATCACTTCCTACAAGATACATTATCCATAAAAACCATTAACATCCATACCTTAAACTTCTGTTCAATTAAAACCATTAACTATACTATACTTTCAAAGAACCCTTGTAAAACCCTCTAAACTCTTATTGAATGTTATAATAGTAGTTATTGAACTGATTGAGGTCTAATGATAGTTGGTGGGTGGATTAGAATGAGAATCAGCTCTGACATCATTTCTGGGCATGAAAGTGAAAATTCTAAAAATTGTAACGGGGTGCCCTAATGAATAGTGATTTTTTTTTTTTTCTTATTTTATCCGATGGAGGGGCTGCAAAGGGATTTATGAAAATTTCAGTTCCGGCACTTTGAACCGATATTTAGAAGATAATGGGAGATTTAAGAATAGTGACGGGATCAAATTTGGAGTCATACGAAATTTTTCTAAATTGAGCCGAAATACTAAAAAGGTCTGGAATAACCATAAAGACTACTTAAACTGAAATAAAGTGAAACGGAGTCCGTTTGGATAGTTTCCGTGATTCAACGTAATTCTGCACACGCTATTGTCCGATATCGCATTTTAATGATTTTAAATCTGATTTCGTAAGATTTCAGAGCCTGAAATTGATCGTGAAGGATTTAGTTAAAATATTTTATGTTCAAATTTAAATATAGACTAATTATAGAATATTGACAAGATAATTGATATAAAAGAAAAGGCGAACCGAGATAAAAATCACATAATGGAGATATTTAATTGTACTAGCCAATCAAAATCTTTCTTAATGGCTAAGTTATGATTTAAATATTGCAATGACTTGGTCTCATGGGAATGACCAATGTGAAGCTTGATAAAAGAGTAATTCACTTTAAACCAACCAATGATATTTTGTTACTTAAGGCACTTTTGGAATAATATTTTAAAGTCTAAAATTTGGGGATTTAAGTGTCAAAAGAGGGGATCACGTATAGAGAGGAAAGAAAGGAGAAAAGAGAGAAAAGAAAGGTTAAAAGGAGAAAGAGGAGAGGAAAATAGGGCAAAGTGGTAGAGGTGAATTTTTATTTCTTCAAGCCTGTAAGTGAGCTCCAAGTGAATCAAGGAAGAGAAGACAAGGAAACCCAAGAAACAAGCAAGTTTTTCATAAAAGTTGATTTTATGTTTTTCATGCCTAATGACTGATTTTCTTGTATGGATGTTAAATTAGTGCATTTAGGTTGAATGATGATGATTTTGAGATAAATTGAGAAAGCCATGGATTAGATTAGGTTTTGACAAATCATGAATGAATGGTTAGGCTTGATGTAGACTTCTTTGTGTGATATGTTGAATAAATGCATCAGGATTTAAGTGTTTAGAGAAAGAAAAATGGAAGAGAAACACAATTTAAATTTTGGGCAAAGTGCCTCGGTACAGAAATGTCCTGTTTTCTCTGCTTTGACCGCTTTGGTATTTTGGCCATAACTTTGCTCAATTTTGATCCGATTTGAGGATTTAAGTGGTTACGTAAAGGACTTGGGAAGGAGAACAAAACTTAAGAAAAGGTATCAAATTCTGATCCTAAGTGGCCTAAATATTCACTAAAGCAGGACCATGTGCAAGCCACCTGTTCGCTTTTGAACATAGATTAGCCCGGTTATTTGACGTAAGTGAGTTTCGGTGTTCGAATTGGGTGATTCCAATTGAATAGAACCCTAGCAAACTAGTTTTGAACATATAAGGACATAGTGTCAAATATGAAGTCAAGACTCGGGGAAAATGAGTAATACAAACTGTTACTAGAAAAAATTCCAGAATGACTAGTTGGCATGAAAATGCCATAACTTTAGTTTGATGATCCAATGACGATTCCAATTCTATAAAATAGATTTTAGAGGAATAAGAATATAGGAATGAGTGTTTATGGTGGGATTAAATGGAAATTATGGTAATGTGTAATTGTGATTTTCTTGAAAAGGTAGCATGATCTGATTCACTGAACTGAACTCAACGGGAAGCAAGCGGGATTGAGCGGTGAACTGTGAGTGAAAAATGATATTTTGAGAATTGAGTTTTTAAAAGTGAATGGTTTTAATAAACTGAAAGTTTAATGTAAATTTTATGTAAAATGTTAAGGCATATGGAAATGTTTTATCTTGCATTGTTTTATTCGTATCAATGCATATATTTATATGTGTATTAAATATGTATGCATATATATATTATGAAAGTTTAAAATGTTTAACGATGTATGCATATGTTAAGGTATTATGAAAGTTTAAAATGTTTAAAGAATGATATGTGTTTTAATGATAAAGTAAAGGATTTAAATGTATTTATAAATGTATTTTGAAAAATGTTTTACCGATGGTTACCCTTAAACCCCTTATGACCGTTATGACCGATATCGGGCCGGGCATTTTAAGCGTGTAAGATTTATGCTTATAGGTTACTAACTGAGGGAGGGGAAATAGTGTTCAGAGTAATATCTCACATCGTGATAAAGTGCTATGACTGAACCCTATGCAAAGCGTGGAGTTTCCCAGTCAGAGTGGTTGCGGACTGAATGTGGATCAGTTCTCACCGTCGCACCCTGGAAAATCGCTCGGTGTGTTTATTCCCCGTTCCATCGGGAAGAAAGAAAGAAGAAAGAAAGAAAGAAAGAAAGAAAGTTTACTTGCACAAAATAAGTGAAGCATAAATAATTTAAATGCATAAGTATTTATTGAAAGAAAGTTTAAGGCATAAATGCTTAAAGCATAAATGGATTTTAAAATGCATAAGTATTTATTGAAAGAAAGTTTAAGGTATAATGTTTAAAGCATAAACTGATTTTACTTGTATAAGTATTTTATGAAAGAAAGCTGCATAAATGTTTAATGTATAAATGGATTTTAATTGTATAAGTATGTATTATTTTGATATGTACTGAAAATGTTATTTAAATGAAAATGTACACTCACTGAGCTCGTTTAGCTCACTCTTTTTCCATATGTTTCAACAAATATTTTCAGGACCTGAGACAAAGGCCGGTAGAGTACCTCCTCGTGCGTGAGTCGAAGATCGAGGAGACGACGATGTGACTGCATTGAAAATAATTTGCATATTGTATATGTGAATATTTTGTCATGTTTTGATAAAATTATGCATGGAATTGAAGAAATGTTTGATGATTTGAAATAAATAAATGTATATATATATATTATGTTTGATTTGGTTGTGGACGAGAGTCCTAATATGGAAGTTGATGAATTGAAGCTAGGAAGTGTTTTTAAATGTTTTCATCAGGTTTTGTAAAATTGGGAAATGTCCGAAAAACAGAGGAAACTTTGCCCATTTTCCCCGAAAAAATCTATGTTGAAAAAGAAGAGAAAAGAAAATTTTTGCACTTCGCTCGCATTATTTTTAAAAGACATGCGAAGAATCGTGAAATGTTTGATTTTAATTATGGCTTAAGAAAGTTTCATATCCGCTGGACGAGGTCCCCTGGTTCACTGTTAATCTGTCAGATCCTTCAACGGCATCAGAGCCACCTGGTTTAAAATTATAAAGATTTGGTACCATTTTTTATATGATCACAATGTTTCTTTACATTTCAAAAAAAAATAAAATAAAATAAAATAAAATAGTGGGCCATGTGATTTAAAAATCATATATACCATGACATATTAATTTTTAATCACAAATAATGCCGAGGTTTAATTACACCCACCAGAGAGCTCTTGTGCTAGCAGACCCACCACCCCGAGGAACATGTTGATGAGTCCAGATGTTCCTCCACCCATAAAGACAATTTAGGTCGCCAATCATCAAAGGTCGTGGAGGATAAGAGATACCTTTTAGAGCAGATGGCCCTGACATTTTAATCAGCCGTGACGACAGTGTCCATTGAGAGGGTAAGGAAGTGAAGCAAGAAATTATGACGGTGGAGATCTGGAAGGCATGAGTCGTGGCTAGAGGGTAATGAGATGGTTAATTGAAAATGCATGGGTTTAATTTAGCTTAAGTGAATCATGGCATTAATGGTGTAATTGTAATTGTTAGAAGAAAATGGAAGAAATTAGGGCATAATGATGAATGTGCAATTAGGATTTTGTGCGCTAAATATGAAAAGTTGTTGTGAGTGATTGGAGGCTAGGAGTTTTTAAGCGAGACTTGATATTAGATATCTGCTTTAGTGTATATTAGGCATGGATTTACTATCAAGACATCATCTTACAAGGATTGATATCTAGGAAAGAGGTTAGTTCTATTAAGAAGACGAGGTTGTTTACATGTGGAGTTCTGAAAAATACTACCTACCAATAATATGACGATTATGTGGGCCTAGTAAAATACTTGAAGAAGTTATATCAAAGGTACCTAGCTTATGCTATTGAGGTGAGGACTAATGGTAGTCGAATGGAAGATAATTCTGATAGTCAAATAATTTCCGGATGTATTTCAGGTCTTTGAAGTATATATAAAATATATATACATATCATCATATATATATATATACTATATATATATATATATATATATATATATCGCCATATATATATATATATATATATATCAATCCACAGATGATGACCCTAGGACAGAACCAATTGCTAAGGCTTTCACCATGATGGCTCCTTAAAAGTTGAAAGAGGTGAAAGAATTGAAAGTATAAATGGATGAGCTTGTGAGTAAGTTTTGTTAGGCCCGAGTACTTCGCCTTGGGAGTCTGAGTTACGTTTATAATGAAAAGTTTAAGATTGTATATTGATTACGAGAGGTTGAATAAAGTGAAAATGCAATCAACACCCATTTACACCCAGTTGATGATCTTTTGATCGATTACGGGAGCGGGTATTTTGAAAATGGATCTAAGCTCAGAGTTACTGCATCAATTAAATATTAGGTCGAGAGGATGTTCCTATGACAACTTTGAAAACTCTCAATTATAGGCATTATGAGTTTTTAGTCATGCTAGTTGGACTAACTTATATTGGCAGCATGGATCTTATAGAATAGGATCTTTCAGCCTTATTTAGATCAGTTTGTTATAGTATTCATTATTGACATTTTGTCTATTTAGCTGATAATGAAGATCATGAGGAGCATCTAAGTAAATTCTATTTACTTAGTATGCCAAACAGTAAATTCTAGTTAAGTTTAAGACAGTGTGCCTTTCTAAGGCATGTGATTTAGTGAAGGGGTTTGGTGATCCTCAAAGATTGAAAATTGTGAGCTGAAGCCTCAAAATATCAGCGAGAGATACTAGTTTTCTAGGTTTAAGCGGGAATTATTATGGAAGGTTGTTGAGGATTTTCAAAGTTAAGCAAGTTCCTTTGACTAAATTGACAAGGAAAGATGAAAAGTTTGTATGGTAAGAGACATGTCGAAAAGATTCGATGAACTAAAAAAGGGGAGAATGTAGCCCTAGTTCTTACAATTCGTCGAGGCCGAGAAGGATATACATTATATTGTGATGCTTCTAGGCGAGCTTAGAAGTGTGTTCATCTGACATGAAAATGTGATAGCATATGATTTAAGGCGTTGAAAAAGCATGAGCGAATTATACAGGACACCTTCTAGAGTTGGTTGTTGTAGTCCCGCTTGCTCATTATATGGAGGCGTGCGATGTGGGTTGCGTGTAAAAATTTCTGAATCCACCAAGAACATATATTTATTCACATAGAAAAAGTTAAAATATGAGACAGGAGATGGGTTGAACTCATTAGGATTGTAGTGCCTTTATTTAGTGCGAAAATGGGGGAAATGTTAATGTAGTAGCCGGTACTCTTAGTGAGGCCTCGGGTTCCATCTCACTAGGTTGTGTACCTCTAGATTTGGGTGAGGTCTTTAGGTGCGAGACTAAGTTAGCCAGAATGTGGAGCCTTACACACGCCATTTCATGTTAGTCTGTACTAATAGACAAGATAAAGGGAGCTATAGACTCAAAATCTGATGTGATTAAATTGAAAGGGAAGGCGAGTCTGGGCAATTAAGGATTTTGAGTACAGGCGGATGGTATAGTGATGAGGTCACGGGTTATGTGTACTAGATGTGGGAAGATTAAAGAAATAGAATTATGGAAGGAAACATGCTCTTATAGCGTATACGATGCATCGGAAACACTAAAATGTATCATACCCCCAAGGAATACTAAAGGTAAAGAGGGTATAAGAAAGATGTTCACGAGAATTTATTTCTAAATGTCTCATTTGTCAAAAATTTAGGTTGAGCATCAAAGATTTGCGGGGTTCTTATAGTCTCTTCCGATCCCTCGGTGGAAATGGAGAATCATAGTGATTTTTTTATTCCTTTGCGGAAGTGGTTGTAACGTGATATAGGTGATTGTGGATAGATTGACGAAATCAGTAAATTTCCTACCTATGGAAAAATAGTGACTTAGTTGAGAAGTTGGCTGAGTTGTATATAAAAGAGATTGTACGACTTCACGGATGACCAATCTGAAAGAGCCATACAGACATTGGAAGTTATGCTCAAGGCTTGTGTGTTAGAGTTTAAAGGAAGTTGGAAAGACATTTACCATTAATGGAGTTTTCTTACAATAATAGTTATCATGCAAGCGTGAGTAAACGCTATGAGGCCTTATATGGAAGAGTGTAGGACTCCATTATGTTGGGATGAGAAGGAGAAAATTTTAGAGTTCATAAATTGTTCGGCTACAACGAGATAATGTTAAAGTTATCGGTGATAGATTAAAGATAACAAAATTGTGAAAAGTTATGTTGATAACTTGAGGAGATTTGAATTTTAGGTGGGGATCGGGTATTTATGGGGATATCACCACAGGAAAGGGTGTTGATATTCGGAAAGAAAGTTAAGTCCTCTCTATATGGGACTTTATGAAATTATAAATAATTGGAGGTAGCGTATTGGTTGAGGTTACCTTTGAATTGACGGAATACATGACATATTTTACATTTCTATGCCGAAGTATATAGCCAGATTCTTCACATGTGTTAAGAGATCAGCAGTTGAATTGAAAGAAGTTTGACGTATGAAAGAAAGGCGGGTTTCAAATTGTTGATCGAAATGATTAGGTTCTTTGAAACAAAGTGATTCCTTTAGTAAAGGTGTTTTGGATGAATCACGGTAGAGAGGAAGCAACATGAGAATTTAAATTTCGAGGACGAGGGTACATAAGGAGGGAGTGATTGTAAAACCCCAACCTTGAATATTATAATAGTAGTTATTAGTGATTTGAGGTCTAATGATAGAGACGGGTGGATTAAATTTAGAACGCTCTGGACATCATTTGGGCATGAAGTGAAAATTTTAATATGCAGGGTGCCTAATGAATAGCGTGTTTTCTTATTTTATCGGGATGGAGGGGTTGCAAAGGATTTTTAAGAAAATTTCAGTTCTATGACTTGGCGATATTTAGAAGATAATGGAGATTTAAGTGAATAGTGGTTCCGGTTGAAATTTGGAACTTCTTATTTGAGAATTTTTCGGAAGTGTGAGCGAAAATACGAAAGATGCGGAATAAATCATAAAGACTAACGAAACTGAAATAAAGTGAAGCGGAGTCCGTTTGGATAGTTTCAGGTGATTCGAGCGTAATTCGGGTAATAATGCGTATTTGTCAGGATTCAGATTTTTAATGATTTAAATCGTTTCGGTGATTTCGAGCACGAAATTCAACGTGAAGGTTAGTTTAAAATATTTTATGTTTCAAATTTAAATATAGACCATAGAAATATTTTGACATATAATTGATATAAGCATTAAAAGGCGAGCGAGATAAAATCTGCTATAATGGAGATATTTAATTGTACTAGCCAATCAAATCTTTCTTAATGGCTAAGTTATGATTTAAATAATGGGTAAATGACTTGGTCTCATAGGGAATGAATGTGTGAAGCTTGGATAAAAGAGTAATTCACTTTAAACCAACCCAATGATATTTGTTACTTAAGGGCACTTTTGGAATAATATTTTAAAGTCTAAAATTTGGGGATTTAAAGTGCTCAAAAGGATCATAATATAGGAGAGGAAGAAAGGAGAAAGAAGAGAGAAAGAAAGGGAAGAAAGGGAGAAAGAGAGGAGGAGAAAGGGTAGGGCAAAGTGGTAGAGGTGAATTTTATTCTCTTTCAAGCTTCCAAGTGAGCTCCAAGTGAATCAAGGAAGAGAAGACAAGAAACCCAAGAGCAAGTAAGTTTTCATGGTGGGAAAGTTGGATTTTATGTTTCATGCCTAATGATTTGATTTTCTTGTATGGATGTTAAATTAGTGGCATTTAGGGTTGAATGATGATGATTTTGAGATAAATTGAGAAAGCCATGGATTAGATTAGGGTTTTGACAAATCAAGTGAATGAATGGTTGGAGTTTGATAGACTTTTGTGTGATATGTTGAAATGGGTATAATGCATCAGATTTAAGTGTTTAGAGTGAAAGAAAAAATGGAAGAAACACAATTTGGTAAATTTTGGGCAACTGATCTCAGTACGGGAAATGTCTGTTTTACATTTTGACAGTTTTGAGTATTTTGGCTTAACTTGCTCGATTTTGATCCGATTTAAGTGATTTAAGTAGCTCGTAAAATAGACTTGAAGGAGAACAAAACTTAAGAAAGTCTCAGCCAAATTCCTGATACTAAGTGGCCTAAATATTCACTCAAAAGTGAGACCATGTGCAAGCGAATTCTGGATTCGAGTTTTGAACATCGATTAGCCCAGTTATTGGACGTAAAGTGAGTTTTAGGTCACTCCGGGTGGGTGATTCAATTGGAATAGAACCCTTAGCACCTTAGCTTTAAATGAGTATAGGACATAGTGTCAAAATATGAAGTCAAGACCTCAGGGAAAGAATGAGTAATACAAAGCATTCTTTAGAAAAATCGGTGAATGACTAGTTGGCATGAAAATGCCATAACTTTAGTTTGGATGATCAATTAGATTTGATTCCAATTCCTAAGTAAAATAGATTCCTAGAGGAATAGAATATAGGAATGAGTGTTTATGGTGGATTAAATGGAAATTATAGTTGTGTGTAGTGCTTGATTTTTTCTTGGAAAGGTAGAAAAGGACTATCGGGCCCAGGGGCAGAACTCAGCGGGAAGCAAGCGGGATTGGCGGTGGTTTGTAGTGAAAATGATATTTTGAGAATTGAGTTTTAAAAGTGAATGGTTTTAATGTTAAACTGAAGTTTAATGTAAATTACATATAAATATTCGAAACATCATCAATCTTTATCTTGCATTGTTTTTATCTTGCATCAATGCATATATTTATATGTGTATTAAATGTATGCATATGTTAAGGTATTATGAAAGTTTAAAAATGTTCTTGATGTATGCATATGTTAAGGTATTATGAAAGTTTAAAAATGTTTAAAGAATGCATATGTGTTTTAATGATAAAGTAAAGTTTAAATGTATTTATAAATGTATTTTGAAAAAATGTTTGCGATGGATTTACCTAAACCCTTATGTTTGTTATGATGATATCGGCCGGGAGTGCTTTGAGCGTGTAGGTTTGGGGGTAAAGTTATGGGTTACTAGCGAGGGAGGGGAAATAGGTGTCTAGGTAATATCCTTGCTGATAAAGTGCTATATTTGAACCCTATGCAAAGCGTGAGTTTCTCACGGCGTAGTGGTTATATTTGGAAAATGTCATTGTCCCTGCAGTCGGTACTTAGGAAAGCCCATTGAGTTGTGTTTTATTCCCTGAGTTCCATGAAAGAAAGAAAGAAAGAAAGAAAAGAGAAAGAAAGAAAGAAAGTTAAGATATAAATGTTTAAAGCATAAATGGATTTTAAATGCATAAGTATTTATTGAAAGAAAGTTTAGGCATAAATGCTTAAGCATATTGGATTTTAAATGCATAAGTATTTATTGAAAGAAGTTTAAGGTAGCAAATGTTTTAAAAGAAAGCATAAAAATGATTTTAATGGTATAAGTATTTATGGAAAAGTTTAAGGCATAGGATGTTTAATGTATAAATGGATTTTAATATTGTAAGTATGTATTATTTTATTAATAATATGAAAATGTTATTTAAATGAAAATGTACACTCCACTTTAGAGCTCGAGTTTAAATCCTCCTCCATCATCTTTCGCCAATATTTGGGGACTGAGACGGGTGCGTCGGTGGTACCCTCTGTCAGGTGAGTCGAGGCTATCGAGGAGGCAGCGCATGTGGCCACATTGAAAATAATTTGCATATTGTATATGTGAATATTTTGTCATGTTTGATAAAATTAATATGGAATTGAATAAGGTTTAAATGTTTTGATGATTTGAAAGAAATAAATGTATATATATATATATTATGATGTTTGATTGGGTTTGTGGACGAGGAATTTCACAATATGGAAGTTGATAGGTGAAGTTTAGAAGTGTTTTAAATGTTTTCATCAGGTTTTGTAAATTTAGGGAAAGTCCAGCAGAGGAAACTCACGGCCGATTTTCACGAAAAAATCTAAGTGTTGAAAAAGAAGAAAAAGAAATTTTTTAGCATATTCCGCATTATTTTAAAAGATATGAAGAATTGTAAAGGGGTTATTTCACAGTTTTAATTTATGGTTTAAGGAAAGATTTCTATATCTGGGTTGGAGTCTTGGAGGTCCCTCGGGTTCATGAGATTAATAAGTTGGGATCCTTCACCTTAAACATTTAATCACTTCCAGTTGATTAAATCAGGTGAACTCAACCTCTTTGTTCTCATGATTTTCTTATTCACTCTTCATGGAGAGTACTACCCCGTACAATAGCCAGCGTACCTTTGAAATGATAATTTTGAAACCAGCTATTCACATCTACATAACCCGAAGCAACTTGCAGCTTGGTGCATCTTCATAAATTTTCAGTCACGTTCATTGCTGTATATATACACAGGAATATATGGTTGGAATCTTGACTCAATGGGCTTTCCATAGAGTCTAAGAGCACCAAAACAGGTTCGGATGAAGAAGTTATAGCCTTTTCATTTCAAAACTAGTCATTTTACTCTTATTTTACACTAGAAAACGATGCATGATACTGATTTGAGGCCTTAATCCATAATTTGACACTTTCTTTATTACTCATTTGAGATACTGTTCTTAGGGTTCTTCTCAATTGGAGATTACCCCAAATCGAATCACGAAACTCCAAGATATATCCTAAACAATGAAGTTATAGGTTTTGAAGCGAGCGGCGCCAACATAACACTTTGAATGCGTTTACGAGTCCAAATTGGTGAGGAATTTGGATTGGCCTGGCTTCAGGTAATGTTCTCTATCCAGTCTAGTTTACTTAGCAATTTAGATCCTTTCAGTCGGATGAGTGACTGGCCAGGGTGTAAACCCGCAATCTGATCATGAAGTCGGAGAAAAAAAGCACGGATGCTTATCTTCTTGAACACACATGCCCTTAGGCCAGTGCCAGTAGGAGAAAAACCACCATATGATAGCGTGATTTAGCTGGACACCACATTTTCACCGGTTTCGTGAAAACCAGACCTTGGACCTTGGCAGAATCTTGTGATTAAGTACCAACGTCTTAACCCTAAATAGTGATCGCTTTAATTCTCAGTTTGCCCGAGTTTCAGTGATGAAATCCGAGTAGATCGAAGAGAAGGTGCTTTTCTCTCTCTCTCGCTCTCTCTTACTCTCTCTCTTACGGTTTGGCTGAGACCAAAATGAGAGCTTTAGATTTTTTTAGGATATTTATAGTGTGGACAAGTGGCCCGTCGCCGCGTCGCCTTGCTTACATTGGATTTTTGTTCTCGCCAAATTTATTCGTCCAGTTTCGATTCCATCTATCTTAAATGGAAATTCTTTAAATATTTTTACATTTTCGGAGTTTTCTAAAATCTGGATTTTAAGTCACTCAGCGCCCGTTGCCTCGAATTTCGTGAAAATCTGACGGTCTCGGAATTCAGCGGTGGTTGGTGCTGGTTTGTGGGCGAATTCAGCGGTGAAGTCCGTTTTGTCGTCAGAAGTCTGAAAATTTCAGATTTTCTGTGGTAAAATTCTGAGTTTTGCCATTTTTGAAAAATTACATTTTCACCCCTTAACATAATTTCGTTTTAATCTACTAGCTTCATAGACTCAATACATTATTATGAACATTTTTATTTTTATTTTTGGGGCTTGTTTTTTCGACAATTACTATTCATTTGACTGTTTCTAATCATTTACCTAACTAATCGAAAACGAAATTTACTATTCATGAAAACTGTAAATTCAGGGTCTTACAAAAATAATGGCCACTTAATTTGCATTAAAACCCTCAAAATACATCAACTATATACAATAGTTCAAAAGTTAATAAATCACTCTTAATCCAACATATATATTAAAATGTGCCATTTCTAATACATGTTATACAAAAGTCTCTACAAAGCATGGCCGGCTTTTCTTATGTGATGCCAGTGAGCGCCGTCCTCCATGCGCTCCTTGTACTGAAATGGTGATCCTCGGCCAGAGGTAGGCAAAGCCCATAGTGATAATTTCTTATGTGGTTCTTGCAAGTCACGTGTGATGACAACAATCACATCAAGCAATTACATGAACCTACTCGAATGTCTACATGACCAATCCCATGTCCGAGTCTCAGAGCTCCCTCACATATGCCTAATCCGAGATGCGGAGTAAAGATCCAGTTTTCCAAAACAAAAGCTTTTGTTCTCGAAAAATTACCCTCTGGGAGTTTCGGTGGAATGTTGGACTACCCTCAGGCGAATGTTTGGATAATGCTCGAAAGCAGGTCATGGTCTCATCCAAGAAGTGATGCGTTTGGACGACTCTCAGGCAATTCTTCGGAAAATCTTCCGTCGAAATTCCTTTCACAAACATTTTCGTTTTGTTTCTTTCGTGTCGTGCACTTTCATTTCACAATATTACAAGGAATGCTTACCGATCGTATGGAATGCATGATTCTAATCCCAACAAACTCATGCTAATATATAAAACATGTATATACTAACATAATTAATCCACATAAATCATGTTATGCAAATTCACAACCAATAACACCAAAATTAGCTCACATGGGCTAATTAAACCTAAACAATTCATTTGAATCCACTCACAGTCATAAAAATCACACCAAAAATCATGTCACTATTCATATGAGCAGTGAAATCCTTGGGTTGACCTTTGTTCGACCTACAAAAATGAGTTTACCGTTCGGTTGAGTATTTTGAGGCCGAAAACCACAATTAATCAGTGAACATCCTGACCATTTACGTAGCTCTTAGCCGAAAGATATATGAAGTAGGAAAAGATCTTTACCTCTTAGAGTTGTTGGAACTCCATGAATCGGTGTCGCGTGTAGTCTCGTCGCGTAGATCGACTTTGCTTCTTGCTCCGTCAGTGGCCAGTGAACAATCACAAATCTGAAGAATGACTCCTTCTCTCTACAAATCTAAATCCCTTCCCTTTACCTCCTGCGTTTTTGGCTTTCAAATGGGGAAGATGACTATTCCCATTTTGTCTTTATTCATTTAACATTTCCAAAATTCATTCCATGTCCTTCATCTTGATTTTTGTGGCAGGCGCGTCATGTATCAATCTAAATCCTCTCTCTGCTAGAAATGCAATGTGTCGCGTGGAGTGCATGTAGTAGGTGTTTTGTGTGTCAGCGTGTCTCTCAAAAAACCATTCTGACATAGATGCAGTGCCTCGAAAAATGTAAAATTCCGACTGTCTCGGAATTCGACGAAATTCGACGTGATAGCTAGATTTTGCGAGACGATTCAAACGGTGAAGTTCGTTTCGTCATCCGAGATCTAGAAAAATTTTGGATTTTTACCGAAATGACAATTTTACCCTTTTTCAGAAAATTAGAATTTTCTCGGGTCTTACAGTTATTCGATAACCATTTTATCCTAAGAGACATACACCTTGGAACTCTTAAAGCAATGGAAAGCGAATTTGTCTTAAGAAAATTGTGAATTTCTAAAATTTGTTTTCTACTTTGATTATTTCTCCTTTACTCTATATTATTTTAGTTTTATTGTTTGTTTATTGGTTTGACATGAATTTCGGAGTCCGTTGTGACACTGTCGACCTGCGGAAAACCCTATACTCATATATCTCGAGACACACACATTGAGTAATTTTGCCACTTGGGCCTACATGTCCTCTTATCCAAAATCAATTCAACCAATTATATTACATAGTTCAAAGTTATACATTACTCTTAATACAAATACATATTAAAATTTTAAATTCTAATACATATTATCCAGCTTATCAAACCTGACCGACTTTTCTTCCCAGGCTCGGCCTCTAAAATTAAATGCAAATCTTCACGTCTTGACTCCATAATACACAGAAATAAATAATTCATATTGAGGTGAAATTTGTCGTACGATGGTGGAATCACCCCAAATGGGTTACTTAAAACAAGTCGCGTATCTGATGATGAAGTAAATACGTCACCGAGTAAATTTGTGATCTTGAATGTCTACGTGATGACAGTATCACGAGTCGCCATGAAACTCCATACACTTACAAGCCATATGAGAAAAAAATTAGTCTTTCTTGTCATGCACTCATATGATGTTACATATGAGAATGCATCATGCAATTTCAAAACAATTCATATAACACATGCAAATATATCATCATGCATATATTTACATAATTTAAATCACAACATCATGTTATATAAATTATCAATCCATTACACCAAAAATTAGCTTGCATGGGCTAATTAACAAACACGAGCAATTCAATTTGAATTACTCGACCAAGCACATTTTCTCACAAAATATTTAGTGAATACTATTCACGTGAACAGTGAAACCCTTGGGTTACTGTTCACGGCCAATCACCCAATCATCGGTTTCACTTTACAGCGAAGCGAAATCCATAATGCATTTCGACCTCATGCGCACCAAACACACAATTTATTTCATAATTTATGAACAAACACCCAAAGCGGTGACAGTCATAGTTGTCTGATGAACGAAATTCCAACAATTGGTCCGAGTTTTGGGACGATCAAACGACCCCTCACCGGCCTCAAATCAGATTCAATCATCCTGAAACACTTAAACGAGTGTAACTCGAGTAGGATAAAACCTCGCTCTATGGAGTTTGTGGCTTCAGAAATAGAATTCACCACCTTGCCCTCGCCGCGTAGAACAACTTTCCTTCTTGCTCCGAAGGATTCCGACGGTGCGATCGCCCAAGATCTTAGAGAGAAGTCACACTCTCTCTCACTAAAAACTAAAACCTAGGCTCACTGTAAGTTTCCTTTTCCCCCCTGCACGTTTGGTCTTTTCTTTTGAAGAAGGAAGATGATCACTATTTGCTATTTCGTCCTATTATCATTTACAATAATACCAATCATGTCTCTAAGCTTGGATTTTCGACATTTGGCACTATCTCGGCCATCCATTTCCATCCTCTCTCTACTCATGCAACATGTGTCACTTGAGTACATGTTATGTGTGACTTTTGTCACATCATATTTAGTTTCTGACTGCAGATACTTAGTCTTGTGAAAAGCGATGCAAATTTTTATTTGTCTCGAGGTGTGAGATTCGACGTGTTAGTTAGATTTCGTGAGACGATTCCAACGGTGAAATTCTTTTTGTCATCTGAGATCTAGAAAAATTTTGGATTTTTACCAAAATTACGATTTTACCCTTTTTCCAAAAATTGGAATTTTCTTGAGTCTTACAGTTTTATTCAAGCTAACCAATTTTTATGTAGAAGAGACACAAATTCGCTAACACTTCCATACTTCTAAGACCCCAGCAGAGTAGTAAAATTAAATGAAAACAAGTACCTAATTTTATGTCCTTAAATTGCCCAGGAAGTCCATATTAACTTGTCACCTAAAATCCACTAAATTTCGAAATTTGATTCTCAAATGTGATATATATATATATATATATATATATATATATATATATATATATATATATATATATATATATATATATATATATATATATATATATATATACTTCTTTTTACTTTTTACTTTCGTATATTACGTTGTAGTTATTTTATTCTAAGAAGTATTCGATGCAGTTGTCTGAATTATACCAATCCATCCACTTTACCACTCAAGGGTAGATTTTTCTTCTTTTTTATTGTTATTTTAGCGTGTTACTCACTATGTTTATCTATATAGTTTTATAATTATTGCAAAATATTGTGAAAGCTTTGGCAAGTAATTATTTGAATTTGTTGGCTGTCACCTTTCTCGGTGGGGCATATACCACCAGCATATTTGGCCTCATTTTTCCTGATGATCATTTGTCTCTTCTTGGAGTGGATAAACTTGGAATTAGGACTCATCCAAAACCCTTATTGAAGCAATGACCAAGGTGGGATAACCACTATCAACAGAAACCATTTTACCTTAATATTATGATTAATTAGGTGCATTAATCTCTATACAAATCCAAAATCTTTTGTTGATGTTTATCAACCATATATTATTTTTTATAACAAAGAAATAGAAAAATAATGGATTAATTTGCTCATAGCTTTTGGCTGGCTTTTGGTTATAAGAGCTCTTTAGGAGGAATAGAAGATTAGATTATTAGGAACTTGAAAATGGTTACAAGAGTTCTTATAACTTTAAAATATGTTTACATAATTATTTGACAAGAAAAATCATAATTATCCTCGTAAATAGAGATATATCATAGATTGTAAAAACCAAATAGATAGAATCAAACAAGTATATGCCAAGACTTTTGATATATTTATAAGTCAATTTAGGATACAAACAAAATCTTCATGGATCCATAAGAATAGAAAACAATATATGAAACATACTTAAAATTTTAATTATTTATATAGAATTTCCCTAACATCTAAGAGGAGACTCTTGATCTTTTGATGGCTTTCAAATCCTCTCAAAATGAAATCAAATATTTTAAAGTCAAAATTGGTTTACATGCCACATCACCAGCCCCTTTTTAGTTCACTAAAAAAACATGGATATATATATATTTTTTTCAAAGATCTTCACAAAATATACAAATTAGCTGAATTTGACATCCATTAATTCTTCAACTACTTAGATTTATCTTTTTGGCCAGTTAATTTGTAATATATCTTCATCGTTTTAAAGTGTTGATTAGTGATGCCTATCCAATGAGCAGTTTGGGATGGGTTATAGCCAAGGAATTGGCTTTGGATTCGCACAGGCCTTTATGGTAGCTAGGTTGGGCCTACAAGATGTAGGCTGAGTTTAACTAATGGACATTAGGATTTGGGTCTAGCCCATTGGGTAGCATGCATTTATACATTTGGACTTGTACTATTTATTTAGAAATATTTTGTTAGAAGATATTAAATAATGCAAATTTGTAAATAAACTCTCCTTGGAATAGATTTGTCCATTATAACAAAGTGTTTAGTTGCCAAAAAAAGCATTTCCCATATTATGGAGAAAATCACAATTTCCATTTATTGTATTTACATTATCTCTTAAGAGGAGGGTTAGTTTTTGCAAGAAAATAACAAAGGGTATTTTAACAAAATAGGTCAAAATTTTGAAAAAGAGATTAAATTTCTAAAATTTGGCTTTCAAAAAGGTCTTTTAATCAAATCGCTCATTTATTTCTTTTAATTTATTTAGAATGAGAAATGTGAAATAATGACACGAGGAAGTGAAAAAATGGAATAAGTAGGTGAGATTTGGAAAAAAAATTTATTTATTATAATTCAAAGGAATCATTTATAAACTTATAAATTCTATACTAATCATGGGTATAGATAGTTGAGAATAATTACTGGATTTATACCTTGAGGTAGTCAGGTTTAGATGTTTGGAAATGATTCAAACTACGAAAACCCGAGATTATGTGGATTTCCATTATCGAAGAGATGTAAAATTGATGAAGTACTAGAGTCTTCATAGGATTTCCGTTGACAACCCGTCAACCCATGGAAAATCTATGCGTCTCGTATTACAAGACACATACATGAGTAACAATGACCACTTTGGCCTACACATCATCTTCATCAAAATACATCCAACTATATTCCAATAGTCGAGAGTTGTTATCACTCTTAATACAAACATATATTAAAATTAGGAATTCTAATATTATTAAAAAGTTAACAAAGCCCGCAATCAAACTTTCTTCTATATAATCGGCCTCACAGTAGTGTCGTCTTCGATCCTCCTGTATGAAATGGTGATCCCTGTGAGGTGAGCAATGCCCGATAGTTGAATTATCCTGCATGGGTTCCTCCCCTTTCGAGTGCATGCAATGACTCAAACATAAACACATTCAACCAAATACATGATCCTACTTGAATGTCTACATGATATAAGGGTGAAATGTGACTCACCCTTTTCCACTTCTCGAGCCCTCTTGACTGCTCATGCCTCAGCGAATGTGAGAAAATATCGGTTTCAAAACAAAAGGGTTTTTGTTCTAAAAAGCATGCTCCCAAGTTTCGGTAAATATATTGGACTACCCTCTGAGGCGAATTCTTTGGATCATTTTAAAGCAGTCCATGGGTCGGCCTCCAGTGATATTGGACATTTTCTCGAAATTCTTCGGAAAATCTTCCCTTGAAATTCCTTTCACAACCATTTTCCATTTTTCTTTCATGTCATGCACTCACACCTAATATTCTAGGTTGCCCCAGTGCATATGAAATGCATTATGTCATTTTCACAATAATTCATGTTAATATATCAAACATGCAATATATATATATATATATATATATATATTTATATATATATATATATATATATATATATATATATATATTAGCGAGCAACATCAACATACCATGGATGATTATATTATTTTATAATTCTCTTCCATACTGTATGTTAATACATCCTGACATACATTAACATGTCATACTCACCACTTGCATGTTATTCCTACAAGCAATAACTTACAGCAAAGTCCGCAAATCTTGGACCCATCCAGAGTACCCGACCCTTCACAATCATGAACGATTTGGTTCCAATCATCCATACAACATCAAACAACCGCAAAACCTGGAAACTTTCAGTTTCGGTTTAAACTAATCGCTACATTACCTTGACCTCAATGATCTACAACATGCCATGCAGTGAGTCGTATTTAAACCCGACTATTCACTTTGATACAACCAAGCAACCTGCACACCCGGTGCAAAACATTGATTACAACAAGGTTATGATCACCCACTACCCTCCACAGCACTTATTTGGAATCTTAACTCAATGAGCTTTCCATAGAGTCTAAGAACACCCGAATCAGAATTCGGACGAAGAAGTTATGACTTTCCGAAGTTGGAGGTCACACATGACTAGGCAGCATTACCCAACTAGCCTACCTTACCTACCCGAACGCCCCTTTCCAGCCAGATCCGGTACCCACTTCCCTCCAAATGATCTGGATGGAATCTTGACTCAATGAACTCCATGAAGTCGAGAACACGGGGTAGATTCGGACCAGAAAGTTCTATGACCTTGCAAAGTTGGTAGAAAGTGCATAATTCCTACATCTTTCTTTTCGGTTCCCATATCAGAGTGAGTTGAAAATCTCAGATTGATTTGCAAAGCGAGTTCCATGGAAATTCTTGATTTGTCATAACAACTTGAGTGGCGTGCTTCCTCATTGTTTAGGAAATTTTAACGAAAAGCTCTCTATTTTTGAATTTAAAGTCAATTTTGTGGCATCATTCCTCAAACATTTTGAATAAACAGTTCTATCAGGACTCTTGACTTCCAATAATGTCAGTTGGAGATTTGTACCTCGATCTTTGATCATTTGTAAAAGAACTGAAGTTCTAGACCTCGAGAATAACAAAGAATAAATGAGTACGTTTCCCCATTGGTTGGGAGCTCTTCAGTGCAAGTTCTTGTTTTGCGTTCCAATCGTTTCCATGGTCATATAGGGTTTTCCAAAATCATATCCCCATTCGTGAACCTAGAATCATTGATCTTGCTCACAATGATTTCGAGGTGACTTGCACAATGTATTTCAAAAGTTTGAAAGCAATAATGAATATAGATGAAGGCAACACAACAAGAGAATATATTGGGGAATATTATTATCAAGATTATGATGGTGACATAAAGAGGTTGGACAACGAATTTATTGAAATCTTAAATACTTTCCTATAATTTATTTGTCCGATAATAGATTTAAGGAGATTCGAGTGCATTGGGAATCTTAATTCTCTTCGAGGGCTCAACTTGTCTCATAATGATCTTAGAGGACACATCCCATTATCTTTTAGAAATTTGAAGATGCTTGAATCGTTGGACCTTTCTTCAAACAAACTGAGTGGTCAAATTCCTCAAGAACTAACAAGTTTGACATTTCTTTCAGTTTTGAATCTCTCCCAAAATCATCTCACGAGTTTATATACCTCAAAATGACGTTTAGCACATTTGGAAATGATTCGTATTACAAGAACACGGGATTATGTGGATTTCCATTATCAAAGAGATGTACAACCGATGAAATACCATATCCCTCTCAAGAAATAGAAAAGTTTGAAAGTGGATTTGACTTGAAAATCACATTGATGGGATATGGATATGAATTTGGTAATTGGGCTTTCTCTTAGTTGTCTCATTTTCGTAAGTGGAAAACTGTGGATATTGTGTGGATTATTGATAAGAACATTCACAAGATGATTGTAAGAATAAAGGAGCACTCGTAGGCGGAGCAGAATAAGCTAGTTTTCCACTCTCATTTTATTATGTGTTGTGTATTGCATATAGCTTTACATTCTCATGTGAGCAAATAATGTATTTTCATTGTAAATTGTAATCTTGTTTATGAAGCTTAAATAATATATATTTTCAGCACCATTTTATTTTTATTTTGTGATAATACTATATTAATGAATCATTAATCAACACTTTTCCAATCAATATACATAGTAAGTTATTATTTGAAAAGAGTAGATGTCATATCTTGGAAACTATAAACGGATAAATATCAAATGTTTGGGAGGCATTAGGAGACATTTCGATTTTTTTTTTTTTTTTTTTTTTTTTTATAGAAGAGCGGTAACATCTTATGTTAACTTACATTCCCTTGATTACTTTTTAGATAGTGATCAATCTTCTCATCAATGGTCTCCTCTAATCAGGGAAGACCTAGATTCATCTGTAAATGACATGATTCAATTCAGCTGGTGATTGGATTCCAGGTGGATTGGGTGTGTTCTACCTTATGATTACTTTTTGGGCCTGCTAAGGTTAAGATTATCTAGTATGTTCCTTGCATCATAATCTTGCGGTTTGAAATTAATACTTGAGTTAATTTAAAGTGCACATTAGTAACATATATTTGTTACGATACCTCCACACTGTGCAGCCTTGTACTTTGCCCATCTAGAAGTTTAGAAAAGCTTTTTTAAATATTCTATTGAAGACAAAAGAAAAGAAAAAAAAAAGTTATAAAATAAAGATAGAACAAAGGTCTGGGACGTGAAAAATAAGCAATTAATAATGTATGCTCCTTACCACATGATTTCCTAAGCCATACAAATTAATAATCATCAATCACTACCATCTTCTACATTGTAGGCTAGTTTATATTCTTCTACATTTCTGAGTGCATGACGATTGTGACTAGGAAGAAATGAGTACATTTCATCTTCACCATTTTAACTTTATTAGACATATCCTATCAGAGATGAAAATACGTTTTTCGAGCAATAGAATTTCCGAGGAGGAAACATGTTCTACCACACTACAAAAAAGCTTTCATTTCTCACGGTGGATACAATTGGAGCATAGTATATAATATATCCATCAATAGCGTATATGTTTGCGGGACTTCTCTAGGGAGGGGATGAGAATAAAATGTCGCATTTAGTTTTGATCCTAACTATCCGTCTTGGCCGGTTTCTAGGCACAGGTGTGAGATGTAGCGTGAACCATCACCCGATTCGCCCCGAGCAAATGGCCCATTCTTGTTGTGTTCATCTTGTCCTAAGTTGCGGCAATATTATCCTCGCGAATAGCAATGTGTTTCCTTCTTTTGCACACATAAGAATATTCATATGGCCTGTGACCATTAATTTTCTTGTGGGATCATATACCCCGAGAAATGTAATTTAATACGACAAGATAAAATAATTCATCACCCAATAATCCCCATTACAATAAAGAGAAAAACTTTGAGCAAGGGTATGAGTCCATGCCAAGAATCTAGTCTAGAATAAAAATGCTAGAAAATGCAATTACATGTCACAGCAAAGCAAAATTCACATATGTACAGAAGTATCCGAAAAGTATTATTCGAAAAGGATTTTGTTTGTTTGGCTAGAAAATTGAGTGAAGGAAGTGATTTCTTATGTTTGAGTTTATGTCCTTTAGTTGTAATGGGATAACAGTACACGTCATTTGTGCTAATAATTGGCTTCAGATTATTTAAGTTGGTTCGTTTGTTCGATAAAACAATGGAGAATGTCTGCAGTTTCGATTTTATTTTTGAATGCTACCCTAACAAGAAAATTTTCTCTGTTTTCTGTATTTTATTTGTTTAGTGCAGTTTGGGTTTTGTTTTAGTTGGCATACTATTAATCATATGCCACTGCTGTGTTATGCATTTGCAAGTGATTGTTTATTAGTTTTCTTGATGTGCTGTTACAATTAGGAACATTATTATGTTGCTTGGAAAGTATTGTGGAACATTATGAATATTCTTTCTATGAAGTGTTTGATTAGTAAATTTTAACTACAAGGCCACCATTGTACATAGGTGAAGCTTTCTTCACTTGTAGTTTCTTAGGTGGTGACCTCAAATTGAGGGTTGTTGAAATTTTATTTTGCTTGTCCTTTTCTTTTAATTTTGCTATATACTTAGGTATACTTTTATGGTGCAATTTACCTTGTATCTATCAAAAAACAAAAAAACAAAGAAATAGAAAAGCGCCAAGGCTACCGTTGTTCATTAAGGCAAGGTGTCGATATAGAAACCTTGATCGGACGCAAAAGCTACTTGATTCGGAATTCAACTGCGAGTGTTCTTCTCGAGGTTCTTTCGGGTTCATTAACATAATTATCGCAGAAATCAGACAAACTTTGAGAAGTATGCCAAAATTTACCACTTCTAAAAAACCTGACACATATTTCCCTTAAGAGTATAATCGCTGAAGGTAGAATTTACTAGCATTTGGTTTTTCTTGTTTTCATTAACACTTAGGCATTGCTAGAGGATGCAGTTAGCAGAAGATTGGTGCCTTTGTCAATCTAGGATCATATTATCTTGTGGGAACCCCTTTTGCTATTTTATTAGCTTTCATCTTCCATATGAAGATTATGTTGATGTGCTTGAATTTGATTTTAACATATTTATGATTCGGATGGCCACACAGGATGCTCAGGGCGGAGATTTGATGTGACCTTAATGATGGTAGTCGAAACCATGCCCTAGTACATGTCTGGTAGTGAATTCATAAATCAAAGGAAAATGTCTTGAGAATCATTAAACATGATTAACTGAAGCTTCAAAAGGATATTATTGAAATTATCAACTCTATAATGTTTGGGAATTTTGTTTCTGCTCTTATATGAATGATGAAAACTTCTTGTTGGTGATTATGATGATACCTATTTGGAAAATTTATGCTCTAATTTTTCGAGTATGTTCTGGACCTGAAAGTGGAAACTAGAAATATTACCATATCTATTACTACGATATCCATTATATTACCATACCTTCTCTGCCATATCCACTTCATATTAATCATAGCTTTGGTGTTTCTTTGTTTTCTTTGATTCGCAGTCGATATCTATTACTCCAAATTAGTCATTCTTTTGTCCTTTTGGTGTTATTTTTATAAAATATTTACTACTCATTATGTAAATAAAGCCTCCTTAAGAACAATGATGCGAGATAAAGGAGGCTGGTGGTGCGAGTTATTTTGTCAAATGCAATGCACACTTGTGAAATGTATGGTCGTTTTGTTATATAAGTGTTGGGATCTCGATAAACCTCATTGATTATCAATAAATGATTTTTAGGCTTCAGGATCTAATTGATATTTGAGTCCAATGACTAAAAGAGAGTAAAAGAAGATTGTAAGACTATTTTTGATTCCAAGCACTTATGTTTATGGCTTTAAAATGTGTTTAGAACTTGGTTCAACGAAAACGAAAGAATTGTTTTAAGAACAGTTAGGTACAATATAAAAATCTTACAGGAGACTCAAATAGAGGGTGCCTATGAATTATGGTATAATCACATGGTTTAAAAGGCAGAATTGCGAAGTTCACTAAAGAGAATAACTTCTGAAAAAACGACAACAAATCCATGGTTTATTATTCTACTCAAGCTGCACCTCCACTTTTCTAGGATAATGCATTCTAACACATTCTATAAATCCTTCCGCCATAAAAAACTCAATGATTCTTACCTTAAGTCCTTTAGGACACCTAGCTAGCTGATAATACACCACCTCCATCCCTATCCTCCCCACCGGCCTTCGTTAAGAGGAACCCAATCAAACTAACTCCTGCAATCTTTTTTTTTTTAGATTATGCTTTATGAAAGGCTTAAGTTTTTTATTTTATTTTATTTTTCCTTGCTTTGGTTTTCAGTTAGACTTCGGAATGAAAAAAATTTAGAAGACAAGAAACTTGACTCCTTTTGAATTGAGATGCTTTGTCACATTAAATTCATAATATACCTTTTGCTTATGTGGTTGGATTTATTTTAATGGATGTGGAGTAAATGAATATTTTTGGTAGTGTAAAATGTTTTATTATAGGTGTTGTAAATTGGGAGATGTTCGAAAAACAATACCATTCTGCTAGATTTTTATATTCAAATGTTTAATCGTATGAAAAAGGGTTTAAATATTTAGAAAAAAATCTCCCCGCAAGTGTTTTAATAAAGGTTTCGATGGAAAAGCATCATTGTATAAATGGGTTCATTTCAGTAGTTCGACTTTTGAAAAGAGTTTAAAGAATGTTTTACCAGTCAGAGTAGGATTCTTTAGAAGGTCATCGGGTTAGGAAGAAATCGGGTTGGGAGTCACTTTAGGTTATCGTCGTGGTCTGTGATTTATTTGTATAATCTGTCGATTAAGACGAGTAGTATGTTCTTCAATGATAAAAAGTCAGTGATGGTACGTAATCTTTACGAGGTGGAGTAATAGATATTATAGTCGCATTAATATAAAATATTATAGTTAAGCTATCAAATATAGGCTTTGGTCAGGTGATTATCTTACTTTAGATGTTGTTTTATTCAACTGTGGTTTTTAACAGTTTCGATTATATGTTTACATATGTATCATTTAGTTTTGAATCGATAAAATTATTTTATATTTCAAAAAAAATGTTTAGGATTTAGGACAAAATTTGATTCCTAGAAATATTAATTAAAAAAAAAAGTGATAATAGGTTTATCATATTTTGTTTTAACCACAGTGAAATATAAATCGATATAAATAAATTAGTTAAACATGTGTATATTTAAATTTATTTAATGTTTATATAATAAAACGATAAGTAGAGATAAATTTGAAAAAAGCAAATAAAAATAATTTATTGACTTTGGATATAATTTTTAATTTTTATGTGACTTTGAAAAATCGAGTTGTTATCGTCTCATAGTTAAGTGGAGTGGTTGGGACTTTGGTTGTGTAGACGCCCCAGGGCCGGGAGTCCGTTAATACCGTGGCTTGTGGAATCTGTGTGGATGTTGGATTCACCGGCGCCCGTGTCGAGCGGGAGTCTCCTTTGTACGGGCTATACGAATATAGTCTTGCATTATCGCGTAAAGCGGGTCCGATATGATTTCGACGTAATTAAAACGATCACTGGGCCCATCGCATTTTCATTTACAATATCTGCATTATATCAGATAGTTTTAGGGTGGCCAAAATTCTTTAACCTCTGGCGTATATTAAAATACTCAAATTCTAATACATGTAAATATCGTCGAAGCCAAGCGCGTCAGGCTTTTCTTCTAATCTCGACCTCTAGAATGGCCGCGTCACCTCTTGTATTTCATGCACATGTAAAATAAAGAAATTAAAACGACGGGGTGGTAATACTTTCGATGGGAGGTCATACTAAGTGAGTCTTCGCTGCTTTAAGTGCGGTCTGATGTTGATTTAAACGTACGTTCAAGCGAATGCATGATCACCTCTTGAATGTCACGTGTGGCTCGGATCAGAGTCATCATGGAAGCTCTCTCTCACCTTTCCTTTGAGCGCCATTATGAGAATTCTTATATTTATTTGTTTGTTTGTGGACAAGCGCCAGGTGTGTATATATCAATTGGCGCTCGACGATTGATATATTATTTCTTTGTTTGTGAATGGCTTATAGATGTGTATATATTAGTGAAACAGAGCCCGATTGATATATTATTTAACATTAATTCTTATAGATGGTCTCCGATTGGGCGGCTTGACGATTGATATTTTAAATTTGTTCTGCTCAGATAATTCGCGATTTTTAGACAACCCTCAGAACCGCTTTTTCTCTAGGCTCGCCGTGCGAGCTGTTCACCTTATAATCTAGAGATTTACAGTGCGTATAGAATGTGTATGGAAATTAAATCTGATCTAATTCTCATGTAAATATATACTTGTCGTATATTTACAAAACATTCGGTCGCCTGATAAATGTCATGCTTAAATTCGCGTTTGCATAAAGTGCCATTTCGGCTTGTTGTGATCCAATATGATGATTTAATTTAAATCGTTCGGCCAAAGCCTTATTTTCACAAAAAATATGTTTTTCGTGATCACTTTTCGGGAACGGTAAAACCCTGGGTTCTTGATTCCTATCAAATTCTAATTCTCGGTTCGCTTTGTGAACCATTCGACGATTCCGTGTAATGTCTGTCAACAGCGTTAATCGTAAATCGCAATCGACAACCCCAGGCAGTCGTGCTCGATCCTGGTACGCTATCTTGGGTTTCAAAATTACGCTATTAATTGGTCGAGGTTTGGAGCCGTCAAGCAGTACTCTTGACCGTCGGCTAAACGTTCGTAAAACACTTAAAGAGGGAATAAAAGCGTGATGGGAAGAAGCCCTACTTATCTCGGAGTTTGAGAAGAAAGCTCGCACTGCATCCAGTCTGTCTGAAGCCTCTCGCGTAGATCAGTTCACCATGCTTGTCCCGGAATGAAGCGGTCGGATCGTAAAGTATTTTTAGAAGGAAAGCTCTCTCTCCGCTAGAACAAAGAAGTGCGGAGCTCATTTGTCGATTTCCTTTTCTTCCCGCGTTTTCTTCTTTTCTTTGAATGTAGGAGCAATATTGTTGGTTATTTTGTCATTTAGCCCATTTAATCAATTTAATTAATTAATTCGCTTCTTTGCCAGGTTTGGCGTTCATTTATCACCGGTAGTCGATTTTCGTGAATTTCTGCATTAAAGCATGGCACGTAGTCACGTGTTATGTGAGCACTGGTGCGTCGAAAATCGTTTCTGGCGCCGAAGCGTGATAGCCAGCGTCTTGGGCTGATTGTCTCAGATTGACGAGAATTTGCGTCTTGTTAGATTTACCGAGGCGATTCCGGCGGTGAAATCCGTTTCATCATCAGGAATCTAGAGAATAGAGTGGTTAACGAAATTAACGAGCTGTAATCGAAATTCGTTTTTAGTTTTAAAAATTGGAATTTACCGGATCTTACGTTCTCCCTCCTTAAAAGAGAATTTCGTCGAGAAATTCGGGACAATCATGATAAACCATGCATGCTGTGACGTGTCTTCTACTAAGTAAATGTAAGCGGTCGTTAGGCTCATGGCAGTAATGTGCGCCGTCGCAAAAGCGAGAGGGATGGTGTTGCGATGTGTGTCATCGACCGCGTGGACTCCTCAGCTCAGTAGTCTCGCCATGGTTAATGGCATTACCGCCCGCCCAGGTGGCGGGCGTGCGTGCATTCATGAAATGTGGATTCATACAGCGGTAGCTCACTAATGAAGCGAAAGCCGTATTCTTCTTAAGCACTCTTATAAAATTTTAACTACAAACTTATGATTTTATAAAATTTTCGTGGCGCATTTGCATATAGAGACATGTCCTGAAATCTTAATATCATCCAAATTCTAGCTATATCCAAATATAGCAGTAAGTATCTGCTTAAGCATTACGTCATATAAACTATATGCATACATATATTCATATCTAGTAAGTAATATTCTTTACAAAATATTCTTACTAACGGCTTATGCGTGTCGGGAATGGCCTATTATCTTAAGTGTCTTTGCGTCTTTATCACGCGGAAAATAGTTTTTAAATACAAAATAATGAAATTAAGCAGGCTCGGTGAGTGTATCCTTTTATAAAAGGTTTTGCTTTTCAGGAAAACATCTGAAATGTAAAGCTATAACTTTTCTGAATATTTTTAGGAAGCGCTACTTTCAACTCTTCAACTTAAAGTTTAAAAGCTTCAGCAACTGCACAACATGCTAACTGGCTTTTAAAGTTTATAAAAACTTATCTTTAACTTTGGCACAACAACAAGCTTTAACAAAAGCTTATAAAACTCTCCATTTAACTGGCTTTGTAAAAGTTTATAAAACACCAGAAAACTACCTTTAACTGCTGCTTTTATCTTTGCTTTGAAAAGTTTAACTATTTTATGGCTTTTCTTTAAAGTTTATGGCCTTCATAAACGGGAGCTTGGCTCGGCCCGCGTGCTTTGAAAATAAAGCGGGATGCAAGAACCGGCTTGGATTTGCTTTAAAATCGCGGGAGGCTTGAACAATGATCGTTTGAAATCTAGCGGGAGGCTTGCGGTACCGGCCGTTCTTTAAACTCTCGAGCGCAGGCGGCCAGAATACGTCAGTTGATTTTAGCGTATATTATCTTTCGCTTCACTTATCCAATGGCTGGGCTGTTTTCTTCTGTACCACTGAGTGAACACGGGCGCAGGCGGCCGTCTTGGGTGGAAGGACTGGTCGCGTCGCTTCCGTGAATATGGTGGAATTGACTGGGTCGCGTCAGCGTAATTTGGACAAATTTCATGCTTATCTTTCACTTGTCGTGCGCGATTACTCGCTAAATGCGTGATGTATGTCACTACGTTCTGAAGCCAGAGTAACTAAAATGTATGTATGAGATCCTACTTGTGCTTAGATGCTTGCATTACGGAATCATACGGCCAGGTTTTTCTTCTTTGGCTAGGGAAGGCCTATTTTTCTGAACGATGCTGCTTGCTGGCACAACTGGCACTTTCTTTGAGAAAAATGGTTTGATTTAAAGCCAATTCAACAACAACTTGAAAAATGGTTTTAATTATTAGCAATTTCTTCTGCTGGCTTTGCTTTGGCAGAAAATGGTTTCTGAGTTAAAAACCCGATCCTTTTAACTTCCGGTATGGTTTAACTGAAACCATTTCAAGCATTTGGTGTTCTTTAGCTTCTTGAAAATGGTTTGAAAGGCTAGCAATTAAATCTGAGTCATAACGATTTATAATAATAATAATAATCTGGCACAGTATTTGAAAAATGAGTTTAAACAATTTCCTTTCTTTCCTTTATTGAAACTTGGCCAGTTAACATGGCTTTCATGCTTTCTTTTAAGCCTCTGTAGCTCGATGTATTAGATCATAGCGTCAGTAGCAATGGCTTGATTTGCGTGACTTAGTCTTCAAAATTAAAATTTTCGGAAAATGTGGAAATTTGAGAATGCAGATTCAGGCGTATGGGCGATTAGGTAAGGGTTTCAGTATAGTCTGAAAGCAGCAGCGTTCGAAAGTGCATGGGTTGTTTGGATAAAATCACTTGAAATTTAGCAAGCGTCAGAAAGCAGGTCAAAAATTCATTTTGATTTGTCAGAAAATAGTCACGAAATTCCTGGAAATTCATAAAATTATATTGAATTAAAAAAAGTTGCAGATTCAGACTACCTGGTCTCTGCAGAATATTCCGTTATATAGTCTTTGGGAACGAGAATATGTGAGTAGGAAAATTCCTGCGCGGGGTTGTGGCCAAAGATTACAGTGTGGCGTAATTTCTCGTCGTAGAGTAGCTTTCCTCTTGGTCAGAAAGTCAGGGCCAATTTAGATGGCGTAGATCAGAAAAGCCCAAAAATTTGGGTTTCGTATTTCTGGTCTCGGTGAAATCGCGTGTTTTTGAATAACTCGCATGGCCTCGTCGCGTAAACGACTTTCCCGGAGTGTTTATCACTTGTGAAATCAAACGGTCGGATTCCGTCATATGAAATAAGCTAAGAAAAAATTTAAAATCTCTCTCTGCTGCCTGTATCTCTCAGTTTGATTTAGCATTTCATTTCTTCTTTTTGTCTTTTTTTTTTTTTTTTTTTTTTTAATTTCTTTATATGAGGTTGCATATCATTTTCTTCTTCTGTCAGGTTTAAGTAAAGCAAATTCATTTTAATAGGTTTTGATTTTATTTATCTAGTCCTAAATGTCTTTTAAGTATTTATAGTTTTTCGAATTTTAAAATCGTTTTAGTTCAAGCACTGGCTCGTCGCTTAGAAATTGGTAAAAATCTTAAACGATTGTGGATCATGGCACTACAGGTTCTTGGAGGTATTCGAGACAGGCTGCAGCGCGGAGTCAGGTTGGAGTGTGAGATCTAGGAATTTTCGAGGGCTTACCGCAGAAAGAATTAGCGGTCGTTAGTATTATTTTCTGTTTAAAACTTTCAGTTAATTATCTTTCAGCATGACCTGGCCAATTAGTCGACCCCAGAGTGTGTAGTGTCTACAAGCTTAATTATGCGCTACATTATCATTTTTTGGTAAATAATGATTCTGGCTTGTTTTAAATCTGGGTCAGGGTTCGAAATTTATAATTTGCAATTTAAATGCAAAATCTTCTGATGTGGCGGCAGTAACTCTTATCTGTACTCTGATGTATCGTATGCTTGTGCAATGACTCCTGCACTCGGAGACGGGGTGTTCCTGATAATCTTCTATTTAGTATAACGGTTTAACGTCATGAAAGCCGTCATATCATAATATCGATAATCACCTTAGTAGTCACTCCATAGAAGGTGTCAGGTATCGGCCTCCAATCTGTCACGTCAGTGTGGTACAGTTCTAGAGTATATTCAGGAGGCGTGGAGACGTGAAATATGTAGCAGTCGATGGGGTGCGTAGTATTTAATAGTTGTAGGAATTACGTATGTCTTGTGATGAATTAAGGATAAAATTGTAAAAGTTTTTAAGGGTGTGTGACAGTTAAGGGAAAATGAAGGGGTGAAAGTGAATTTATGGAGTTTAAATAGTAAAATAATAATGAATGCCGGAAATTTCGAGGAAGTACAAAAGCTCTAAATACCAGATAACAGCAGACTGCAGCCGTTCATCCTTTCCTTGAATCTAGTGAACTAGAAAGTTTCGTTAAATTACGAGGCAGTCGAAATATTTTGCAGTGGCGATGGGGCTAGAGTGGCTTGCAGCGAATTTTAAAACCAGAAAAATCAACGAAGCTGTTTAAAGAAATATTGATAGGATAAATAAAATAACCAACAAATATTGTTTAGTCTAACAGGAATAGAAAAATGGAATAAAGAGATATAGATTTTTATAAAAAAAAAAAAACATAAAGATATCAAAGGCACGGCAGAAGGCAGAAGGCAGAAGGCAGAAGATCCCGGTTTGTTTTGTTTTTTTGGTTTTGTTATAGCGCATTAACCTTTTAGGTCGCGGGAAGCATTAGTCGGAGTCGATCGGGATAAGCTTGTGAAAGATCTTTACACGCGACGAAAAAACTGTGATGCGAAAACGTAATTCAGCGAGTCAGTAAATCTTTCGTAAAATCACGAATTTTTGGTTTTTGGATCTGCGATTATGGTGGTGTGGCGTTCGAGATGGGTAGGCAAGAGATGCTGCCTTGACGGCGACTGCGGCGTGTGAAAATCGCGGGGATTCGTGGGATTTACGTGTGAAATGGTAAATACGATATGAATCGTATAAAATAGTAAATCATATGAATACGTACCAAGTGCGCTAGTGCATGTCGTAGTGCGTAGTGCGTAGTCGTAGTCTTGTAATAAATCGTGCGTAGTAAATGGATGCATGTAAATCGTGCGTAGTAAATCACGCATAGTAAATCGTAATCAAATATGAACAAATGTTGGTTAGTTATCTTGCGATATGAGGTATAATAATCGAATGTGTGAAATTTAAAAGTAAAGCGGGGAAAATTATTGGAATCGTCTTTCGAGAATTTTAGTAAGCGAGAAAAGGTGGAGTGTTAAGCTCGTTTTAGAATCTTAGTGTATTATTATTATTATAAAGCCCATTTCTGGCTTTGGTATTTCATGGTTTGATTCTGGCAATTTTAACAATGATGAATTAGAAAGTAAGCGAATGGTTTTGAATTTATGCTTAATTTTTAGCAATAGTAAGTAAATGGTTTTGAATAATTAGCGAATTTTGGCAACCAACTAAGCAGCCGAGAATGTTTGTGAAAAACGGTAATACACCAGTTAAGCAAAGCCAGGTCGGTGTCGTCGTGCGGTGGTGTTAGGATCCATCTGTGCGTTTTAGGCTGCTGATTGTGAGCTTGGGACATCATCGTCACGTTTAAAGGGTAGTGGCGCGTCTGGGAGTATATAAGGTTATGGCTCTAGCTAAATTATGGTGATGGCGGCGAGGTCGAATTCATAATATTCGCGGAAAAGGTGATGCGGACGGAGTCCTTCGGCACGGTCGCCGGGCTTCGTGTTCCTTTGCGGGTGATAGCGAAAAATAGGCCTCGGTGGTTGATGTTTTATAAGCGTAATATCTGGTTTGAAAAATCGGCTGGGTGGTTCGCAGTGGCAGAACTAGGAGAGTTTTTAAATGACGGTTGAGCGGGACTCGTTTTATTTCCAAAGAATCTTTGGTTGGCCATTTCCAGTTTTATGAAAAAAGTTTTGAGAAACTTTGCCATGAGTTTGTGAAAGGTTTAAGAAGCTTTTAACCAAGATAAAGCAGCAAAAGAAATTTGAGGAAGTTTATAAAACATAGTAGTAATAAATAAGGTTTATAAGAACTTTAAGAAAACCATGACAACAGTAAAGAAAGTTTAGAAACTTTTAAGCGGCCAATCTGTGGCGAAAAGAAAAGTTTTAGAAGCTTGAAAAGCGAAAACGAATGGTGGGTTTTACGTTTTTGAATCATTTTCAGAATAACGTTTATAAGCGTCGATCAACGAGCTTCGTTTGGAAACCATTATTTTCTATTTTAAAAACTATTTTCCAGTGCAGTATTTCAGGACATTGGACGAGTTAGGGTCTCTGCAGCATTTATATCGGTGTTATGGTATGTATTGTGTAAGGAAATACTTTGAACTTGTATAATGGAGCATATATATGTACATAGTGTGATTTTATGGAAATGTGTTGGTATGCTGGTTGCCATATTTTGGATATAGTGTAAATTGGATGTATATAGGATTTGGAATTTATTTATGTGCAGCAAATAAATGCTATAGAAGTTTTTAGCATTTCTTAGATTTTAATCCTAAGTTTTAGAAAGAAAAATTTTATAGGAGGTTTTAGCAATAATCTGAATTATGAGTTGATCGTTAGAGGTAGCAATTTTGGGATTTGTGGAGTGGCGAGCAGTGCCATGTATTGGAAGGGGTGGGGGTGTGTCAGTGTTATCGAGGCTTGGGTTGTGCGTAGCTTTTGGGGCTTGGGAGAGATGATCTGGCGTGGGTGGTGTCAAGCATAAGTATTAGCGGTAGTAAGTGTTTTAAGTTAAGTCTTGTCGTATGAGTAATTCCAAAGTATTAAATTTGGTTGATTTTTTGGAAATTCTGACACTATCGGGGAAGAGGACGTAAGTCGTCCTAGGAGAGTTATTCAAAAGGCTCCCAGGCGTCCTGCTGATTACTGTGAGAGATGAGCACGTAGTTGGTTCATTCTGCGCGCCACATGGATCGACCTCCACATTAAAGTCGAAATTTGGACCATACGGGCCTTGAGAAAGACTCAGTGCAGGGATTGTTTACGGCGGAAGCGGGTGGCCTGGTGCACGGATAGTAGCCATAGCAACCGTCGGCGATCGCGACCTCCGCCACCTGAGAGGTTATGGAAGAGCAAGGTCGAGTAGAGAGTCTGGCGGCGTACGCCGTATGGCGGAGTGGTGATCGAAGCCGGCTGATTGTAAACGTAGGAGTAAACAAAGTTTATGGAGTCATGGGCTGCACGGATGAGCAAAGAGTCTTGTTTTCCAGTTTCCTGATGGAAGATAGGGCTAAAGACTGGTGGGATGCCGTAGAAAGAAGGTATATCACGATTGAATGGCGTAGGACGATTTAATGAGAGTTCGATAGGATTAACCGCCGTAGTCGAGGATTCAAAATTGAGGAGTTCTTGAATTAGAGACGGAAGAACGTGTCGGTGTCGAGGAATATGAAGAGGTTCACCGAGTAATTAGATTGGTTCAGTATATTCGGGTGATGAGTCTTGGAAGTCTGAAAGGTTTTGTCGGATTCTGGCGGCCGGATGAGGAGTGCATTTGTCGGTTGTTCCTCGAATTAGATTTGGGGACTTAGTTGGGGACCGCTCTAAGAGTTGAGCAAAGCACTACAACCATGTATCAAAGTAGACGGGAAAGTAAAGGAATACTTATTTGAGGCGACTGTGTTCTGGTTAGTCTGATAGAAAGAAAAGCAAGGGTAGGGTTGTAGGGCGGTAGTTTGAGGGGGATCTGAGACCAGAGGCAGTACTCGGGCCCGAGTTTATCTTTGTGACTCGACAAGATCTGAGATGCGGCTCAGTTATGATCAGCCCCAGTATTTCTATCCTTGATCATGATGCATATACGTGGTTATAAAAGGAAGTAGAAGAGTTTCATAGGCCGGAAATTGGAGGGGTAAAGTTAGGGAATGCACGAGTTATCTTCGATATGATCTCCCGCCATGCGTATGAGAGGAATGCTACATAAGGGTTGTCAGGGTTATCTAGCTTATGTGGTGGAGACAAGAAAGGAGGGGACTCTAGTGGATGAGATTCCAGGTTGTTAGAGTTCCCGGATGTATTCCCAGATGATATGGGATTTCCTCCCGGAAGGGGTGGAGTTCACCATTGATTTGATCCCAGGGACTAAGCCCATTTCCATTCCTCGCTTTATAAGGATGGCTCTACTGAGTTGAAGGCTTAAGGCTCGGTTAGAAGAATTGTTAAGTAAGGGATTAGTTCGGTAGGCGTATCCCAGTAGGGAGCTCAGTTCTCTTCGTGAAAAAGAAGATGGGAGTTTGCGGTTGTGTATTGATTCTGACGGTTGAGCGAGTTACCATCCATGTCGGTGATGTTCTCCTACGATGATGGGTTATTTGATCAACTCCAGGGATCCGAGTATACTCGAGATAGACTTGAGGTCGAGGTATCATCGATTGAGGTGCGGGAGAGTGATGTACCTAAGGCGCATTCGGGACAGCTCACGAGGCATTATGAGTTTTGGTAATGCCATTTGGTTTTTGACTAATGCTCCGTGACGTTTATGGATTTGATGAACCGTTATTCCGGTAGTATTTGGATGGGTTCGTCGTAGTCTTTGTGATGATATCCTAGTGTATTCGGGTGGATTCGGAGGAACATTGAGCACCTAGAGTTGTATTACAGGACCCTAAGGGAGACGGAGTTATATCTTGAGTTGAAGCGAATGTCGGTTTGGCTTGATAGATTGACATTCTTTAGGTCATGTGATTTCGGTGATGGTGTGAGTGTGGATCCCCGAGAAAATAGAAGCGTTAATTAAATTGAAACCACCCAAGAATGTGGTCGAGTTTCCTTGGTTTAGCCGGGATATTACGGGAAGTTTGTTGAGGGTTCTCAGAGATAGCGACCCTGTGACCCAGTGTGAGGAAAGAGGGATTAAGTATGATTGGGTAGATGCACAGTCGAGAGTTTCGAAGAGTTGAAGAGTAGATTGACTTCCGAATTTCAGGTTCTAGTTACCCGATGGAAAAGATGGGTTGTGGTTTATAGTGATGCTTCAGGCGAGGCCTTGGTTGTGTTTGATGCGGAATGATAGGGTGAGTTGCATATGCCTGCAGGCGGTTGAAGAAGAAGCGTAGAGGAGAGTGCCACATGACTTAGAGCTTGCAGCAGTCGTGTTTGCCCTAAAAATATGGAGGCATTACTTATATGGTGTTCCTTGTAGGATCTTTACAGATCATAAAAATGCTGATATATTTTCACCCGAAAGAGTTAAACTGAGACAAGAAGATGGCTTGAGGCGATTAAAAACCCAAGGCGTATTATCAGTACCATTCGGGAAAAGCTAATGTAAGTAGCGGATGCCTTTAGTATGGCTGACCGGAGAAATTCTTTGTCTCATATGAGATCGGGTTATCTTCATTATTGGTGGATCTAAAGGAGCATTAGGGGTGATATTGGAGGTTGAGGATTCGGGGGAGCCTTATTATACGTTCATGTTAGACCACTTCTAGTGGACCAGATTCTAGCAGGGCAGTCACTGAATCCACAAATGATTAAGCTTAAGGAAGAGATAGAAAAAGGAAAGAAAACATAAGTTTCTAGTCGTTAGAGGTAATGGCTAGGGATTTCTATGGAGTGGCCAGCACACCCGCCGCTAGTAGGGGGTGGGGGTGTGTCCATTTGGTATCAGAGCCACATTAGATTGTTATATTGTGACGACCCCACCCTCGGGTGCGAGCCCCACCTATTCGGCTTTTGGGTGACCAGGGCTGGAGCCCAGTGATATATCCCATAGGGACCTCCTTTCACAAGTTGGCTCGGAAGGCGCGGGACGCAGGGCAGAATGCGAGAGTTCTTACATGAGTGGGTGCCGGTGAGCTAGTGGCTCGGTTGGTGCCATTATGTAGGAGCAGATCTTAGCACTGGTCGGTCGGTGGCCGTGTCAATGGGAGATCACCCAAGAGGCGAGCTGTGAGTGTGACACCGAGTCGACTCAAAATCGAGGATCGTGGGGGCACACCGAGTGTCGTCAGCGCCTTTTATTAATGGGGTCCACACCGCCGTGACCCCTGGGTCTGCTGGTGGAGTCCCTCATGTAGGATATCCTCATTAAAGCTGAGTTCGCTTTCGCCTCCCAAGAGATTGACGGGACACAGGAGTGCTACTAGTCGATGGGCATCTCTACAATCTGAGTAATTTAAGAAAATATTAGCAAAGCAAGCAAATGGTATTGAGTTAAACCATTTTTGGAAAGAAAGCGGAGTTTCATATTATAGATGACGGTATGATAGTGAAAGGACAGAGAATGTGTGTGTGCGGAGTATGGCGGCGAAGAGACATTATGGAAGAAGCTTACATTCATGCAACGTATCTGCCACATCGAGTGTACCCAGAAATGTACGAGGACTTTGAAGAGCATTCTTGCAGTGGAATGGGATGAAGAAAGAAATTGCAAGTTTCGTCTCAGGATACAACGTAATCGGCGGTGAAGGCGAGCATCGAAGCCGTGGGGAAGATCTGATTACTCCCTTTATTCTAGTATGGAAATGGGAGAAAATCACTTTATGGATTTTGTTACGGGTCTTCCACGGACTCGGAGGCAACATGATGCGATAGGTAATAGTTGATGGTTGTGAAGTCGCTCATTTTCTACGGGTTTCAATGACGGTCCTTGGGAAAGTTAGGCCCAAATTGTATGTAGATGAGATAATTGAGACTTCGCCCGGGTTCAGTTTCGATAGTTTGGTCGAGACCCACAGGAGGTTATGTCAGGTTTTGGCTGGATTCTGACGGCGTTATGTACTCACGCTGCATTTGGCCTGTTCGTCACCAGACGGATGGCGGTCGAAGGGCCGAATTCGGGCGTTAGAGGATATCGCCGAAACTTGTGTGATGGAATTCAAGGAGTTAGGATACTCATTTGGCACTATGGGTTCGCTGCAACAAACGGCTATCAGGCCAGTATAGACATGGCTCCATTTGAGGCACTATATGGCAGGAAATGTAGGACTCCAGTGTGTTGGGATGAGGTTGGTGAGAGAAGACTAGTAGGCCCAATTGGAGTGCGGATCGGCGGAGAAAGTAAAAGTTGTTAGTGATAGCAAAGATGGCAAGAGATAGCGACGTCGTAGAGACTTACAATTCGAGATAGGTGACCAAGTCTTTTGAAGATTTCACACTTGGAAAGGTGTGTGTTGAGATTTGGGAAGCTTGAGGAAGCTTAGTCCAAGATATATAGGACCTTATGAGGATTTTGGGCAAGGTGGGACCCGGTGGCTTATAAATTGAGGATTCATAGGAGTTATCGGATTCATGGCGCATTCCATGTGTCGTGTTAGAAATACATCCAAGATCCTTCACATGTGCTAAAGAGTAGCGGTGCGGCTAAAAGGGAACGACTTGAAACACGTGCGGATTGTAGATCGCAAGGAGCAGTGTTGAGGAGTAAGGTGATCCTTTGGTTAAAGTATTGTGGAAAAATCGTAGGATGGGCGGTTGCCAGGACGGGAGGTTCGGATGCGCCGTCCAGTCTCCTCAATTATTTTTCGGTTAGGGTATTTTCCTTTCCTTTGAGTTTAGTTGTTCGTTCGGGGACGAAATGTTCAAAGGAGGGAGGATTTGTAGCCTTTGTCCGATGGGGTGCATAGTATATGTAGCGTAGGGAATGCATGTATTGCACGAGTGCCATTGTAAGGAGATGGAATTGTAAAGTTTTTAAAGAAATGTGGCGCTTTGCAATTAAGAGAGAAAATGAAGGGAGTGAAAGTATAATTTATGGAAGTTTAAATAGTAAAATAATAATAATGAATTCTCCTTAATTTTTTGATACCGAAAATTACAGATCATGGATGGCCAAGCGAATTTGTAGTTAGATTAGCCTCATGAGGAAATCTAGTGGCTTAGGAAAGTTTCGTTAAATTACGAGGGCGGTCGAATATTTTACGAGTGCAGGCGATGGGTTTAAGTGAAACACAGAAAGCGGGATTTTAAAGGGTAGAAAAATAGCATAATATTTAAAGTATTGATTAAGGATAATAAAATTAGGCAAGGTGAAATAAATTGTTTAGTGCGAAACGGACCAGAAATGGAATAAAAGAGATATGTGGAGTGCACATGAAAAAAAAAAACATAAAGATATCAAAGGCACGGCAGAAGGCAGAAGGCAGAAGATCAGTTTGTTTTTTTTTTTAGTTTTTATTCTCTTATTCTTCTTTCTTAGATTCACGGAAACTTGTCCGTCAGAATTCGTCGGGATAAACATGAAAAGTGCTTCTCATGACGAAATTTGCAACATTAGTACGAGAAACCACAAGATTTCACGAGAATTGGGGTAAATGCTCGTTAAAATCAGATTTTTAGTTTTTACCGGATCTACGGTATTATAGTGGTCAGCGTTTGGATGGAGTAGGTAAAGTTCTTTCTAGCGGCGAGAGCTACGTGTGAGTCACAAAATCAGGATTTCACGGTTCCATGTGAAATAGTAAATGCGTATGAATATGCATTAGCAAATAGTAATCATTATGAATACGTATAAGTGCATAGTGCATAGTGCATAGTGCATAGTGCATAGTACACATAGTAAATCATGCATAGTAAATCGTGCATAGTAAATCGTGCATAGTAAATCACGCATAGTAAATCGCGCATAGTAAATAGCGAATAGTATTTGGTTGGATTATCTTTGACATTATGAGGTATAATCATCGAATGTGTAGAATTTAAAAATGAGGCGGGAAAAATTTGTGGAATCGTGCTCAAAATTTTAGTAGCGAGAAAAAGGTGGAGTGATTACAGCTTCGTTTTCAAAATCTTAGTGTATTATTATTATTATAAAAATTTGTTTCTATTTGGTATTTCGTGGTTTGATTTGCAAACCGTTTTCAGAAACAAGCAATGAATTAGAAATGCGAATGGTTTTGAATTGTAAAACCCGTTTTACAGCAACAGTAAGTAAATGGTTTTTGAATAATTAAAGCCATTTTCAAATAATGACAATGACAAAGAATGTTTGTGAAAAACGGCCTTCCCACAGTTCTAAAGCGAGAAGGCCGATTCGGAGGTATTAAAGTCGTGCCGCGATTGGTGTTAGGATCTCATACATGCGTTTTGGTTTGCTGGTGACAGAGCTTAGGACATCGTCGTGCGTTTAAAGGGGCCAGGTAGCGCGTCTGTGAGGGTATATAAGGTTATGATCCCCAAGCCCCAGAATTATGGTGATGGCTGACCAGGGTCAGTTATGTGTCGCGGAAAAAGGTGATGCGGACAACGAGTCCTTCCAGAAGCACTTGATCGCCCCCGAACTCGTGTTCGTTTAAGTCTGATAAGCAAAAATAGGCTCAGGTGGTTGATGTTTTATAAGCGTAATATCGGTTTGAAAAATCAACCATTGGTTCTGGCTCGCCAGAACTAGGAGAGTTTTAAAGCAAGCGGTTGGAGCCGGGCTCGGTTTTATTTCCAAAGAATGCGGTTGGTAGAACAAAGTTTTTATGAAAAAAGTTTTGAGAAAGCTTATGAGTTTGTGAAGGTTTAGAAAGCTTTTCAAAACAACAAAGAGATAAAAGCCAACAAAAAGAAATTTGAAGTTTATAAACTTCGCAATAACCGATAAGAGTTTTATAAGCTTTTAAAGAAAAGCAAACAAGCAACAGTAAAAGAAAAGTTTTAGAAACTTTTAAAACCAAACAAATCTGAAAGCAAATGACGAAGAAAAGTTTTAGAAACTTGAAAAAGCAAAGAAAAGCACGAAAAATAATTGTAAAAAGAGTTTTACATTTTGAGATGTTTTCCGGAGAAAAGCAAAACGTTTATAAGCATCCTGATATTTACAGTTTCGTTTAGAACCATTATTTTCTATTTTAAAAACTATTTTCCGGTCACGGACACTCGGATGACTGGAAGCGGATTAAGTTCTCACGACATTTATATCAGTGTTGTAATTAATAATATTGTGTAAGGAAATACTTTGAACTTGTATAATGGAGCATATATATGTACATAGTGTGATTTTGTGGAAATGTGTTGGTATGCTGGTTGCCATATTTTGGATATAGTGTAAATTGGATGTATACAGGATTTGGAATTTGACTGGCTACGTAGTCATCTTTCGCCAGTTTTTCATTTGCTAAGATTTTGAATCCTAAGTTTGAAAGAAAAATTTTTATAGGAGGTTTAGCGAAGCAATGCGGCCCCGACATGGGAGTTACAGTCGGTTAAGTGCTTGGTGAAGGGACTCTAATGGAGTGGCCCGACACGCCCGCCACTGGAAGGGGGTGGGGGTGTGTCAAAATACCTCGTGGACACCTATCCAATTTGGGCGTATCTTGCCGATGCGGCAGTCTTTTATCGCAGTCTGCTCGAAAGGCCCAACGGACCTCGGCAATAACTTCCCTCGCTTATCGAACTTTGTATCCTCTTTTAGGCGTCGCGCCCGAAGACGTGATCACGGCCTTGGCTGGGGTTGGCGTGGCGCCTCCCGGCGTAGCTCTTGCGGCTCTGGCGGGTGAAACATTATCGATATCATTTCAGCATGCCGGAGGTGTCTCTGTCAGTCGGGACCGATTGATGGGGCTGGCGCTCACCTCGGTTCAACCTAACCGGTGACACACATGGCCTCCAGTACAATCGCCATCTGGTGCAATTCATTATCTGCTTTGATAACTATTGTTGTGGCGAAAGATTCCACTAGGAACAAATGCTCTTCAATTTGCCACTTATGATGGGACGCATGCTATTAGCATGTCTCTATCTGCTGTATATAATGTCAGCTACATACCTAACCTACCTTGTGCCTTACTTGGGCGTGCGGTGACCTTCGAGTCTGTCGCGACAATCGATGAATGCGATACAGTCGTATCGCGAATGACATCCATATGTCGATCCTTCTTAGGCCCAGCTGACACGTCTGATTTAGAAGGGTATCGAATCTCTCGAGTCCTCGGAGCTCACATCACTTAACTCTCGGTCTGGCGTGACAGCCATGTCAGGTGTGTTTTGTCTCGAGTCACTCCAGGCTCTATCGGGTCAACTCTGCTCGTCACAGGGAAGGCGTACATCGCGGAGCTACTGCAAGGCGCCCAGCCTCCCCAGCTTCCGTCGATGTCGTGTCGGTTATGACAGCGGTTGGAATTAAGTCTTGACAGCCGATGGTTGTCATTTCATCAATGTCGACCGACAATCAACAACCAATAGGTCTGCCACCCTAAAGGTCTGTTACGCTTCCATTTGTGCAACTCTGATCGTCTCGACTTGACCGCACTCGGCCCCTCACGGCCTACGTCTTCTTTGGGAGTGCTTGTATAGCACCTCGAAACCGAAACTGGTTCCTCTGACTCGTACTAGGGTGTGGAGGAATGAACTGTATACTCTGCATCCTGCAATTTGCTTGGGGCTGGGTGTCCACGAGATCTTGGGTCCCTGTCTGCGAGACGATCCGTCTCACGTGCCCAATCTTGGCCCTAGTCCTGAAACTCATGTGAAGAAAAAGTCTTCTGCCTCTTCCCTGAACCAGAAGGAGACTGATCCTCCCTCTTTCTACCAACACCCGTATCCAGGAGTGTTACGTGCTCCTCGACCTGCATGGTCGGGGCCGCTGACCATGGAGTCCGTATCCGTAGGTGAATCCTCGTCGCGCCCCAGATAGACTGACGGCCCATTCTCAAATCTCTGTAATATCCGGTAATCCCGAAAACGTCTGCCGAAGATTGACATTCGTCTCTGACTCATCACGGCCTCGACGCCTCTGGGTCGCGCATCACGATGCTAACATCACGTGTCCACACAAATCTCGACTCATTAGGCCCGAAGCTCGCACTTACGAACTTGGCGTGTTTGATGGTCTCTTAACAAGCGTAAGGCTGATCCTCAGGCTAATTACTCATGCTCCACTCTAGCCTGAATTAGATCGAAATGTCATCCAACGAAGAGCTACGTGGCCCGATCTAGATGGGTTGGAATATCTTATACATGAGATCAGTGAATGTTGAGTGCGTCCAGTAATCAGAAGTCGTAAAGCAAACTCGTAGTGCATGCGCCGTCCCTAAACGCTATCTTAGGGATATCTGGCCATCCTAACCTCGGTGATGGTAACCGGTCTGACGGTCTATCTTGGAGTGGGCTCGCTCCTCTCAACCTGGTCAGAACAAATCTCGTCAATCCTGGTAATGGGTACGATTCTTGTTAAGTAACCCTGTTATTGTACGTAGTCGATATCACGGTCGAAGGGTCTTATCTTCTTCTTTGTAGTGAAGCGGAGCGCCCCATGGTGAAGTGCTCGGTCTAATGAACCCACTTGTCCGATGGCTCCTGTATTTGGACTGCGAGTTCACTGCAAACTCAGCTGATGCCATCTATCTTTGAGTCATAGAGATGGGTGAAGTGGGGTGTAACCGATCTGAAATTGTCAGCCTTTGTGGAGTGGTAGGGTGGCTCATCTGGAAAAACATCCACATACTGCGCCATATTACTCGAGTGAATCTGATCTGGTCTCTTAAGTCCTCTGGGTGGGGCTCGCGGTAATGCCGCCTAAGCGTCACGACACGGACTCGTATCTATCGAGGCAAAATATCATGCTTGTCGCCCTGAAACACCACACGAGTGCGAGATCCTGCATATAGGCGGTAGCCTCTACGCTACATGATCGATACTTGATCTGTAAATTTATCATTTATGCGTACTAGGATGACATCGGCTTTGACATGTCCATGATCTCGGGTCCACTTTAGGTAAGTCCCCGAGATCTCTAACTCAGCCTCGACCTATCATGTATGCAGCCACATCACTTAGGGAGGCTCACGTATGCAGCTCCTCTAAGGTCTCACCAGAGTTCCTTGCCCATTTCACCATATTTGGGCCTCACTCTTTAAATTTGGAACCGCAGCTGAATTACAATCTGGTAGTGTCGGAGGTAATTTCCATAGCACCGCAGCACCGTCTTTATGAGCGTGGTCGTCCACCATCGGATCTCCTCCACAGCGAAGGTCGAGGAGGATGATCGTCCTAAACCTACGGAGGTTACTGGGATCTTCACGTCTACTTGCTATACCGGCTCGTGCGATAAGCGTTCGTTGTAATACCTATAAATATGTAAGGCTGTTGATCAAATGAGCACGGTCGAATGTCGGTGGTGCGACCGAGTGCCGGGTGGACGTCCTCACGTCATCGTCGCCTGCCCAGCCATTTACACAATTAGCATGGCAGCAGGAATCGTTTAATTTTCACTTCGGTCTAACTAGTAATGCGAATCTTGATTCTGTGGAACTTAAACCAATATCAGCGAGCCGTTCATTTCCCGAAGTGTATTTAAATTCAGACCACTCAATTTATTTATTTGAAAGGTTCTATCGCTCTCTTGTTCATTTCGATATCAATCCCTAAGGTCGTGATTCTGACCTTAGCATTCACCCTTTTCACATGCATTTGTACATGTATAGTTTCTACGCAGTACCTGCGCGATCACGATCTCGAATAGTAGTTAAATCCAATACAGTATCTACAAGAGCCTGAAACCACGGCCCAGGACACTAATCATACACATAACTCGGTGTATCGCAATCAATTTGCATTTAAAATATTGTTTTCAACAAATTTTATTTTCGAAAATTTATTTCGAAAAATTTTATTTTCGAAAATTTTATTTTTCGAATTTTATTTTGAAAATTTGTTTTAAAATTTTTATCAAATTTTAGTGATTTTATTTTATTTTTATTTAATTTAATAAATAATTTTTTTTTCGGAAAATTTTGTGATGACGGTGTTCATGAGCAAGGGTTCAAACCGGTGACTCAAAAAACATCAGGAGTCGAAAACCCGGGTTAGAAAAACCAAGCGGTGCCACGAGCACCCAGGCGAGCGACACGTGCGCCGCGGGCCGCTCGTAGCGTGGCCGTGTTGTGGGCGCGGCCCGGTGGCCCCGTAGTGTCGGTGAAGCTAGGAGTCTTTGCATGACGCCGGTATCCGTGACCTTATCAGCATAAGTCACGAGTCCTTCTTGGCCGTGTGAACCTCCCACTGCTAGCCCGAGCTCACTGTATCACGATACAATGCGACCTTGTCTGATTCCTACCGGCTTTGCGGCCTCGGTCGCAATACAGCTGTTTTGCAAATCTGATTTCTCTGCGACCTACATTTCCTTTCCTAGCTGCAATATACTAAGTGTATTGCAATACACTACCAACCTACTGCACACCTATTGCAATACAAACCTTTGTGTCTTGCAATACTATCCAGCCCACCAAGCCTCTATCTCTGCAATACGATTGGACTCTATTGCAATACAAACCAACCAACTGCAATACACTTCCACCTCTTTTACAACCTCTAAGTCACAATACAACCATCCTCTTGCAATACAATTTTCAATATTGCAATACAAAAACCTTCTTTCCCACAATATAATTTGGGCAGTAGCCCAAAAACGGTTTCACACAAAAAAAAAAATTTCATTATTATTATTTTTCATTTATTTCTAGCAATTGGAAAAATCACTAAAAATCATTTTTTTTTTCATTATAAATATTTTTTCCCCTTATTTCAATAATTTGGAAAAATCATAAAAAAATATATACACCTTTTTTTTTTTTCATTTTCCATAATACTCAAATAAATTTATAAAAATTTATTTTACTCCATTTTTCTTCAATTTTCCAACTTGTAAAACTTTAGAAAATTATTTTCTCCTTCTCTCAACCAAATAAATTTATAAAATTTATTTTCTTTTTCCAGTTTTTCACTGAAAAATTTTCTTCACTCAAATAAATTTGTAAAAATTTATTTTCTTACATTTTCTTCAATTTTACCACTTGTAAAATCTTAGAAAATTATTTTCTTCAATGCTCATCAAATAAATTTAGTAAAATTTATTTTCTTAGCTTTTAAATTTACCTTACCGTTTCCGATAACCCAAATAAATTTAGTACAATTTATTTCATTTAATTTTCGTTCCTAGTTTTACACCTTTGTAAAACTCGACAAAATTTCCAATCGCTACAATGTGCTAATCACTTAAGCACGCAACGTTTCACAACACACATACAACGTATTTCTGGCATATCGTACGATAATCGTGTGACCGTGTTATAAGCATCATTCGCATAACATCTGATTTCGTATTATCTGTGATCGCGCACGAACACCATGCATATAGTGTTCTATTCACAATGATTTCTAGGTAATCTCATACCTAAACCCCGAGCGTGAACCGCACCTAGTAGTGATGCTCGCATTCAGCTATGGCCTAAGCCCCGAGATCGCCGATATCACAGGTTTCGGTATGCGCATGCCGCGTGAGCCCTAAGTGGTGAATCACTGAAACTCGACCACTGGGTGACCATGCCTAAGCTCGATACGAGTTGAGCGCCCCGAGACCCGGGGGGGTCCGTTGACTACCCGTCAGCCAGCGGAATACAAGTGGATGTCGGGTTACCCGGCCTTGTCGGAAAATCGGGCGGAGTCTCCATTTTCATACGGAGGAACCTGCCCACGAAATCGATGCCTACGTATACGCAGTAAAACGGTCGATATGATTTCAACATGAGTAAAGCGGCCACTTTGGGCCCATAAACAATACTCATTACAATATCACCAAACTGCATATCGATAGTTTTAGAGTTAGTAAAATTACTCTTATCTCTGGCAATATATTAAAATCTCAAGTTACAATACATGTAAATATGTCGAGCGAAAACCCCGCGTCAGAAACTTCTTTAATCTCAGCCTCTGGGACGGGCCGTCTATACGCACGCTCCTTGTGCACATGGAAATAAAAGGGGGTCCGCGACCGGGGTGGTATCTTCGATGGGAGAATCATGCTAAATTAGGTACTCATACTAAGTGCGGTCTGATGTTTTGATTTAAGCATGTCACATTCGAGCAAATGCATGAGTCTAGCAGATGTACACGCGACTGGCTTCGGATCGAGTGCATCATCGACTCTCTCTCACACTCGCCTAAGCCTCGTATGAGAATTCTTATATTTATTTGTTTGTTTGTGAATGACTACTCAGATGTGTATATATCGATTGGTATTTCAGACGATTGATATATTATTTGCTGTTGTGGACAACCCTCAGATGTGTATATATTAATTAGGCGGCTCAGACGATTGATATATTATTTAACATGGACTACTCCGATGAATATCAATTGGGCGCTTCGACGATTGATATTTTAAGTTTGGACTACCCTCCGATGAGAAGAGAAGAGAGAGAGAGAAGAGAGAGAGAGAGAGAGAAGAGAGAGAAGCCACGAACATTTAGACAACCCTCAGACCCTTTTTCTCTAGACTCTCTCGTACACTCACTCCTATAATCCTAGGGTGTTACAGTGCATATGGAATGCATGTATCTGATTCAATCTGATCTAGTCTCATGTAAATATATAAACATGCATATATTTACAAAACGTCAGATTCACACAATCATGTCATGAATTATTTCCACATAAGAATTAGCTCATGAAATTTAATGATCAAACAGCTTGATTTAATTTAAATCATTCGTAGAAACCCAACGTATTTTATGAAAAATATATTTTGATCGCTTTTCGAGCAATTAAAACCTTAAGGTTCTTGTTCATATCAAGACACAATTTATTGGTTCACTTTGTGAACCCGTATTTCGGCCCGATTCGTATAAATGCGAAGTAATGGCGTTAATACATAAATACCTGATCCAACAGCCGAAGCCGGTCGGTAGCCGGTCTTGTTTTGCTACTCATGGGTTTTGAAATTCGTATTAATTCGGTTCAGTTTGGAGCAAGTCAACGACCCCTAATGGCGCCGATCGAGCTGAAACGTTCGTAAAAGCGGCGAGAGGGGAATGTCGCCTTGGTAGGCTCTCCGGGTTTGAAACTCACTGCATCCGTCACCGTGACCTCTCAGCGTGAATCGGTTCTATTCTTTGTCAGAAGGCTAGGCGGTCGGATCGCGTATTTTTAGAGAGAAGGAAGACTCTCTCTCACTAGAACAAAAATCTGGAGCTCACTGTCGATTTCCTTTTCTTCCCCACATTTTCTTTCTTTTCTTTCAAATGTAGGAGACAACACTGTTGGTTATTTTGTCATTTAGCCCATTTAATCAATTTAATTAATTAATTCCTTCTTTCTCAGGTTTGGCGTTATTTTATCACCATTTGATTTTAATGAATTCTCTCTGTCTGCGCCTTTGGCACGTAGATCACATGTTATATGTGACTTCGTTGCATCGAAAATCGTTTGACACGGCGCGATCTGCTCGAGCGTCTTGAAATTCCATTTGTCTGAGGTCAAACGAAATTTTACGTCTTAACTAGATTTCAAGAGACTATTACTTGGTGAAATGTGTTTAAATCATCAGAGATCACAGAGAATAAATTACGGATTTTAACCGAAATTAACAACTTTGTAGTGGAAATTACGATTTTCTTGCTTTTCAGAAGTGGAATTTCTCGGGTGCTACAGGTTGATTACTTTGAAGATGTTTGCTGAATTTATTCATTATTTTTACAATTTCTTGGGTAGAAATGAGCTTACTCTTTTTTATTATAATTTTGTTTCAATTTTATATTAAAAACTAAGGTTTAAAAAATATTTATAGTTTCAAATAACTTTTTTATCATTTCTTGTTTTCTTTAGGAATTAAACATGCTAACGAGGTTTGACATTTTAGAAAATATTAAAGGAAGAAAAATTTCAACCGAATAATTTTAAATTTTATTTTTATGTTCAATTCTTATGAAGAATATTCAAAGAAAATAATTAAAATTATTAAAAATTTATGTATTTTAAAAAAATTAATTAATTTTTTATATACATGAGCTTTTGATGAGAGACTGAATTTAGTTACATATATTTAGATGCTTAATGTAACAAAAATAAATTAGATTATATTCTAAGAAAAATCATAATATTACATAAAAATGTTATATTTAATAAATTAGCTAGGATTAAATAATTGAATATTTGAAATTTACACGTAAAACTATATGAAAATAATTTATTACATTGAAATCCATTTTTTTTATTTCTATCCGATCTCTACTCTCATCACTTCTTTCTTGATGTTTTTAATACTTAAAAATATTAAACATTAAGCTAAACAAAAAGTTTAATGAAAAAAATCTTTCCTTTTTTATTTAAACCAGTAAGTATTTTAGGTTCTCTTTTGGAAAAAACGTGGCTAGAAAACTGGCTAGTGGTTTTGTCTTTTTTCTTTTCCTTTTAGTTTTCTTTTTAATTTATATATTCAAAAAATATTATTATTTTACTCTTATCATACATTTTTTTTTCCAATTTTTAATATATTAATTTTTCTATGTTGGAAACTCAATTGTGTCATGACTTTATTGAGTCGTCAAAGTCAAGCTTTATTTTATTTCATTTTCCCCCTTTTCCACAAAAATGTTTCCCCACTTATACCTAATATCGATAGGCTTTTCAGTCTCATTTTCATCTAATTCAATTAACTACATATCAACACGAATACAAAAAAATATGCATGGCTTCCCTCCAAAAATACTTTTGATACCATATTAAATTATTAACTTTTTAAATTTAGCTTGTAAATTAACAAAAATACATTAATTAGGCATTTGGAATAATTAAAACATGCAATATAATATTTCATGGACTTTTATGATCTAATAATGGAGTTTAATGGTTAAGAATTTAGGTTTAATATTAATGTAATTAGTAGTTGATCTTTATTTTTTAAGCTAACAAATATAAATTTTAGATTTTAACTAATTATTTAAAAGACATATAGATAATTTTGGAGGATAATTATTTTTTTATATAATGTAATCAATGTTTTATGAAAGCATCCTTGACTGAGTTACAAACTATTAGACTAGTCATATTTATATGTGTTATCACTTTCTTGACTCATAAAAATCAAAGTCTATCGACAAGTATCATCAAACTATAAATGTTGATTTACATTTTACTTGGTCAATTTGAAAAATTAGTATTAATTTCATTTATTTATGACCTAACTTGGGAGTTCAAATAATAGGTTATGGTATTCAAAAGAGTTATTATGTAATTCTAATATTATGATAAATGGTTTAGTGGAATTAATAGTGAATATAATTATAAATACCTTTTTTAATGGAGTTGAAGATTTTATTTTATTTTTCCTTTTAAATCAAAGACAAATTGTAGCGCCTGAGCAGAAATTAAGTTGACTCTCGTTAACCGCGGAATACGAGTGGATGTCGGGTTACACGACGAAGCCGGAAAATCGGGCGAGTCTCCTTTGTATGGGGGCTACTGCCGAGAATGTCGCTGGCCCCTGCGTAAACACTGTGTCGAGCGAGTTCGATATAGTCCGATATATATCGAATTAAGGCCTTGGGCCCTCAAACAATTCTCAATATGCATAAAGCTATGAATCCAGCTTATACATCTATAGATTCTGAAAGTTACAATAATTTTCGCTCTTCGCCCATTACATATATTATTAAAAACTTAAGAAGAGTTATAATACATGTAAAACCATAAAAACCCGCATTAGGCTTCTTACAGACTTAGCCTCTAGGATGGCGAAGATCTCCTCATGCTGACTCCTGTACACACGAAAAAAAAAAGGGGGTCATGGCCAGGTGAAATTTATCCTTGATGGGAGAATCGCGCAAGTGGGAACTCTTCGCACGCCTAAGTCTTGTCTGATGTTCCAATTTAAACAGCATTCGAGAAAATCGTGATCCTCTTGCAGATGTACGCGGCATGACTCGAGGATCCGAGTCCTCACCGACTCCACTCACACTCGCTGCAAGCGCAAATTATTAGAATATTATGTTTTATTTGTGGACTACCCTCAGATGTTATAGGTGTGGGTAATCTCCGATGTTATATTTAGTGGACTCTCCAGGATATATCGATTGGTAGCATTTCAGGCGATTGATATATTATTTGTTCGTGAATTCTCGTCAGTGTATATCGATTGGTAGCTCGATGATTGATATTTTTCGTTTTTAATTTCTTATAGATAGTGTTGCAAACTACTTATAGAACCATTTTCTCACAGACTCATCTCATGCCTTAACTCTATGAATGCTGGGATGTTCAGGTGCGTATACAGGATCTCATGTATCTGCGTTCAATCTGATCCCAATTCACATGTAATATATAAACATCATTATATTTCTAAGTATTCGATTAATATGATAAGTATCGTATAAATTCTCATTCATTCATCAAAATTAAACTGACTTGAATTTAATGATAAAAGCAACGGCTTGATTTAATTTAAATCCTCGACCAAAGCGCGTATTTTTCGCGTATATTTTTGTAGACAATTCGAGGAAGCAGTAAAACCTGAGATTCTTGTTCTGCTCAGAGACATAAATTTATCGGTTCGGCTTTGTGAAGCCATTATTTCGGCCGATTCGGCCTCCTGTACACATCAAAGCGCACATTTTCACAATTGCACAACTAGGAACCCACATCAGCCCGTGGACAGTCACAGACTGTCCACATGGGTTTCAAAATCGACATCTCAGTTCGAACTTTGGGCCAGATCCAAGCATTTTTCGCATTTCATTCAGCTATTCGCGAAGTCTTAAAAAGGGAATAAAACCAAGTAGGGAGAAACCACTGTCTGCCGGAGTTTGTCTAAAAGCTACTTAAATCCGATGCGCGCGTAAGCGCCTGGCGTGAAGCGATTCTCGCTTCTTTTGTCTCGAGGCTGAAGCGGTCACGATTCTGTGTTTAGAGAGAAGTTAGAGACGCCTGCAAAACCACCATTTTCGTTTCTTGCAAGCTACTGCATCCCTCCCCTTTGATTTCACATTTTGGCCTTTTTTAATTTGAGAAGAACACTGTTCATTGTCCTTTAATTCTCATTTAATCGATTCGTCGATTAATTCATGCTTTTCTCCACGAGTTTTGGCGTTCATTCTTTGGCGAAATCAGATTTAATCGTTCTCTCTTTCATCGCAAGCATGGTGCGTGAGTACTTTCGTTATGTGTGACTTTCGTCGCGTCGAAAATCGTTTTCTGACCGCGAAGCGTGATCGCCGAAGCGTCTGGCTATTTGTCACCGGAATGTCTGAGAATTTACGTCTTGTAGATTTTGAAACCTTGATTACGGTGAAATCAGTTTGTCGTCAGGGTCCCAGAGAATAAATTACAGTTTTTAGAAATTAATAATTTGTAATCGAGAGTACGATTTGCATTTAAAGTGGAATTTATAAGGGTCTTACTGAAATTATTATGAATTCTTTATGGAGCTCTCGTGTTCTTTAGGCACATCTAATAAACATATATGAAAATTATATATATATATATATATATATATATATATATATAATTGCTTATATCTAATTGGAAGAAAATAAAAACTCTAAAAACTTCATGTCTATATTCAAGATGTTTCATTTGAAAGAGACTTTACTAACGTTTGAAACTTCTAGCTTACAAATTATTCCTATCGACTCACTTAGAAGTCAAGCTCAGAAAGGGACACTATATTTAATGTACATAGGATAACATTATTCCATTCAACCACAGACAAGATATCCAAGAATGCAAATGGATAAGGTGCATAATTTTGTAGAGGAAAAACAAAGTAAATAAGAGAAAAGTAATCAATCTAAATATATGGATTGATAGGAGGAACATGAGTTAAAGCATTGAGTTGATTCTAGAAGTTTACATCTATTATGAGTGCAAAACAAGTAGAGTATAGGCGGTGTAAGATATTGGAATAAAAGACTATTAAGATAATACCTTTGAGTTCATAGGTTGTACTTTTTATTTTTCTTTTGAATTTTAAGCTATATTTGATTCTTAGAAATTTTAGGGAAATATAAAGAAATAAAATAAAGAAGAAAAAGTAGAAAGAAAAGAAAAATGATGAAAAATAAGTAGAGTTAAATTGATATATAATTTTTATTTATTGTTTCAAACTTATTTTATTTATTTTAATTCCTCTATATAAGATTAAACAATTTTTAAAATATATAAATTTTAAATGATTGTTATATATAATTTTCTTTGAGATTTTTAAATAAGACAACAAAACATGAAAACATCTTTTTTCTTAATATTTTCCTTTATTATCACATTTCATCATCAAATCTGAAACTTAAATATCACAATTTTACCGTACCAAACCACAACATAAGAATGCTTGTGACTTTCTTGGATCATAGAAATTATTTTATGCTACATGCTCATCCCAGTTTATTTAGCAGCGTATAAATCTTTAACATAACTAAATACATGACCCCCCTCTAAAAATAGTTTTAATACCATATCAAACTTAACAAAATACATTAATTAGACTGTTTTAGAATAAATCTAATATTTCATAGTTTGTATGCTCTTAGTATGAAATTTAATTGTCAAGGTTCTAGGTTTAATATTAATGTAATTGATAATGTCATTATCTTTTAATATGAAATATAAACTTATGTTTCAATTTATAATTATTTAAAAGGCCTTAAATAATTTGGAGGATGATTTTTGACCTTTATTTTTATTATAAATGTTTTAGGAGGAAAACATCTTTGAATGACTCACAAACTCGTAGAATAGTCATATTGATAAGTATTATCATTTTCTTACACTCATAGAAGTCAAAGTCTTCCCTACATATTACATCAAGTTATAAATGTTCACATAAAAGTTATCTTGTTACCGAAAGATGAGATCAACTATCGAATTACATTAATAATAAACTTAGAACTTAGACAATTAGAATTGCATACAAGGCGCATACAAATTATAAATAATAGATTAAGCGTTTTATTTATTAAAATATCCTAATTAATGTATTTTATTAAGTTAATATTGTAAGCACGAGAAAAATTGATTTTTACGAAGGAGTAAATGGTAATTTCGAGTTGAAAATCGAAAGTATACAGATCTTGGATGGCTTAATGTAGTTAAATTTAGTATGCGAAATACAGTGGTGGAAAATTTATTGAATTGGGGATGGATTATAGTAATATTTAAATTTACGGGTGATTAATGTGAATGAGCTTGAGGGTTGGAGGTTTTATAAATCTGGGAGTGAGGAGTAGGCTTGGTTAATTTTGGTTTCTGATGAGTGAGGCTGAAAGAAATAGAGATTGCTGGGGGACCGGGGAAATGGATCGAATGGGGCATTGAAATCGTTTATCTAGATAATAATAATAATAATATACATGTAATAATAATATAACTTATTATAATATGGGAAAAAATCAATAAAAGGTGGGAAGGAGACGGAGGGGGAGGGAATGAGTGGTATTACAGGAGGTGGAGTTTTGGTATTTTTATTTCTTACCATTAACTACCAGTTCTACGAGAAGGAAAGGATTGTGAAAGTTTTAAATGAGGTGCAGAAACTGAGGATTGATCTGTGATGGTCTGCAGTGAACTATTTAAAAGTTAGGAGTTTTAAACCAGGCTGGTGAGGTAGGGGTTTTTATCACCTCTTGGGATTACTTTGTTTAAGTGTTTTGTAATGTTGTTGGTTTGAAGCGTGAGCAGGCGTGGTTGATGATCCTAAAACTGGGACCAAATTGTGCTGGAATTTTGGAAATTTTGGAAGCATTGAATGGTCCCAGACCTGTGTGAAAAATTTGTTGGAAGTGTTTATTGTCGTAATTTATATAACTAAATTGTGTTTTTTTTTTGAGGTGTATGTGATTTCAGGAGATAAATTGTGATTTCTTTCAGGTGAATCTGGATTGTGTGTATGGGCGAATTGGAATGGAGAGTGTAATTCACTGATTATAGTGGACTATATTGTGGTATAGGCGTTGGAGATGAAGTGTGGAGTCTTTCAGTGAAATTAATTTGGAATATTGTTTGATCTAGTATTGTTGGTCGTAGTGTAAATTAATTTGAGAATGTTGCATAATTGTATATTGGTATATATATTGTATAAATGGTTTGGAAATAGCGTAATGTTTAAATATCTGTTTGGGTACTTTCAGAGTACAGGTGTAGGTTCTGCGTAATTCAGCAAACATGTGTTCTGAAAAAAAGGAATTCATGAGGATGATTAAGGAGAATTGGGTTGGGAGATGAGCTGTGGTCGTTCAATGGATGAGGCATGACATTGTTCGGAGCTCAGTAATGGAGTGTGTGGAGGTAGTCGTATTTTCACCAGGCCTTAAGTAGTTTATTTTTTGAAACAATGAAGTTTGTTTTGAAAATGATATTTTCCATCGTAGCTTAAGTAGTGTGGGGGAGTGCAGTGGGGACACCAGAGGCCGTAGGAGCGGGGGCGGTCAATGGGATCAGCGAAGTAATTTGCGGGTGTGTGTTTCGAGTGGACGTGCATGTATCACCAGCTTAGGTGGGAGTAACCACTTTGGGTGAATTCTAGCTATTGAGCGATAAACTGCACATAAATATTACTAGAACAGTTACAAGAAAGCCCAGGTTATGCAGCTACAGTCTTTTGGATAATATGTATTAAAATTTTATGAATTTAATATGTATTTGTGTGTAAGAGTAATAAAATAACTCTTGGAATTTATTGGAATATATATAGTTAGGTACATGTTTGATGATATTAGTGCAGGCCCAGTGACCACATTTTTACTCACGAATTATCAGATCTCGTGATAGCAGTGTCTATATATAAAATTCCGTGGGTGGCGGTGTGTCCAGTGGACCCACCGGGTTTGGGCGTCGCGAGCAGTATCAGGCTAGGTATCTGATTACTGTGGCGGCGTGATGGGCATGGAAGCTAGGATGTGATTGTAAGAGTATAGTGCACAGTTATGATCCCAGTGGTTTGATATCGATGCCGGCAGAAACTGGTGTCGGGCTGGGTTTATAAATACTGGAAATTAGTGTTGATAAGTTGAATTATGGATTACTGGGGCTTGAGAGTTTGGATTGAGGCCGGGAGTTATTGGGTGTAAACATGTCAGCGAAACTTGTGTGACTCGATCGTTGAGGTTAGTATCTCATTACCTAAGGCTTGATCGGAGATGGGGATTAGACCTTACTTGCATGCATGAAGGTATGTTTAGTGTTGTGTTCGGATATGTAATTTCCATGTTTGTGATTGTGTGTTCTGGCATTTGCGTGGAAAAGCATACACGGTATGAGGTATATGGGAAATGTGATTGCGTGACAGTTATTGCGCGGAAGAACCATAACAAAATGGTATAATGTATATAGGAAGTGGAATGCTAAGGTTAAGACTATAACCTTAGGGTTTGGAAAAATGAAGTGAAGAACACAGAAAGTATTGAGATTTTGTTGAAATAAATAAAAGGAGTTGTTAGTAGTACTTTTATGGCGATAAGGCAGATTGATTCATGGTTGTTAAGTCACATTAGTAATTGGCGTATCATTCTTAGTTTATTTGAAATGAGATTAAATAAGAAGTTTGTTGCCATTTGACATGTGTGATCGATGAGGCATGCCGATACGTAGGAGTCGTCATGAGTGTCAACTCGAGAAAAGAGCTTGGGTGGTGAGAGTCCAGTCTGATTATCTGAGTATAGTATATAGTATAGATAGTATCAGCGCCCGGATCAGTTCGGACTCGCCATTCAGGTCGGATCAGGGATCAGGAGTGTGTGACCTCATGCATTATATGCTAGTGCATTGGTGATCGGGGAGGATCCAGTAACCTCCGGAGATTTAAGTCACATCTATCCTCCACCGCGGCGTTTGGGGAAAGAGGATCCAATGATGGTAGACCATTGGATTCGGCAGATTAGAAATTTAGTGAGCTATGGATGTGTGATCTGACCGAATCGGTAGGCTAAATTAAACACAGGTGAATCCCCAGTGTGGTGGAATGGGTTCAGACTTTTCTCAGGTTGGGGCAATGATTTAGAGAAGCGGGAGGTTCCATGGGCTCTTGCTGAGCGAGGTATTTTCAGTGCTACGCTGGGACATGCCAAGGCCCCGGCGTTCCTGGGCAGGCGGGGAGCGATGTGATGATGTGATAATAGCGAGATTCAAGGAGTTGCTTTGATACAGTGATATTATGTGTGACAGATATGTGAGTTAGGAGAGATTTACGAGAATGGAAGAAGTTGTCCATTCGGGGCAAGATGTGAGCCTCATACCACAGACGCGAACTCTATGGTCGGGACAACTGGCCGTAGAGAGAGAGATGGATGTGTATGAGGCGTTCGAGTGCAGTGTCGGTGGGAAGAAAGGAGGATCGGCCTTCTTGGAGGTTTGGGCTTAGGAGTTGAGAGGCGCTGGGGAATGATGAAATTCGCCTACGGATCTTAGGTGGGGGTTGATCAGATGTGTCGAGATGTTAAGGCTCAGGATCTCAGTGGTCACGCTCATAGTGGATTGTAGGGCGGTAAACGTATTAGGTGTTGATGTAAATTCTTGGCATGGATGAGTTAATAACCCATCGGGTTGTATTGATGATGCTCGACTGAGCGGACTCATACTGAAACCACAGATCTTGCAGGTTGTATGAAATTAGCATAACCATGTGAGTAAATGTCATATGCGTAGACTAGGAGACGAAATTAATGAGAGGAGAATGTACAAAACACAGAAAAAATTAATTTTACGAAAAGATAAAACGATAATTCAGTTGAAAATCGAAAATTCTCTGAATCTTGGATGATGAAGCGGATTGTCTTGGATTAAATTCGTCTCATGAAATCTGAGCTAGAAAAGTTTCGTCAGATTAAGACCGGTCATATATTTGCAATTTCGAGTGATTAATCGCGGTGACTTCAAAGTGAGGATTTTCTGAAAATCTCGGATCGAAGGTAAGCGATTTAGATTCTGTTTACGATAAGTGACTTAAAAAAATAAAATTTTTAGGGCGAAATGGACCGAATGACGATAATCGTTTATCTAGATAATATAATAATAATAATAATAATAATAATATAATATTATAATATGGAAAAAAATCAATAAAGGTGGGAAAGAGACGAGGAGAGGAGGAAGCCAGTGGCGCGTCACCCAGGTGGGGTTTTTTGGTGCATTGTTCTTCTCTTCGGCTGGCACTGCCCGGTTCTGCAGAAAATCCCGGACGTAAAAGTTTTCCATTCAGGGTTTGAGAGCGAAGTTGATCTGCGCGAGTGGGAGGCTGCGCGTGGGCCTTTAAGGTGGGTTTTGACTTGACTCCAGGTGAGGTGAGGTTTTAACGCGAGGTGCAACTTTGTTAAGTGTTTTGTAATGTTGTGGTTTGAGGCATTAGACGACCGTTGATCGATCTAAACTTGGGACCCGAGATTGTTGGAATTTTTGGAGAATTTTGGAGCCCATTTAGATGGTGAGCTGTGTGAAATTTGGGAATGTTGTATCGTAATTTATATAATAAATTGTGTTTTTTGAGTGTATAGGCCATTGGAGATAAAATTGTGATTCTTTCAATTATATGGAACCACAGAGTATGTATAGACATTGGAGATAAATTGTGATTTACTCAATTATATGGAATATAATTGAGTATAAGCAATTGGAGATGAAATTGTGAATTCTTGATGAAATTTAATTTGGGTAATTGTTTGATGTGTTGTTGGATTACATGGTGTGAATTGCAAATTTGAGAATGTGGCATAATTAAATAATGGTATATATATTGTATAAATGGTTTTGAAGTAAGTAATCGTTTTAAATATGCATTTGGAGTAGCACTGAATTTAGGTGTGAGTCTTGGCTGTGAATTTACGGCGACGTAGTTGCGAAGAATTTCACGGGATGATTTTCAGGAGAATTGGGTTGGAGATGGTAGCGGTCGTTCGGATGAGGTGTGACTGTTTGAAACTTCATGACCAATTCTCGCCGGTGGTAAAATATTTTATGTGGTAGTTTATTTCAAACAATAGTTTGTTTTGAAAATGATATTTCTGTCATCAAACGAAGTGTGAGAGTGCATTGATGGCTGAAGATATACGAACAGGCATTGGCGTTAAGTGAGATCTGCGTGTTACTTGGTGTGTGTTCATGATTAAATTCATCTTGGCAGATGGGGGAATGCGTTTAGGGTGATTCCACCCCTCTTGGCTAATCATGTTTTTGTCAGAGAACATTTTTGAGGGTATAAGAGGTGAGGCGGCTCTTCTTAAAGACCGATTTAAAGAAATTTACGGGTTGTGGCTTTGATGTTTTGGATAATATGTATTAGAATTGTAGATTTAATATGTATTTGTATTAAGAGTAATAAACAACTCTTAATTTATTGGATATAGTTAGGTACATGTTTGATGAGTATTGATCTGGTACGATGTGAGTTTTCTTTCGGGTATGCGTCGTGATATGAGATGTATAGAATTTAAGCGGGTTGACGGTGATCGCGAATTTTGAGTTTTGGAGCGTATAAATATGATATTAAACTATTTTTAGATGAGTCATGTATTTAGTTATATTAGTATTGATATGTGCTTGAGTAAACTAGATGAAATATAAAACCTTGCTAATATTAGGTAGAAGTGGAATCCATCGTTAAGGCTCATCACGAGAACATTTGTGTGGAAAAAGTGATGATTGAATAAGACAAAAGCTTGACTTGTATATAACTTAATAAGTCATGGAAGAATTTATGAGTTAAAGTTTCCACCATTAAAGGGTGAGACATTAAGAGTTGTATGATTTTTGAAGTATTGAGGAAATAAGAATATTCAAGAAAATGATGGGTTTCATCTTTGTTGTAACGGAAGATCTGGATTCAGTGGACATTTAATCTTCTAAACTGACACATTCTTTTTCTCAGAGAGGAATGGATCAGAAACTTTATCAGTATCAGTTTGGAAACATTGAAAGATATTTGAAGTACTCTTAATAGAAGTGCTGATATTACTAAGTAAGAAAACAGTGAAAGAAAGAACTTGACAAACGGACATTTTTAAATATATGTTTAAAGTATTATTAATTTATTACCAGTATTTTGATTTGGATGATGATGAACATATTTGAAAGTATATATTGGAAGTATAGAAAGTGGGACTTGTAGATAACTCAGGTGTAGGATGTTCATATTAATCTCATAAGACTTGACCGGGAGTTGAGAAGATATGGACGCAGATAACTTATAATGGGCGCGATAACTTTAAAATCATGACAGACTGAGTGATGATTGTTGGGATTGTTGTTGAATCAAAATCATGTTGATCTTCAAAGACTTTGTTTAGTGGTAATCAACTCCGTATGAATCTCATCAAATATATTAGTTTATATTCAAATTAAATTTAATCTTCAGAAGAAAGAATAGTGAGTATGATCTTTATGATTTGATTATTATTTAGTGAAATATTAATATTCTTTGTTCATCGAACAGTTTGACGTGGAGACACTGTTTATGGGACTCTGTGCGCATCTTTATTGTTAAATCATATTTTGTTAGTTTGGAAACCTAATCATAGCGCGGTGGCTGTAAATATAAATCAGATACTAACGTTAAACGTGGCGTGGGCGTTCTTCGGAATCATTTGAATATTCGACAACGTAAAAGGTGAATATCATAACGATGCGAATTTAACGTAATGCGCGTTCGATGCGTAATTAAATCTCAACCGTTGTTGTTTTAATATTTTCTTATTAATAAAAATGTCAAGGGATATGTACGAAATATAAACGACGATGATCATGAGGCGAACTCATTCAACATTTGGCTGCTCAATAAGTCGCTCTGTTCAAAATCAATTTATTAAAATATAAATGGGTTTAATGATTGGTTCTCACGTGGTTTTGATCTGATTGATCTTGATCAATAAAATAGTTAAGGTTGATGAATGATAAGTAGTGCCGTTTGTTCATAGGGATGAAGATATGATCATTTAATCTTGGGTTGTTAACATTTGTAGCGATACAAGTTATCTTTATTTTGTTTATTCATTAATCATTTATAATCTGAAGTAATACTCTTTGTGAATATTTAACGTTCTCTAACGAATCATTATAATCATGATTGAATCATTCTCTTACCGTTTATATAATAGTTTGGAAGACTATCTGTTATATTTATTCTGTAACACTCTGTTCTCTCGGACTATTCTGTTTCTCTTTCTGTCAGTTCACCAAATCTTTCATGGTAGGCGTAATAATACAACAAGAATAGACTTCCATCGAAATCGATTCTTTGTGAATGGGTTTTCTTCGTAATCGGAAGGAGTGGAGGAGACGAGTGATTTTTAATCGAAAGATGAATGCGTTTGGTAATATTATGTGTTAAACTCAACCTCGTTGGGATACATGAACAATCAAATATAAATATATCTTTCAATATTCTCTGAGATAGTATATTTCTTTGTTCGATGTTCTGTTCGTGTTGATCAGTTAAAACGGCACTGTTTCTCATAACCACTGCTGGACTGCAGACCTCTCTTGAAGTTTGGGTCTGCCGCGGGAGCGAAGTTAGTTTTAAAGAACCGGGACGCGAGAAGTAAAGCGTGTAATATCAAATAACTGAACTTCTGTTTTCTTGCTGAATCAGTTTGTGACATTCATGAACATGGATCGGACAAATGGAGTTCTTTGATAGACATTATGACTCTGCGCGACTGCGAAATATGAATGTTCAAATGACCGTTCAGCGAAGCTGTTGCTCGTTTGCGTGTGCGTTTGGTGACTTCCACCATTAATGTTAATCCGTCTTCAACTTTGGATCTGCCGAATTGCCATTCTCGGTCAATCCCCGTTCGGCGCGTTTCACGAGATCGCGCTGACGGATCTTTCGAACATGTTAAATATTTCGCGCGACCGCGGGACGAGCGGATAACATGAGATCTGAATAAAATGATCAGCTGATGAACAAGTTGGAAGCGGCTTGATATTCTTGAAATTGTTCGTGGAACAGGCGTTTGCAGATCAGGTCCTATAATTGAAATCTAACAAACCTTAATGTGAACTTCTCTGATAATCAGCTAGAAGAGCCATTCTTCTCCTGAAAATGAAATGGAGTTTTCAAGTCTATCCTTTGTGGGCTTAAGGTATAATTTGTTCAATGGGATTAATACATGTAGTTGTGTATACTCTGCCATCATTATTGTGTTAGATCTCGATCTTATCACGTAATTCATAAGGTCATATTATGGTGAATTCAATTTGATTCATTAGAAGGTATATTGATTTGGTATAGATAATGATTTGGGTCAATTCCAACTTCAATATTTGGTTGTGAACCTTTCATCTCTTTTATCTTTTCCAATAACCCAGTGGTGTTCTGGAAACAAGCAAGTTTGAAAAACTTAGAAATCTTATTGACCTTGATCTTTCAAACAACATGTTGTCGTTGACCACGTCCGTTCATTCCGACTCATGTTACTGACATTAGTTACAGACCTTTCACAATAACGTGGTGGAATGTTTTCATGGGCGATGGGAAAGGATACATTATCAAGCAGATCTCTCTTTCGCTCCATAAGTGGGTTTAGATCACAGCCATGGAAAAGTATGAAAATTCTAGATCTTCGACAGCTTGTTGCAAGGACCACTAACTCCTCCAAATTCTACATTTTCTTTTCAGTCTCTATAACAAATTGGTGGAGAAATCTCACCATTGATTTTGAGTTCCATGATGTGGTTGTATCTGTAACAAAGCGGTGGCGTGCTTGCTCATTGTTTGAAATTGCGAATCTCTACGTATTGATTTCACGAAGAATAATTTTCATGGCATCATTCCTCAAACATTTTGAATGTGATTCTATGAGATCTGGCTTCTTGATGTCAATTGGAGAGGACTAGTACCTGGTCTTTGATCATTTGTAGAGGCGGGATTCTGAACCTTGGAAATAACAAAATAAGTAATCACGTTTCCCCATTGGTTGGGAGCTCTTGAGCTGCAAGTTCATTTTTTTGCGTTCCGTAGTTTCTACTTGGTCATATAGGGTTTCAGAAATCATATCTATTAAATGGCTAGAATCATTGATCTTGCTCCTGGCCAGTTCAGGGTGACTTACTGAAATGTGTTCAAAGTTTGAAAGCTGATAATGAATATAGATGAGCTTGACGCATGAGAGAATATATTGGGGAATATTATTATCAGATTTCATGATGGTGACCATAAAGGGTTGGACCTTGAATTTGAAAATCTTAAATACTTTCACAACAATTGATTTGTCCAGTAATAAATTCAAGGAGAGATTGAGTGCATTGGGAATCTTAATTCTCTTGGGGCTCAACATATCATAATGATCTTAGAGGACACATCCCATTATCTTTTAGAAATTTGAAGATGTAGAATCGTTGGACCTTTCTTCAAATTGGTGGGTGAAATTTCTCGAACTAACAAGTTTGACATTTCTTTCATTTTTGAATCTCTCTAAAATCATCTTCTGGGATTTGTACCTCAAAATAGCGGTTGGCTTGCATTTGAAATGATTCGGTATTACAAGAACCACGAGTTGTATTGGTTTAGTTATCGAGAGATGTCTGTGGAGTGGAAGCCATATCCCTCTCAAGAAATAGAAGCAAAGTTTGAAAGTGGATTTGAATGGAAAATCACATTGATGGGATATGGATGTGGATTGGTAATTGGGCTTTCTCTTGGTTGTCTAATTTTCTTAAGTGGAAAACCTGAATGGCTTGTGTGGATTATTAATAAGAACATTCCTGATAAGATCGTAAGAATAAAGAGAAGTCTGTGCGAGGCAAAGAATAAGCTAAGTTTTCCACTCTCATTTTATTGTATTTGTGTATTACGGATAGCTTTTACATTCTCATATGGAGCAAATAATGTATTTTCACATTATAAGTCTTAATCTTGTTTGTGAAGCTTAAATATATTTATCTTTTCCTTTTATTTTTATTTTGTGATAATGCAATATTAATGAATTATTAATCAACACTTTCCCAATCAATATACATAGTAAGTTATTATTTGAAAGAGTAGATGTCATATCTTGGAAACTATATAAAAAATGATAAATATCAAAGATTTGGGAGCATTAGGAGACATTTGATTTTTATAAGAAGGCTGTGTGAATAGGAGTGTGACTGCGGTCATTTCATGAATACAAGTGGATGTCAGGTTACCATATGAAAATAATTAGAGTCTCAACTATAAGGAGCTCCCAAATCATCTACCATAAACACAATAAAATGTTCAAATATAATCAATGTCTGAGTATGGATAAAAAACGGCATCTTATTACTATCTTCACAAATATCCGTAAAAACATATAGCCCATGAATCACTATATAAGTGAGTTTCTAAAGTTAAATGTTTACTCTTATCAGCGTATATTAAAATACGAATTCCATATATAAACATCATCGAAGCCAGGCTTTCTTCAAATCTAGGTCCTAGGATGAGCGATCCACTGGCACACTCCTTGTGCCTGTAAGAATAATATCCTCGACGAGGGTGAGCTAATACCGATGGTAGAATCGCGCTTAGGGTGGTACTGCCACTCTAAGTCAAGTGCGATGTCCCAAAATAAACATCACATTCAAGCGGAAATATGATCCTGCTTGAATGTCTGCATGACACAACTAGATCCAGTCTTCATCATTTCACTCTCCACTTATTCAGCACAAGCACCGTGTGAGATTATTGTTTATTAGTGGACAACCCTCGGAGTGTATGTCGATGGAGCCATTCAAACGATTGATATATTATTTTAATGAATTTGCCCTCAGATGAATATCAATTGGGCGCTCGAGCCAGTTGATATTTTTAATTTGGACTACTCAGAGTAATTAATATTTTTAGGCTTATTACTCAGAACCAAGTATTCTTTAGACTAAATACCAAGTATTTCAGCTCACATGAATCACAGAAGTGTTGGGCGATTATATGGAATCTTATGTATGCTGATTCGATAAATTAATTAGCATGTAAATATATAATGTATATATTTACAAAGACATTCTAATTCACACAATCATGTCATGTAAATTCTCATTAGATTAAGTAAAAATTAAATTTCCCAACCAAAAATTTGACAATTAGCTGTAAAGCGATTTAATTTAAATCTTTCGATATTAAACACACACTTTTCCACCAAATATATTTTTAGAACTTGTTTAGAGCAGTAAACCTGATTACTATTCCTTTCAGCTAAATTATAGGTTCACTTGGTAAAGCAAGGTTTCCACCAGTCATTCAGGCACTCAAAACAAACCAATACATGATTTGATGAACAATTCATCATCCCATTGAACCCAACAGTCAGTATCAGGTTCCATTTGCTCCATTGGAGTGTTCAAAAAATTATATCAGTCGGTCCCGAGGTTTGGAGATAGATCAAGCAGTTCAAGGCCTCGAAACCAGCAGGCTGTCGCATGATGCTTGTAGGAAGAATAGCCGTGGGAGAAGCCACAGCCTGGGTTGAGAGCTCACTAAATGGGTGCCATGAAGCCCTCTCTCTCTGCGTAAGTGGGTCTCCTTGTGTCCGAAGGTGAGGCGGTGGATGTGGCGCGAGAAACTTAGAAGGAGACCTCTCTCTAGAAAAGGAGCATCTGAGATCTGAACTACTTGTGCAGCTCTATCTATACGTTTTTTCTCCTTTTTCTTTTTGAAGAGGATGATACTATCCTCTTTTGTCCTTTTCTAACTTAAATCAATTTCTATAATGACATCTATGTCCCTCTTTTACCAGTTTTGATATTCGGCGCTATCTCGGCCGTCCATTTTCATCATTTCTCTACTCATACCACTAATGGCACATGAGTACTTTCTATGTGTGACTTTCAAATCGTAGGAAATTCGTTTCTGGCGCTTTACGAGCAGCGTCTTGCGCCGAAAAGCGTGTCAAACTCAGCCCCATCTGGAATTGTGGCGAATTTTGCGTGCTAGTTAGATTTACGTGAGACGATTCAGCGGTGAAATTCATTTCTTCATCTGAGATCTAGAGAATAAATTACGGATTTTTAACCGAAATTAACAATTTTGTAATCGAAATTATGATTTTGCCCTTTTACCAGAAATTGGAATTTCTCGGGTCTTACATTCCCCTCCTTAAAAGGAATTTACGTCGAGGTGGGGCGGATACGTGTCACATGCGTAATACAGCATTAGCATTCTACCATGCATGTAAGCAGTCATTTAAATACTAAGCAGTAATCATGCGGCCCAAATCCCTAAACTAGAAGGATAGGTGGCCACCATGTGTCCTCAGCTCCCGTGTGCACTCCTCCATATAGTGACCTTCATACGCACCAACAGCCTCCACGGTCTTGAAGTGGCAAAGACTCATCCTTGTATCACATTTTACTAGATCCTTCCTCGAAGGTCCCATACGTATAAGCCTCAATCACGTAAATCCACCACATGGCTGGATCGGGGTATATTTCCGAAGCATGGAGCGTGGAACACCTCGTGGACCTGGCCATGCTGGACGGTAACTCTGCTTAGGTGCCTTGATGTTGCCTGCCTCTCGGGTATCTCGAAGGTCCAGTGAACCTCGAATGGCTGGCAGCGACCCGCTCCCTGCCAGGCATCGCCGAAGACACTGATCCCCGATCTAGGCTACAGAGGGTCGTCTCGCGCGTCAGCGTAAAGCTCCTTACACTTTGCTCTGAAGGCAGTGAAAGAGGCAGTATCAAATATCATTTCGCACCCTAGGAGGTGTCTCTAATCCAGCTGGGGCCGTGTTGGAGCTCTCTGCGCCTCAGTCCTTGTGCAGTGATCGCTGTGGCCTCCAGTATAGTACCTCATCCCCGATTGCCATCTAATATACTCACCGATAGCCATTGTTGGCCCGGGTCGTACAGAAGCAAATCTTATAAATTTGCCTTTATGATCCGGGGCATGCTCGTAACATGTCCTCTAACACAGCAGTCCTCTCAGGGGCCCGGCCATGCAATACGGGTGGAGCATGTTGTACTCCTGTAGTCGGTAGTGTGCTTAGTAACCTTTGGAAACTCTTCCAAAGGTGCGCCGTCTTCTCAGTCACTTATAGGCCTTGTGGATGCGAGTGTTTCAGTAACCAATGGAATTATCTATGAATGTCTGGCCGTAAGGAATCTCTCTCAGAGCGAAAGTCATCCATTATGATACAGATAATGTGCCAGGCCGTGACAGGTCCACTATCTTACACCGCATCATATGGCTGCGTCAGTGGCGGGTGGGTTACAAAGTCCATCGTGACGTGCTCCTTACTCGGCCATATGATAAAGCTAAGTAGCCTGCGGCAGTGTTGACCTTAACTGCCGACACGTGAGACATCAGTGGAGGCAGTCCTGCGTGTCTCTTCATCCATCGATAGTCTTGGCGACGAAGATCACGATGCATCTTGTTACGGATGTATGGCAAATGAAGGAGTGAAACTCTCACAGAATCTCCTACTCTCAAATCGATTGAATGGGACCACTACCGAGTCCTATATCGAAGACTACCATCTGTGTGGATAATTACAGCCTCGTCACCAGTACAACTGTGCCTAGGTCCACTGAGTTGACACTATCTCTGCGTCACGACACTTGGGACTCGATCACTATCTTCATGACGGTGTAGCCACTAGACTCCCGATGTACCACTATGCAGCTCTGGTTGTCTTTGTGGCCTAGGCGTCTGCAATCCTCGAGGCATCCGTGCTCAGGAAGCTATACTGTGTCTCCCCGTGACTTCAATGGGTGCATCGACCACCACATTTGCCTTGTCGGGATGGTAATGCAAGGTAAAGTCTAATCTGAAACTGTGGCATCAAAGATTGCCTCATATTGAGGTCTCGTGCGTGAAAATAGCTTCAGACTTTTATGGATCTGAGTACTCGAACTCCTCACCGTATCGTAGTGGCGCAGTCTTCAAAGGCGAAGACTCGACCCATGACAGTATGCATGTGTGAGGTAGTTACGCTCATGATTCTTCGATTGGCGGAACAAGCTACCACCCTCAGATTTGCATCAAACACATCCCAATCCGGCCCTTGAGGCATCTACAATCTGCTGTGTACCCCTATCCCACATGGGACTATCAAGTCTGTTGAAGCTAAGTCTCCTCTTAGCTCACGGAATGCCTCTCCATCGATTATCACTCAAACTGACCATCTTAAGGGTCGACCTGGTAATGAAATTGCTGCTATCCTGGAGAAATCACCGATGAATCTCAGTAACCCCGACCAATCCCGAAACTACGTATCTGAAAGTGACTTCGGCCTCTCAATCATCAACACTCCTGACCTTCTGGGTCGAGTGACACACGATCTGACACCACGTGTCCAATCTCACCTGGAAGTAAGATGAACTATCTTGAACTTGGCGTACAGGCGGTGGTCTCTCAACAGCTGTAAACGATCCTCAATGATACTCATGCTCCCATGTGCAGGAGTAGATCAAGATGTCATCCACGAACTCGACAAGTGATCCAAATAGGGTTGGAATATCCTATGCATGAGATCCGTGAATCTTTGTTGAAACGCATTCGTCAATCAGAAAGGGCATCATAGTAAACTCAAGGGTGCCCGTACTTGCGTCTAAATCTTGTCTTAAGGGATATCACGCCATCCTAAGCCCTCGGGTGATGGTAACGGTGAGAAGGTCTATCTTAGGTGGAACTCGCATGCTCCTCTGTTGATCAAACAATCGTGTCCCATAAGGTAGCTGATAAGATTCATGATCGTAACCCATTATTATCAAACAATCAATGATCGAAGGGTGTATGTATATATAGAAACCAGGGCCCATGAGTGAAGTGCTCAGGTCCTAATGGATGACCTTGTCAATAGCTCTGTAGCTTGGACTACGAGTTCATGCAACTCAGCCGGTGCCATCCTATCTGAGTCATAGAGATGGGTGAGAATACCGAGTGTAACTTCGATCACAGAAGTCTACATCTACATTCTATGGAGGTAATCCCGGGTAAATATGCGGAAAAACAATCCACATGCTACGCAAACCCTCGGGTGGGTCCTAAGTCGGTCTCACCTGCGTCAACTTTAAGGGTAAGACTCAGCTATCCAGCCATGTTGACTCCACCCCGACACTTGGTACAAATTATCTTATGCAGGGCAAAATTTCATGTTTATTTTACTGAAATACCACATAGTGCAGATCCTGCATGTGCGTGGTGGCCCTCTGCAGCTCACAATCCTACTTATTGCTGTAGGCGTGGGCCCAGATCATCGGGATGACCTTGAACTCGACATGTCCTGATCCTCGGGTCCTTTGGCAGTGAGTCTGAGATCTCCAGGCATGTAACCTGCGACCTATCGTCACTGATATAGCCCTAATCCCTGGGAGACTACAAAATAGAGGCACTCTGGGTCTGACCTCTGAAGCCCGACTCGATCTTGGCAGTGCAGCAGTGAATGAATGCAAACCTTTGGAGATCCAAATAACACTCTGGCCACATGGCGAGATAGCCGCGTGCCATGAATAAGCGGCTGATCACGGCCTCACTGCGGTGTGAAGCTACGTAAACCTTGCACTGGACCCTGATGTCCTGCTGTGGGCCTAGTCCTCTGCCTACACCAGCCTCGACCTCTGCTTTGTGAAATGTGGAGGGTGCACAGTAGCCTTCCCTGAGCTGAGGCGGCCCTTTGTGGCCTGCTTGTCTTGTGGAGGAGCGTCTTTGTATCCTCTCATGTCCTGCTCTTGTTTGGGGTGTGATGTCCCAAAACCACAGGATCCGTCTCTGCAGGGGCAATCCGTCTCATGTGTGGGAGCTGGCAATGATGGCACACCATCCCATCCCTTTGGCCAGCAACTCTCGTCTGTCTTTGTTGTGCAGTGACGCTCTCCTTTTGTCTCACTTGTGGCAGCTCTCATCTATCCACAGTGGATGGTACGTGACTTTGGATCCTCATGAGCAAAGGCCCTACGCCTCTTCCTTGTGGAGGAAAATGGCCATCCCTTCCTGCACACCACTTAACTGCCCATCAGTGCTTTCAGGGCATCTGATCTCTCTGCGGTGGGCGCTCGACCATGAATCCCTCATCAGTAGGCGAGATCCTACAATCCTGGCAGAATGGACAACCGGTCATTCTCGAGATCTGACCTTGGCGGATCGGTGGCCAGCGTGTCAGCATCAAACAAATCGGACAACTGCGTGAATCTAGCCACATAGTCCATCACCAGGTCATGCGCCCCTGGCCCCGGCTCTAGGAACTCACAGGCACATGCCATCTCGCAGTCTTTGGAAATACTTTTACATGAGCAAATACTGAAACTCCGGTAATGTAACCTCTAAGTCTCTAAGTCCTAACCCATCTCCATCGCATGCAGGGCCTCGCCTCAGGCTGGAATGCGGCTAACACGATCTGATCGTGTCGGAGGTGATCCTCAGCGTAGCCTCGTGCGTTCTCGATCGCATAAACCAATGGTCCGCCTGCATCGGATCTCATATAAATGTAGGAGGATGTTGCCACACAAGCCTGGAGTTGAGACCTTGTTGCCTGCTCGCTGGCACGTGAATGGCCGACCACCATGGCACTGGCCTCGTGGGCATGCCGATCCAAAATGGGCGGCGAGGCCCGGAGTGTGGGTGGTGCTGACCCCGGTGCCAGTGGACGTCCTCCTGCGTCCTCGTCCTCTACAGTCATCTTTTGCACAGTGATGTTGGGATTAAATTTCTGAATGCGAATTATCTGCAAGGCTCGACACGGCCCAGAGACACTATTAATGCTGCAGAAAAAAAAAAATTCACATACACGATATTATTATAGTAACCTCTGATATAAATATACTCATATTTTAAATCATACAAGAAAATTTTTAAAAATTTTGTATTTTTTTTTACCCTATGAGCGATTGTATATGAGCAGTGTCTGACAGTGACCTAAGCAGTCTGCTTGTCACCAAAGCTGGGTTGGGTGCGTAGTCTCGCACACCCGAGAACCGGTCGCGCCGGCATCAGCTGCGGCGTCTGCGGATGCCCGTGTCGTGGGCGCTGCATACGACAAGGCGTCGCAAGCATGTACTTCCCGCATGTCATTTCATACGGCCAGTAGCGGTCGAGGCAGCCTCAACGTTCGCAGTGGCGCGCGTCGCGCCAGTCGTGGGCGCGTAGCGACCACCTTCCTGCCCGGCCAGGCGAGTCGCGACATCGCCCCGGGCGCGACCTGCGGGCGGCGAAGCCGGTCGCGAAAGCGTCAATCCCGCCAGCGACCTCGCTACCCGACCAAAAACAGCCAGTTGCGACCTCCAAAAAAATGGGGTCGTGACGCAGTTTCCGCGCCTGGCGAGCGGGAACCATGTCGCGACATCACGGGGTGGTATCCGCGGCGACGCCGCCGAGCAATCAGTCGTGACCTGAAGGCGAGATGCCAACGCAAACCTTTTTGGCAATCCGCAGTCGCGACGTCCATTTATGGTCGCGACCTCAAAGTCATGTCACGACCTCAAATCGTTTTCCCCAGGTCACCACATGAATTTCATGTATGTTTCAAGACCCTTGATCCCCAACCTGAAGCCAGAGTCATGACACAGGGCTCATCATGACACAACTCCTCTAGTCGATTTACGCCTTGCATAAAATTTTTTTTTCAAAGTCCTCATTAGCCTTCCTGCTACTCCTAAAGATCTGATAGCCTAACTAGAAGCTATTTTCCCCTCTCACCATATAATTTGAAGTAGCCGTCAGGTTCTTCCAATTTTTTTTTTTCATTTCTTCAAATGCACTCTTTGGAAAAATACCCCCGAAAAAATATATATTCATTTTTTTCATCTTCCAAACACCAATTAAATTTATAAAAATCTATTTTATTCTTTTATTCATTTCACAACTTGGCAAAGCTATAGAAAATTATTTTCTTCACCTTAAGCAAATAAATTTGAAATTTATTTTCATTTATTCTCTTTGTTCGATTTGGCCATAACTGTAAAAATTCCCAAACTTTCCACACTTCATCCCATGCTGTGTAGCAAGCATATACTGGACAAATTATCAAATCACCTGAAAACATAACAAACACATGTGCGGTGTCCTAGTTTTGTCCACGTGATTTCCTAGGTAATCTCATACCTCATACATTTAGCATCGAACCACACCTAATGGTGATGTCCTTACATAGTATGGCTGGCCCAAATCCTCAAACTCGTGGCAGTATACTTGGGCTCGATGCAGCTGTGGCCTTTGAGCAGGAGATCTAGTTATTCCATCAGCCAGCGGAACTCTAAGTAGATGTCGGAATTTACCTTTCCCTTCGAAAAATGATACAGTCTCCTTTATGCAGGGGCCTCTGCCCAAATAAAAAACACACTCATGAAACACATTTGCAGGTCCAATATAATCACAATGATACAATTATGGATAAAAACGGCATCTTGGGCCTCTTGCAATATCCATAAAAACACTTCCAACTATGAATCCCATATATCGATAGTTCTAAGAGTTCAAATGTTTTACTCTTATACAACATATATTAAAATACACGAATTCTAATACATGTAAACATCATCGAAGCCACACACCGGCTTTCTTCAAAATCTCGGTCCCTAGGATGGCGATCCCTACAGCACACTCCTTGTACACAGTAAATAATATCCTCGACGGGAGTGAGCTAATGCTCGATGGAATCGCCCGGTAGACTCTCTCACCTAAGTGCGATTCTGTCCTAAAATAAGCATGCGTGACCAATCGTGATCTGCTTGGATAATACACATGACCCAGCACCGGAATCCGAGTCCTCACTTGACTCTCTCACACTACGCCTAAGCCTCTATGTAAATTATTGTTTTTATTGGTGAATGACCCTCAGTGTATATATATCCATTGGGCGCTCCGACAGTTGATATATTATTTGTTTGTGGACTACCCTCAGATGGACTATCAATTGGCGGCTTAGACGATTGATATTTTTAATTTTGGACTACCCTCCGATAGTGTATTTTTGGAGCAACCCTCAGAACCGTGACTTTGGAGCTAAATGCATGCGGCTCGGCTCCTATGGTCAGGGATTGTTAGGTCGTATGGAATACATGTATGCCAATTCCAATAAGTCCTAGTCACATGTAAATATATAAACATGCATATATTTACAAGAGACATTAATTCACACAATCATGTCATGTAAATTCTCATTCATTCATCAAAATTAGCTGGCAGAATTGTGATCAAAAACAAACAATTAATTTAAAATCACTCGGCCAAACACATATTTTTACAAATATATTTTTAGAACATTTAGGAACATTAAAACTGAAATTACTATTCCTTTCAAAGCACAAATTATCGGTTCACTTGGTAGACCGAGGAACTACAGTCATTTAGGCCTCGAAACAAACGATACATGATTTATTTGAACAATTCATCATCCATTAAACTAAAAGCAGTCCAAATTATCAGTTCCACCATTTGCTCCATTTTGGTATTCCAAAATTATATCAGTCGGTCCCAAGAGTTTGGGAGGCCAGATCAGCTGCCGTTCAAGGTCCTCGACCCAGCCTGGCTGTAACATAGTACTTGCGAAGAATGAAGCCAGTAGGAAAACCCTACTTATCTTGGAGTTGAAACTCCACTGAAATGCATTTTACAGAGAAGCCTCTCTACGCGTAAGCGATTCTCCTTGTCAAGAAGGCTGCTAGAGAGAGCGGTCGGATGGCCTTGAAACTTAGAGAGAGGGAAGCAACTCTCTCTGCAGAAAAATGAGATGGCCCATATGCAAGCCTCCCCCTCTCACTCCACGTTTTCTGCTTTCAAACATGAAGAGGATGATGCTATTCCTCTTTTGTCCCTTTTCTAACCCAAATCAATTTCTATAATGACATCTATATCCCTCTTTTACCGGTTTGATGTTAAGCTATCTAAGTGGAAGTAAGTTTAATTATTTATACACTCGTACACTAATGGAACATAGTACTTTTCTATTCGTGACTTTGATCGCATGAAATTCATTCTGACACGAGACGATGCCTCAAAAAGATATGTCAACTCAGACTATCTAGGTGTGAAATTTTACGTGCTAGTTAGATTTGAAGGACTATTCAGCGGTGAAATCCTTTTAAAGTCATGTCGAGATCTGAGAATAGATTAAGTTTTTTAGCTTCAAGTAACAATTTTGTAATCGAAATTACGATTTTGCCATTTTTCCAGAAATTGGAATTTCTCGGGTCTTACAAGAGGCAGTAACATCTTATGTTTAATTTACATTCCCTTGATTACTTTTTTAGATAATGATGATCAATCTTTTCATCAATGGTCTCCTCTAAACAGGGAAGACCTAGATTCCGCCTACCAAATGACATGATTCAATTCCTTGATTGATTGGATTCCAATTTATTGAATTATTGTTCCACATGATTGCTTTTGGGACTGCTAAGGTTAAGATTATCTAGTATGTTCCTTGCATCATAATCTTGCAGGTTTGAGTGTATATGAGGACAATCTAAAAGTGAATTAATAACATATCGGTACTTGATACCTTACTTTATTGCAACCCCATTACATAGTGAAGTTCGAGAAAAGCTTTTTTAAATATTACAGTGAGCGAAAAGAAAGAAAAGTTATAAAATAAAGATAGAACCAAAGGTCTGGGACGTGAAAAATAAAAGCTATTAATAGCCTGCCCACTAACATGACATATGATTTCCTAAGCCACTTTAAATTAACAATCATCAATCACTACCATCTTCTACGGCCTTGGCCTTTATATTCTACATTTACAGTACATTACGATTGTGACTAGGAAAGCAAATGAGTACATTTCATCTTCTACATTTTAACTTATTAGATATATCCTATCAGAGGAAAATCTGTTTTCCGACAATAGAAAATTTCCAGGAGGAAACATGTTCTAATACACATACAGAAAAGCTTTTTCATTTCTCCTATGATTGAAAGAATACAATTTGGGTATGACATATGACTTCTATCCATCGACAAGCTGTATTTGTTTACAGGACTTCTGCAAGGAGGATGAGAACCAAAATGTGGCTAGAAAGAAAGCAGGGTTTTGATCCTAACTTATACGATCTTGGCCAGTGCAGAAAGACTAAGCGGTGATGAGATGTAGCGTGAACCATCACCGATTTAAAGAGGCTCAAACCTGCTATTGTGTTCATCTTATCTGAGTTCAAGGCAATATTATCCTCATTGAGAATAGCAATGTGTTTCTTACTACGAGGATAGAATATTCATATGTAGCGCATTGACCATTAATTTCTTGTGGAATCACTTATACTGAAAATGTAATCACGTGCAATGAAGATAAAAATAATTCATCACCAAATAATCCCATTACAACAAAGAGAAAAACTTTGAGCAAGGGTATGAGTCCATACCAGAATCTAGTCTAGAATAAAATAATAAAATTATAAAATTTAGGGACAAACAATTACTCGGAGACATGACACACGAGCCAGGGTCAGTTAATTGCAGATTAACATGAGAAATACAGAAATGGATGTCGGGTTCTTAAATCCTTAAAATGAAATGATACTCACAATGAAGGCTCTGCCTAAATAAAACATAAATGGAAACACAATAAAGCAGTGGAAATATAATGTGTCTGAATATGGATAAAACGGCCTCTTATTCATACTACATATCCATAAACATATCAACTATCAATAGTTCTAAAGTTCAAAATGTTTTATAACATGCAACATATATTAAAATGCTAGAATTCCTATGCAGCATAGCATCAATGATCAAGTACAATCAGAGCTCTTTACAAGCGGCCTCTAGAATGACGAGTCCCACTCGCACGCTCACCGCCTGCAAAATATATCCACTCAACGAAGGGTGAGCTAATGCTCAGTAGTGGAATCGCCTAAAGTGGAGCTCACTGTCCTCCCAATTCCAGCCGACCGATTGGCGGATCAGAATGAGTTTAAGGACGCAAGAACATATCTTGCAGGACTCTTTACTGCTTAATTAGACATTGGTATATCTAGAATCTTATAATATATCAACATCACCTACAAAAGTCAAAAATAAAACTACCACACGTGATGGTGTTTCTGATGTCACACATATCTGATGTTGAGGTCCATTACATGACTAAAGCTATACATTTACAATTACTTGTCGAGTCACGGAACCTACGGTGATGAACCCCTACCGATGTTGGCCACTGAAGAATGCGAAAGTTCTCGGGCGTCTTCTCTGTACCTACGGTTAAAAACCCGTGCTAAACTGCGCTTAGTGGAAACATATATATATGCATGTACACGATTATAATAGCATATAATAATAGCGGATGCTCCAGAAATTACATGCATTCATCTCATGGATTTATCTGATTACTTATGTATTCTTATATAAAAGTACCGTGGGGTACTACACAAAGTTCATTATCTTAGTACCCGTAGAGCCTCTTGGATTTATCTTGTATTCTGGGACTTATATTTATTATTGCGAGGTCTCACATTAGAATTCTGAGCTTACTCATGACCGAAATACCCGTAGGTATCACATATCAGAACGATACATCTTCATGTCCTCTTATTCTTTATTCAGGTTATTATCATATAATTATGGGAATACCTAGACCAGTACTAATAAAATTGTAAGACGCAGCACAATAAAGTATCGAAAAATACTGCCTCCCTGATACGAAAATCACCGTACTTCGCAGAGATTTCCGGTGTCTGGCGGAAATTACCATAACACTATGTCAGACAAAGGTCTTGTGGCACTAGGACGAGCGTGGCACTTAGCGAGGATCTTAGAAGTGCTGTCGAGCGAGGTGCGGTGGCGCACAGTCGGAGTGCGGTGCCTTGCTAATCGGGGTGTCGGACGCCCAGAGTGAAATTGCTAATCGAAGTCTTAGGGCACTAACGAGTCTCCAGGAAATTGCTAATCAGGCAGGAGTGCGTGTCGTTTAATAATATTGGTCTTGGGCATTTTTATAATTATATGAGTTCGGTAACTTACAATTTTATAATAAGGCATTCTTGGGCCCCATTATGTGTTCATGACGGATCATTACTTCATATCTTTGGTAAAAGTATGATGCTGTATTTAATCACGCCTTATTCATGTATTCTTATTCTTCTATGAATCTACTTTACCGGGAATTGGAAATCACTCCCGATCGGATCATCGAAAACTAAATTATGACATTTTCATGCCAACGAGTCATTTTACCGATTTACACGAGGGACAGTTTGAAATACTCATTTTTCTGGGGTCTTAACTTCATATTTGGCAATATCTATTTGTACTCATTCAAAGCTAAGGTGCTAAGGGTTCTATTCCAACTGGAATCACCCGATTGAACACCGAAACTCAGTTCACGTCTCGAAACAACTCGGACTACTCTATGATCAGCGATCACCGAGGCTGGGCTTGCCATATCCCACTTTGAGTGAATTTTTAGGCTATCTCTGATCAAATTTGGAGTACCTATTAGATTATGTATGGTTTTAAGCAGTATATTTTGGTATCACTTGAATCACTCGAATCGGATAAGAAATGAGCAAGTTATGGCGGAAATCACGGCTGGTGAATAGGCAGGAAACGGGGGTGCCAGGTACACCCTAATGTCTGGTACACTTTGCCATGACGAGCAGAAGTGTGCGATGCAGACTCAAGGTGTGCCGGTGCAGCTACGCCAAAAATGCCCAGAATGGGTATTTTCTCCCTTTCATGCACTTTCATCCATAGATCACTCTAATGCATCGGCTTCATCCAAAAAAACTAACATGGAATCTCTTGACAACTCCACAAATACTTTTAATTTGCAAAGAGATCCTAGGATTCATACCAAAAATTCACCCGATTCTACAAAACCTTGGAGATTGTGAAGGATTCCATATCTCTCCTTATCATGCAGGGCTTTTCAACAGCTCCGCCCAAATCTAGAGAGTTGAGTATTTGCTTAACAAAACCTAGAAAAAGGAACCAAATTAATGGCCAAATGAAACCCTTGCAATCCATAATCCATACCTGAATTCTTCAAAGTCAAGCATCCATACTTAAATTCAGTTTCCATACCTTTGCCTCTTCCTCCTTCTCCTCTTCTTCTTCTTTCTCTTCTTCTCCTTCCTTTTTCCTCTCCTTCCTTAGACCTCTTGTTTGGAGACCAAGTGTGCATTTTTTGGTCTCCTACAATATTATAATAAAGTTTTAATTAATTAGGTTTTAAACCTCCAACTTCCCTTAATTACATTACAAATCTTATTATTTATATTTTGTACTCAATTATAATGGCCATGTCTTTAATACCCTTTTGGACAATTTAAGTTTGTCCTTTAGTTGTATATTACTACGGTTTCCTAACTTTCCATATTTGGTCAAATTTAGAAAATTTTAATTTATATCTACAAAATACCCTAAACATGTTGAAAGCCTTCTGGGGTATGTTCGAGTGTTACAACTACTCTCCACCTAAGTCTTAGTGCAATGTTAAAAATAAGCATACGTTGATAAATCGTGATCGCGAATCTGCATGTTTAACTTTCGGATCTAGGTCCTCATAGGAGGCTCACACACTTTCGCTGGCCTCGTATGAAATTTATTGTTTATTAGTTTGTGTGACCCTCACGATGTGTATATATCAATTGGGCGCTCGACGATTGATATATTATTTGTTTGTGGACTACCACCCGATGAATATCAATTGGAGTGCCGCTCCAGACGATTGATATTTTTAATTTGGACTACCCTACGATAATTAATATTTTAAACAACCCTCAGGAACCATCTTCTCTAGACTCATCTCATGCACTCACTCCTATAGTCTAGGGTGTTCGTGCATATGGAATCACCCAGGTATGCCAATTCGACACGGTCAATTCACATGTAAATATATAAACATGCATATATTTACAAAACATTCGATTCACCATGATCATGTCATGTAAATTCTCAGTAATTCATTCATCAAAATTAGCTCACTTGGGCTAATGATCAAACACGAGTAATTTAATTTAAATCACTCGACCAAATACATATTTTCACAAAAATATATTTTTGTGAACACTGTTTCGGGAATAGTAAAACATTAGGTTATTGTTCCTTCCAAAGCACAAATTATCGGTTCACTTGGTAGACCTTAGGGTTTTCAACAGTCATTCAGGGCTCAAAACAAACCAATATGATTTATAGAACACTTCATCACACATTTAACCCAAACGATTAACGCGATGCGGGCGCTGTTCGTGGATCTCAAATCCAAGCATTTCGATTGGTTTGGAACCGATCGAAACGACACTCGAGGCCTGTTATTGAAACATTTACATGGTATATAGAAGAGTAAAACTCAAGTAGAGAAAGCCCTACCTCTCTCTCAAAGTTTGAAACTCCTTAAATGCGAATGCGCCTGTCGTGAAGTAGCTCTCTTCTTGTCCCCAGGCGTCGATGGTCGGATCGCCGGTAATTTACAGAGGCGAAAGACTCTCTCCCTTCCAAAAACCACCATTTCGTTTTACGTAAGACCATCCCCTCCTCCCTCACGTTTTGGCTCATTTCAATTTGTAAGGGATGAGTACTGTAGCAATTTTGTCATTTAGTGACTTAACAACTTCCAAAATGACCATTATGTCCCTTCATTTCCAAGTTTTGACATTCGGCACTGTCTCGGCCGTCCATTTTCATCATTTCTCTACTCATACCACTTATGGCACATGAGTACTTGTTATATCATGACTTTAAGTCGCATCGAAAATGTTTTACGGCGCAGCGTGCCTCAAAAGCGTGTAAATTAGAGCGTCACCGGAGGTCGACGAGGCCCTGCGTGCTAGCTAGATTTTGAGACAATTAGCGGTGAAATCCGTTTCATCATCGAGATCTGGGAATAAATTACAGTTTTTAGCGAAATTACAATTTTATGTCAAGTACGATTTTCCCGTTTTCGAAATTGAAATTTCCTGGGTCTTATTCTCCCTCCTTAAAATTTCATCCCAGTGAACAATCGCTTATCCTTTTACATGCATATGCAACGTGCGCTCTGTATGCACCTTAAACTAGTCATTCGAATCTTTAAATAGTAAATCTATCAGCGCATACGTCCACAAACAAGAAGGGATGAGTGGCTCGCATCGTGTCTGGCGCTCCCCGTTGACTCATGCCACGGTGCACGCCATAGCACTCTCTAGCCTCACGGTCTTGCGTCGTAAAGAGCACGATCTTGTTTATCCAAAATGCTTGGTCCGCCGCCAGGTCCCGTCGATTAATCGACCTCAATCTGGCCCGATCACCACTTCAAGTACGGATCTGGATTATCTTAGGGCATGGAGTGTGAAATGCCGCAAATGGACACGACATCTTTGAGCGGTAGCCAACCGGTGCATAACTGACCTACCCTCCCAGTATCTGAGCTAAACGAACCTCGTGATAACTTCCCTCGCTTAGCGAACTTGACCACTCCTCTCTTAGGCATCACCTTCAAGAAGACGTGATCCCCCAGCCTCGAACTCTGGGGTGCGTCGCACATCGACATTGTGCGGCTCACGAGCCGTGAGAAGGCGGCACGCCAGTATCCAAGCTCACCTTCTCGGGAGGTGTCTCTAATAGAAATCGGGACCGTGATGGATCCTCTCTCCCTCGGTCCATCCTAACGATGACCTACATGGCTCCAGCACAATGTCTACCTCATCACGGTTGCCATCAGTATACTACTTTGATAACTTGCCTATTGTTCTTGGCAGATTCCACTGGGCAGTGCTCTTCTACCCTTATGATCCGGGACGCATGCTCGCGTGTCCTACAACACTGTATATAATCCATCTGACAATGTAACCTACACAGCCTGTTTTGTGTAGCAAACTTTAACCTTCCCAAGGTCACAATCACTTGATAATCCAATGGACCGTCAAAGCCTGGTCCATGTCGCCGAATGACATCCATATACGAGCCTTCTTTGACCGAGCAACGCAAATGCAATCTCCAAGGGGTATCGAATCGCGTCGGCTCGCATTTCGCAATGCTCGACTCTAAGTCTCACGTGATAATAACTTGTCGTGGGTTTTCATCGAGTCATAAGACACATACTTTCAACTCTAAATTCATGTGATATTTGGCCCGTGCGTTTTCTTTCGGGCAACGCATAATTCTTCGACTTTACTTCAAGCCTAATACATTCTCCTAAGTCGGGATATCTCGGTCTCTTACACCACAACTCAGATTCTCTTTGAGGGGATTCTGAGCCCTTTTGCTTTGCCCACACACTCTAATTACTCGTCATTTCCTGAATCGAACTAAGAGTCTTCATTGGACGTGATCTCCAAAGACAGCTCAACCCTGAGCTCGTAAGAGTGGTGAATAGTATCTGCCATTGCCTTGAACTAAACTATGATATTTCCACATTTTTGAAGACAATATCATCGTTTTGAATCAGGGGTCCACCATGGTGAGAATCTTAGATATCACTCACTCTCAATCGACCCTATAGGTCAACTCTCACCCACATCCTAGGGAAAAACATCTATGCAGCCTCTCTAAGGCCTTAACCTCTAAGCCCAAATCCAATGTCGGTGTCAGTGTAATGACCCGGCTGGGTCTCGGTGCGACAACTAGATGGGCATCGACTCATCCATGTCAAGCTTGACATGACATCAACAATCAATACGCCTACCACCTAAGGTCCACCACGCTCCTTTGCGCGACTGGACCGTCCTGACTTCACCCACACTCCGCCCTCCTTCCGCCTATCCGTGTTGCTGGGAGGCTTCAGACAACACCCCGAAACTGAAACTGGTTCCTCTGACCCATACTAGGGTGTGGAGGAATGAACCGTATATTCTCCTGTTCTACAGCTAACTGGGACTGCGCTGTCCTAAAATCCTGGGATCCCTGTTTCTGGGGGCAATCCCGTCTCACATGCCCAATCTTGGCCCTAGTCCTGAAACTCATGTGAAATCTGCCTCTTTCCCGAACTAGAAGAAGGCTGATCCTCCCTCTCGCTACCAACACCCGCATCCCGAGTGCTTCGAGCATCCTCGATCTCTCTCTCTATGGTTAGGACCGTCCCAACCATGGAGTCCATGTCTCGTAGGCGAAGTCCCACGACCCGCTCCTCGAATCGACAACTTCACCCCATTCTCGAGTCTCAGACACCCAAACTAATCCCAAGAAACTACGTATCTCGAAGATTGACATTCGGTCTCTACCAACTCATCACTGCCTCAACCTTCTCTGGGTCGACTGACACTCCTGATGCTGACACCACGTGTCCCAAAACTTCACCTTAGTAAGCCAAAACTCGCACTTACTGAACTTAGCATACAGCTGATGGTCTCTCAACACTTGTAAGACGATCCTCAAATGATACTCATGCTCCCACTCGGACTGGGAGTAGATCAAAATGTCATCCACGAAGACTACGACAAACTGATCTAGATAGGGTTGGAATATCCTACGCATGAGATCCATGAATGACGCTGGCGCATTCGTCAATCCGAAGGGCATCACCGTAAACTCAAAGTGCCATAACGCCATTCCTAAACGCCGGCCTTAGGGATATCCGGGGTTTCCTAACCCTCAGCTGGTGGTAACCAATGCGAAGGTCTATCTTGGAGTAGACTCGCGCTCCTCTCAACTGATCAAACAAATCATCAATCCTCGGTAATGGGTACCGATTCTTGATCGTAACCCTATTCAATTGTCGGAAATCAATGCACAGTCGAAGGGTCTTGTCCTTCTTCTTCGCAAATAGAACCGGAGCGCCTCATGGTGAAGTGCTCGGTCTAAAGAACCCCTTGTCCAATAGCTCAGAATCGGACTCGAGTTCCCCGCAACTCCAACCGGTGCCATCCTATGAGTCATAGAGACGCGAAGTACCAAGGTGTAACTCGACATCGAAATCTACATCTCGGTGGAGGTAGTCCGTAGCTCATCCGGAAAACATCCAAGATACTCACAAAAACCACTGAGGTAGATCTAAGTCCGGTCTCACCTCGCCCTAGGTAAGGCTCAATTAACCCGCCTAACTGCCTCGACACTGACTCGTGATAATTCGGCCCGGGGAAAACGCCATGCTTGTCCCCGAAATACCATACGAGTACCGTCCCCTCCTTATAGGCGTGAACCTCTCTACGCCACCATCGATAACGATCCCGTAGTTATCAAATACCCATCCCTAGGATGACATCGAACTTTGACATGTCCATGATCCTTAGGTCCACTGTGAGTAGAGTCCCCGAGATCTCTAACTCGCAACCTCGACCTATCATCCTTATTCTCGCCCTAATCCCTAGGGGAGAACTCACGTACAACCCGGCCTCCTCTATGTCTCAAATCTCCTAACTTCAATGCTCCGTGGCCACGTAATCATCAACCACCTGGGTTAACTCAGAACCCTTAGTCACATAATCCATCACGCCATCGCCCCTTGCTTCAAATTTTAGAACTTCGAGCCTTCAGAATCCACAAAGTACTTACCCATGAACAGCCTCAAACTCGCCCATGTCATAGCCCTCTAAGCATTCAGGAGGTCCTGCCCCATTTCCCCCATACTGGGCCTCACCTCTACCGTGGAACACAACTAGTCTATCCGGTCGCGTCAGGTAATCTCCATAGCCTCTAACACTTTCGTTTCAAGAGATGAACCAACGGTTCACAACATCTGGTCTCCTCCCCCCGTGAACGCTCCGGGAGGATGATGCGCCTCCTAAACCTCCTGGAGGTTACCTGGATCTCCCCGACCACCTCCGCTATACCGCCCAAACAAGATAGCCGCCACGCACACCTATAGCCTCCCGAAGAAGGCCCATCGATAAAACACTGGCAGGCCCGACTCCGCACTCAGGACGCCCTATGTCCCGTACTGACTAGCCATTTAATGTATTTCCACCGGCAACAAATCATTTAATTTTTTTCATTTCGATCTAACTAAAGGAATGCACATGCCAATTACTAATAGACTTTAACAACCATGAACCGGATCCTCGCTCATTTCCCTAAGGATGTTAAATTCCAACCACACTCGCTTTATTTATTTCAATAAAATTCCAAGTTTTCTTGTTCATTTCATTATCCAATCCCTAAGGTCATAGTTCATAACCTTAGCATTCACCCTTTTTCTATACGCATTACACCATGCATATAATTTCCTACGCAACAATCGCGCAATCACAATTTCTAATGGTAGTTAAATACAATACAGTATCTCTAAGTGCATAAGACACTCGAGACACTATTCATACACATAAATCAAGCAGAGCATTGTCCTTGCATTTACAAGTAATGCAAGGCAAATTAATTATACATTTAAACATTTTTATCAACAAAATTTCATTCATTTTTTTTTTTTTTGAAAATTTTGTCTCATTTTATTAAATTTTATTTTATTTGATTTTTCAAAAAAAAAAAATTGAAATTTACTTTTCAATTCGCACTGCTCCTTAAGTTGTAATACAATTTGTTTAACTCCATATATTGCAATACAATGCACACTGCAGCCCTCATTACAATACAATTTTTGTATCAAGAACACAAACCATCCATTCGTTCTCTCCCGCAATACAATTCTTCACCAAAAAGACTATATTGCAATACAATTTTTCTCCTAAGCCGCCCACCCTATTGCAATATACTTGACCATCTTGCAATACAATTCCTCCTTAAACTAGACACCTTCCATCCCATTAGGTTGCAATACAAATCCTGTCTTGCAATACAATTACATAGCCAAACCAACCTTTTCTATTGCAATACAACTCAAGCTATTCAAGCCCACCACATTGCAATACACTCCTGCAATACAATCCCCTCTATTGAAATACAAAATATTTTTTCCACAATATTGTTTCCGGGCAAAGAGCCCAAAAACGGTTTTCCGTGATCAATTTTTTTTCATTTTTCATTTTACTCATTCCAGTTTCATCGAAAATTTCAAAAAAAAAAAAAAAACATCTATACACACATTTTTTTTCTCCTTTTCCCACACTCAATAAATTTATAAAATTTTATTTTCCTCAACTTTCATTTTTTTAAACTCAAATAAATTTATAAAAATTTATTTTTACTCATTTTTCTTCAACTTTACACATTGTAAAACTTTGAGAAAAATATTTCTTCTCATCAAATTTTTTTTTTCACATTTCCAACCACTAGAAAACACTAAAAAATTTTATGTGCCTATTTTTTTTTTTCATTTTTCAGAATACTCAAATAAATTTATAAAAATTTATTTTACTCAATTTTCTTCAATTTTACAACTTGTAAAACCTATAAATTCTATTTTCTTCTCATAACCAAATAAATTTATAAAATTTATTTTCTTTTTTAATGTCTTTTCCAGCTTTACATCAGAAAAACTCTCTAGAATTTTTTTTTTTCCTTAGCTTTTCACTAAAAAAATTTCTCCAATCTTATATATATATATATACATTTTTTTTCATTTAATTCGAAAATGGTCCAGAATTTCCTCAAAACCTCATTATACAACACTAATCCTAGTGTTCAACCTCAAATTTATTAAAATTCGATTTCATTATCCAACACTCAAATAAATTTATTCAAATTTATTTTATTTCTCTTCTTTGCTCCAGTTTTTTTTACACACTGTAAAAACTTCCAAAAGTTTCTAACACAACATGGTTTTCCCTAGGTGCTAATCACTAAGCACACAATACATGATCACACATCATTCAAGTTATGAATATTTTTCACACAACTAATTCATTAAATCACACAAAACACATCAAACACATGCATGTCGTGTCCTAGTTTTGTCCCGTGATTTCCCAAGTAATCTCATACCTAAACCGAACATCAAACCACACCTAGTGGTGATGCTCTCACTCAACTATGGCCTAAGCCCAAATCCTCAATCTATAGGTTTCCATATACCTATACTCCACATCAAACCACCAAGTGGTGAGGGTTACCCAAACCCGAGCTCCCTGTGGCCTGTATACCTGGGCTCGATACTGCCGTGACGCCCAAACCTCGGGTCCCGTTGACTACCCGTCAACCCGCTAATGCTCGTGGAATGTCATGACCCGACATTTTTCATCTAAAATCGGGCGTAGTCCCTTTGTAATGGAGCTCTACCCAAATACAATACTTGTATAAAACCTAAGATTTACCTGCCTCAAACAAATTCAATATATGCAATATATATCCAATATGGCCACTGAGCCTATAAACGTGACTCAATATATACATACTAATCCTCCATGAGTTCAACTATATATCCACAGTTACAAGAGAGGTAATCAATTTCTTATACAACACATATTAAAATTCTAAATATTCTAATACATGTATACACCACAAATCCAGCCACAACTGCCTTTCTAAACCCAAATTTCAGATCGAGCCGCCCTCGCACGCTCCCGCACCAGAAAAGCGTCCCACGACGGGGCGAGCTAATGCTCGTGAGGAGAATCGCCCCTAAGTGGGCTTACTCACCACCTAAGTGCAAAGGTGTTCCATTTTAAACACAGATCAAGTAAATGCATTATCCCATTTGACGTTCACATGACCGACTGCATCCCGAGTCCTAATGACTCCCCTCACACTCGCCTAAGCCTCGTATGAGAATTTCTATTTTTGTTTGTTTGTGGACAACCCTCCGATGTATATATATATATATATATATATATATATATATATATATATATATATATATATATATATATATATATATATATATATATATATCAATCAGGCCGCTTTGACGATTGATATATTATTTGTCTGCTTGTGACTACCTCTCGATGTATACATATTTACTAATGTCTACTTATTGATACATATCAATCTCCAATCTCATTTCTCACGTTTTCTTTTTGGGCTTAATGAAGGAGAAGACACTGTAGCATTTTTCGTCTTTTAGTGACTTAAATCTTTTCCAAAATTGACCGTTATGTCCCTCCATTTCCCAGTTTTGACATTCCCAAGACTATCTCGGCCGCTCATTTTCATCATTTCTACCTGTTCACTTATGGAACATGAGTACTTGTTATATGTGACTTTCGTCGCATCAAATCGCTTAGGCAATCCGAACGCGATGCCCTCGAAAACGTGTAAATTCCGACCGCCTCTAATTCGACTAAATTTTACGTTGCTAGCTAGGATTTTATGAGATCGATTCCAACGGTGAAATCCGTTTCATCATCCGAGATCTAGAGAATAAATTACGGATTTTTAACCAAAATTACAATTTTGTAATCGAAATTACGATTTTGCCATTTTTCTAGAAATTTAAATTTCTCGAGTCTTACATAAAGTCCAACTGTCTTCATCATCTCGACTCCTAAAATTTTACGCAAGAAGAAATTTCGCGAGACTATTCCAACTAAGTAAGTAACCAACTTCATCATCCGAGATCTAGAGAATAAATTACGGATTTTTAACCGAACTTAAAATTTCATAACCAAAATTACGATTTTGCCCCTTTTCCAGATATTGGAATTTCTCGGGTCTTACATTCTCCCCTCCTTAATAGGAATTTCGTCCCAAAATTCAGGACAATTACAATCACTCACATGCATATGCAACATGCACTCTACCATGCATGTAAACAGTCATTTAAATCTTAAACGACTAAAACCACGACATTCATCCCTAAAACAAGGGATATGGCTCAGATTCGTGTCCTCGCGCTCCCACGTGACCTCCACCCATAGCGCTCCATAGTACTCCTCACTAGCCTCACCCATTCCTAAGGCCGCAAACCCGATCACGGCTATCAACAATGCACACTGGTCCCTCCTCGAAGGTCCCATCCGTGTTAACCTCAATCCGGGTCCCAATCCACAACATGAGCCGGATCTCGAGCATATTCCTGAGCATGGAGATGAAACACCTCGTGTGACACTTGATACGCTCGGGGCGGTAACGCTAACCGGCACAATACAAAGGCTCTATCCCTCTCAAGTATCCTAAGGCCCAATGACGCGATAGCCCCGCGCTTGCCGAACCCGACCACTCCCCCCTAGGCATCACCTTCAAGAAGACGTGATCCCCAACCTCAACTCTAAGGGTCGCCGCACGCGATAGCTCTTCACGCCCGAAATGTGAGAAGATGCCGTGGAGAAGATGCTACAAAGCATGCATTGCAAACTTGGAATTTTTCTAGATATCTGGACACAAACTAATTTTACCATCGATTCATCTCACGGAATCTACTACCAAACGAATTTTGTTAAATTCCGAGATAGTCGGATATTCACGATTTTCAGGACAGTAGGTGTCTGGTGGATCACTAAAACGGGATTTTGGAGAAAAAAAATATTGTTTTTGGAAAAAAATTTAAGTAAAGTTCATTTTAAAATAATTTGAACTTAAATCGGGACGAAATGAATTATTTTAAGGCAAAACGGACCCAGATAGGCTATGGACACATGGCGCGACGTGAGCCACAAAGTAGGGGACTTGGGGCAAAAGGAGTCACGCTCATTGGGTGGAAAGTAAGAGACAACAAATACGGAGAGAAAGAAAAAGAGCATTCCAACCTTCTTTCTCCGATCCTCGAAGTTTCGTTTGTTGGAATTCATCGAGCCAAGAGTGAAAGTTCATCTACTCTATGAGGACTACACGCGGTAACAAAAGGAGGGATTTCATTGTAAGATCCAGAGGAGGAGGATTTCTTGAAACTAAAATTTTCGGATTAGGAAATGTCGTTCTGAGACCTCCTTCGGTTCTACTACGCCCAAGAGGTAGGGTTCTTCCTACTTTGGTTTAATTCCTACCTAAGGCCGCTTGGCTTTAAATTCTGCATTTTTTCTGTATTAAGTGGTTGTTTAGAGCCAAATTTCCGCATTATGCCGTATTAAAATAAGCCAGGGTTTCAAATCGCATTTTATAGCTCCTTAGTGGCCTGCTTCTGGGTTGAAAATCAGGTTTTACGACTCCTTAGGGGATGTTTGGATTGAAAAATCTGGTTTCTAACCCTTAGGGCTATTTGGATTGATTTTTGGGGTAATTGTTGGCTTAATTATGGTTTGGTTTGGTTGTGGTTTTTCAAAGATATGAAAAAATGATATGTGGGTGGTTAAGGGGAAACTCTGCCAAAATTTCCCTAGACCCTTGTCCTTTTTTTTTGCCATAACTTGGTCTACGGACCTTAAAATTGGATGATTCTTGTTGGAGGTAAAACCTAAGAACAAGAGCTACAAATGTCTAGAAGAGACCAGCAGCCAAACTTCCTCAAAACCTGAGTTTGAAGTTTACAAAAATGATATTGATTTTTGTCCATCTACGGAGTATTTGTGTTATTTGGACCATATATTGGGTTATACTGGTCCAAATGATGTGAATAAAAATCTTATTGAAACTAGACACCTAGGATAATAACTTTCATGAAGAAAGTATGGTCACATTATGTCTCTATTGTTCCCAGAAATTCATCCAATTGAGAACACAATACTACCCCTAGAAACTATTCTGTTAACCTGTAATGTTTTGGCCATATCTCTTGAATTAAAGGTCTGACATCTCTAATTCCAAAGCCTTTTGAAAACTTAAGACATAGGTGAACATTTTGTTAGAAGATCACTTTGTCTAAAAACCCGTTTAAGGTGGTCAAAAAATTCAGTTGGAGATGCATTTCCTGGGATGTGCCCTTGGGGTGGACCTGTTTCGCTACGTTAAAACAACTTTAAAATGCCGCTTTCAGGTCTCGATTCAGCGCTTGTGCAATTATTTTGTGATTTTGTGTGTACATGTCCCAAAAGTGTTTAGGGACTGTTTAGGATTAAAAAGATTAATTCATACTGCTAAAGGTCTGTTTAGCCGAGATTGTGACCTTTTTAAAGGCTTGTTTTAGCCGATTTCATGGCTAGTTTTGAGCCTAGGTTAGGGGGTTGTTGGACTGTTGTTGTGGGCACCCTATATGCCACATTTTGCCCTAAAGATTAAGCGTGTTGTTGCTTGATATGTGGTAGCATGTTTATTGTTGTGGTCGTGAATGTTAATATATTATGTATTCTAAAATGTAGTAACATTGTTGTGAATGTTTAATTGAAAATTATATGCATATGATATAATTGTCCAGATGGTAAGGTAAATTGTATGGTTTACATTGTTCATATGACATCCATTACATTGAATCATGCACGGGAACATCGCACTTCATGGGTGTGGCAAGGGTTAGAATCAATACCACAATTGGTGATTTGGTGGGTGGTTTCTGATCATTGATCTAAGTCCAACGTAGTCGCATGGTTGTATAAAACTAAAAACTCGTGGCTCTGCAATAGCAAGAAGGGCTACACTCCATCAGAGTGAAAGACCCGGATCGGCATTATGCATTGACGGTGAAAGTCCAAAAAAGTATGTGACTTCCGTGTGGGAACCGACGTGAGATTTTAAAATTGCCACCACAAAAAGACACAATGATTTTATAAATGAAATGATCATTCAAGAAATGACATCTAAAAGCTTGGTTTGTAAAAAATGATTTTGGTTTCAAAGGATCATTAGATCGAATCCATCAATGATTAGCATCACACATGGGCACGCACAGGTGGTGGAAGTCAAGAAGACTCGTGCATGGGGAGCTCAGAAAGACTCGCATCGTGCATGAGTGACTCTCATCTCATTTTATGGCATAACATGTAGAATTCCAACCTAGGATTACATATTCCTATTTGGTATTGTGATGTGAATGTGATTGTTAAGGTAAACGTTGCATGTGCACTTAGGTGGGGAGTAGCCTCTGTAAGACCCGAGAAATTCCAAATTATGGAATAAGGGTAAAATCGTAATTTCGATTACAAAATTGTTATTTCAGTTAAAAAAATCCATAATTTATTCTCCAGATCTCGGATAATGAAACGGATTTCACCGTTGGAATCGTCTCAAAAAATCTAGTTAGCACGTAAAATTTTGTAATATTCTGAGACAGTCGGAGTTGGCACGTTTTTCGAGGCATCGAGTTTCGGGTGCCGTAAAACGATTTTCGATGAGATGAAAATCACATATAACAAGTACTCATGTACCATAAGTGGTATGAGTAGAGAAATTATGGAAATGGATGACCGAGATAGTGCCGAATGTCAAAACTGGTGAAAGAAGAGAATTAATCAATTAAATGGATTAAAGGACAAGTGGAACAGTGGTCGTCTTCTCCACTTAAATGAGGGCAAAAACGTGAAAATCGAGGGAGATGCGTAAGTTCCAGCTTGAGAGAAATTTAGAGAGAGAGAACTTTCTGTAAATACAAAGGATCCGACCGTCTAGCCTTCGATGTGCATGAGAACCGCTATACGCGGAGAGGCTACTGACACCGGATTTGTGAGTTTTTGACAAACTCCGAGAGGTAGAGGTTTCTCCCTACTTGAGTTTTATTCTCATTTTAAGTGTTTTACGAATGTTTGAGCTGAATGAGGTCGTGAGGGGTTGAAGAAACATCGGTCCCAAAACTGGGACCGAATTGATATAATTTTTGGAACTAAATGGAGCAGCCCAGGATCGGCCCACGGCTGTTTTGGGTTGATTTAAGTGTGCATTCATTTGTTAATCATGTAGCTGATTGATTGGAGGCCGAAATGGCCGTGGAAACCCAGGTTCACTAAGTGAACCGATGATTTAGATTTTCGGGAATAGTAACCGAGGGTTTCACTATTCCCGAAACAGTGTTCTCAAAAATATATTTTTTTGAAAATATATGTTGGTCGAGTAATTCAAGTAGAATTGCTCGTGTTTGATCATTAGCCCAAGTGAGCTAATTTTGATGTATGAATTAATTAATTTACATGACATGATTGTGTGAATTAAAATTTTTGTAAATATATGCATGTTTATATATTTACCTCGCTAATTGGGATCGTATTGAATCGTATACATGCATTCCATATGCACTAGAACACCCTAGACTATAGGAAAGAAAGGCATGAGATTAGCTCCAGAGAAACGGTTCGGAGGGTTCTCAAAAAAATATTACTTATCGGAGGGTAGTCCAAATTAAAAATATCAATCGTCGGAGCGGCCCAATTGATATTCATCGAAGGGTAGTCCATAAACAAATAATATATCAATCGTCAGAGCGGCCCAATTGATATATATACACATCGGAGGGTTGTCCACAAACAACCAAAATAATAATTTTCATACGAGGCTTAGGCGAGTGTGATGAAAGCCTGCGTGGAGGACTCCTGATCCGAAGTTGGTCATGTAGACATTCAAGCAGATCATGCATTTGCTTCGAATGTGTGTTTTCATTGGAAACATTGCACCGCACTTAGGTGGTGAGTGGCCCACTTTTGTGGCGATTCCACTACCGGGAGCATTAGCTCACCCTCGCCGAGAGATATTATTTTACAGTACAAGGAGCGTGCAGTGGGACGTCGGTCCCAGAGACCGAGGATTGTGAAGAAAGCCTAAGCCAGGGGCTTTCGATGTATACATGTATTAGAACTTTTGGGTTTAATGTATGTATTGTGGCAAGAGTAAAACATATTAACCTTTAACTATTGGGTATATAGTTGATTCAGTTGGCATGTATATTGAGTATTGTTTATGGGCCCAAGTGGTCGTTTCAAAATCATAAAAACCTGTTATATTGAACAAAGCCTAGGGACAGTTTATGGTCCTCGATTCGGGGTAGAGCTCCCCGTACAAAGGAGACTCTCCGATTTCGGAAAAATGTCGGGTCACCCGACATTCACGAGTATTCCGCGGTTGACGGTAGTCAACTGACCCCTGATTCGGGGGCGCTACAAATCTCAGAGGAATTGGCCTATCACATGCGGCTCACCCTATATGGGATAACATTTTAGGGACAGGAAATTTGCCAATGGAAGGTTCTCATCCGGAGCCGCGAGAGTGAAGAAAGCCGGCTTGTGGTTTTGTAATCATTTTTGTAAAATGTTTGAAATAAATTCATTTGGACATGTATTAATGTATTAATGAGTGAAATTGAACTCATATGTAATTTTTATGTAAAAGGGTTGTAATTTTTACTCATAAATAGACCCGGAGCGGTCACGGTGTTATATTGGTCCCTGCTGCGATGGATCATATGATTGTATAATGTACAGGTTAGGAATTGGATAAAGCTCCCCGTATAAAGGAGACTATATCTGATTTTTGTTAAATTATGGATCCCGGTAAATGGGACACACGATGTGGGATCGGGTTACTCGAATTTACAGGTTTTCCATGGGTTGATGGGTGATCAACGGACCCCCGGATTTTGGGACTTCACAGCTTGGTATCAGAGTCTAGGTATGCGATTACCTAAGGCTTGATGGGCATGGGTCTAGACCATTGAATTCATTGTGCATTTAATGATTGGTGCTTAATATGCTACATGATTGTGTGATGTGTGATGTGTGTTGTGTAAAAGATATACATGGTTAAGTGTATATGGAAAAAGAGGAATATTAGGGTTTTTTTTTTCTTTTTGGTAGGCAAGAAGCAAATATTATAAGCAAAACATGGCAAGCCCCAAAGGTATACAGGTTGTATATAATAAAAGCAAAAATTCTACCTACCACCCACAAACTTAGGAAAACTACAGGATGCACATTAATCAATTTATTCCATGGCATTTCTCATCTGGGCGGCCAGCCCAAGATGTGATAGGAGGAGATGAAGGAGTGTTTAATCCTATGTGAGGAGAAGCTTAAATTACTAAACGTCACTCTATTTCTTTTCCTTCCACACTTTCCAAAAAGGAGGCTAGATAGAGTCAGCTTCTCTTCCACAACTTCTCTACCTTTTCTATAGGAAAAGTCGACCATCCCATCATTAAGTCCCTAATCCGTAATAGGCAAACCCATTCCATTCCTGATAAAGCAATGAGGAGAGCCTGCACCTAAATTGTAGGGCAAAGGCAGTAAATAAGTGACCTAAATTTTCCTCCTCCTTGCATCGGGCATCCGCTTGCAAGCCGAAACCCTTCTCTTTAATTGGTCCCCAAATAAAGCACCCCACCAAACCTCCCAAGTGAACACTCTTACTTTAGGAGGGACCCGATTGTTCCAAATGAGGCCTACAGGGTAATTATCAATACGTTCATTTTCCATGTGCATATAATTTGCCTTGACTGTATACTGGCCTTTCTTATTGACATCCCATAAGATTTTATCCTCCACCCTTTGCCTCACACTGCTGCCATTAATAGAGCTGATTAGCCTTTGAGCTTCATCCAGCTCCTAGTCATTAAACGGTCTGAAGAACCTTAAATTCCACCCACCTTCACCCCTTAAAGACTCCCACACTTCCCCTATCATTTTTCCTTTTGATGCAGTAATTGCATAAATGGTTGGGAATAGGTTGCAGAGCAAATTCTCCCCATTCCATTTATCTTCCCAAAATCTTATTCGTCCCCCATTTCCCAGCACTAACTTGCAGTCATGCTTCAATTGCTGGCCTTCTTTCCTAAAGTCCTTCTAGAGACCCACCCCAAAACTCCCCTTTGGCTCCTTTGAAAACCACTCCCCAACTTCTAGACCATACTTTAGCTTGACTGGGCTTTCTTCCATCGGGGATTATCTTCTCAGGGCGCCTCCAATTCCATTTACTACATTGATTTGTTCGTATTTTCCAATCTTCTTACTCCTAAATTTCACCACTTTCTTTGCTTTTGCAAACCATGCCCCAATTCACTAAATGAATCTTCCTGTCTAGGTTTCCCCCACCCTAAAGGAAGTTCCTTTGGATTTTTTCCAACCTTAACTTTACCCATGTAGGCATTCTGTATAACGACATTGTATAGATGGGCAGATTAGAGAGTGTGCTCTTAATCAAAGTCAGTCTTCCCCCTTTTGATATGTATTGTCTTTTCCAAAGTGCCAACTTTTTTCTGAACCTTTCCTCGACCCTATCCCACACCTGAATTGATTTACGCTTCATACCAAGGGGAAGGCCTAAGTAAGTGGTAAGCAAGTTCCCTTCCCATGAATTTCAATTCAAGAGCTAAATCTTTAGGTTCTCTACTATCCCTACTGGCAAGATTGAGCTCTTTTCCAGATTTATTTTCAGACCGAAAATGGCTTCAAACCATAGTAAGACCCAACTTAGATAAGCTAATTTCTCCCTAGTGTCATTGCAAAAGACTAAAGTGTCGTCTGCAAACAACAAGTGTGTGATCTGCTCCTCTTCTCCTTGCCTATTCGCAATATTGAAACCATCAGAACCCCGAGGCAAATACCTTATCTACTAGACTGAGAATAATTTCCATTCCTATGAAAAAAGATATGGAGAGAGGGCCCGCTTCAACCCCCTAGTGCTATTAAAAACCTTCGTGGTCGCTTATTGATAAAATCAAAAAAGATGTTGTTATGCACGTTTGATCCATCCGATCCACTTTGTTCCCAAACCCATCTCGTATCACCTTAAAATGCGCCCAAATTTCTGATTTGGTCATATGCCTTTCAATATCTAACTTGGTACAAGACTCCCTTTTCCTTCCTTTTCAAGATTGTATCAATGACTTCTGCTCGCCATCAAAGAAGCATCCATGATCTCGCTTCCTTCAACAAAAAAGAGCATTCGGGGCTTTATTTATCAACTTATGCATGACCTTTTTGTCCGCTAGCGCGACATTAGCTATAAGCTCTGCATAAACTTCCCACTAAACCACCGGGGCCTAAAGTCCTTGGAAACTTTGTGATAATTCCCGCATTTTTACGTATTAGGGTCGTTTGGGAGCCAAATTCTGCATTGTTATATTAAAGGGGTTGCTCTGGAGCCAAATTCCGCATTTTGATGCATTAGGATTGTTTAGGAGCCAAATTCGTATTTTATAGCTCCTAGGCTGTTTGGGTTGAAAATCAGGCTCATGACTTAGAGCCATTTGGATTGAAAAATCGTTAATGGCCCTTAGGGGTCAAGTAATTGATAATAACCTTGATATGACCAAATTACAAAATACCCCTATACCCAAAATATAGCGTAATCGAACGACTCCACTTCGCTAGCATTTGCCCACTCTCTTCTAGCTCAACACAACACAACGGCCCGACTCCAACCATGTAGATGGCTGTTCGGCTTTGAGACTAAGGGGCCCTCACGAAAATTTAAATCCAATAGGATGGGGCGAGGGAATCTAATCCGACCAAAAATCGGACCCATGCCATCCCGCAACTATTGGGCTATGTTTGTAAAAATCATCCCAATGTATGTATCAAGGCAATTTAAACATGAGTGATAACATAAACAATCGAAGAATAACAAACAAAATTAAAAATCAAGAATGCTGACTCAACGTGTATCGAGAGGCAGAGAAACTTTCCTTGAATACAATAATGGAACATCTCTCTCACTTCTTTCTTCAAGCCCAATTTAGATACCTGAATCATTGACAAAACAGGTATAAAATGAATGTGAATAGATAAAAGCGAATTACGTTTGGTTCTTTGAGAGAAAATATAAGGGAAGAAAATGGAAAATGTATGTTAATTATTAAGCTTTTGTTTCCATAATGCATTGGCTCCATTGCATAGAGCTTAGGGGTATGTTTAGTTCAACCTTTGAAATGCATTTTACGAATTATGAATCTCAAAGGAAAAAAAAATTCTCAAAGTGGGACATCGAAGAAATTAAAAAAAAAAAAATCTATTCTTACTTGTAAGGTTACCAATGAAAATGAAAATATAAAAACTTTGATGTTTCTAGGAAAAGGCCGAAAATTGCATTAGGATCACACTAGTCAATGTCTTGTGATAATTTTCATTTCTCCTCACACCCTGTTTTAGGAAAATACCAAACAAGCCTTTACTCAAAAGTTTTCTCAGCAGCGAGAAGCGGAAAATTAAGTACCCGAGCAAATATTGCATCTAGCCCGAGTTCCACATGTAAAATCTTAGTCTCGATGCTCGAAACTCCTCATTTACTCAAATTTTCTCCAGCAACCAAACAAAGGAAAAAGTAAAAAAAAGAATTACCAAGCGGCAAAAAACCTAGGGTTTAAAATTCATAGTGAAAGAAGTCCCAAACTTGTGCTCGAATTCTCTCGGCATGCATTTCCTGATTCCCAAACAACAAAAAAATTCAAGATCCAAAAACTTCATTCTCTTCGTTTCTCACCAGTAAACCAGGACGGGGAAAATCCACATCGTAGAAGATCATAATAGGGAAAAACCTAAACAACCTTTTCTTCTAGTTCCCAAAACAACGAACCCCACATTCAAACCCCTCGAGATCTCTCCATATTCCTCACATTTTCCCACCAACCAAACGGATAAAAAAAGCCCCAAATTGTAAAACAACAAAAACAGGAAAACATACGAAGTGTGATTGGCATTGTCGTGCATAGAAGATGCTTATCGACGAAGCTTGATCGACCATCAACGGCAAAAGATAAAGGGTAGAATAGCAAGGAGAATGAAGGTGAAGAAGATCGGAATAAGAAGTTGAAGGCACAGTAAAAGCTTTCGAAAGAAATAATTTGGCGAGAGTAATTTGGAAGAAACTAAAGAAATAATGTTTTAGAGAAATCAAATATATTAATAATTTCTCTAGTGTTTTTCTTTTTTATCCTCTTTTCCTCTAGCAAGGTAAGTGATTTTTTTAGTAATTATTAATATGAAATCACTCATTTCAATCTATTTCTTTCATTTTTTTTTTGCCAATAAAATGGTTCTATATATTATGAACAATATTATGGATGTCCATAAACTCTCCATTAATCTCGATATTAATAGGTACATGGAATATACATTGATGTATATAGGTTACGAATGTGTAGGTTATGTATTTATATACACTTTAATGTATTCATGTATAAAACCCTATAAATAGGGAGCCTTTGTATGAGTCACATACACATGAAGGAATAAGAAATCTCTCCCCTGTTTCTTCTATATCTCTCGCTCTCTTGTTCTTCTATTTTATAACCACGTGCTCGACACGAAGCTGTTGGATTTTCTAAAAATATATTGAAGGTATATTGGAGGTGTGTTCATATGCAACTATCTCTCTTTTTATTTTACAATATTATTATCTTATCTAATATTTTTCATATATATAATAGTATTATGTGAATCTTCTTGAAATTGGAATTTGTGGCTCTTGATATCAACGGAAAGAATTTCTTGTCATGGATACTAGATGTTGAAATCCATCTAGATGCAAATGGTCTTGAAATACGATTAAAGAAAAGAATACAACATCCGTTCAAGAAAAAGCAAGCGATGAGATTTTCTTGTCGTCACCTTCATGAAGAATTGAGAAAATTTGAATACCTCACCGTAAAGGATCCACTTGTTCTGTGGAACAGTTTGAAGGAAAGGTATGAACATAAGAGAACGGTAATTCTCCCAAAAGCTCGTTATGACTGGATGCATTTGAGACTGCAAGATTTTAAATCTGTGAGTGAGTATATGACGCCCCCAGGCAGGTGTCAGTTGACTCCCCAGTTAACCGCGGAAAATCTATATGCTCATTATCACATGAGACTCATGCAGTAAAAAAAAAAGGAAATGCCTCTTGGGCTCATAAACCAATACTCATAAAAACATATGCCTGACTATATTCCAATTATCTCCCACGATAATTCAATAGTTGATTACACTTTTATACAAACATATATTAAAATCTAAATTCAATACATGTTATATCCAAAAGCATCAAAGCCACAACGGCTCTTCAAAATAGGCCTCTAAAATGAATGCCAGTCTCTCGAATGCTCCTGTGCACAGAATGATATTCCCTCGACGGGGTGAGCTATCGCTCGATAGTGGAATCACTTGCAAATGGGATTCTTTCTCACTTTGAGATGCATCTATACAATGCTCCAATTTAAACATACACTCAAGTAAATACGTGATCCTACTTGAATGTCTAAATGCCCGTTCCCATGTCTCGAGTCCTCACCGACTCCCTCACACTTGCCTTGTAAGACCCGAGAAATTCCAATTTCTGGAAAAAGGGCAAAATAGTAATTTTGATTACAAAATTGTAATTTCAGTTAAAAATCCATAATTTATTCTCTAGATCTCGGATGATGAAACAGATTGCACTGTTGGAATTGTCTCGCAAAATCTAGCTAGCACGTAAAATTTCGTCGAATTAGAGACGGTCGAATTTACGTTCCGAGGCATCGCGGTTGGGTGTCGTAAAACAATTGCTGATGCGATGAGAGTCATATAACAAGTACTCATGTGCCATAGGAAGTGGCATGAGTAGAGAAATGAGGAAAATGGACGGCCAGGAAGGTAGGCGAATGTCAGCCCAGGAAAGAGGGACAAAATTGGCATTATGAAAATTGTTTTAAGTCACTAAATGAGAAAATGAAGTACAGTGCCGCTAGCTATCGATCAAACAGAAAAAAAAATGTGGGGGGAGAGGCTGATGCCGGTGGGTTCCGTTTGGGAGAATTTAAGAGAGAGAGAGAGAGAACTTCTCTTTAGGAAATACGTCAAATAGTCGGCAGTCTTCGGGATAAGAAGGAGGAGAAGCGCTCTGCAACGGAGAGGGCTTTACGTGGGTACCAGATTTAGGGAGTTTTCTCAAACTCCGAGAGGTAGGGATTTCTCCCTACTTGGGTTTTATTCCTTTTAAGTCTTTTCTGAAGATGTTTTGGCGAGGTCGATTAGAGGCCGGCCCAGGGCAGTTGGATCGGAATCCCAATGAACCTTTGAGCCAGAATTAATACTAATTTTTGGAATCAAAATGGTGCGTAGTGACCACGGGCGCTTGGCGTGAGTATATGTTTATTTGTTAAATCATGTAGTGATTGAAATTAGGCCGGGAATGGCATTGAAATGCGGGTTTACAAGGTGAGCCGATGAATTGTGATTTTTCGGGAATGAAAATGTAGGGTTTCACTATTCTCAGCCCCCGTGATTTCTAAAAATATATTTTTGTAGAAAATATGTGTTTGGTCAGTGATTTAAATTAAATTCGTGTTTGATCATTAGCCAAGTGAGCTAATTTTGATGTATGAATTAATTAATTTACATGACATGATTGTGTGAATTAAGAATTTTTGTAAATATATGCGTGTTTATATATTTACGCGTGAATTAAGGCTGTATTGGAATTTGGCATACATATGCGTCAGTATCGCATTGGAACACCCTAGGACTAAAGGAGTGAGTGCATGATATGAGTCTAGAGAAAACGGTTCGGAGGGTTGTCTAAAAATATTATTTATCGGAGGGTAGTCCAAATTAAAAATATCAATCATCGGAGCGGCCCAATTGATATTCATCGAAGGGTAGTCCACAAACAAATAATATATCAATCGTCGGAGGCGTGATTGATATATACACATGGGGAGGTTGTCCTGAATAAACAAAATAATAATTTTCATACGTGAGGCTTAGGCGAGTGTGATGGAAGTCGGTAGACTGGGGATACAGGAGTTGAGTCATGTGAACATTCAAGTAGAATCATGCATTTGCTTGAATGTGTGTTTTCATTAAGGAACATTACTGAGTTAGGTGGTAGTAAGCCCGCTTAGGGCGTTCCACTGCAGGGCGACCAGCTCACCACTGTCGAGGGGATATTCTTTTTACGGTACAAGGGAGCGTGCGAGGGGGCGACACAATCACTAGAGAGATCGAAGGATTAGAAGAAGTCGGGTTGTGGCTTTTGATGTATACATGTATTAGAACTTTTTAAGTTTGTGTGTGTTGTATAAGAGTAAAAAAACATATTAACTCTTGTAACTATTAGTTTATATAGTTGGATTCATAGTTGGCATGGATGTGAGTATTGTTATGGGCCCAGTGGCAGTTTTAAATCATAAAGCTGTTATATTGGTACCCATTTGGGACAGGTTTATGCAGGTTATGTATTTGGGTAGAGCTCCCAGTACAAAAGAGACTGCCGATTTTTCGTGAAAAATGTCGGGTCACCGGACATTCACGAGTATTCCGTAGTTGGAAGGGTGATCAACGGACCCCAGGGTTGGGGCGTCAAAACGATATGGAATCTGAGAGTATAAATCTACCTAAGGGCTGAGGCATAGACTTAGGCCATAGTCATTGTAGAACATGCCCTAGGTGTGGTTCGATGCTAGATGTAGGTATGAGATTGCACTGAAGTCACGGGACAAAACTAGGACACTGCATACATGTGTTTGGTGTGTTTTGTGTGATTTGATGAATTATTGTATGATGGTGTGTATGCCTTGTTGTATGTATAATGTTTGGGTGCTTAGATGATTAGCACTTATTATGTTGGAAAAAAATCTTTAGGAGTTCTGATTATTATGGCCCCAGAGTAAATAAATTATGAAACTCAATTTATTTGGTTTGATGGATGACAAATATAAATTTTTAATAAAAGTTTAAGGTGTTAGAACATTTTGGAGTTTTATAGTGAGTAAAACTAGAAAGGAAACTAAGTGAAATAAATTATGTTCAATTTATTTGGTTTGTGAGATAATGAGATTTTAATAATTTTAAGGTTGAACACTAGGTTTAGTGTTGGATCCAAGAGGTTTAAGGGAGATTTTAGACAAAATGTCCAGATTAGGAAAAAAAAAAAGGAATTGAAAGAAAATAATTTTAAGATTTCTGATGTAGCCAAAAGCTGAAGAAAGTGATCCATAAATTTAAAAAAATATATTTACAGTATTACGGAAATATATATATATATATATATATATATATATATATATACTCTTATATATATATATATATATATATATATATATATATATATATATATATATATATATATATATATATATATAGGTATATATTTTTTGTGTATAACGATGAAATTTGGAAGAAATGGAAAAAGTGAAGAAAATGGTTTTCAAATGATTTTCACGAGTGTAAAGGCGAAGAAAAGTGAAGAAAATAAATTTTAAATAGTTTATTTTGGTATATTGGAGAATAATGAAAAAAACTTGTGGATATGTTTTTGGGTGTTTCAATAGCTAAAAAAAAAAAACGAAATTTTTAATATTATTTAATTAAAAATGAAATAAATCAAATAAAAATTAGACAAAATTTTCGAAAAATAAAATTTCAAAGAAATTTTTGTTGAAAACAATATTTTAAATGCAAGTTGATTGTCTTGCATTACACAGTAAATGCAAAGGACAATATTAGTATACAACGATTTATGTGTATGATTAGTATCTCTTAGGGAGATACTGTATTGAGATTTAATTTTCCATTGAAATGTATAGATGGCTAGTCGAGGACGAGGACATAGCTCGCGCCCACGGGTATCGGTCGTGCACCACCAAGAGCCTGACGTTGTGCTTTTACTAAAGTCGTAGGGTATTACGTAGCCGCATCGCACAGCTGGTATAAGAGGGGTAGACAGAAGATCCTAGTAACCTCCAGAGGGTTTAGGCGTATCATCCCTCCAACATTCACGCAGGGAGGAGATCCGATGTGGTGGCACTACTGTTCATGCAGACGAGGCTGCGCTGGGAGGCCATGGAGATTACATATGACGCTACCCGGATTAGACTAAACGCTGCCCGGCCTGCAGGCGAGGCCTAAGTATGATGGAATGCGCAAGAAACTCCTGAGATCTGGGAGGCGATAACATGGCGCAGCTCTGTGAGTCGCTCATGGGTAAGTACTTTCCGTAGATCATGGGCTGCTCCGGAGTTCCGAGAGCCCAAAGCAAGTGGGCTACGACTATGACGGACATGTGACTAGTTCACGCAGCTACAAACATTTGTTTATGACCACGTGGCCAAACCCGCCAAGGCCAGAGATTCGAGAATGGGCCTGGTTGTCCATTCGCCAAGATCAGTAGGACTGCCACAGGATATGGATTCCATGGTCAATGTACTCACCATGTGAGAGAGATAGAGGATGCTCCTGAGCACCCGGATGCGAGTATTTTCAGCAAAGAGGAAGGACAAATTACCACGAGGCGTAGAGCTCTAGTTCACGTGGGTTCCAAGGCCGCGGCCATCCTGGCCGTGACGATGAGCTGCCTCACGTGAGGACGATGGCGTGGCTACCATCACACAGCCGACACACGAGACTCGATCGCCCCTGCAGACGTGGATCCTGTGGTTTTGGACATCACAAGCCCCAACAAGAAAGGTGACAAGAGAGGATGCATTCCTCCACAAGACGCGCACAGCCGTAGGGGCCGCCTCGCTCGTGGAGCAAACACGCACCCCACATTTTCACAGCAGCCCGAGAGGCGTAGTGGCATGGGGTAGAGGCAGAGGACGAGGCCCAGGCTGCCAGTGGACATCGTGGGTCCAGGGGTGTCTAATGTCAGTCACATCGCAGCAGTCACTAGATCAGCGCTATACAGTATCGCTACGATTCCCGCCTGGGCGGGCTAGACTGTTATTTGATTATGGTGCTTCAGATTCATTCATCGTTGCACCGCTTGTGATCGAGTTTGGGCTTAGAGGTTGCAGACCCAGAGAGCCTTTGTATGTGAGTTCTCCCTGTGTGGATTGTGTGGCAAGAATAGGATGATATGTCGAGGTTGTGAGCTGGGGATCTCGGGGACTCTCCTCACAATGGACCTGATGATCATGGACATGTAAGAGTTCGATGTCATCCTCGGGTGGACTGGGTCGACAAATTACGTACTTATTGATCGCGGAGCTGCAGAGGGTTACCGCCACATGCGTGATCTGGCATCAGGTATTTCGTGGGGACAAGATGATATTTTTTCCCCATTTATACGAGTCCGTATCGTGGACGCTGGCTGTTGGCTAGCAAGCCTTACCCCTCGAGGACGAGGTGAGACCAAACTTAGAACCACCTCGAGTAAGATGCGAGTATGTGGATGTTTTCCGTATGAGCTACCCGGACTCACCCACGTAGGGTAGTAGACTTCTGTATCGAAGCCACCCGTACTTCGCCCATCTCTATGACTCCGCATGATGGCACCAGCTGAGTCATAGAACCTCGAGTCCGCCACAGGAGCTATTGATAAGGGTTCATTAGACCCAGCACTTCACCATGGGGCGCTCCGCTCTCTATTTGCGAAGAAGGACAAGACCTTCGACCGTATCGATTATCGACAGCTTGAACCGGTTACGATCAAGAATCGAAAATTCCATTAATGAGGATTGACGATTTGTTTGATCACAGAGGAGCGAGTCTACTCCAAGAGGGACTTCGCACTGGGTTACCATCACCGAGGGTTAGAGATACAGATCCTAAGACACATAGACGCTAAGCATGTGGCACTGAGTTTACTATGATGTTCTTTTGACACGACGCCAAAGAACATTCATGGATCTCATGCATAGGATATTCTAACCCTATTTAGATCAGTTTGTCGTAGTCTTCATAGATGACATCTTGATCTACTCCCAGTCAGAGTGGGAGCATGAGTATCACTTGAGGATCGTTTTACAGTTGTTAAGAGACCATCAATTGTACGCTAAGCCTCGCAAGTGCGAAATTGCCTTACCGAGGTGAGATTGGGACACGTGGTGTCGCATCGGGAGTGTCACGACCTGCAGAAGGTCGAGCCAAGTGATGTGCTGGGAGAGGCCGAAGTCACGAGATATGAGTTTCGGGATTGATCAGCATTACAAGAGATTCATCGAGATTTCTCCGTGGATAGCAAAGACCTATGACTAGGTCGACCTGCATGAGGTCAAGCTTGATCAGGATGACCGATGCGAGGGCATTCCAGAGTTGAAGAGGAGACTTACTTCGCTCCCATCTTGATAGTCCCGACAGGACAAAAAGGGCTAGTGTAATGTGATGCCTCGAGGGCCGGATCGGGATGTGTTTCGATGCAAACCGAATGGTAGTAGCTACGGTTCTCGGGCCGCTGGAAGAATCATGAGCAGACTAACCCATACTACCATGTGGAGTCATGGCCGTAGTCTCGCCAAGATTCGCGCCACTACTTATACGGCGAGGAGTTCGAGGTATACTCAGACCATAAAAGTCTGAAGTATATTTTCACGCAGCAGGACCTCAATATGAGGCAACGCAGATGGATGGAGTTTCTAGAGGATTATGAATTCACATTGCATTACCATCCTGGTAAGGAAAATGTGGTGGCCGATGCACTCGCCCTAAGTCACGAGGAGCGCCAAGGTATAGCTTCGAGAGTGGCTGATGCTCGAGACTGTGGGATGGGGCTAGGGGCTACAAGACAAATGGAGCGCATTGGTGGTACTAAAGTTTAGTGGCTACACCGCTTCGCTGAGCGTAGTGATTGAGTCCTAGTGGCAAAGACGCAGAGATAGTGTCCATCGTGGACCGAGGCGGCCAAAGACGGTTACGAGGGCTAGACCGTTAACGTAGATGACGGTCTTCGATATGTGGGACGAGGTAATGGTTCCTCAGCCACCGATGAAGAGAGTGAGATTCTCAGAGTTTCACTGCTCTCGATTTGCCGCATCCAAGTGGCACGAAGATGTACCGAGATCTTCGTCGCCAGTACTACTAGATGGGATGAAGAGACATGTAGGGGACTTTGTTCGAAGATGTCTCACATGTCAACAGGTTAAGGCCGAAAGCACCGTGGCAAATAGGCTACTCAGCCATTGGGGAGGTGGCCGAAAGTGGAACTGGGAGCACGTCACGATGGACTTTGTGACCCACTCGCCACGACGCAAACAGGCTAATGACGCGGTATAAAGTGGGATAGCGGACCGACCACGAAGCCTGGCATTTTCTAGCCAGGCGATTGACCTTCCTCAATGGAGAGATTCTACCTATTGTACATCTGAGAGATGGTCCTACTACATGGAGTACCCGCATCCATAGTGCTCCGATGTGGATTCGAGGTTTATGGCGACTCCTTGGAAGAGTTTCCAAAAGGCTATGGACACGCTACGACCATGAGTACAAATACTCCACCCGCACAGATGGTCGGCCCGAGAGGGCTATATTGTATTAGAGGACATGCTACGAGCATGCGTCCTGGATTATAAGGGTAGCTAGGAGGAGACGGTTCTTAGTGGAATTCGCCTACAACAACAGTTATCAGGCGAGTATACGGATGGCACCATATGAGGCATTGTATGGGAGGCCATGTAGGTCACCGTTATGTTAGACCGAGGTGGGAGAGAGCTCCATCACTGGTCCTAATTTGATTAGAGACACCTCCGAGAAGGTGGGTTTGATACTACAACACTTCACTCCGCCGAGCCGGTTAAGAGCTATGCGACGTGCGACGCCGACCCTTAAAGTTCGAGGTCGGGATCACGCCTTCTTTGAAGGTGATGCCACAGGGGAGTGGTCAAAGTTCAAGAAGCGCTGAGGCTATCGCCGAGGTTCATCGACCTTTCAAGATACTCGAGTAGTACCATCAGATACCGGCGAAGCACGCTAAGAATGTCGTGTCCACGGTATTTCACGCTCCATGCTCGAAGTATACCCGCATCCAAATTTCATGTGGTGGATTGGGGCAGATTGAGGTCGACACCGATGGGACCTTTCGAGAGTGGACCAGTTGTGCATTTTGATACCGTGGACGTTTTATGGCGCAAGACCGCCAAGCAGCGGTGTACTATGGAGACACTATGGAGCCGGAGGAGTCAACGTGGGGAGCGAGACACGATGGGATACCTATCCCTTCTTGTTTAGGGATGAAGGTACGTGATTTAGTCATTTAAGAATTAAATGACTGTTTACATGCATGGTAGAGTGCACGTTGCATATGGATGTAAGTGATGGTGATTGTCTAGAATTTCGGGACAAAATTCCTTTTTAAGGAGGGGATAATGTAAGACCCGAGAAATTCCAATTTCTGGAAAAAGGGCAAAATAGTAATTTTGATTACAAAATTGTAATTTCAGTTAAAAATCCATAATTTATTCTCTAGATCTCAGATGATGAAATAGATTGCACCGTTGGAATCGTCTCGCGAAATCTAGCTAGCACGCCACGAATTCGAGACACTTACATCGCTGAAATACGTAAAACGATTTTCGATGAACGAAAGTCACATATAACAAGCAATCATGTGCCATAAGTGGCATGAGAGAAACGGCGGGAAAAATGCACGACCGAGGTGTAGAGCCAATGTCAAACCGAGAAAAAGGGACAAAATTGGCATTATGAAAATTGTTTTAAGTCACTAAATGACAAAATGTAGTACAGTGCCTTCTTCTCCAATTAAAACAAGAAAACAAAACATGGGGGGAGCAGAAAATTGATGCAGTGGGTTCCGTTTGGGAGAATTTAAGAGAGAGAGCACTTCACATATCAAAGGCGCCTTGAGTCTCATTCTCGCTACTACAGTGGAGCTCTCACACGGTCCCAGATGATCACTAGGATATCCCCCCCGCCACAGGCTTCTTCGTCGCAGTGATTCGAACCCGTCACCAAGAGCTTAATGTTCTAGTATCTGCACCAACCGGAGCCTACAAATTTCGCCTGCAGCAGTGGATGCTTCCTTAAGGTAGCCTGGCTTAGCTGCGATGCTTCCTAAGGACCTAAGCTCTGCACCTGTTCACCCTCGTGAGGCGAAAGAAACCCCGTGAGCAAGGGGGGATATCCTAAAGGAGCGAGGAGAACCATCTAAGGACCCAGGTGATGATGGCTCCACTGCTGGCAGGCCCCGGGGCGGGACCTTAACAAAAAGGCGCCTTTATTGTGAGGCTCACTCGGCTCGCATGTACCCATCGTCACCCCTTCGTGCCTAGATGGTTCTCTCACTCCTGCCGAGCGCTTCTCCGCAAACTGCCACCGCAGCGCAGGTTCTGTGGAAGAGTCTCGCCAACCGAGCCACTAGCTCAGGGGCTGGTAAGCAGGATGCTTCCCCAAGGACCTTAAGCCTCGTGACTGTTCGACCCCTCGCGGAGGCGAAAGAAACCCTGTGAGCAGAGGGATATCCAAGTGAGTGAGGAGAACCATCTAAGGACCTGGGGGTGACGATGGGCTCCACCTGCGGGTAGGCCCCGGGGTGGGGACCTCACATGGCACCCTGTGTGCCACTCAAAAATGCGTCAAGTGTCCCGCTCGTTTCCTCGAAAAACATGCAAATTTTGACTGTCTCGGAATTCGACGAAAATCGACGTGGTAGCTAGATTTCGCGAAATGATTCCAACGGTGAAGTCCATTTCATCATCCGAGATCTGTAGTGCCTGATTTTTACCGAAATTACGATTCGCTCTTTTCGTAAAAATCGAATTTCTCAGTCTCACAAGATAACTCACAATATTTAGAATCGCTCAATTACAGTTATGTGGAGAAAAAATTACTGATGAGGATATGTTGGAGAAAACATTCTCCACTTTTCATATATCCAATGTGCTCCTACAGCAGCAATATCGTGAAAAAGGCTTTAGGAAATATTTTGAATTGATTTCATGTCTTCTTATGGTCGAACAAAACAATGAGCTTTTGATGAAAAATCATGAGGCTCGTCCAACCGGGTTCTACCCATTCCCCAAGTGAATGCGGCAACATATCACCCTTATAATGGACAAAATCGAGGTCGCGCCATGGTCGCGGGTCGGGTCGCGGCCATAGTCTAGGGTCGTGGACGCGGACGAGGACGTGGCTCCACAGTTACAATTACGACAACCCAAGAATGTGTCAGAATATCATAAGGGGGAGAATATTGAAAAGGACAACAAAAGTGGTGAAAATAGCAAAATGGTGACAAATTTATGCTATCGTTGCGGCATGAAAGGCCATTGGTTACGTACTTGTCGTACACCAAAACATTTGGTTGATCTCTACCAAGAATCACTGAAAAAGAAAGATAAAAAAGCGGTAGAGACAAATTTTGTTTATAAGGATGAGAGTGTTGATCACGACCTTAATGAAATGACTCATCTGGATGTTGCTGATTTCTTTATCTCACTCTTGCAGCCAATATCGGTGCACTTGTTCGGGTGGTGAGAATCTCCAAAAATAAAATATTTCCGCTTATATTTACGTATTCGGGCCCACTGCTATGTAAGTCGTCGTATCACGTATCAATGAAAGTTGTTTTTGTTATGTGTTATTTTATGATTTTCTTATTATATATCTTGTTTCTCATGAAGAATATGGAAACTCATCTGGTGGGATCCTCAATCGTGACAATGATATGTCTCGTGATGTAAGCATCGCAGAAATTCCAATTTCAAGTAAAAAGGGCAAAATCGCACTCGATTACAAAATTGTTAATTCGCTAAAAATCCATAATTTATCTTAGATCTCTTGATGACAAAACAGGATTTCACCGTTGAATCGCCTCGAAATCTAGTTAGCACGCAAAATTCTCGTCACTCGAGACGTTTAAATTTACATGTTTTTCGAGGCATCAAGGCTTTGATGTCAGAAACGAATTTTTTTATATGACGTAAAGTCACATATAACAAGTACTCATGTTCCATAAGTGGTATGAGTAGAGAAATGATGAAAATTGACGGCCGAGGTAGAGTCGAATGTCAAAACTGGGAAAAGAGGGACATAACGGTCATTTTTGGAAAAGTTTAAGTCACTAAATGACAAAATAGTAAATAGTTCTCTTCCCCAAATGTTAAAAAGGCAAAAAACCGCGGTGAAGGAGAAGAACCGTAGATCGGTTGAGTTTTCGAGCGCAGAGAAGATTTAACTTCTCTCTAAAAATACGCGCGATCCGGGGACCGCTTCAGCCTCCTCGTATAAGAAGGAGAACCGCCCACGCGTAGAGGGCTTCAAGCAGTGGTACCAGATTAGTGGAGTTTTCAACTCCGAGGTAGGGGTTTCTCCCTACTCTGAGTTTTATTCTCATTTTAAGCAGAATTCTAATTAATGTTTGAGTTGAATGAGGGCCGCAAGGGTTTACACTGACCGGGTCCCAAAACTTGGGACCGAATTGATATAATTTTTGGAACCAAATGGAGCAGCTCGTGGATCGCCCACTACCGATGTTGCGTGAAATTGTGTGTTTTTGGTGTTAATCATGTATTGATTGGATAGAGGTCGGGAATGGCTGTGAAACCCGGGTTCACTAAGTGAACCGAGGTTTTGTGATTTTTCCGAGAATAGTAAACGAGGGTTTCACTATTCCTGAAATGGTGTTCTCAAAATATAATTTTGTGAAAATATGTGTTTGGCCGAGTGATTTAAATTAAATTGCTCGTGTTTGATCATTAGCCCAAGAGAGCAAATTTTGATGTATGAGTTGTATAATTACATAACATGATTGTGTGATTTGAATTATGCGAGTATATTCCATGTTTATATATTCGCATGTGATTGGGACCGTATTGAACTCGGCATACATGCATTCCATATGCACTGAACACCCTAGATTATAGGAGTGGAGTGCATGAGATGAGTCTAGAGAAAAGGTCTCTGGAGGGTTGTCTAAAAACATTAATTATCGAGGGTAGTCCAAATTTAAAATATCAATCGTCTGAGCGGCCCAATTGATATTCATCTGAGGGTACCCACAAACAAATAACATATCAATCGCCTAGCTACCAATTGATATATATACACATCGGAGGGTTGTCCACAAACAAACAAAATAATAACTTTCATACGAGGCTTAGGCGAGTGTGATGGAGTCGGTGAGGACTCGAGATCTGAGTTAGTCATGTAGACATTCAAGTAGGATCATGCATTTTCTTGAATGTGTGTTTAAATCGGGAACATTTACAACACTTAGGTGGGGAGTAACACTTAGTATGATTCTCTTATCGAGCATTAGCTCACCCCGCCGTGGGACCCCCTTATTTTACAGCATGTGGAGCGTATGAAATTTTGGCCGTACTAGAGGCCGAGATTGTATAGAAAAGCCTGATTGTGGCTTTCAAGCCACGATATTTACATGTATTAGAATTTGAGTATTTTAATATATGTTGTATAAAGTAAAACATTTGAACTCTTGTAACTATTAGGTATATAGTTAGATTCATAATTGGCATGTATATTGAGTATTGTTTATGGGCCCAAGTGGCCGTATTACTCATGTGATTGATATATCGATTATATCAAGACCGTTTGGGGATGTGATACGCAGTATTGTACTGGGGTAGAGCTCCCGCACAAAGGAGACTCGCCCGATTTTCTTGCGGGCGCTGCAACCCGACATCCACTTGTATTCCGTGTTAATCTGGTAGTCAACTGACCCCGGATCGGGCGCCACAAACAATGAAGCTAGGTATATGAATACTAGTGGAGCTCTGTTTGTATTCACACCACTAGGTGTGGTTCGATGCTAGGTATAGGTATGAGATTACCTAGGAAGGCACGGAAAAAAAAAAAAAAAAAAACTAGGACACTGCATGTGAGTTTGGTATATGCTTGGTGTATGGTTTGTGGCTCGTGCAATGACATGTTTTATGTGTCGTAGATTGTATGTGTGGGCCAGATTTAGCATGCATGTGTTAGAAAAAATATTTTAGAAAATATTTTGAGTTTGCAAGGTGTAACCGGAAGGATAAAATAAAAGAAATAAAATTTAGAAATTTATTTGGTTTATTGGTAATGAAATCAAATTTTAATAAATTTGGAGGTATTAGTGTTATAGAGATTCTGAGGAAATTCTCGACCATTTTCCGTAATTAAAAGAAAATAAAAAATAAATAAAAATATATATATATATAGCAGTTGAAGAGTATATATATATATATATATATATATATATATATATATATATATATATATATATATATATATATATATATATATATATATATATATATAGGTTTTTTTTTTTTGTGTCTTCCAATAGTTGGGAGAAATGAAAAAAATGAATGAAAGGTGGAGAAAGTTTTACAAGGTAAAACTGGAAAAAAAAGAGACAAAGAAAATAAATTTTATAAATTTATTTGGTCATGAGGTGAAGAAAATGATTTTCTAAGGTTTTATATGGTGTAAAACTGAAGAAAAATGAAGAAAATAAAATTTTTATAAATATATTTGAGTGTTCAAGAAAATGAAAAAAAAAAATAGGTATGTATTTTTTAAGTGATTTTTCCAACTGCTGGAAATAAATGAAAAAAAATAATAATTATAATGAAAAACGAAAAAAAAAATTGGTGCAGAAATTGAATCAGCTACGCCTGCATTATATTGTGAGAATCAGACAAGAGAGTGGTATTGTATCGTGACACCAAAAGCCGGCCTGGGTCAAGTTAGCAAGGCATTGTATTGCAGAGCCGGTAGCTTAGAATCAGATTGCAATACACCAAGGTGTATTGCAAGTTGGCAGGGCTTGTGTGGGCTGGTTGTGTATTGCAATACACCAAGTGTATTGTGACTGAAAGGAGTTGAGGAAGGCAGTTGTATCGCAATACACTGCTTGTATTGTGACTAAGGAAAGCTTGGCAGGATTTTGTATTGCAACACAGAGGGTGTATCGCGAACCGTCACTAGGAGGTCGCGGTCACAATACAAAGATTTGTATCAGGATAAATGGGTCAATCGGGTCAAGGCATGTGCCCATGTCGTGACACTCCGCCGCCTGGGCGGGCATGGCGCAGTGGCACAAATAGCTGCCAGGCGCCGCAGGCGCCACGACACCTGGGCGGCCAACGCGAGACCCAGGGGGCCGGCCACCCACACTCCGCCGTGCCCGCCTCGACGATACCCGCCAAGGTAAGACGCCTGGCATGCTACACTACAAGTGTTACCACTGTACCAAGTGCTCAGGCACCCTATTGGTTTTTCACCGGTTTTCGAATTCTGATAAAAGCTTCAGTCACCATTCAGACCCCGCCTACGAACACTGTTCATCACAAAATTTTTCGAAATTTTTTTTTTATTAAATTCAATAAAATGAAATAAAATCAAATAAAATTAGATAAAATTTTCGAAAAATAAAAGTTTCAAAAATAAAATTTTTGTGGATCAAAATGATTTGAATTATGGATAAATTGTCCTACATTGCTTCATAAATGTAGGAACTTGATATATACACTGGTTTTGTGTATGATTAGTGCCTCGGGGCTGTGTTTATGCCTTGGAGATACTGTATTGTATATTGACTGCCATGTTGATTGTGTAGATGGCTAGTAGAGGGCGAGGACGCCGAGGTCGTCCACGGGGCGCTGGTCAGGCACCACCGACATTTGACCAGCCGCCTGTATTTGATCGCCAGCCTCAGAGGTCGTAGGTGTCAGTACGTCGCATCGCACTCCGCCAGTGGCGTATAGTCGTGGAGGTCCCAGTAACCTCCAGAGATTTAGAGCACTAACCTCCGACAGACCACCGGGACAGGACCCCGATGCGCGCACCATTGGTTTATGTAGATCGAGAACGCATCAGAAGCGGAGATCACCTCCGATACTAATTCAGATCAGTTAGCCGTATTTCAAATGAAGGCGTAGTCCCCAGTATGGTGGAGATGGGTCAGACTTCTGCAGACTCTAGAGGTTATGACATGGGCAGCTTCGGTCGCTCATGGGCAAGTATTTTCCGTAGGACTGCGAGGCATTCAAGACCTCGTGGAGTTCCTGTGAGTCACAAGGGCGATGACTGTGATGGACTATGTGGCTAGATTCACATAGTTAGCCCGATTTGCTGATGATTACGTGGCCACAGACATGGCCAAGGTGAGGAGATTTGAGAATGGACTGAAGTTGTCCATTCGGGCTGATCGTAGATTCCCTCGCCACGGATATGGGATTCCATGGTCAGGGACAACCCCGACCATAGAGAGAGAGATGGGAGGATGCCTTGAGCACTCCTGGATGCAAGTGTTAGTGGTAAGAGGAAGGATGCACTACCTTCCTCCGCTCAGTGGAAGGGGCAAGAGCCTCTAGTTCGCAGATCTCGTAGTCACGCCATCCGGCCGTGGACGATGAGAGTTGTCGGGTCAGCAGACAGATGAGAGTCGCTAGTCAAAGTGATGTATTATGTGCTACCATCACGCAGCTCGACACATGAGACGGATTGCCCCCTGCAGACAGGGATCCCGTGTTTTCGGACATCACGGGCCCCAACTGTAGCAGACAGAGAGGATACAGCCGCTGGCACAAGCCGCAGAGCTTCGCCCCGCCTGGGGGAGCCAGCACCTGCACCCCACAATCCACAGCACGCCCGAGAGCCGCCAAAGACGGGTAGAGGCAGAGGGACGAGCCCACCCCGGTGGACATCAGGTCTGGGGCGTGCTCCACGCCGTCACACCGCAGCCGAGTCGCCAGATCAGCCAAGCATAATAGGCAATGCTTTTGCTATCTCGCCTACGGGCTAGAGTGTTATTTGATTCTCGCCGCCAGATTCTTCATCACAGACCGGGCCAGGATCGAAATGGGCTTAGAGGTTGAGACCTTAAAGGAGCCTTTATATGTGAGTTCTCCTGTGGATTAGGGCGAATAGGGATGATATGTCGAGGTTGCGAGTTAGAGATCTCGGGACTCCTACCACAAAGGGACCTCGAGGATCGCGAACACGCTGAGTTCTATGTCATCCTCGTGGATGGATCGCTGACAAACTTACGTGGTCGCATCGATCAGGCAAGCAGGAGAGTTACCGCCTACACGCAGGACTCGCACTGTGGTGGTGTTTCGTGGAGACAAGCATGACAGATGACATTTGCCTGCATGATATGAGTCCAGTGTCGTGTGACGCTAATGAGGTCAAGCAATGAGCCTTACCCTAGAGTAGTGTGCGAGTATGTGGATGTTTTTCCAGATGAGTTACCCGACTACCTACATAGGATGTAGACTTTGAGTATCGAAGTTACACCCCGTACTTCACCCATCTCTATGACTCCGCATAGATGGCACCATTGAAGCGTGAAACTTGAGTCCAGCCATGCGAACTATTGGGACAAGGTTCATTGCACCGTGCACTTCACCGGGCGCTCCTAGTTTCTATTTATGGCTAATAAGGACAAGACTCGACCGTATCACTACGCATAGCTGAACCGGTTACGAACAAGAATCTATATCATTGCCGAGGATCGATGATTTGTTTGATCAATGAGAGGAGCGCCAGTCTATTCTAAGATGTACCTTCGCATCGTTACCATCACGAGGGTTGTGGATACAGATATCCCTAAGACATAGACGCTACTATAAGCACTTTGAGTTTATCATGATGCTTTCGATTGACTATCGCGCCAATGCATTCATGGATCTCATGCATAGGATATTCCAACCCTATTTAGATCAACTATTTAGTCTTGTGGATGACACTGATCTAATTCCCGCCAGTGGGAGCATGAGTATCACTCTGAGATCGCTTACGCTTGTCGAGAGACCACGCCAGGACGCAAGTTCAAGAAGTGCTATTTCGCTTATCGAGGTGAGATTTTCGGGACACGTGGTGTCGCATCGATGCTTAGTCGACCCGCAGAAGGTCGAGGCAAGCATGAGTCGGGAGAGTCAAGTCACTGAGACGCTGTGAGTTTCGATCACTGGTATTACGTGAGATTCATTGAGGATTTCTACAGATAGCAAATACTTATGACTAGGCTTTCGACCTTTGAAGGAGGTCAAGTTTGAGGGATGACCGATGCGAGAAGGCATTCCCAGAGTCAAGAGAGACTTACTTCACCCCATCTGAGAACCCTGACAGGGACAGGTACACAAGGTATCAGGATGCCTCGGTGGGCCTGATTGGGATGTGTTTTGGACGTTAGCCCGAGAGGTAGCTTTTCATGGTTCTCATTAGTTGAAGAATCACTGTTGCACTACTCCCACACACGTACATGGAGTCAAGGCCGTAGTCTCGCTCTCTGGAAGATCGCCACTACTTATATGGCGAGGAAGTTCGGAGGTGTACCTGCACTATAAAAGTCTTAAGTTTCACGCAATGACCTCAATACGACAACGCAGATGGATGGAGTTCCTGGGAGGATTATGACTTCACTTCGCATTACCATCCCGGTAAGGCAAATGTAAGCACGATGCACTCACCAAGTCACAGAGCGCCACAGTATACTTCTCGGGAGTGGCTGATGCTCGAGACTGTGGATAGTTCACACAAGACAATGAGCGTACTCGTGGTACCTTGGGAGTTTAAAGGCTACCACCGCCTCGTTGAGTGTATGACGAGTCCCGCGGGCGCACGCAGAGATAGTGTCCATCGTGACCGAGCACAATGTGCACGTGATTTGAGAGGGTCGACCATCCACATAGATGGTAAATTTTCGATATAGGGACTGCAGTGGTTCCCCAAATAATCGATTTCAGAGAGGCGAGATTCTCAGGAGTTTCATCAGCCTGATTCGTCAGGCACCCAGTGGTACAAAGATGTATCAGATCTCACAATATTAATTGTTTTAATGAAGAGACACGTAGGACTTTGCTCGACGATGTCTCATGTCAAGAAAGTTAAGGCCGAGCACTGCCGCAGGATACTTCTCACCCATCGGAGGTGGTGGCCGAGTGGAATGGAGCACGTCACGATGGACTTCAGGACCCACTTGCCACTGACGCAGCGTAAGCATGACGCGCAGATGTGGGTGATAGTGGATCGGCTCACGGCCTAAGACATTTTCTAGCCGTGCGATGACCTTCGCCTCGAGAGATTCTCGCGGCCAGACATTCGAGAGATAGTCCTGGCCATAATGAGTACCGCATCCATATTTGGCCTGATAGTGGACCCAAGGTCACTACGCGCACTTTCGGGAAGAGTTTCCAAAAGGCCAGCGGGCACACCTACCGACGATGAGTACAACTTTCCACCCTCGTACACGGGTCGGGCCCCGAGAGGACTATACAAAGGAGGACATGCCGCGAGCACGCGGGCCCCTGGATCATAAGGGTACTGGGAAGAGCACTGGGCCTGGAATCTCCCTTCGCTTACAACAACAGTTACTGGGAGAGTATACAGATGGCACCGTATGAGCACCAGACGTGGGAGGCCATGCAGTCACCGCGAGGTTGACCGAGGTGGGAGAGAGCTCCATCACTTCGTCCCGACTGACAGAGACACCTCCGAGAAGGTGAGCTTCGATACGACAGCTCATTTTCTCACTACTCGTGAGCCTGTAAGAGCTATGTGGATGTGCGACGCCGAATTCTTAGAGTTCGAGGTCAGGGATCACGCCTTCAAGGTTGCGCCTGCGGAGTGGTCGTTCCAAGCGAAGCTATCGCCGCGCTCATCGACCTTCGAGATACTCGAGAGGATAGCATAGTCAAGGCACGGCAATACGCCTCAAAGATGTCGTGTGTCCACGAGAGAGCTTCACGCCTCCATGCTCCGAAATATACTCTAGATCCAGTCATGTGGGTGGATCGGGGGATGTGATTGATGTCGTATACTGGACAGGACCTTCGAGGAGGGACCAAGGCGCATTATCACTGGCGTAGACGAAGTTTTGTGACTCAAGACCGTGAGGCTAGTGAGAGTACTATGGAGGCACTATGGAGTGGAGGAGTTCACGTGGGAGCGCGAGGACACGATGCAGGCCGCCTATCCTTTCTTGTTTAGGGATGAAGGTATGTGGTTTAGTCGTTTAAGATTTAAATTATTGTTTACATGCATGATAGAGTGCGCGTTGCATATGCATGTGAGTGATTGTAGTGTCGCCGAATTTCGGACGAAATTCACAGGAGGAGATTGTAAGACAGAAATTCCAATTTACGAAAAAAATGGCAAAATTATGTTCGATTACAAAATTGGTAATTCGGTTAAAAATTCGTAATTTATTCTCTAGATCTCGGATGTGTAGTTCACAGTTGGAATCGTCTCCACGAAATCTAGCTAACACATCAAATTTAATTGAATTAAAGACGTCGAATTTACACACGTTTCGAGCATCAACGTTTTGGATGCCGTCAAAGCGTTATACGATGAAAGTCACATATAACAAGTACTCATGTTCCATAAATTGGTATGAGTTGAGAAATGATGAAAATGGTGTAGGAATTAGAAGTAGGAATGTCAAAAGCTGGGAAAAGAGGGACATAAGGTCATTTTTGGAAAATTAAGTCACTAAATGACAAAATAGTAAATAGTTCTCTTCCCAATGAATGTTAAAAGGCAAAAAACGCCGTGTGAAGGGAGAAGAACTAGTAGGTCGGGTGGAGTTTTAGTGAAGATCGAACTTCTCTCTAAAAATACGAGGCTGGTCGGAATAGTCGGCGTCTTCGGGATAAGAAGAAGGAACTACTCTACGAGAGGGCTTACGCATGGGTACTGCAATTTAGGGAGTTTTCTCTCAAACTCCGAGGAGTAGGGTTTCTCCTACGCAGAGTTTTATTCTCATTTTAAGTGTTCTCACAGTGTTTGAGTTGAATGAGGCCGTGAGGAGCGTCGATCGATCCACAGGCTTGGGATCGAATTGATATAATTTTGGAACCAAAATGGAGCGTATGACATCTGGGCGTGTGGTGTAGAGATTATTTGTTTTGGTGTGTAATCATGCTGTGATTGGATGAGGCCGGGAATGGTCGTGAAACCGGGTTCACTAAGTGAGCCAGGTGAACCGAGGTGTTGTGATTTTTCCGGGAATAGTAAACGAGGGTTTCACTATTCCCGAAATGGTGTTCTCAAAATATAATTTTGTGAAAATATGTGTTTGGCCGAGTGATTTAAATTAAATTGCTCGTGTTTGATCATTAGCCCAAGTGAGCTAATTTTGATGTATGAGTTGTATAATTACATAACATGATTATGTGATTTGAATTATGCGTAGTATATTCATGCTTATATATTTGCATGTGATTGCATCAGATTGAACCTGCATACATGCATTCCATATGCACCGAACACCCTAGGATTATAGGAGTGAGTGTATGAGACTTAGGCCTGGGAGAAAGTTCAAGGGTCATTTCAAAACATTAATTATCTGAGGGTAGTCCAAATTCTTAAAATATCAATCGTCTGAGCGCCCAACTGATATTCATCTGAGGTAGTCCACAAATAAATAATATATCAAATCGTCTGAGCGACCCAATTGATATATATATACACTGAGGGTCATTCCACAAACAAACAAAATAATAACTTTCATACGAAGCTTAAAGTAAAGTGTGATGAGTTCATGAGACTCGTAGATCCGGAAAGCAGTCATGCAGACATTCAAGTAGGATCATTTATCTTTCGAATGTGTGTTTAAATTGAACATTGCACAACACTTAAAGCGTGAGTAGCCCACTTAGTGGCTATTCTCTTACTAAGCATTAGCTCACTCCCGCCGTGAGACCCCTTTATTTTACGTAATGTGAGCGTGCGAGGACTCATTCTGTAGGCCGAGATTAGAAGAAAAGCTTCTGATTATGGCTTTCGCTTTGACGAGCATTTACATGTATTAGAATTCCGCGAGTATTTTAATATATGTTGTATAAGAGTAAAACATTTGAACTCTGGGTAACTATTAGTATATAGTCGATTCATAGTCGTATGTATATCGAAAATCATGCATGTGGGCCTATGGGCCGTGATACCTATGTGATTGGATGTATTGATTATATCAGACCGCTTCGGGGACAGTGATATGCGTATTGTATTTCCGTAGAGCTCCCTGCATAAAGGAGACTTTGCCCGATTTTCTAATATATGGCGCTTGCACCCGACATCCACTTGTATTCCGCGTTAATCTGCAGTCAACGACCCCTGATCGGGCGTCACACGCAGATAGTGCATCAACGCATACTATACTTAAGGATAAAAAATTCTTTTCCTTTTTAATATGCAAGGATCATATGTAAATACAATATCAGGTAGTGCAAAATTGATTGAGGGCTCCGGAAGAGCTAATATATTGTTACCCGGAGGAACAAAAATTCATATTGATGATGCATTATATCTCTACAAAGCCCTCAAAGAAATTTATCAGTTTTAAAGATATTCAATTTAAATGGGATATCATATATTGAGACTACGAATGAAGACAACACTCCGAGTATTTATATATTACCGACGTTGTTCGGGTAAGAAAAATATATCGAAAAATTACCCGCTCTTTTCCTCCGTTCAGACTACACAAACATAAGCACACCGAGGCATTACGGCCATAGTAAACCGTAAGCTTCATCGATGAAAATAATTTTATTGTTCGCATGCATCGATCGGGACATCCTGGGTCTATAATGATGCAGAGAATCATTAAAAATTCAAGTGGGCATTCACTGAAAAATCAAAAGATTTTTCTATCCAATGAATTTTCATGTGCTGCTTGTTCTCAAGGGAAGTTAATTATAAGGCCATCACTAACAAAATATGACATAACCTCAGATTAAGAACAGATACTAAGGATATATGTGGGTCTATTCATCCACCATGTGGACCATTTCGATATTTTATGATTCTGATTGATGCATCAACGAGATGGTCACATGTCTGTTTGTTATCAACGCGTAACCAAGCATTTGCTAGATTGCTTGCTCAAATAATTCTGGAAGCACGCTCATTTTTTCAAATTATCTGACAAGTTTCAATTGCCTTGACAATGCTAGAGAATTTACTCCCAAGCTTTTAATGATTATTGTATGTTCATTTGGAATAACCGTTGAACATCCTCAGAGCATATGTTCATACACAAAACGATTCGCATAATCGTTTATTAAACGCTTCAATTGATCAAGTAAGGCCATTACTAATGAGGACGAAGCTCCCAAACTTCGCCAAATATGCTATTTTGGTATGCAAAAGCAGCACCGATTCATATTAGACCAACAAATTATCATGAGTTCTCTCCTTACAATTGGTTTTGGTCGGAACCAACATTTCCATCTAAGGATTTGCGTGCGATATGTCTCGATTACTCCACCACAACGCACTAAGATGGGTCCCCAAAGAAGATCGGGGAATATATAAAGTTGATATGAATCTCCATCGATAATCAAATATTTAGAGACATCAACTGAGATTTATTTACGCTTCGTTGTCGATTGGCCATTTTCATGAATCAGATTTTCCAACTTTAAAGAAAGAAAATAAAACAATGGAAAGTTATTAGTTGGAATCAATTGTCGTTGTCTCATCTTGACCCTCACACAAAGGAATGTGAACTGGCAGTTCAAAAGATTATTCATTTGCAAAATTTAGCAAATCAATTGCCAAATGCATTTACTAATCCGAAGAGAGTAACTACATCTTACATACCAGCTGCTAATGCTCCAAGAATCATGGTCCCCCGTAGACAACTGTCGCTAATGAACCTAAAGCATCAATGAAACGTGGTCGACCGCCTGGTTCCAAAGATAAAAACTTCTGGAAAGAAAAGGATCAAAGGATCAAGTCAGGAATTGACGGCTCTAGAAGAGTCCCCAAATGTAATTCCAAGAAATTCAGTATTCGAAACTGTAATAAATCAAGAGAGATCTCGATAAACTATGTCACAACTGGCCAAAGGTGGAATCGGAATAAAATCGACGTCGATGATATATTTTCCTATAATGTGGCACTCAACATTGTTAACGACAATGAGGACCTTGAGCTAAAGTTTGTCGAGGAATGTAGACAGAGATGATCGCCAAAATGCAAAGACGCAATTGAAGCTAATTGAATTCTCTTTCAAAACACGGTAAGTTTTCGTCCTATTGTACTTACACCGATGGTGTCAAACCCAGAGGATACAAATGGGTATTTGTGCGAAACGAGATGCTAATAAATAAAGTTGTCGACATAAGGTGCGCATTAGTTGCACAAGGATTCTCTCAAAGACCTGGCATTGATTATGAAGAGACGTATTCTCAGAAGGGATGCAACTACTTTTCAATATTTAATTAGCCCGGCAATACATGAAAATTTTGCATGTGTTTAATGGATGAAGATTGGCTATTTATATATGGACCACTTGATTGTGACATTTACAAGAAAATCCCAAAAGGATTAAATTGTTCGCAACACATAATTCAGTCCTCGAGAACTTTACTCGATAAAATTATAAATCTCTATAATGGTCGAAACAACTGACACATGTGGTATACTCGTCTTAGTGAATATTTATTGCGAAAAAGGTATAAGAATGATCCCCTTTGCCCATGTGTATTTATTAAAAGATTTAGATCTGAGTTTGTTATAATTGCAGTTTATGTTGATGACCTGAATATTATCGGAACTACGAATGAGCTCGTATAAAGAATAACTTAAAGAAAGAATTTGAGATGAAAAATCTGGGAAACAAAAATCTTTGCCTTGGTTTCTAGCGATTGAACACTTAGAGAATGGAATTTTTGTTCATCAATCACTATATATCAAAGGTGTCAAAACGATTCTATATGGATAATGCCCATCCATCGAAAGCACTCCAATGGTCAGAAGGTCATTAGATGTGAATAAAGATCCTTTCGACCTGTGATGGATGACGAAGAACTTCTTTATCCCAAGTACTATATCTTAGTGCTATTGAGCACTCAATATATCTTGCAAGTCATACACAACCCCGATATATCATTTTCTCGTAAATTTATTAGCAAGATATAGTTCTCAATTCAACAAGAAGACATTGAACGGGAGTTAAACATATATTGAGGTATATTCGAGGCAATGATGGATGGCCTATATTATCCCAATGAACCCAAAGTGTAATTAATTGGTTATGCTGATGCGGATATATGTCCGACCCACATAATGCCCGATCACAAACTGCCATTTTGCTCACATGCAGGATACGCCATTTCATGGCTGCCTCTACTCTAAACAATCAATTACCGCCACATCTTCTAATCATGCGTAGATCTTGTAGCAACTATGAAGCAAGCTCAGAATGTTTTTGGTTAAGATATGTAATACATCATATTCGAGGGTCATGTGGCTCGTTTTTGCCAAGGAGGTCCCGAACACTCAGATGAAGATACTGCCGCATGCATCGTTTCAATTAAAACGGGTACATTAAAGGATAACAAAACATATATCACCAAAAATTCTTTTTCTACTCAAGATCTACAAAAGAAGGGTGATATTAATGTTCAATCAATTCGCTCAACTAATAATCTACAGATTATTCACTGTTGTTCTCTTACTGCAACATATTTGAAAGGCTAGTTCATAGCATTGAAACGCGCTGCGCCGTAGCATTTAAAGCGATGTTGAGAAGAGGAGTAAATTTTTTTATACGTACTTTTTTTCCTTCACCATGGTTTTGTCCCACCGGGCTTTCCGGTAAGGTTTTAATGAGGCAAGATTGCGACATCCATGTGGTATTATGAATAATATTATGGGATGTCTATAAACTTCCTCCATTAATCTTTATATTAATAGTGTACATTGAATATACATTGATATATAGGTTACGAATGTGTAGGTTACGTATTTATATACACTTTAATGTATTCATGTATAAACCCTATAAATGTGAGCCTAGATGAGTCACATACACACGGGGCGAATAAGAAATCTCTCCCTTGTTTCTTCTATATCTCTCACTCTCTTGTTCTTCTATTTTATAACACTATAAAGATTTAAGTCTTTTTTTTTTTTTTTATCGTTACCATTTTATTATACCGTTTGATTTATGGTTGTCTTATTATCGTGTTTGATTTGTCATCATTTTATTGGAACGTTTAGTTTATAGTCAACTTGTTATAATATAGTGTTTTTCGTGGTCTTGTTATAACATTTTATTTATGTAAGGACATATAAACATGTAAAACAAATTTAATTAATGGAATGTATCAATTATGAAAGTCAATATGTTAAAGAACGGGTCATAAATATTATAGTTATTATATTATCAAATTCCAGAGGTTTTACATCTTATTTATTTATATTATTAATATCGATATTATTTCATTTTTATGTTTTTAACAATTTATGTCTTGATATATAAATTTTATAAATTTGAATTAATAATGTAAGACCCGAGAATTCCAATTTCTGGAATAAGGGCAAAATCGTAATTTCGATTACAAAATTGTAATTTCGGTTAAAAATCCGTAATTAATTCTGTAGATCTCGGATGACAAAATGGATTGCACCGTTGGAATCGTCTCGCGAAATCTAGTTAGCAATTTAAAAATTTCGTAATTTTCCCAGATGTCAGAGTCGACGCTGATAAGACGCGCTTCGCGTCAGAAACATTTTTGACGCCACGAAAGGCACATATAGCATGTAATCATGTACCATAAGTAGTAATGAAATATAAATAATAAAATGCAAGGTCGAGATAATAATATCAACTTAGAAAATGAGGACGTAGCGTCATTAAGGAATTTGATTTTTAGGCACTAAATGATAAATTGTTTAAGAAATGTCAACTAGTTTAGTACACTATAAAAACGCGATGAACTGAAGATCCTTCCTCCAAAAGAGCTATTTGGTTTTTTCCTTAGAGAGAAACTTTCTGAAAAATACGTTAATCCAATCGTCAAGAAATTCGATGTTAAGGAGAAATGCTCTATCGAAGCGCCACGCGGCACGGATTTAGTGAGCTTCTTCAAACTCGAGATTTCCTACTCAGCTTTATTCCTATTTTAAGCCAAGCTTTACTTAACGCTTTCTATTGCTTGGCGCCACAGAGTTTGAAATGATCACTTCCAAAACTCGACCGACCGATAAAATTTTAAGAACGGAAAGAAGCCAATGCTCACGCTGATTTGGTGAAAATGGGTATTGTGTTGATCATGATTGCATTTTAAAAAGGTCAGAATGGTTTACACGCGTTCACTAAGTGAACCTGTCAGGATTTCTTCCGAATAGCAAATCCAGGGCTCACTATTCCTGAATGGTGTTCTGCGAATGTAATTTCGCGAAATTACGCGGTTATTGTTTAAGCAAGTAATTCGAATCGACCGTTTCATATCAACACAAATTCGCCGGAAACACTCGATGTCAAAACGACAATTGCCAACACGTTACGCGATTTAATTTTTACGCCAGCATATTCACGCTTACATATTCGGCATCACGCGACGTACTAAATCGAACCCGCGATAATTATCCGTTGGTCTTAACATCCTGGGCATCATGCGAGCCAGCCGCACGGCATTTAGCCTGCAAAACGTGCCTCGATGTACTCTTAAAATATTTAATTATCTGGAGAGAGCTCAAATTAAATCATATATCAACCGTCTGAGCTTACCGGGGCTGATATATATTCATCTGGTGGTAAATTAATAAACTAAATAATATATCAACCGGCCTGAGTACTGGCTGATATGATATCACTTAGTCCACAAACCATCATTATATATCAATCATCTGAGCTACCTAACATATATATTCATCTGGCGGCTACCATCAATAAAACAAATATTCTCATACGAAAGCTGCATGAACATGGTAGCTCATATAATTCTGATCCGAGTCGGGTCGCGCAGGATATCTCGAGTAGGATCACGTGATTTACTTGAATGTGTAAGCTTACTGGTTATCAGACGCACTTAGGTGGTGAGTAGCCCACTTAGGGGAGATTTTCTCATCGAAGCTTTAAATTACCTCACAGGATCCCTTATTTTACGTACAGGAGCGCAGGCGAGGGGATGGCCCGCCCTAGAGAGACCGAGGATTAGAAGAAAGCCGATGTGGCTTTCGGGTGGTCAGACATGCATGTAACTCTTTACGTTTAATATACGTATTGTTTATAAAAATATTAACTTCAGAATCATTGGGTATATAGTTGGTTTCGTGAGTCGTACGCATATCAGATCGCTTGATGTCCAAGTGGTCAGATTGGATACGACATACATATTGACCTGACAAGTAATGCAGGTTAATATAAGAATTATCAGAGCCTCAGACAAAGAAGACTCTGGTCGACATTTTCTAAAGTATGCCTGCAACCCGACCCACTTGTATTCGCGGCCGACGAAGGTGAAATCAACCCGACCGGTTTCTCACACACAACCAGATCGTAAATTCAGATACGAATACCTGTGAGCCTCGGCCGTGATCCATCACCACTAGGTGGTTTGATGTGGAGTATAGGTATATGGAAACCTATGGATAGAAAATTTGGGCTTAGGCCATAGTTGAGGATGAGCATCACCACTAGGTGTGGTTCGATGTTCGGTTTAGGTATGAGATTACCTAGGAAAATCACGGGACAAAACTAGAACACTACATGCACGTGTGTTGATGTGTTTTGTGTGATTTTGTGAATTATTTGATGATTGGTGTGTATGCCATGTCATGTTGTGTGTTTGGTGTGCTTGACCTGTTTTAGGTGTGAGATTGTATGGGTGCTTGGTGATTAGCACATGGAAGTGTTAGAAAATATTTAGAAAATATTTTGAGTGGTACATTGTGTAAAACTTGAAATGAAATAAATTGAAATCAATTTATTTGGTTTATTGGATAACAAAATAGAATTTTTAATGAAATTTTAAGGTGTGTAAACTTGAATCAAAGAAATAAACAAAATAAATTCATGATTTATTTGGTTTAGAGGTGAAGAAATTTAATTTTAAGGTTTTACTGTAAAAACTCGATCAGCACAAATAAAATAAAACACTATTTGGATTGTTGGAAAGTGAGAAGAAAATTTAGGCCAAGAAAAATAAATTTTACTAAATTTATTTGATGAGAATTGAAGAAAAAATGATTTTCTACGATTTTGCAAAGAAGAAATTGAAGAAAATGGAAGGAAATAAATTTTATAAATTTATTTGGGTGAGAAAATTTTTCAAAGGAAAACTGAAAAAGAAAATAAATTTTATAAATTTATTTGGTTATGAGATGGGAAAATAATTTAAGGTTTTATATGGTAAAAATTTAAGAAAATGGGGTTAATAAATTTTATGAATTTATTTCGAAATTGGCCCAAAAACGAAAAAAAAAAACGATTTTAGTGATTTTAGAGATTTTTCCACTGAAATAAATGAAAAAAAAAATATATATATATATATATATATATATAGCATATATATAGTATATATATATATATATATATATATATATATATATATATATATATATATATATATATATATGTTTATAATGAAAAACGAAAAAAAAATTTGGTGCAGAAATTTGGAAATGGCTACTGCACAAATTATATTGTGAAGAAGGAAAATTGTATTGCAGCAGGTTTGGAAGAAATTGTATTGCAATAAAGTGGACAAAGTTGGTCGAAGTTTTGTGTCACAATACACCAAGTGGTATCGGATCGAGGCGTGCTAGGCAGTGATTACGGAGCCAGGCAATACAATGTCAGACAGACCGGCGGGTGTGGTTGCTGGGAAGAAGTGTATCGCAATACACTATGTGTGTTGTGACTAGGAGGCATGAGGCTGCTGCGTATCAGACATGAGAGACAACGCTGCTGTTGTGCCACAATACGGCTTCATCGGAGCCACGACACGGCCGCGGGCGCGCGGGCAGGCTCAAGGATGGCGCCAAGGCCGCGACACACCGCGCCGGGCCGGGGGAGCCAAGCACACGGCGTGGGCGCGGGCATGAGAGCCGCACACGCCACGACACCCGCCGCCAGCGCCCACGATACGTAAGACCCTAGTACTCCAATTTCTCGAATGGGCGGCAAAATCGTAATTTTGATTACAAAAATTTTAATTACGTTAAAATCAGAACACTCTGAACAGATGACAAAACGGATTGCACCATTGGAATCATCCACAATCCAGGTCACAAAATGCATCTATTAAGATAATGATTCTACATTTTCGGTAAAGATCGCTGCTAGGTGCCAATCTTATTTTATACTTAAAGATGTGAATGAACATATTTCACGTATCATAAGTGGTAAGGAGTAGAGAAATGACGAAAATTGATACTTGGAGATAAGATCGAATGCCAAAACTGCGAGCATAAATCGATAAATAAAATGGATTAAAGGAACTAAAGACAAAAAGAGCTACAAAGGTTCTTCTCAAATGAAAAGCAGAGAAAAACGTGAAAGAGGCGTGGAAGGTCTGCGTAGTTTTCTCCTTTCATTTCTGTAGAGAGTCTCGACTTCTCTTTAGAAATACACACGAGACGACCGTTGATTTCTGACGAAAGCAGAAGGGAATCGTCACGCTGAAAGCACTACGCGGTGTAATTCCTGATCGCGAAGTTTGACAAACCCAAGAGGTAGGATTTTCTCCTACTTGTGTTTTATTCCCATTTTTAAGTGGTTTTTTGATGCTCGGCTGGTTTGAGGCCGAGGCTGATGACTGGTCCCAAAACATGGACCGAATCCTCAGGAAATTTTGGGATTTTCTTGGATGGCCGTGACGCCTTTAAATTCTGTGAGGGGCTGCTCGGGGTCTTTAAATTCTGGAAAAATGTTGTTTTAAATCATGTATTTGTATGGAAAATGCCGAATGGTCAGGATCTGCCCCAAAACATGCTGGACCGAAATTGTAGGGAATTCTTTGGAGACTTTAGGCTGTCCGTGACAATCCGTAATTTCGCGGTGGTTTGCGTTAACTATGCATTGGAATGGTTGCTTATATGCATCGGTTTTAATATCGGTCAGATTGCGTGGTTCACTAAGGAACCGCTGATTTAGATTTTTCGAATAGCAATCCAGGGTTTCACTATTCCCAATGTTATTCTAAAATATATTCTAAGTAAAAATACGGTTTGGCCGAAAGTGATTTAAATTAAATTGTCATGGTTTGATCATTAGCCCAAGTGAGCTAATTTTGATGTGATAAATGTATAAATACATAAACATGCTTCCAGGTGATTTAATTTTTACGAAGATATCCATGTTTATATATTTGCATTGTTATATGAATACCTATTGAAATGACATCATATCGCATTTCATATAATCGGGCATCTCTGCAGAGACAGAGGAGTGCATGAGGTAGTTCTTAAGAGAACTGTTTTCGGAGGGTAGTCTAAAATATTAATGATCGGAGGGTAGTCCACAACCAAAATATCAATCGTCGGAGCGGCCCAATTGATATTCATCGGAGGGTAGTCCACAACTAAATAATATATCAACCGTCGGAGCGCCTGCAAATATTTATTCATCTGGTTAGTCCACAACAAATAATATATATCAATCGCCTAGCGCCTAATCGATATATATTCACATCGGAGGGTTGTCCACTAATAAATAATAACAATTTCATACAAGGTTTAGCAGCGCAGAGAGCCTCCGTGAGGACTCTGATCCGAAGTCATGTCATGTAGACATTCAAGCAGATCATGCATTTGCTCGAATGCTGTTTAACAATATCGACTACACTCCAGTGGTGAGTGTACCCCACTTGCATGACATTCTCCCATCGGAGCTTTAGCTCACACTCCCGGGCCGTGGGACCCCTTTATTTTTTGCATGCGGCATGGAGCTGCGGCGAGGGATGGCTCATCTCTGTAGGATCGGAGATTAGAAGAAAGCCGATTGTGGCTTTGTCATTGATGATAATTACATGTATTAGAAATTGAGTATTTTAATATATGTAGTACGAGAGCAAAACGCTTCAACTTCAGAACTATCGCTATAGTCAGTATGTATATCAGTAATCGCGAGGTCCAAGTCGTGATTCGATACATATTGCATATATTGACCGCTTAAAGGTGGTATTTGCGTGCATTGCATTCGGGCAGAGCCCGTACAAAGAGACTCCGCTTCCGATTTTCAAAGTGGCGCTGCAACCCGACTCACTGTATTCCGCGGTCGACTGGGTAGTCAACTGACCGGCTCGGGGCCACAGCCTGGTATCGAGCTTAGCATACAATACCTGGGTGGAGCTCTGCTCAAAGGTATCCATCACCACTAGGTGTGGTTCGTCGAGTGTAGGTACGGATTACCAAAGAAAATCACGGACAAAACTAGATACTCACGCGTACGTGCTGGGATGTGTTTTGTGTGATTTGGTGAAGTATTGTGTGTTTGGTATGAATATATGTTGTAAGTGAGTCATGAATATGTGTGCTTATGATTAGCACATGAATGTGTAGAAAACAATTTGAGGATACAGGTACAAAAAACTCGGAAAAAGATAATGAGAAGAATAAATTTCATAAATTTATTCGGGCCTATTAGGTGATGAAAATAATTTTCTAAGTTGAAGAAATCGGTTGAAATAAATTTTTATAAATTTATCGGATGAGGATCAAGAATGGAAGAAAATAAATTTTTAGAAATTTATTTGAAGTGTGGAAAATTTTTTCAACGAAAAATTGGGAAAAAGAAAATAAATTTTATAAATTTATTTGGTTATGATGTGAAAAAAATAATAAAAATAAAAAATTTCTAAGGTTTTATATGGTGAAAAATTTAAGAGTGGGTTAAATAAATTTTTATAAATTTGTCTATATTAGAGAGTGTGAAAAAAAAAATGATTTTTAGTGATTTTTGATGATTTTTCATACTGCTGGAAATAATGAAAAATGATAATAATAATTATAATGAAAAAAATTCGGGCAAATCGCTTTGTGCTACGCTCAAATATACGTGGAGAAAAAATACTTTTATCGCAATACGCTGATTGCAGGAAGAAAGATTGAAGGGTCGAGGCATTGTATTGTGAAATCAGATGTGGAATAAAGGTGGGTCGTAATTGTATTGCAATACAATTAGGATCGAGGTATTACCGGAAGGCAAAATTGTATCGGGCAATAATGGTCGCGGGGCCGGATCGTGTCGCAATACAAAATCGGGACAAGGATCGAGGCAGCTGCCAGACAGAATACGGGGCCACCGAGCCACGATACGCCAGGGTCGGGCGCGGCAAAGTAGTGGGCGCCAGCCGGGCGCGCCGGCGCAGCTGGCGCTACTGAGCAAGATTGCCAGGCGCCGCGGCGCCGCAGTAGCCGTGGCTTGCCAGGCGCCGCAAACAGCTACAAGCAAGTAGCGGCGGACGGCAGCACGGCTGGCGTGCGGCAACAGGCGCGCAGCGCGCCCGGCGCCGGGGCGAGCGACCGGGCACACGGCTGGCCTGGCTGTGCACCCTGGGCACTCCGCCACGATCCGCTTGACTCGTCTTCCCGAGTCACTAAATGAACATTGTTCATTGTAAAATAAATTTTTCGAAAAAAAAATATTTTAAATTTAATTAAAAATCAAATAAAATCAAATAAATTTTGATAAAATTTTAAAAATAAAATTTTCAAAAATGTACCAAAATAAAATTTTGTTGAAAACAATATTTTAAATGCGCGAAATTGATTGTAGTATACACCGAAGTTATGTGCGATTGCTGTCTCGTGGCTGTGGGCTATGCCTCTGTAGATATCAGATAGATTCAACTACCACGAAATGTGGTGATTTACATGCCAGAGAGTTGGGCAATAGAACATAATACGTGACGTGTAATGCGATTGGAAAAGGGTGAATGCTAAGGTTGTGGATCGGCGACCTGGGGTGGATTCGATCAAAATGAACAAGAAAGCTTAACCTTATAGAAATAAATGAATTGAGTGGTCGGGAAATTTAGCACCACTTAGAAAATGAACGGTCGCTTCATGGTCGCTAAGTTCGGTTAGTAATCAGCATCCGTGACATTGGGCTAGACCGAGATGAAAGTTGTAATGACTCTTTGGCCGCTTACGCATCGCAGAATCGCACGGAGTCGGCGACATGGTGGGCGTCCACAGTGGTACCGGGTCAGCATAATCGCGTTCGATCGCCAGGTTGGCAGGCCAGAGGTATTGGCGAGAATGCTATCTCACTGGCGGTATAAAGTAAGTAGACAGAAGATCCTAGTAACCCTCAAAGGTTTAGATCGACATCCTCCGACATTCATAAAAGGATTCGGCTATGGTAGACCATTGGTTCATGCAGACGAGAAAGTGTTGGGAGGCTATGGATTACCTGACGCGACCCGACAGACTAGCAAATGCTCTGAACAGAGAATGAGACCTATATATATGGTGGAAATGGGCAAGGACCTCAGAGACTTTGGGAGGAGCCGGTTGTGACGAATTCTCCCTCAGTGATTGGGGGTAGGCGAGAATAAAGAATGATAAAATGTGAGGGTCAAGGAAGCCAGAGATCCTCGGGGACTCTACTCACAAAGGGACCCGAGGAGATCACTGACATGTCAAAGTTCGATGTCATCCTAGGGATGGATTGGCTGACAACTTACAGGATCGCGACCATCAGGAGCATGGGGAGAGTTACCGCCATTACCGTGATCTGCAGATCAGATGGTATTCCGTGGGACGAAGCATGACATTTTTCCCGCATGCAAGATACGAGTCCAAGTGTGTCGTGACGCTTAGCTTAGTCGCTCGCGAGCCTTACCTTAGAGGAGGAGGAGAGATCGCTCGATCTACCTTTCGAAAAGGTGCAAATGTGTGGATGTTTTCCGATGAGCTACCCGGACTACCTCCGCATGGACGTGACTTTGCATTGAAGTTACACCCCTAGATATTCAACCATCTCTATGACTCGCACAGATGGCACCTATGAGTCACGGAACTCGTGAGTCTAGCTACATAGGAGCTATTGACAAGGGGGTTTTATTGCACGAGCACTTCACCATCGGGCGCTCTGCCGTCATAAGAAGAGGGCAAGACCCTTCGATCGTGCATCGATTATCGACAGTCAACGGTTATGATCAAGAATCTAGACTGGCCGAGGATCGGACGATTCGTTGACCGCCGAGAGGAGCACAATCACTCCAAGATAAAGCCTCCGATCGTTACCATCAACTAAGGGTTGAAATGGATATCCCTAAGACAAATATAGACGCCAAGTACGGGCACTTGAGTTTACTATGACGCCTTCGATCGATCGAATGTCAATCTTCGAGATACGAAGTTTCTCGATCAAGGTATTACAGAGATTCGAGAATGGGCTGAAGTTGTCCATTCAGGCAGGATTATAGATTTCACCATTTGCATACGGACTCTATGATGTCGGGACAACCCCTCGACCATAGAGAGAAATCGAGGATACTGGAGCACTCGAGATACGGGTGTTGGTAACAAGAGAGAGGATCACTTTCCTGGGCTTCAGGAAGAGGCGTATACCGCTTCACACTAGTTTCAGGACTAAGGTCAGGATTGAGCATGAGTGACGGGATTTCCCCAGGGACAGGGATCCTAAGATTTTGGGACAATGCATCCCACAGAGAACGTAGGAGACACCATTCCTCCACACCCTAGTACGGTTGAGGAACCAGCTGCTCGGTGCTATACGAGCACTCTCAACAAGAGCCAGACGCCAAAGGGGCCAGAGTGGGGTCAAAGTCGTGGATACATCAAAGCTGTGCCAAATGGGAAGGAGGGACTTTAGGATAAGAGACCCATGGTCAGAGACGTCAAGCTCACACGGGATGAATCGACAACCTCGAGTCTGCTGCACGGACCCACGGTTGTCATAACCGACACTCCGCCTGGCCTGGGCTTAGAGGTTAAGACCTGGTAGCCGTATCATGTTCTTCTCAGTGGTGTGGTGAGAGTCGACCGACAGGTCTAATTATGAGTGCGAAATCTCTCGTATTCTACTCATGGTGAACCCCGTGATCGGGTGTCGCAAAGATGGAATTATTGCGCTCGGGCGGCACCCAGAACATCACACATCGAGCCCAGCAGGCGCACAAGATGGTCGCCCACCACTTTAGTGAGTGTGGGTTGAAAGGTCTTCTTGGACTACGTCCAAAGAAGACTCATAGTTGAATCAGAAATGCATTAGCTCAAGTGTGTTTGCCGTTATGTCAGCTCGATATGAAAACACACTACAAATTATCACATGTGACTTCAGTTTAGTGATAGGAGTCGAGGGTGACTCCTGAATCAGATACCCGAAATTGCATTAGGTATTGTCGGAGCCGGCAAGGGCTCTGGGTGATGCGGATGTCATCTCGCGACATGGACTAGGCTGACTGGCCCCTCGATTGTCATGATCGTGACCTTGGAAAGCGTTAACGCTACACACCAAGCAAGGGTCAGGTAGGTCACATGTCAGATGGATTACATACGGTGTTGAGAACATGTCACAGCATGCATCCCGGATCAAGGGTGAGGATTAATTGCCCTTAGTGGAATTCACCTACAACAACGCTTATCGCGAGTATACGATGGCACCGTATAAGGCAATCGTATGAGGTCAGCGCGTGTCACTATTATGTCGGGACCGAGGTGGAGAGAGCCCATCACGCGGGCTCCTGATCGCTAGGAGACACCTCCGAGAAGCAGGAGCTGACACGGCGAGTTTTCTCACGCCGTGATCAAGTAAGAGAGCTATGTAGATGTAATGACGCCGACCCTGTGAGTTCGAGGCTGGGACTACGTCTTCAAGGTGATGCCAAGAGAGAGGAGTGATTAGCCCGGCAGTCGAAGCCGCCGAGGTTTATGGGATCTTTCGAGAAACTCGAGAGATTAGGCACTGCTAAGGGCACTTCCAAGGCTGCTATCACAAAGATGTTAGGTGTCCACGAGGTATTTCACGCCTCCATGCTCTAAATATACCCGCATCCGTACCATGCGGGATCGGGGACAGTCGAGGTCTATTAATCGATGACCTTTCGAGGAGTGACCGCCAGCATTTTGGATAGTCGACTGTGGTTAGCACGTGAAGACCGGTGAGGCTAGCGAGTGCTACGCTGCACCGCGGAGCTATGAGCCAACGCGAAGCGGTGACACACGCGGGCCACCTATCCCTTCCGGTTTAGGATGAAGGTACGTAGTTTAGTCGCTTAAGGTTTGTAATGACTAGCTTACATGCATGATAGAGTGCGCCATGCATATGCATGTTCGTGATTATGATAGTCCCGATCAGGGACGAAATTCCTTTACGAGGGAGAATGTAAGACCCGAGAAATTCCAATTTCGAATAAGTACAAAATCGCACTTTGATTACATAAAATTTTAATTACTGCTAAAAACTGCACTAATTCCTTAGAACTCGATGACAAAACTGATTGCAATCGCTGGAATCGTCTCGCTTTAAATCGAATTAGCACAGAAAATTTCGCACTTGTCGAGACAAATGATTCGACACGTTTTCGAGGCATCGCTGTCTAAAAGTCAGAATCGATTTTCGATGCGACGAAAGGCACAATAGCATGTACTCATAAAAATTAGCAAGTGGTATGGAGAGAGAAAATGACGAAATGGATGGTCGAGATAGTACCGAATGTCAAACCGGGTGAAAGAAGGGAATCGATAAATAAATGGATTAAAGGAACTAAAGACAAAAGAGCTATGTGTTGTTCTTTCTCAAATGAAAAAGAGAAAAAAACGTGAAAGAGGCTAGGAAGGTCCAAAAAGAGTTTTCTTCCTTTTCTCATTTCTAGAGAGAGAGTCTCTGACTCTCTCTAGAAATACACACGTTTGGCGGGCGGAGGAAAACGTTCTACATCGGAGGCGGAGCTGCGTGGACCTGGATTTCTGTTTGACAAACTCAAGAGGTAGGATTTTCCTACTTGTGTTTATTCCCATTTTAAGGGGTTTCGATGTTTCGGTTGGTTTGAGGCCGTGAGGACACCGTTTGATCGGATCCCAAACATGAGACGAACTTGTGGAAATTTTGGGATTTTCTTGGATGGCCGTGGCCCCTTGAGGAAATTTAGAGGGGCTGTTGGGTCTTTAAATTAAGACATTGTTTTTAAATCATGTATTTGTATGGAAAATGCCGGGAATGGGCTGTGGATCGGTCCCAAAACATGGGACGGAAATTGTAGGAATTCTTTGGAGACTTTATGGGCTGTCGTGACAGTCCAGAATTTCAGTGGGTGTGGTTTGTGTTAACTTATGCATTAAATGGTTGCTTGGTATGCATTGGTAGGGAATGGCTTAGTGGTTAGGTTCACTAAAGTGAACCCGTTGATTTAATGATTTTCGGGGAATAGTAACCAGGGGTTTCACTCATTCGAAACAGTGTTCCTAAAATATATTCTTGTGAAAATATGGGTTTGGCGAGTGATTTAAATTAAATTGCTGTGTTTGATCATTGCTTGAGTGAGCTAATTTTGATGTGATAAAATGTATAAATACATAACATGTTTGTGTGATTTAATTTTTATGCGAGTATATTCATGTTTATATATTTGCATTGTTATATGAATTATTGAAATGACATCATAATGCATTTCATATGCACTGGGGTATCCTAGAGAGATAGGAGTGAGTGCATGAGGTAGTTCTTAAGAGAACTGTTTTCGGAGGGTAGTCTAAAATGTTAATCATCGGAGGGTAGTCCACAAAATATCAATCGTCGGAGCGGCCCAATTGATATTCATCGGAGGGTAGTCCACAAATAAATAATATATCAACCGTCGGAGCGGCCCAGTTGGTATTTATTCATCGGAGGGTAGTCCACAAACAAATAATATATATCAATCGTCGGAGCGGCCCAATTGATATATATTCATCGGAGGGTTGTCCACTAATAACACAATTCTCATACAAGGCTTAGGCGAGTGTGGGAAATTCGGTGGACTTCCGGGATGCGAGTTGGTCATGTAGACATTGAGTAGGATCGTGCATTTTGCTTGAATGTGTGTTTAATTTAGACGTGCCTGCAACTTGGGTGGTGAGTAGCCAGCAGGGCGATTCTCTGCCGAGCTTTAGCTCACCCCGTCGTGGGACCCCCCCTTTATTTTACAGGTACAGGGAGCGTGCGAGGGGATGGCTAGATCCTAGAGGCGAGATTGAAGAAAAATTTGGATTGTGAGACTCTTTGTCATTGATGATAATTACATGTATTAAAGAAATTGAGTATTTTAATATGTAGTATGAGAATAAAAACGTTTAGACTCTTGTAACTATTGGGTATATAGTTGGCATGTATATTGATCGCATTTATGGGTCAAGTTGCCGTATTGAATATATATTGCATATATTGGACTGTTTGGGACAGGTATTGTATTTGGGTAGAGCTTCCGGTACAAAGGAGACTCGCAGATTTTCTAAAGTGGCGTCGGGTGGCAGACCTCACTTGTATTCAGCGGGTTGGCAGGTAGTCAGCGGACCCATTTTGGGCGTCATATCTGTGAACGGTCCACAGCCCGTGCAGTAGGGACCGGCCACGCGATGCGGCGGCCATGCAGCTGGGCTCGCCGGTCTTTTTGGGTGCCTCTTTGGAACTGCTAGGTCTTGATACATCCGGCTTAGTTTTATTTGTTTTTCGATTTCGGTGATATTTTGAGTCACCGTTTGGAGCCAGTTCATGAACCTTTGTTCATGAACATTCATAGACACTATTCATCATAAAAAATTTTGAAATTAAATTTAATAAAAATCAAATAAAATCAAATAAATTTTGATAAAATTTTGAAAAATAAATTTTCAAAATAAAATTTTTGAAAATAAAATTCGTTAACATTCTTTAGCAATAGTGATTATAGCGTATGCTTCAGGTTATGTGTATGATTAGTGTCTCGAAATTTGTGTAGTTATGCCTTAGAGACAACATGTTAGACTAATTACCGTGAAATACGTGATTCTTGTGATGATTGCGTAGGAAGTTATATGCATGGTGTGATGCGTATAGGAAAAAAAATGGTGAATACTAAGGTTATGGATTACGACCTTAGGGATTTGGATGATGAAATGAACAAGAGCCTAGAATTTTCTTGAAATAAATAAATTGGGTAGTTGGAATTTAACACCACTTAGGAAATGAACGGGTTGGTTCATGGTTGTCAAGTCCATTAGTAATCAGCATCTGCATTACTAGTTAGACTGAAAGGAAAATTTAATGACTCTTGTTGCCATTGAACAGTATAGATGGCTAGTCGAGGACGAGGGCATAGAGGACGTCCACAGGGTACTGGTCAGGCACAATCAGTGTTTGATCAGCAGACTTTTGATGAGGCTGTAGGTATTACAGCGAATGCTATCGCACAGGCTAGTATAGCAGGTAGATAAGAAGATCCTAGTAACCTCAGGGTTTAAGTTGCATCATCCTCGAAGAACCACGGGAAAGATCAGATGGTGTAGACCATTGAAGTTTCATAGAAGAAAGTGTTAGAGGCTATAGAGTACCTCGACACGACCGGGAGAAAATAGACTAAACTGCGTTCTAGCTAGGGAATGAGGCCCAAATATGATGGAAAATGGGCAAGGACCTCTAGAGACCTTAGAGGAGTCGTTGTACGTGAGTTCTCCCCTAGGGATTAGGGCGAGAATAAGAATGATAGGTCGAGGTTGCGAGTTAGAGATCTAGGGACTCTGCTCCTGATGGACTGAGGAATTTGGACATGTCAAAGTTCGATGTCATTCTAGGATGGATTGGGTGATGGCTACGGGGGATCGTTATCGGGTTGTGAGCGCGGGAGGGGATTCTGCTATCACAGCGGGACCCGTGTCGTGCTGGTATTTCGGGCGGGCATGACATTTGCCGGGACGATTATACGTGTCCAGTGTCCGAGGGACCGGTTAAGCGGTTGGCTAACGAGCCTTACCCTAGAGGACAGGAGGTCGGACTTGGATCTACCTCGGAGTGGTGTGCGAGATATGTGGATGTTTTCCGGACGCTACGGGGTACCTCAGCGTAGGGATGTAGACTTGGGTATCGAGTTACACCACAGTGCTGACCATCTCTATGACTCCGCTAGGATGGCACGGTTGAGTTGCAGAACTCGAGTCCAGCTACAAGGGCTGTGGACAAGAAGTTATTAGGCCCAGAGCACTTCACCATGGGGCGCTTCCGGTTCTGGTGCGAAGAGGGCGGGAGCCATGGCGTGCAGTGACTACGGGGCGGAGTTGAACGGGGTTCACGATTCGAATCGGTATCTCTTACCGGGGCGTGGTTGTTTGACCCGGTTGAGAGGAGTGTGAGTCTACTCGAGATAGACCTTACATGCGGATTACCATCAAGCGAGGGTTAGGGAGACAGTGTCACAAGGCCGAGGCGTTTAAGGACTGGCGTTATGGGCACTGAGGTTCTGGGTGATGCCCTTTGGATTGATGAATGCGCGGCGTGTTCATGGATCTCATGCATGGGGTGTTCGACCCTATCTAGATCCCTCGGTTTAATAGTAGTCTTCGTGGATGACGTTTTGATCTACTCCCGGTAAGAGTGGGGCATGAGGTATCACTTGAGGATTGTTTCACATTGTTAAGAGACCATTAGTTGTCGCTAAGTTCAGTAAGTAGGTTTTGGCTTACTAAGGTGAGATTTTTGGGACCGTGGTGTTAGCACCGGGAGTGTCGATGCGACTGGAGAAGAGGTGACTGATGATGAATTGAGAGGGCCGAATGTAATCCCTCGAGATAAGTGTCTCTTGGGATTGGTTGGATATTACAAGAGATTCGAGAATGGGCTGAAGTTGTCCATTCGGACCGGGATCGTAGGACTTCGCTACCGGGACATGGACCTGCGTGGTTGGGACGACCCTGACCGTAGAGAGAGATTGAGGATACTTGGAACACTCGGGGTACGGGTGTTGGTAGCAGAGGAGGATCAACTTTCTCTAGTTAGGGAAGAGCGAAGACTACTGCTTCACTAGTTTCGGGACTAGGAGCCGAGTTGAGCATGAGTGGCGGGTTGCCCAGAGACGGGGATCTGAGACTTTGGGACAATGATCCAGGTTAGCGAAGTAGAGAAACGGGAGAGTATACGGTTGTTCTCACACCTAGGTACGGGTCGGAGAATCGGTTTCGGTTCGGGAGTCTTGTCTGAGCACTTTTAGCAACTACGAGACATGCCGGAGGACGGAGTGTGGGTGAAGTCGGGGACGGGTCGGAGTTGCGCAGCAGGCGTAGTGGACCTTAGGAAGTAGACATATTGGTTGCGTGTCGGGTTGACATGGATGAGTTAGCGACCATCGGGTTGTCGATGAGTGAACCTAAATAGGGTTGTCATACTCGACCGCGGCATTGGATTTGGCTTAAGTTAAGGCCTTTAGAAATGAAATATAGATGTTCTTCCACTGAGGTGTAGGGTGAGTTGACGATAGGTCGGGATTATGAGTAAGAGATCTCCGAGATTCTGCTCATGGTGGAGCAAGGATTGGTTGTCACGGAGCAAGCATTGCTGCGTTCGTGTGCAGTGGCTTATCGCTCGGGGCGGTGTGGGTGCATGGTATGGTCATTCACCACTCATGGTGAGTGTGTGGGGCAAAGCAATAAGGGGCTCGTTAATCCCCTAAGGTGAGGATCCTAGAGTTAGGGTGCAAGAGACCCGGGGAGATATCCAAAATTTCTGTGAGAATGTAATGGGCTTGAAGTGTAAAGCCAGAATTATGTTTACTGATGAAAACACCGCGGTCAAGTATCACATAGACTTAGAGTCGGTGATAGAATTCGAGGTGACTCGAGATGAAAACACGAATATGGTTCTCCACTTGTGGTGAGAGTTGAGTGATAGGGTCGGGGGTGACTTGAAAGGGTTTGGATGCCGCTTTAGGTACGTGCGTTATTGGTGGCGGGGCTCATTAAATGGATGTCATAGAAGGCATGGATTGGGTTGTGATCCATTGGATTGTGGTGGTGTGACACAGGAGAGGTTAGCGTTTACACACCCAGCTTGAGGATCTGGTGTTGAGGTTACGATGTGTATGGATTACATACGGGTGTTAGAGAGGGTGTTGGGCGTGTGTCTCACGGATCATAAGGGTAGAGGATTAATTGCCCTTAGTGGAATCCGCCTACAACAATGGTTATCAGGCGAGTATCACGAAGAATGGCACCATATGAGACGTGTATGGGAGGCCGTGTAGATCACCGTTATGTTGAATAGGGTGGAAGAGAGCCGAATCAGGTCTGATCGATTAGAGACACTTATGAGAAGGTGAGCTTGATACGATAGCGTCTTCTCGGCCGCGGTAGAAGAGCTATGATGATATCTGTGTCGACCCTTAGAGTTAGGTTGGGGATCACATCTTCTTAAAGCGATACCTAAGGCGAGTGGTCGGGTTCAGCTGGCGCGGAAAGTATCGTAGGGGTTTATTTGGGCCTCCTTGAGATACTCGAGAGGATAGGCCTTGTCGCGTCTGGGTTAGCGTTCTGACCCGAAAATCATATGAGGGATGTAAGCGGGATGTTTTGTCTTTGTGCTCTGTTATATGCTGCTCTGGATCAGGCTCAGCCTTGGGTGGATTGGGACAGATTGAGGTTGACACTGATGGGACATTTGAGGAGGGACCGGTGTGGTATTTGGATAAGCCGTGATGGGTTTTGCGGCCGCAAGGCGGGGGCTAGTGAGGATGCTATGGTGACGGCTGGGTGGAGGAGTCAACGTGGGAGCGGTGAGGACACGATCACGGGGCCACCCTATCCTTTTGTTTAGGGATGAGGTCACGATGGTTTAGTCGTTTAGATTTAAATAATTGTTTACATGCATGGTAGAGTGCGCGTTGCATATGCATGTGATATGATTGTCCTGAATTTCGGAATGAAATTCCTTTAAGAGAGAGGGAGAATGTAAGACCGAGAATTCCAATTTCTGGAATAAGGGCAAAATCGTAATTTCGATTACAAAATTGTAATTTCGGTTAAAAATCAGTAATTAGTGCGTAGATCTCGGATGTGAGATGGTTGCGCCGTTGGAATTGTCTGTGAAATCTAGTTAGCGTAAAATTTCGTAATTTTCGAGGAACGGTTAGGTCGACAGCACGTTTTCGAGGCATCGCGTTTGGTCTTGAAGTAAAACGTACTGATCTGTGAAAGGCGCGATATAGCATGTCTTCGTATCTGTAAGTAGTATGAGTGGAGAAATAATGAAAATGGAAGGCTAGAGATAGTGCTAGAATATCGAAATCTGGTATAGGATGGACGTAAAGGTCATTATGAAATTTGATTTTTAGGCACTAAGTAACCAGAGTGTCAATAGTGCCGTCTCAACCTACCTACTTAAAAGACCAAAACGTGATGAACCGGCATCCTTCCTCAAGTAGTCATTTTGGTTTTTCCTTTAGAAGTGAAACTTCTCTCACAAAAATACGCGAATGGAGCCGTCGGCGAGCTTTGGGACCAGAGAAGGAGAATCTTTACGCGGAAAGAATTTCTGGCGTGGGTACGGTTAGGGAGTTTCTTCCGACTCGCTTGAGGTGGGGATTTCTCTGCCAGGGTTTATTCTATTTTTAAAGTGTTTTGAGTGTTCCCGGTTGTTTGAGGCGAGTGAGGGCAGTTTGATCGGTCTGAAACTTGGGGTAGATTAATCAAAATTATTGGAAGAAAAAATGGAGCGACCGCTGGCTGCTCCATGCTGTTAGTGTGAAAATGGGGTATTGTGGTGTTGATCGTGTATTGAAGATGTATGGAAAGAGCAGGAATGGCCGTGTGATGCGAGGTTCACTAAGTGAGCGGTGTGTTAATGATTTTTTGGAGAATGGCCAGCGAGGGGTTTCAACATTCGAATGTGACCCCAGAATGTAATTTCGTGAAATTATGTGTTGGTTAAATGTTCAGTCGAATTCGCTTGTGTTTTTGGCTGTTAAGCGAGTGAAATTTAATTTTGATGTTTGAAATGAATGATTCTACATGCGTGTTTGTGTGATTTAATTTTTATCACGAGTATATTAAATGTTTATATATTTGCGTGTGATTAGTAAAGTGGAGCTATGTCGTACGTTAATATCTGTACAGAACATCCTGGGAATATAGGAGTTGAGTGCGTGAGATGAGTCCCCAAGCAAGGTTCGGAGTAGTCTAAATATTTAATTATCGGAGGGTGGTGAAGCCTAAATAATAATATATCTGACCGTCGGGCTGGCTGGAGTTGATATATGTTAAATCGGAGGGTGGTCATGAGCTAAATAACATAGTCGGCCAGTCGGATGGCGGGTTGATATATCTTCGTGATGAGTCGCTTGAAGCGAATAATATATGATCGTCGGAGCGGCGATTGATATATATTCGTGAAGGTTCTTGTGGCAAAGCAGGTATTAAATGCGAGGGCAGGCGAGTGTGGGGAGGGTCGGTCGAGGACGCTCGGGATGCGGAGTTAGTCGTAGGCGTTCGAGTAGGATCATGCATTTCTTGAATGTGTGTTTACTTTGGGCGCAGTGTTTCATGACTTAGGTGGTGAGTGGCAGCAGGGCGATTTTCTGCTGATGAGCTTTAGCTCTGCAGTCGTGGGATCCGCTATTTCTGAATTACGGGAGCGTGCGAGAGGATGGCTGATCCTAGAGGCCAGGATTAGAAGAGTAGGGATGTGGCTTTGGTGGTTAATACGTGGAAACAACACGTTTAATATATGTATTGTTTAAGTAAAAATATTAACTCTTTGTAGCTTGTGGGTATATAGTTGGTTTGAGTTGGCATGTACATTAGTGCGTTTATGGGTCCAGTGGCGTGTGGATACATATGTGCATATATTAGATGTTGGAACTGAGGTAAATGCGAGGTTTAATACAATTGTATTTGGGTAGAATTTCCGTCTGAAAAGGAGACTCGGCCGATTTTAAGTGGCGTCGGGTAGCCAGAGCTCAGCTGTGTCCATGAGGTTGTGGTGGTCGTGATTACGAGGTTTTAGGCGTCACAAATAAAATTAATTTTCATTTAAAAATATATATATATCAAAATATTCTTTAAAATATCTAAATTTTATTTATTTTTTAAATACCTTGTAATTAATAAAAAATCAATTTGACTAATTTAATATTTTAATTATTTTATTCATGAAATTTGACTTTAGTAGGAACCCGAATTCATGAATTTTATTATTTTATAAAAATTACAAAAACATGTGAGATAAGGTTAATTATGTACCAATATTTTTATATTTCTTAATTTTCTTTTAATAGCGAAAATGACATTGCCATTTTTTGGCAGGATATAGATATATTAATTATATCTTTGTCAAATATGGATGTCATTCAGTTTCAGTGAACATAATTTACATGGGCATCAAAATTAGTCCTTCACAAAACGATTAAAAAAAATGTGTGAAATATATAATAGATAATTTTTACACTATAAGAATTTGACAGTTTACCTAATAAATTTACACCTATTACATCAATTTTATAGATAAAAATAGGGGTTTATTGACAAATTACATATAAAATTTGAGAAAATATATTTTCAACCATTTACGTACATAATACCTATTAATATTTACTTATAAAACTATTTAGTCGATAAATATGACACCAATTTTTGGCATAAGATATTTACGACAACTTCCCTATAATTTACCTACTAATATTTACCTACAAAACTATTTAGTCGATAAATATAGCCCAAATTTTTGGTGCAAGATATTATGATAATGTACCACAATTTACCTACTATATTTATATGATTATGATGGCCTCTTGAATTATTTTAGGTAAATTGAAATATTTTATTTCTCTATTCTGGTTTACCTCTTGTCTTGTTTATAGGTAAATATTCATATTTTAAATTATTTTTGTTAAGTAGTTATAACTGCCCCAGGTGGCGTTGTTTTTTGACTTAATGCTAAAAATTTAAATAGACTTTTAGCGTTAAAATGTTTGTTTATTTTTAATTTTTCGCGAGCTTATTCTTGAAATTTTAAGTTCTGAATAGAAAAATAAAAATATTTGAGCACTACATTAAGAAAGTCGTTTTAATAAAAAATAAGAAAAACTGATCATTGCCCGATAAGAGAAGAAATTTGTAATATATCTTCTTAGGGATGACAACGGGAGGTTTTGAATGGGGCGGTCCCATCAGGCAGAAACTCCGTTATTTTTCAATTATCAAATTTGTCTCATTTAAAAAATTCATCAAGCGGGCGAGAATGGAAAATTCCCAAACTTCATGGATTTACATTTTATTTTTATTTTTTATATTTTCTTTTTATAAAATTAATATTTTTCGTATTAAAAATAAAAATATTATGAATTTTATAAATTATTTAATAAAAATTATAATAATAATTATTATTTATATTAAAGTATAAAATAAAATAATAAAAATTATTTTAAAATATATAATCGGGTATGGTTTATTATTATTATTTTGGATCATTATTAATGTGCTTCATTCGAATTAAGTTTCTAAGAAACGATTTATTTTAACTTTTGAGTTCACTTTATTTTAAATGAACTTAGCTCAAAGAAAGTAATTTCTGATTTTCGAGATTTTGTGAAATCTTACATCGCAAAGTCACTTGACAACTTATCACATCAGAGAAAATCGGAGAAAGAATTTTAAACTGTCTCATGAATTTGTGAAACTTTTAAGGTCATCAGTTTGTGAGACCACTGGAAAATCCAGTTTCCTAGGAAGGATAAAATGGTAATTCCGGTCAAAAATCAGGAATTTTCTAAGATCCTGGATGATAAACGGAACTTGTAGTTGGAATCGTTTCAGCGGGAAATCACAGCTACCACGTCGGTCCAGGAATGGTTAGATTTCACGTTTGAAGGCAACGATAAGTCATCTTGAGGACCCTTAATTGCTTTATGGTATTGGGGTGCCACGTGTCAAGCTACTATGAGAGAGTCGAACATTAAGACTCAGTGGGGCTCACATGTGACCTGTGACATCATGCCATTAGAGGGAAATCTCAAAATTAGTTGGATAGAGGGATGAGTGTGATCTCTCAACTCATCTAGAATTTGACATGTATGACTGAGAGGACTACACTACTCTTGTCGTCTTGACTGAATGGATTGGGAGAGGGAAGAGAGGGGGAGAAGGCAAGCAGGAGAGAGAGGGGAGAGAGTGTGGGATTTTTTGGGAGGCTCTGCCTTCTCTCTAGAATTTCCGGCGATCGGACCGGCGAGCCCCGACGAGGCAAGAGGCAAAGTTACTCCCCACGGCCAAGGACTACGTGGGTACCAGTCTTGAGAGTTCGTGAGCTACGGAAGGTAGGGGTTTTTCTCCTACTTGTTTTACTTTTTGTTTAAGGGCTATGTAATGGATGAGGATTTGTTGAGACTTGGATGGCCATGATTTCGATTCCAAAAGATTTGGACCGAGTGAATAAATCCTTAGAATGGTTTGGACAGTCCACGGACTGTTTGCTTGATTTGTGTGGTGTTGTGTTATTGCCATGAGAAAATAACATGTTTGTGTGATGTTGTGGGCGGTTCAAGATGGGCGCGAATTGTACTAACCCCATGTGAAACTAATCACCTTGTGCTTGTTGTAAAGTAGATAACATGATTTATAGGCTCTATTTTGTTAAAATATGCATGAGTGAAATATTAGCATGTGTTGAATGTTTGTTTGTGCCATTACCGTGCATTGCACTTAGGTGGGAAGTAACCCCAGTGGGAAATTCCCAGCTACTGGGCGTGCTCACCAGTCAGTGGTTTTTTTAAGTACGACGCGCGGGGATGGGATGCGTCGGGCCTTAGAAGCGAAGAAATGGCCAAACCGGCCTTCTCTTGTATTTTGTAGGAAGTGTAAGCCAAAGAGACCATTTTGTATCAAATTATGATTAAACACAATTGTAAATAAAACCATTTTTGTATAAAATATATAATCGTGTTGTATGGATGTGCGGGCATTATTGAGCCGTTTTACACGTATGCGTGCCTCATGACGTGAGACAAGTAGAATTCCGCGGGTTGACGGGTAGTCAACGGACACCCCGGTTTTGGGGCGTCACAAGATTTCGCGAGCCAATTGCAGCAGTGCTGATCCGTTTCATCATGTCGAGATCTGAAATTTTCTAGGCTTCTGCGAACTCTTATAATTTTATTATTTTTTATTAACATTTTCATTTTGAGGTATAATTTTATCGGGTTTTACAGAGGAAGTAACAATGCACGAACCGTCTCGGATTTAGAAAATGACAAAACCGTTAAAAACCCGATTAAAATTAAAAATTAAGCTTTGTGTGTCATTAGAGCGAGGCGGGGCAGAGGCAAAATAATATGTCCGATTGCATCCCTACTCACTACCTAATGTTAAAACAAACAACAATACTTAATCTTTGTCAAATGCTGTCGGCGTGGATTTCAAAAAAAGTTATATTGACGTTAAGTAAAAAAACCATGTACTTTAATTTTTGCTTAGGTAAAATGGGAATATTTAAAAACAATAATAAAATAATTTTTATTTACTCATATTATTTTAGTAAATAAAAATTAAAATCAATTAATTATTTAAGTAAAATGATTCAAACTCATTTGATATATTTTTACATATCATATAAAATTCATATAATTTAAAAAATCATTAAATTTTATTAATTAGAGTCTTAAAAACTCATTTGATATTCTTTTTTTGTTTGGGGCTGTTTTTTCTATGGAAAAACACATTCATTATAAGAAAAAATGTATTTTATGACGTTTGATTCCTTATCACTTAAAAAAAGTCAAGGAATTAGTTCAACTTGATACTTTATGTTTAATGATACTTTTTAAGTTGATCTATTTTAGAAACATCATTGTATGAAATAAATAGAAAACTTAAAAATAATTTATTTTATTTTAGTATCATATTAAATAATCATTAAAACTAATTAGTTTTTAAATATAAAAAACTACATATTTTTTTGCAGAAAAATAAAAAATATATACTTATTATAAAAAGAATTACATACTTATAAATTTAATTTGAAGGTATATCTAATTGCTTAATTAAATATTTTATATTTGTGAAACTTGAATATGTATAAATAATTTTTAAAATTAAAATTATTTATTTTAACAGGTGAATCAGGACCTTGAAACTAAAGGCGGCAATTTGAGTAATTTTAGGGTTTTCAGTATATATTTCGTTGTCTTTAGCCCAGAAGCTTTGGAAACAACTTCTCATTCTCTCCCTTTTTTCTCTTTCGTCGATCGCCATTTTCTTGGGGAAAAATGGAAAGGTCAGTCTCTACGGACATCGGCAAAAGGCAGTGATTCATCTCTTGCTTCATTCTTGGCATATTTTTTTAAAATTTTTGTATCTTTATTTTTACTTATTTTTGTTTTTGTTTTTGCACATGGATAAGATGTTGTTGCTCTTCTTCTTGTTGTTGTTATTTCAGATCTTCTCTACAAAGATTACCAGAGGGACCACAAGTCCACCGTTACTACGTACACATCCTCTGGAGTCATACGTCCCTCTGTCGATTTAATAAGTTGATGAAATTAGGGCTTTATTTTTTGTTTCTTATTCTAAGGATTTTGTTTGTTTGGCTTGAAAATTGAAGGGAGGAAATTGATTTCTTATGTTTGAGTTTATGTCCTTTAGTTGTAATGGATTAACAGTACACGTCATTTGTGCTAATAATTGACTTCGGATTATTTAAGTTGGTTCGTTTGTTCGATAAAACAATGGAGAATGTGTGCTGTTTCGATTTTATTTTTGAATGCTACCCGAATAGAAATTTTTCTCTGTTTTCTGTATTTTATTTTTATTTTTCCTCCTTTGGACATCTTTGACATTGAGTTATTGCTCCCTATTTTTTATACATATATTAATGGAGTATATATGTATTAAAAATATTTAGTTTTAATTTGGGTTTTGTTTTTGTTGGCATGCTATTAATTATATGCCACTGGTGTGTTATGCATTTGCAAGGCCGATTTAGCATGATCATTGTTTCTTGATGTGCTGCTACAATTAGGAACATTATTATGTTGCTTGGAAAGTATTGTGGAAAATTATGAATATTCTTTCTATGAAGTGTTTGATTAGTAAATTTTAACTAAGGCCACCAATTTATTTTTATAGGTGAAGAGCTTTCTTCACTTGTGGGTTTCTTGGAGTGGGTGACCTCAAATTGAGGGGTTGGAGAGGTTTTGTTTTGCATCCTTTTCTTTTTGGCTGCCTATGGCAGGTATCGTAGTTACATTTTACCATGCTTATCTATCAAAAAAAAAACGAAGAAATAAGAAAACTGAGGCTACCATTGTTCATGGGCAAGATGTAGAATGACCTTCAATCGGACATAGTGCGGGTTCGAGATTCAACTGTAGAGTGTGTTCACTCAGGTTCTTTCAGGTTCATTAACATAATTATCATAAGAAATCAGACAAACTTTGAAGTATGCCAAAATTTACCACTTCTAAAAAACACAACACACATTTCCCTTAAGAGTATAATCATTGAAGCTGAAATTTCTGCAGCTGGTTTTCTTGTTTTCATTAACACTTAGGCATTGCTAGAGGATGCAGTTAGCAGAAGATTGGTGCCTTTGTCAATCTAGGATCATATTATCTTGTGGGAACCCCTTTTGCTATTGTATTAGCTTTCGTCTTCCAAATGAGATTATCATTGATGTGCTTGGAATTTGATTTTAACATATTTATAATTGAAGGATGGCCACGGGATATGGGGAAGAGGAGATTTGATAATAGACCTTAATGATGATGGACCAGGTCAAACAAACCTAATTGCATGCGATGATGAATTCATAAAATCAAGGGAAAATCTTCTTCAGAGTCATATTCAACATCGATTAATTGAGCTTCAAGGTTATTATTAAGTATCAACTCTATAATGTTTGGGAATTTTGTTTATGCTCTTATATGAATGATGAAAACTTCTTGTTGGTGATTATGATGATACCTATTTGGAAAATTTATGCTCTAATTTTTCGAGTATGTTCTGGACCTGAAAGTGGAAACTAGAAATATTACCATATCTATTACTACCATATCCATTATATTTCCATACTTGCTCTGCCATATCCACTTCATATTAATCATAGCTTTGGTGTTTCTTTGTTTTCTTTGATTAACTGAATCTGATATATATTCTCTAAATTAGTCATTCTTTTGTCCTTTTTGGTGTTATTTTTATAAAATATTTACTACTCAGCTTATGTAGATAAAGCCTCCTTAAGAACTATGATGTAGATAAAGGAGGTGGTGGTGCAGTTATTTTGTCCAAAATGCAATGCCTGCGGCAAAATGTATGGTCGTTTGTTATATAAGTGTTGGGATCTCAATAAACCTCATTGATTATCAATAATTGATTTTTAGGCTTCAGGATCTAATTGATATTTGAGTTCAATGACTAAAAGAGAGTAAAAGAAGATTGTAAGACCATTTTGATATCTAGCTTCTGTAAGACCCGAGAAATTCCAATTTCTGAAAAAATGGCAAAATCGTAATTTCGATTACAAAATTGTTAATTTCGGTTAAAAATTTGTAATTTATTCTCTATATCTTGGATGACGAAACGGATTGCACCGTTGGAATCCTCTCGCGAAATCTAGCTAGCACGTAAAATTTCGTCGAATTTCGAGACAGTCGGAATTTACACTTTTTTCGAGGCATCGCGTTTCTGGTGTCGTAAAACGATTTTCGATGCGACGAAAATCACATATAACACGTACTCATGTGCCATAAGTGGCATGAGTAGAGAAATGATGAAAATGGACGGTCCGAGGTAGAGCGAGGAATGTCAAAGCTGGGAAAGAGGAATGTAAGCGTCGTTTTAGAAAGTTTTAAGTCAGCTAAATGACAAGGTGTCGATAGTGCTTCTTGCCATTCATTAAGATAAGGAAAAAACGTGAAGGAGAATTTGAGATCCGGTAGCTTTTTTTGAGATTTTCTTTGGGAAGCTTCTCTCTAAAATATCGTCACGATCAATAGTCGCGATGTAAAACCAGAAAATCAATTTTCTCAAAGAAATTAAAATCGTAATTTGGTAAATTAGCCACTTGAATTTCGTTGGATTCCGAGGTGTGGGGTGTCGGATGACACATATGGAGTTAGGGGATGCCACATGGCACCTCAAAGTGTGACATGGCATAAAGATGGCTCACATTGGGGCCACATGGATGCATGATTCCATGGCCGTATTAGCGTAGTGATGATGTCGCAAGAGGATTTAAGAATAGGAAAAGGATGGAAAAGTGATAGCACATTTGAAACTGAGGAAGGAGGAAATTTCCTCCTTTTGGCCAAGATGAGTGGATTGCTCAAGGGAGAGAAAATGACCTTGAGAGAAAGGAGAAAATGGGAAAATGAGAAGAGAAATGAGGAAAAAGAAAAGAAAAGAAAAAGGAAGGAATAAAACAAAGGAAAAAAAAAAAAAGAAAACGTGGAGAGGAAGGAAAAGGAGATGCGGGAGGTTTTGGATCTCATTTTCTAGAGAGAGAGTGTCTTCCTTCTCTCTAGAATTGTAGGCGATCCGACCGTCGGATTTCTTCGAACCAAAAAGCTAAGCTGCTCTACGCGGAGAGGACAACGCGTGGACACCGGATATGAGGAGTTTCGACAAACTCCATGAGGTAGGGGTTTCATCCTACTTGTTCTACTCTTGCTTTAAGTGTTTTGTAAATGTTTGAGTTGATTGAGGCCTTGAATGGCCATTTGATCAATCTCAAAACTTGGGATTGAATTGTTGGGAATTTTTGGAGACAGTTTGTATAGTCCACGGACTGTTGGGTCATTTTGGGTGATGAATTATGCATTAAATTATGTTTTGGTGATTAGGAGACCGAAAATGGGAATGAAGTCGGTTCACGAGAGGCAGATGTAGGAAAGTGGGCTGCCCGTTGGCCCCGGCCCGCATACTGTTTTGGGGCCCAGTAAAAGCAGGTCCGAGTTTGAAATGGACCATAAATGTCCAGGTGTTTGGCATTGGAATTGTTTGATGTGAATGGCTTGGTGTGTGTGGAAATAGATAGGTTAAGACATGATTTAATGTGTTAACACAATGACACAATTATATGGAATTAAATTGTGTTTGTAAGCCATTGGGGATGATAATGTAATTTGCTCAAGTGAGCTAAATTGGGTGATGGTTGAGGTGTTGAATTACATGTGTGTAATTGTAATTGATTAAGAATATGCATATTGACATATTGTATAAATGGTTTTGAAAATGGCATAATGCATTTTCATATGCACTGGGTAACCTAGAAGTAGGTGTGGGTGCATGACATGATTTTTGTAAAAATGGACATGGTTGCGAAAGGAATTTCACAAGATGATATTCCGGAGAATTGGGTTGGGAGATGGGCCAACATATCATTTCGGATGAGGACCATGACTGTTTCGGAAAGCTCACCAACCAGTGCCTCGGGTAGTCCCGTATTTTTGCAGGCAACGTTCGGTAGTGTGTTTTCGAGAACAAAAAATTTGTTTTGAAAATGATTATTTTCTCATACATGGCTTAGGCAAGTGTGAGTGAGTCGGTGAGGACTCGTGACATGGGGTGATCATGTAGACATTCAAGTAGGATCACGAAGATTTGCCGGATAATGTGTGTTTAATTACTGGAGCATTGCATATGCACTTGGGGTAGGGAAGTAACCCATTTAGGGTGATTCCACTCTTGGCGATAGCTCACTCTGTCAGAGGATTACATTTTCAGGTCACGGGGGTATTTCGAGAGAAGGCAGCTCATTTAGAGGCTGATTTTGGAAGAAGCCCGATTTAGTAACTTTGATGGCTTTTTAGGATATAACATGTATTATGTATAAAAGTGTAATCAACTATTGGAATATAAATTGGGATATTTATTTTGAGTATTGATTTATAAGGCTGAGGCCATTTTATAGGTATGCGTCTCATGATACGAGATGTATAGATTTTCATGAGTTGGCGGTAGTCGACGGACCCCGAGTTTTGGGCGTCCACGGGCAGTCTTCGAATGAGAGGAGAATTGCTCTCACAGCGAGAGAGGGCCCGCGTGGGTACCGGATTTAGGGAGTTTCCTCAAACTCTGAGAGGTAGGGGTTTCTCCCTACTTGGGTTTTTCGCTTTATTTAAGTGTTTTACAATGTAGTTTGCTTGGGCGCTTGAACGACCGTTTGATGGAATCCCCAAAGCTTGGGACCGGGTGGTGATTTATTGAACCCAAAGTGGGCAACTTGTCTTAGGTAATGAGGACTGTTTTGGTCTTTTAATAGCATAAATTATCTTTAAATCGTGGATTGATTTGGATGAGGCAGAAAATAGGCCGGGTGAAATGCAGTTCACAAAGTGAACGGTAGATTGTTGAGAGTTGAACCGTAGAAGCCCTAGGGGTTTCTTGTTCACTAGGAATAGTGACACGAAATCTATTTTTTGTGTGAAAATGTGTGTGATTGAGTGATTCGAAATTGGTGCTCGTGTTTGATCATTAGCCCAAAATTGAGCTAATTTTGATGTGATGAAATGTATAATTACATAACATGGTTGTGACGGATTTGAATTATGTGAGTATATTCATGTTTATATATTTGCATTTGATTAGGCTTTGTATTGGAATTGCGTCACGTGCGTTCCATATGCCTTTGGAACATCCTAGGACTATAGGAGTTGGTGCATGAGATGAGTCACAGAAAATGTTCGGAGGGTAGTCTAAAATGTTAATTATCGGAGGGTAGTCAAGCGAAAAAAAAATATCGTCGTCGGACGGCTGGTGATATATACTCATCAGGAGGGTAGTCCACAAACTAACAAGAGCAATAGATTTGTCATACGAGGAAGCTTGGCGAGTGTGGGGGAATAGTCAGACTCGGGATGGAGTTGGTCGTATGAGCGTTCAGTAGGATCGTGCCGTTTGTTTCAATGTATGTTTATTTTGGAACATTGCACTGCACTTGGGTGGAGAGTAGCCCACTTAGGGCGATTCCACTACTGAGCATTAGCTCACCTTGTCGAGGGATATATTTTTCAGGTACAGGGAGTGTGCGAGGGGACGGCTCGTCCTAGAGACCGAGGACTAGAAGAAATCCGGGTTGTGGCTTTGATGTATACATGTATAAGAACTTTTTAAGTTTGATATATGTTGTATAAGAGTAAAATATTTGAACTCTTAGAACTATTGGATATAGTGGTTTCATAGTTGGTATGTTTTTATGGATATTGTAGTATGGGTCCAAGAGGCTGTTTTTATCCATATTTGTATCATTGTGATTATATTGGTGCAGGACAGGTTTCATGCAGGTGCTTTATTTGGGTAGAGCTCCCCGTACAAAGGAGACTCTGCCCGATTTTCTGAAGTGGCGTCGGGTAACCCGACATCCACTTGTATTCCGCGTGTTGACGAGTAGTCAACGGACCCCCGGGTTTGGGGCGTCACAGCTTCCCTATGTTTTATGGCTTTAAAGTATTGTTTTAGAACTTGGTTCAACCAAAAAACCAAAAGAATTATTGTTTTAAGACTTGAATTAGGTACAATTTAAAAATCTTGGAGCTTCAAATAGAACCTATAGATCTGGGTATAATCACATGGTTTATAGACAAAATTGCCAAAGCTCACTAAAGAGAATAACTTCTATGAAAAAACAGACAACCAATTCACATGGTTTACTTGTGAAAACTTGGCCTCAGGCCAAAATTTTATTATTCTACTCAAGCTGTACCTCCACTTTTCTAGGATAATGCATTCTAACTGTATTACTATAAAATGATTCCTTATTAAGAATCTCAATGATTCTTACCTTAAGTCCTTTAGGACACCTAGCTAGCTGATAATACACCACCTCCATCCCTATCCTTCCCCCCACACTAGCCTTCGTTTAAGAGAACCCAATCCAAAACTAACTTTCTTGCAATCTTTTTTAAATTATGCTTTTATGAAGGCTGATTTTTTTATTTTATTTTATTTTTCCTTGCTTTGGTTTTCAGTTAGACTTCGGAATGAAAAAAATTTAGAAGACAAGAAAATTGACTCCTTTTGAATTGAGATGCTTTGTCACATTAAATTCATAATATACCTTTTGTCACATTAAATTCATAATATACCTTTTGCTTATGTGGTTGGATTTATTTTAATGGATGTGGAGTAAATGAATATTTTTGGTAGTATAAAATGTTTTATTATAGGTGTTGTAAATTGAGAGATGTTCAAAGCAGTAGAGCTATAACCGATTCTGTTAAATGTTTAATCATTATGAAAAGTTTAATGTTTAAAGAAAAGAAAAATCTCCCATATGTTTAATAAGGTTTCAATGGAAGCGTAGCGTATAAATGGGTTATTTCAGCGGATTCGAGCTTTTTTGAAAATAGTTTAAAGAAATGTTTTTACTCGAATCAGTAAGATTGTGGAGGGTCCTCGGGTTAGGAAGAGGAGAATCAGGGTTGGGTCCTTCGGGTTATCGGCATAAGTGAGTGTAGCGTTTATTTGTATGATGTCAGTTCAGATGAAGCGAGTATATTTCTTGAGTGATAAGAGGAATTAAATTCGATGGTCGTGAAATCTTCTGAGGTGGAGTAATAGATATTATAGTCATTCGTATTAATATATAAAATATGTAAAATTTCCAGTATCGAATGTATAGGCTTTGAATTACGCCAGTTATCTTAGCACAGATGTTGACACCATTTGTGGTTTTGTGATTTGATTATATGTTTTTATCATGTATAGAGTAGTTTGAATCGATAAAATTATTTTAAGCAATTTGATTATAGAAAATATTAATTAAAGAAAAAAAAAGTGATAATAGTTTTATCATATTTTGTTTTAACACAAAAATTAAATATAAATCAAATATAAATAAAATTAGTTAAACATGTGTATATTTAAATTTATTTAATATTTTATATAATAAAGAACAATAAGTGAGATAAATTTGAAAAAAAGCAAATAAAAATAATTTATTGACTATGAATCTAATTTATATTTTTTGCTATTGACTTTGAAAAAATCTGATTGTTATCGTCTCATAGTTAAGAATTAATTGAGATTGGGACTTTGGTTGATTGTACTTTGAAGATGTTTATGAATTTATTCATTATTTTTTTACAATTTCTTGGACGAGAAATGAGCTTACCCTTTTTTTTTATAATTTTGTTTCAATTTTATATTAAAAACTAAAGGTTTGAAAATATTTATAGTTTCAAATAAATTTTTTTTATCATTTCTTGTTTTTCTTTAAGATTAAACATGCTAACGAGGTTTGACATTTTTAGAAAATATTAAAGGAAGAAAAAAAAATTTCAATAGAATAATTTTTAAATTTTATTTTTTATGTTCAATTCTTATGAAAAGAATATTCCAAAGAAAATATAATTAAAATTATTAAAAATTTGTATTTTAAAATTAATTAATTTTTATATACATGAGCTTTTGATGAGAGACCTGATTCATTACATATATTTAGATGTAATGCTTAAAAATAAATTAGATTATATTCTAAGAAAAATTATAATATTACATAAAATATTATATTTAATAAATTAGCTAGGATTAAATAATTGAATATTTGAAATTTACACGTAAAACTATATGAAAATAATTTATTACATTGAAATCCATATTTTTATTTCTATCCAATCTCTACTCTCTTCACTTCTTTCTTGATGTTTTTTTTAATACTTTTAAAAAATTAAACATTAAACACAAACAAAAAGTTGTGAAAAAAATATTTCCTTTTTTTATTTAAACCAAGAAATAAAGAGTATTTTTAGGTTCTCTTTTGTGGAAAAACATTGGCTAGAAAACTAGCTAGTGGTTTGTCTTTTTAGTTTTTCTTTTAATTTATATATTCAAAAAATATTATTATTTTACTCTTATCATACATGTTTTTTTCTAATTTTTAATATCCTAATTTTTCCATGTTGGAAACTCAATTGTGTCGTGACTTTCTTGAGTCGTCAAAGTCAAGCTTTATCTTATTTCATTTTCCCCTTTTTCCAAGAAAATGTTTCCCCACAATACGAATACATATCAATACGAATACAAAAAAAATATGCATGGCTTCCCTCCAAAAATACTTTTGATACCATATTAAATTATTACCTTTTTTAAATTCTAAGCTTGTAACTTAACAAAATACATTAATTAGGCATTTTGGAATAATTAAAACATGCAATATAATATTTCAAGGACTTTTATGATCTAATAATGGAGTTTAATGGTTAAGAATTTAGGTTTAATATTAATGTAATTAGTAGTTGATCTTTATTTTTTAAGCTAACAAATATAAATTTTAGATTTTAAATAATTATTTAAAAGACATGTAGATAATTTTGGAGGAGAATTTTTTTATTTTTTATAATGTAATCAATGTTTTATGAAAGCATCCTTGACTGAGTTACAAACTATTAGACTAGTCATATTTATAAGTGTTATCACTTTCTTGACTCATAAAAATCAAAGTCTACTGACAAGTGTCATCAAACTATAAATGTTGATTTACATTTTACTTGGTCAATTTGAAAAATTAGTATTACTTTCATTTATTTATGACCTAACTTGGTTGTTCAAATAATAGGTTATGGTATTCAAAAGAGTTATTATGTAATTATAATATTATGATAAATAGTTTAGTGGAATTAATAGTGAATGTAATTATAACTACCTTTTTTAATGGAGTTGAAGATTTTATTTTATTTTCATTTTAAATCAAAGACAAATTATTATGAATCTTTGCTTGTAGACTCTCGTGTTCTTTAGGCACATCTAATCAACACATATATGAAAAATTTATATATATATATATATATATATATATATATATATATATATATATATATATATATATATATATATATATATATATATATATATATATATATATATATATATATATCTAATTGGAAGAAAATAAAAACTCTAAAAACTTCATGTCTATTCAAGATGTTTAATTTGAAAGAGACTTTACCGCGTTTGAAACTTCTAAGCTTACAAATTATTCTATCGACTCATAGAAGTCGTCGAAAGGACATTATATTTAATGCCTTGGACAACATTATTTCATTCAACCACAAACAAGATATCGAAAATGCAAATGGATAAGGTGCATAATTTTTGTGGAGGAAAACCAAACCTAAATAAGAAAAGTAATCAATCTAAATATATGGATTGATAGGAAGAATATGGGTTAAGCATTGAGTTGATTCTAGAAGTTTACATCTATTATGAGTGCAAAACAAGCAGAGCATAGACGGGTGTAAGATATTGGAACTGAGGCTATTAAGATAATACCTTTGAGTTCATAGGACATCTTTTTTCTCTTTTGAATTACTAAGCTATATTTGATTCTTAGAAATTTTAAGGAAATAAAATAAGAAAGAAAAGTAGAAGAAAAGAAAAAATGATGAAAAATAAAGTAGAGTTAAATTCAATATATAATTTTTATTTGTTGCTTCAAACTTATTTATTTATTTTTAATTCATCTTTATATAAAGATTAAACAATTTTTAAATATATAAGTTTTAAATGATTTATTTATATATAATTTTCTTTGAGATTTTCATAAGACAACAAAACCTTGAAAACATATTTTTTCTTAATATTTTCCTTTCCTTAATACATTTCATAAATCAAATGCAACTTAAATATCCTAATTTTACCATGCTGAAACCCTAACTTAGAAATTCTCCCATGACTTTACTGAATCATAGAAGTCAAGCTTTTGTCTTACACATCATCTAGTTTATTTAAGCACATATAAATGCTAACATAACCAAATACATGACCCCCCTCTAAAAATAGTTTTAATACCATATCAAAAGCAACAAAATACATTAGTGGTGTTTTAGAATAAATCAAATGTTTAAATAATATTTCATAGTTTGTATGCTCTTAGTATGGAATTTAATTGTCAAGGTTCTGGAGTTTAATGTGTGAATGTAATTGATAGCTAATCAGTATCTTTTAGCTAACAAATATAACTTTTATGTTTCAATTTATTATTATTTAAAAGACTAGATAGTTTGGAGGATGATTTATGACTTTTTTTTTTATTATAAATGTTTTAGGAGGAAAACATCTTTGAATGACTCACAAACTCGTAGAATAATCATATTTATAAGTATTATCATTTTCTTACACTCATAGAAGTCAAAGTCTTCCGACATGTCCCATCAAGTTATAAATGTTCACCTACATTTTATTTAATTAATTTTAAAAAATTAGCGTCCCCTTTAATCTATTTATGTTTTGGTTGAGGGAGTTCAAAAAATAGATTATGGTGACCACATGAGTTATTTCGTAATTCTAATGACAGTGATAAATAATCTATTAGATACATAATGACATGTTGATAATCTTCTTATTTAAAAATTTTTATTTTCCTATTTTGAATGAAAGACAAATTATTAGGAATCCTCTAGCATGGAGCTTAGTGTTCTTTGAGCATGTCTAATCAACATATATGAAAAATTTTATACATGTAATTACTTTACAATCTGATTCAAAGACTCCAAAAAGTTCATGTCTATTCTTGATGTCTCATATGAAAGGGACTTTATCGTGTTGGAAATTCGTAGCCTTACAAATTACTCTATTGACTCATAAAAGTCAAGCTTAAAGGAACAATGTATTTATACATGTAATTACTTTACAATCTGATTCAAAGACTCCAAAAAGTTCATGTCTATTCATGATGTCTCATATGAAAGGGACTTTGCTCATTGGAAATTCGTAGCCTTACAAATTACTCTGATGACTCATAAAGTCAAGCTTAGAGGAACATAATCTATTTAATATCTATAAAATAGTATTATTTTGATTGAAAAAACATACCTACAAGTATCAAGAATGTATGTGACAGCCTGGCAGGGGGTAGTTGAGTGCCGTGTGTGGAATACAGTGGATGTCGGGTTCACTTTTGACCGTGAACCCGGAAAACCCGGGCGAGTCTCGCTTTGTACGAGGGGGTACCTGCACACAAATCCTGATATCTTTGTATAAAGCGCACGTTCACGCCATCCCGAAACGATTTAATATATGCAATATATATCAAATCATTGGTAGGCGCATATGATACTCAATATCTTGTCGCAAACTATATCTCTGATAATTCTGAGAGTTCAAATGTTTTACTCTGCATGCTACGTATATTAAAATCTGATTTATTACATTGTAAATATCGTCAGCATGAAAGCCACAATCGGCTTTTCTTCTAATCTCAGGTCTCTGGGCGAGCCGTCCCTATGCGCTCCCTTTGTGCCTATAAAATAAAGGGGATCCACGACGGGGTGAGCTAATGCTCGATGGGAGAATCGTACTAAGTGAAATTCTTCGGCCAGCTACAAAATGATCACGATGTTCGATTTAAACACACATTGATAAATGCATGATCTTACTTGAATGTACATGTGATAACTAGGATCGGCTCATATTTCCACCTCGCCTAAGCCTCGAATGAAATTATTGTTTTGTTAGTTTGTGAGCGATACTTTCCGATGTATATATGTCGATTGGGCCCTTTCCGACGTTGATATATTATTTGTTTAGTAATTTACTCTCCGATGAATATCAATGGGCGCTCAGACGATTGATATTTTAGTTTGTGGGGCTAACACTCCGGAGTAATTAATATTTTTTAGGCAATACTCCAGTAAATTTTCTCTAAACTAAATACCATTACCTTGCTTCGCATAGTCTAGGATGTTCCCAGTGCATATGGAATATATTTATCTGTTCAGTGGGTAATCACGCAAATATGTAAACATGCATATTCACATAATATTCAATCGCATGACCGTGTGGTAGTATCGATTTGAAACGTGGGAGTGGCTGGCTTGAAATTTAATGATCCAAATACAGAAGAACAATTAAAAAATTTAAATCATTCAAGTAAACAGCGTATTTTTAAAAAATATATTTTGAAACATTATTAAGGGAATAGTGAAACCTTGATTTACTATTCGAATCCCATAACGTGGATTGTTAGGCCTGTTTAGTAGGTAGAAAATTTTCACAATTTTCCTGTATTCAAGCTTTTTGCGAGAAAGCAGCGTTTAATTACGAGAATAAGATGAAAGCAAATTTTGAAAGCAAAGAAAGAAAATAAAAATCCAGTACCTTTTTAACAATTTTGCTATCATCGAGAAAACGAGTTATGTGTTGTTTATTGTTTATTAAATCGAAAGCAGCGAGATTTGATGGATTAAGGATAAAATAGAAAACACCCGGACTATGCTTTTCTTCTTTTTATTCACTTCCGTGTAAACAGATTTTTTCTTCTCAGCTCACGAAAACACGGGATTATGAATAGTAACCTGCGTTTTAAGCAGCGTTTTTCGTTGTTTTATTACTTCGTTTTAAAGAAAATGGTTTACAAAAGCAGTTTTCTTATTCTTTATTTTGTCAGAATTAGTACGGCATTATTTTAAAATGGCCAAGATTAGAATACGTTAAAAAATTTTATGTGCGAATTTTGGATAGAGTTGAAGTACACAGTGAACTAGCGAGGTGTAGTGAACCGATTTCATGGCCATTTCAGGCCTTTATCATCTCAAGCACCATTTAATACATAAATCATACATAATTAACGAGCAGCCCTACCCCACTGATTTGTCGAAGCACAGCCTCTAAAGTTTTAAAAAATTCCAATAATTCGGTCCATGTTTTGGGGCCGTCAATAGCCACTAACTTGACCTCTTTAGACTCAAAACATTAAGTAAAACACTTAAAATGAAAATAAAACTCAAGTAGGAGAAACCCTCTTGGAATTGTCAAAAACTCTAATCCGGAGTCCACGCGTAGCTTTGCTCCGCGTAGAAGCGTTTCCTTCGCCAGAAGGTATGACCAGTTGGATCTTGTGTATTTCTAGAGAAGTTCTTTTCTACTAAAAGGGTTTCTCTCAAAAGCAAGCTACTGGATCAGAAAATGGTTCCCCACGTTTTTCCTTTGGTTTAATGAAGAGGTCATTATTTACAATTTTACGTGCTTTGAAGTGAGCTTAAAATCGGAAATCATAACATTCTTCCATCCTCTTTTAAAGTGATATTAAACTATCTTGGCATTCCATTTTTCATCATTTATATTTAAATACTAGCATAATTTTTGTAGTACGTGCTATCTTGAAACTTTAATCGCATCGAAATTTATTTACACGACACCAAGCGCGATACCTTGAAAAGCGTCTTGACTCAGGCATGCCGGAGTGTGCGAAATTTTAACGTCTTAAAAGCCAAGATTTTGCGAGGCGATTCCGACGGTGAAATCCATTTGTCATCCAGATCCTAGAGAGGTGAGTGGATTTTTAATCGAAATTACAATTTGTAGTCGATTACGATTTGCCCTTATTCGGAAATTGGAATTTCTCGGGTCTTACATTCCCCCCTCCTTAAAAGGAATTTAGTCGAGGGTCGGAACGATCTTATCACTCATATGCATATGCCGACGTGCTTATTACCCGTCACGTATAAGCCAGTCGTTTAAATCTAGCATTGTAGCGTGCGTGTCGCAACGAAGAGTAGGTGGCGCGTAATATCTCGGCGGCTCCGCGTGAACTCTTCCGCCGCGCGTGTCTCCATGGTACCTTCACTATTGCCTCCAGGTCTTTAAGTATGAAACGATCACGACTATCAACGATGCGTAGTCCCTCCTCGAAGGTCTCATCGGGTGTGGCCTTCATACGTCCCCGATCCACCACATGAGGTTGGATCTGGGTGTGTACTTCGAGACATGGGGCGTGAAACACCTCGTGGACGACATCTTTGGCGACGCTGCCGATGCCTTGGCCAGTGCCTACCCTCTCGGTATCTCGAAGGAGTCGATGAGCCGCGATAGGCGCCAGAGAAACTACTTAGAGCACCCCAGCCATTCCACCTCTTAGGCATAACGGCAGACAATGATCGCGACCGAGATAAGGTTCGACTGTCGTACATCTGCCTTAAGCTCTTCGGTGGCTGGCGTGAGAAGGCTTATTGTCGTATCAAGCTCACCTTCTCGAGAGGTGTCTCTAATCGTCAGTTGATGATGGAGCTCTCTCCCACCTCGGTCCAACATAACAGTGATCTACATGGCCTCCCATATAATGCCTCATACGGTGCCATCTGTATGCTCTCCTGATAACTGTTGTTGTAGGCGAATTCCACTAAGGCGAATGTCTCCAGTACCATATGATCCAGGGGAGCATGCTGTAGCATGTCCTCTAATACTTGTATAGTCCTCTCGGGACCCAACCATACGTAGGGGTGGAGCAATTTGTACTCATGCGTCGTGGTGTGCGTAGCCTTTTGGAAACTCTTCCAAAAGTCTTGGCCCAGTAAACCTCGGGTCCTTTATCGAAGCTGGATCTCTTTGGTACTCATGTGGTCGGACTATCTCATCAGATGGCCTGGCAGGCGGAGATCTCTCCCACGAGGCGAGGAGGTCATCCGCCTGGCTGGAAGTATCACCGACCGTGAGTCGGTCCACTATCACATCTGCGGCGTCGTAGCCTGCTGCGTCCCACGTGGCAAGTGGGTCGCAAAGTCCATCGTGACGATGCTCCACTTCCGGCCCTCAATGGGTGAAGTAGCCTGGCGGCATACGGTGCTCCAGCGCCCAGCTTTGCGGCATGTGAGACGTCGTCGAACAAAGTCCCCTGATGTCTCTTCATCCACTCGATAATCTTGCGACGAAGATCTATACATCTTCGTGCCACTGGATGCATGGCAAATCGAGGAAGCCGATTAAACTCCACGAGAATCTCCTCTCTCCGTCGGTCAAGCCCCGAGGAACCACTACGATCCCCATATCATGAGAAGACTACCATCTACATGAACGGTCCAGCCCTCGTCACCCGTGCTGATTGTACTCACATCACTGATGGACCGTATCTCTCAATCTGCCACTGGGACTCAGTCACTCACGCTCAACAGAGACGGTATGTGCTTAAGCTCCTGAGGTACCACAGTGCGCTCGTTGTGCTATCATTTGAGCGTATGATCTGGCATCGCCATTGCCGAAGCTATACTAGCCCAGCTCCTTGTGACTTGGTAGTGCGCCAGTACCACATTTGCCTTACCCGAGTGGTAATGCAAAGTGAAGTCATAATCCTCTAGGAACTCCATCCATGCGTTGCCTCGTGTTGAGGTCTCATTTGCGTGAAATATACTTCGGACACATGAAGTGCAGTACACCTCGAACTCCCTCACCATATAAGTAGTGGGCGCCGGATCTTGAGGAGAAGACTACGTACCAACTCCATGTCGTGTGTGGGAGTAATTACGCTCAAGTGATTCTTATTTGCCCGAGAACCATGGCTACTACCTCTCGAATTTGCATCAAGACACATCAGTCAGGCCCTCGAGGCATCCACCTGATACACTTATGTACCTGTCACAGTAAGACTATCGAGATGGGAGGTGAAGTAAGTCTCCTCTTCAACTCTGGAGATGCCTCCTCGCATCGGTCATCGATCAAACTTGACCTCCTTAGGGTCGACCTAGTCATAAGATGCTGCCAATGCAGAGAAATCCTCAATGAATCTCTGTAATACCAATGTCCCAGAAACTATGTATCTCGGCCGACTTCGACTCTCCCGACTCATCATTGCCTCGACCTTCTGCGGGTCGTGACACTCACGATCTTTTGGCCAGTACGTGTCTAAATACCGTATCGATGACGGAACTCGCACTTGCGGAGCTTAATTTGTACAGGCGATGGTCTCAGCCAGTAAACGATCCTCGAAGTGATCTTCGTCTTTCATTCATTTGGGAGTAGATCGAATGTCATCCGGGCCATATTATTGATCTAAATAGGGTTGGAATATCCTATGCATGAGATCTATGAATGCTGCAAGCATTCGTCAATCCGAAGGGCATCACCGTAAACTCATAGTGCACATACTTAGCGTCTACTTATTTGTCTTAGGAATATCTGTATCCACAACCCTGTTGTGGTAACCCGGTCACGAAGGTATCTTGGAATTAGACTCGCGCTCTCCCCAATGATCAAATAAATCATCAATCCTCGATGTAGTCTGGAATTCTTGATCGTAACCGGTTCAACTATCGATGTCAATCTTGCGGTCGAAGGTCTTGTCCTTAACTGTATAAATAGAACCGGGCACCCGTGAGTGAAGTGCTCGATGCAATGAACCCAGCAATCCCGATAAGCTACGTAGCGGACTCTGAGTTCTACTGACCTGTTGAATTGCCATCCTATGCGGAGTCCTTAGAGATGGAGTGAAGTACGGTGTAACTTCGATACCAAAGTCTACCACCACATGTGGAGGCTCAATCAGTGCTCATGCGGAAAAACATCCACATGCTCATCTTACGGGAGGGTAGATCTAGTCTGATCTCTCCGCCGTCCTCCGGTGGGCTGTGCTTGACCCATGGCCAATCCCTGACACCTGGGCTCGTATATTGTGCGGGGTAAAATGTCATGCTTGTCTCACGAAATACCACCCGAGTACCATTCTGCGTGTAGGCGGTAACTCTCCTAACGCTCATGATAAGTGCGACCACATGTAGTACATCGGCCCGATCCATCCCGGGATGACATGCAGAACTACGGCGTGTCCATGATCCTCGGGTCAGTGAGTAGAGTCCCAGAGATCTCCATCTCATGACCTCGTATATCATCCACTGTTCGCCTACTGTGCTGAGGGAGGCTCGCGTATAAAGGCTCCTCTGGTCCTGACCTCTAAGCCCATTTCGATCACAGGCGATCATGACAATGGGCTGAATGCGAAGCACGAGAATCAAATAACACTCTAGCCCGTAGGCGAGATAACAAAACGTGCCACTGTATGGGTGGGTGATCTCTGCGACTGGCTGCGGTGTGACGGCGTGAACACGCCCTGAACCCTTTGGTCCCTTGCTGTGGGCCTCTCGTCCTCTGCTATACTACTCATGCTTTGGCCTCTCGGGCACACTGTGAAATGTGGGGTGCCTTAGCTCCACGAAGCCGTAGTGGCTCCTCGGCTGTCTTGTGCTGTGGAGGAGCGTGCATCCTCTCTGGTGCTTTGCCTAACTCTGGGCCCGTGATGTCCCCGAAACCTGGGATCCACGTCTCACAGGGGCGATCTCGTCCCATGTGTCCCGGTGTTGACAATGGTAGCACACCTCATCTGTCTGCTGTGCATGACTCTCACTCTGTCTGCTGACCGGCAACTCTCATACGTCCTTGGCCGGATGTGTGGCTCTGAGATCCTCATGACTAGAGGCTCTTTGTCTCTTCCACTGAGCGGAGGCGATGTCCTTCCTCTTGCACCCATGGCACACTCGCGTCCGTGTTAGAGCATCCTCCCGTATCTCTCTCTATGGTGGGCCGTCCCATACATAAGAATCCATATCCTGTAGGCGAGTCCTGCAATCACAGCACGAGTAGGACAACCTCAGTCCATTCTCAAACCTCCTGACCTTGGCCATGGCATACGTGGCCACGTAATCATCATGAATCGGCTAACTTTCAGTGAATCGAGCCACGTAGTCATCCAAATTTGTCATCGCTCCACTGCTTCGGCTCACAAGGAACTCTGAGCTTTGGCATGTCTCGCAATCTCTGGAAAATACTTGCCCATGACAATCTGGCCTTATGTCATAACCTCTAGGTCTAAGTCCTAGCCCGTCTCCGCCGCAGGCCTCGCCCTCTATTTGGAATGCGACTAACGATGCAATTCGTATCGGGGTGATCTCCATAGCCTCAATCGTTCTCCAATCTGCATATTAATGGTCTGCCACCATCGGGTCTCTCTACGAGTGGATGTCGGATTGGTGCGCTCACAAATCTGGGTTACTGGATCTCCGATATCTGCCGCACTGGCGGGTGCAATGGCAGTGGCTACAACACCTCGGCCTGACAAAGGCCCTGGCGGTCAAATCAGGCGACTGATCAAATGTCGGCGGTGTAGTGGCACCACGTGGGCGACCTCTCGGCGTCCTGCGCCCTCTGCAGCCATCTCTGCGATCAGCGTAGCGGTCGATATCACAATCTGATATCTCGAGGCATAAACCACGACCCAGAGACACTAATCATACCACAATAACAGAAGCATTATATATAGATTCCTACATTTGTAGATCAATTTAGTGAACCTCCACAATTAACAAATGATCCGCAAAAAATTTTATTTTTGAAAATTCCATTTTTCGAAAATTTTATCAAATTTTATTTGATTTTATTTTATTTTAATTAAATTTAAAATTTTTTTTTTTTTCAAAATTTATTTTACAATGAACAGTGTTCATTTGGTGACTCAAGAAAAATACCGAGTCGAGGCAAGACTGAGCACGAGTGAGTGCACGAGTGCACGGCCCCAGAAACCAGCCGCGCGCCGCGCCCAGTGCCCCCTTTTGCCGCGCACCAGCGCCCTGCGCCCGCCTGTCGCGCGCCTGGCAGCGCCCTGCCGCCCGCCCTGCTCCATGGCTGCGCGTCGCTGCGCCCAGCGCCCGCATGCGCCCCTGCCGGCTCGGCCGCCCAGCCGCTGCTGCGCTCCGCGCCCGGTGCACGCCACTGCGCGCCTCCAGGCCCGTGTCATTGGCTTCCAGGCCCAGACAGCGTGCTTCATGTCTGATCCCGGCCTGCCTAACCCTCTTTTCACAATCTGGCCTGTGTGTTGCAATACAAGTTGAGCTAGCCTGTCTTGCAATGCACCTCGGCCACTAACTATGTTGTCTGGTTTCTTAGCTTGACACACATCTTGCAATACAATCTCTAATCTTGTTTGGTGTAGCCAAACTCAATTTTACGCACAAAATTTTTTTCGTTTTTTTCATTATAATTATTTTTTTCATTTATTTCCAGCAATTGGAAAAATCACTAAATCACTAAAATCAATATTTTTCATTCTCTTTCAAAATAAATTTATAAAAAAATATTTTCTTCCACTTTTTTCTTCAATTTCACACCTTGTAAAATCCTAGAAAATTATTTTCTCCTCCTCTCAACCAAATAAATTTATAAAATTTATTTTCTTTTTCCAGTTTTTCACTGAAAATTTTCTCCACTCAAATAAATTTGTAAAAATTTATTTTCTTCCATTTTCTTCAATTCTCATCCAATAAATTTATTAAAAATTTATTTATTCATTCTATTTAAGTTTGCACTGTACTCAAAAATATTTTAAATCTTCTTAACTCATCTGTCTTCAATCACGCAGCGCAGCATTCATAACACATTACCAGCCATGTTTATATAGCTCCGATCAAATACAGTAATTCGCACGAATCACTTAAAACGCATCAACACCGTACACGTAGTGTCCTAGTTTTATACCAGTGATTTTTAATGTCATCACCTCGCTCAACAGCCAGACGACTACACCTAGTGGTGATGTATCCTCAACTATGGCCTAAGCTGATCTAATCTATAGGTTTCCATATACCTATACTCCACATCAAAACCACCTAGTGGTGATGGATACTGACGATAACAGGTGTTCATGTCATAATGCGTGCATTTGTGACGCCCGAGAGCAGGGTCCGTTGACTACCAGTGACCAGCGGAGTCTAGTGATCATCGGGTTACCCAGTAGCAGCGAAAAATCGGAGCGAAGTCTCAGCACAATAAGGGAGCTTTGCAAATACAATACTTATATAAAACCCCTGCATTTTCGCATCACAAACAGTGATATATCTGATATATAGTATCCAATACGGCCACTTTGGCCCATAAACGATACTTTCAGTATAAATGCCGTATATCGTGATCACAAGGGAGTTCAAAAATGTTTTGCTCTATATCTTGCATATATTAAAGCTATAATTTCACAATACATGTAAATATAAATTGGCGCCAAAGCCACAAATCAAAATTTTCTTCAATCTCAGAGTCTAGGGTGTGTCCCTGCACGCTCCTGTGCACGGCAAAAAATGCAGGGGGATCCACGGCGGTGAGCTAGTGCTCGATGGAATCACTAGAGGCTGGGGCTCTCTTCGGCCTTTGAGGTGCGGTCTGATGTTCGATTTAAGCGCGATTCACGAGCAAATCTTGATCTGCGAATGTCTGTGTGATAAAACTCGGATCTAAATTAAGCGGACTCTCTCACCCTGCTTTGTATAATGAAATTATACATTTTGTTATTTATGAATATTGAGCCTGGAATTAATATATATGTCTGATTGGGCATCATGATTGATGTCATGATTTGTTTAACAGTTCACCCTCAGATGAATATCAATTGGGCGCTCCGGCCGATTGATATTTTTAGTTCTAATTTCATAGACCATTAATATTTTTAGGCAATGCTCCAGAGCCATTTCTCTTAGACCGTCTCATGCTATCTCATCAGTCTAGATCATTACAAGAGTCAGTATGGAATCTTTATGTATCACGATTTAAGGTCAGATTCTAATAACATACAAATATGTAAACATGCGCATGTACATAATATTCAGTGTATGATCGTATCGAAATTATCATTTCAAACGTAAAAGATTAAACTCAACTTAAATTTAATGATCGAAGCGGCTTGATTTAATTTAAATCATTCGGTCAAACCTATTTTTAAAAAAAAAATATTTTGAACACTATTCTAGGAATAGTGAAGCGCAGTTCTATTCAGAAAAATCATGACGTCGGTTCCGCCTTAGTGAGAAATGCAGTTCATGGTAGATTTATTTTATACATCTAAAAACTCATTTAATGCATAAATCGGCTGCATCATTAACTGACATTTTACCCTGGATTTGTCTGAGCTTGACCTCTAAAAGTTTCTCAAAAGAATTCCAATAATTAGTTCTGTGTTTTGGATAGTCAAAACCACTAGCAGTCTCTTTCATTACCAAACGTTCGTAAAGCGGCTTGCAAAATGAAATTAAAGAGCTAGTAAGGGAGAAGCACTGCCTCTTGGGTTGTCGAAACTCGCAATCCCAGTCCCGTTAGCAGCTGTTTCCCGCGTAGAGCGTTTTATTACCATGCGAAGGCAGCGAGACGGTTGGATCTTGTGTATTTGAGAAGTTTACCTACAAAGAGTTCTCTAAAAAACCAGCTACTGGATCCAAAAATGGTGCGTTTTTTCTTTTCCTTTTGGTTTTAATGAAAAGTCTATCTTACAATTAAGTGTTTTAAATGACAAATAGAATCCTTAATAACATAAGTCCTCTTTTCATAAATTGATGATGCTATCTCAATATTCAGACTATATAGTTCTCTCTTCGTCTGAGACATGGTACATGATGCGTGCTATATGTGACTTTCGTCGCATCGAAATTTATTTTCTTTTGGCTTGCGATGCCTCGAAAAGCGTGCCGAACTCATTGTCTCGGAATATTACGAATTTTACGTGTTAAGCCAGATTTTATTTAGGCGGTCCGGCGGTGAAATCCGTTTAGGTCATCAGGATCTAGAGAATTAATTACGGATTTTTAGCGAAATTATGTTTTAATGAAATTACCACAGTTTAAAGCATTAGAGTGGAATTTGGAGTGCTACGATGAAGTGAATGGGTATATAATTTTGCGTTGACAATGTATGAATTGATGAAGGAACATGATAGGTGGTGGGACAATTTGTTATGTGTAGTGTCGCGTTGCAGAGAAAGCGAAAGGTGAAAGTGCCGTATACGAAAGGCGCAGGCTGGCGTTGTTGAGGCACATTCTTGAAGGCGTAGGCAATGGCGAACCCATAAAATAAGTTGAGGGGCAAAAACACTGGGGCTATGTTTGATTTATGAAAATCTTACAAGAAAGAAAAAAAAATCTGAAAGGAAATAAGTTTACCATTGTTTAGTTAATGCAATAAAAAAATGGATTTAGTTGCTCGCCAAAATATTGGAAAAGAAAAAAATGCTTGCGAAAATTATTTTCTTGTACTTTGATCTTCTAAAAAATTATAAAGAAATCAAATATAAATAAAATTACTTAGTAATAAATTTAAAATTATTAATATTTATGATGATGAGTTTAAATAAATAAATTTGATTTAAGGTAACAAATAAAAATATTTTATGAAATTTTTATTTTATTTTTACTATGTTCGCCTAATTTTTTCTAACTCTTTTAAGCCACTATTTTCTTTTCCTTTGATTTTACGAATTTATTAGAGGAAATAAACATGTACTAAAGAAAATCGAAATATAAATGAAATTATTTAAAAACTTTGAACTATTACAAACGTTGAACACCTTCAATTTTTATTTAGTAAAGTCTGCTTTTGATTCAAACCTAGAAAATAATTGATAAGTTGTAGGGCAAAATAAACAATTATAGGGATAGAATCTTGTTCTTTTCCATCTTTTTTTGTAATGAGTCTTTGTTATCAAGGATTGAGGTCTACGGAGACTTGCTTTTAAGGTTTTGTTTTCTTTTTCCTCCATATTGGTTTCCTTCTTTGTATGTACTTTACCTTAATAACTATTTGCCGCCTTGATTAATATGAATGTAATTAAGATTGAATAGTTTTCAAAAATTGTGCTACAACTTAGTTTTTTATATTTCATATATATTTTTGCTAAAATGTCATAGTAACCATTTTAACAATCCAAATTCAAAGCATGGTAGGTACAAATTTAATAAGTTACTTTTAAAAAATATATTTGAAAATAAATCAAAGCTTGGTTAAAAAAAGAAAAGAAAAGAAAAAAAGTCACATTTGAGAATATTGAAAATTTTCGTAATGAGAACAGAAGAAAATTTTCTAATGTTGAAATTTGAACAGTGATAGGTTTGGGGTCCCATTTCCCTTTTTTAGAATGTGCTGGAAATTAGTGACAAGAAAAGTCTTGCTTTAATTTGGATTTTGAAATTTCCAACCAAGTTCTCCACGCTTCATCATGTGTTTATAAATAGGAGTGTTCTGACCACCATTTCTCACTTGCTCCTCTCTCTCAATTGCCTTTGAAAGAATAATGATGTCTAAGCTCCTCCTGATTTGTTTTCTTTTCTTTCTCTCATCCTCTCACCTTCTTTCCTCCTCTTTCTCTTTCTCTAATTCCACCAAACTCTGCTCTCATGGCCAGACCCTTACTCTTCTCCAGCTCAAGAATTCATTTTCTATTATGCACTATTCCTTGTTTGGGTATTGCATTAATTCTTATCCGAAAACAAAGCATTGGAAGGAGGGTAGTGATTGCTGCTCATGGGATGGGGTAAGTTGTGATTTGGTGACTGGCCATGTGATCGAGCTCGACCTCAGTTGCAGTTGGCTCTCTGGAACCATCCATTCCAACTCTGCCCTCTTCCGCTTTCCTCATCTTCAAAGGCAACACCTTTTAACGACTTCTTTGGAGTCTCTATTTATTAGTTTGATTAGTTCTCAGCCAGCCATCAACTCCGACTCTCATTTTCCAGGCTAATTTCTCCAGAAATCTCTCATCTCTCCAACTTGGTTTCACTTGATCTCTCTCAGAATTATCAAGTGGCAGGCATTGCCCTGCATGGCTTTGATTCTCTGGTTCAAAATTTAACCAAGTTGCAGAAGCTTCACCTTTCAGGTATATCCATCTACTGGTTTCTAATTCCTTACTAAATCGATCTTCTTTGATATCCCTAGATCTCTCCTGGTGTGGATTGCATGGGAGATTCCCTGAAAATGACATTCATCTTCCGAAACTCGAGCTTCTCGACTTATGGGGAAATTCTAACCTCGGTGGAAACTTCCCACGATTCAGTGAGAACAATTCCCTTATCGACTTGGCTTTATTATCCACAAATTTCAGTGGAGAACTTCCAGCTTCAATGGGCAATCTAAAGTCTTTACAAACTTTGGATCTCTCCAATTGCCAATTCTCAGGGTCCATCCCTGCTTCTCTAGAGAACCTCACACAAATCACTTCCTTGAATCTCAATGCTAATCATTTTAGTGGTAAAATTCCACCATCAATTAGAAATCTAACAAACCTTCATGTGTTAGACTTCTATGATAATCAGCTAGAAGGACCTATTCCTTCTTCTGTATATGGGTTTTCAAGTCTATCCTTTGTGCGCTTACAGTATAATTGTTCAATAGGACAATAATACCATCTTGGTTGTATACTCTGCCATCATTGGTAGAGTTAGATCTCGATGTAACATTCACTAGATTATAATTGATTTAATTTGATTCATTAGAGTTTATTGATTTGAGTATAGATAAATTTAACAGGTCAATTCAACTTCAATATTTGAACTGTGAACCTTCCATCTTAACTTTTTCAAAATAGCAGTGGTGTTCTGGAAACAAGCAAGTTTGAAAAACTTATAATGCCCACCTGATATGATCTTTCAGCAGCATTGCTCTCATTGACCATGTCCATTTCATTTCCAACTCCTTGTTACCCGACATTCAGGCTACAGGCCTTTCCACGCCTTGGCGGTGGTGGAATGTTTTCTTGGAGCGATGGGAAAGAATACATTAGAGCTACTTGAATCTCTCTTATAACTCCATAAGTGGGTTTGAGATGCTTCCATGAATTAGATGAATGCTCTAGATCTTCATTCCAACTTGCTGCAAGGACCACTTCCTACTCCTCCAAATTCTACATTTTTCTTTTCAGTCTCCCATAACAAATTGAGTGGAGAAATCTCACCGTTGATTTGCAAAGTGAGGTCCATGGGCATTCTTGACTTGTCTCATAACAACTTTGGTGGCATGTAACTGTATGATGTTTGGAAATTTAGCAAGATCTCTTTGATTTGAATTCACGAAAAATCAAATTTCATGACATCTTATATAAACATTTTGAAGAATGATTCTTTCAGTCTTGACGTGGTGTCCGATTGGAGGCTGATGCATGATCTTTGATCATTTGTAGAGAACTTGAAGTTAAGGCGAAATATAAATCGTAATCACGTTTAAAATTGGTTGGGAGCTCTTCGAGATTACAAGTTAGCACATTTTAAACAATCATTTCCATGGTCATATAGGGTTTTCAAAAATCAAATCCCCATTCATGAGTCTAAGAATCATTGATCTTTCTCAAAATGATTTCGAGGGCCACTTGCCTGAAATGTATTTGAGAAGTTTGAAAGCAACAATGAATATCGATGAAGGCAATGTGACAAGAGAAGATACTATGAGGACATATGAAAGTTATTACAGTGAGTGACAATGAGTTAGAGATGGAATTTGTGAAAATCTGAATACTTTCACAACAATTGTTTGACTCAACAATAAATTCCAAGGAGAGATTCAAAGTGCATTGGGAATCTTAATTCATTCGAGTACCGAGCTTTGTCTGTAACTCATATAAGACACATTCATTATCTTTCAAAAAATATGAAGATCTTGAATGTTGACCTTTCTTTCCATATTTAAAGTGGGAAAATTCCTCAAGAACTAACAAGTTTGACATTTCTTGAAGTTTTGAATCTTTCTCAAAATCATCTTACTGGTTTTATACCTCAAGGCAGCCAATTTCAAACATTTAGAAATGATTCATACTATGGAAACCCGGGATTATGTGGATTTCCATTATCGAAGAGATGTACAACTGAGGAAGTACTAGAGCCTTCACAAGAAATAGAAGCAGAGTTTGAAAGTCGATTTGATTGGAAAATCACATTGATGGGATATGGATGTGGACTGGTAAGTGGGTTTTCTCTTGGTTGTCTCATTTTCTTAATTGGAAAACCTGAATGGCTTGTGTGGATTATTGATAAAACGTTCATGTGAAGATGATTGTAAGAGGAATAAAATGAGCACTCATGATAAATTAGAAAAATTCAACATTCATCTCGTTTTATTTATGTGTTACTTATTTCAAATGGCTTTTATATTTTTATGTGAGCAAATAATCTATTTTGTCATTATAAATGTAATCTTGTCTATGACATTGAAATAATTTTTTTTCCTTTTTACTTTTTTTTTTTTGTGATAATGCAATATTAGTGATTCATTAATCAACACTTTTCCAATCAATATATATAGTAACTTTTGATTTGAAAGAGCAAATTTCATATCTTGGAAACTATACATAAACAGCTCAATATCAAAAACTTGGGAGGTACTTGGATACATTTCCATTTTTTATCGATTAGGCGGTAACATCTTATGTTTAACATTATGTTCCCTCGATTACTTTTTGGGATAATGATCAATTTTCTCATCAATGGTCTCTTTACAATAATCTAAACAAGGGAGATCTAGATTCATACCAACCAATGACAAATGATCATGCAATTCCTTCAATTGACTAGATTCTAATTGATTAATGAATTATTGTTCACACCTTATAATTTCTAACCAATGTGAGACAAAGGGAGTGCCTTTTTCTTGTGAACATAGTTCTAATTTGATTGAATCCTCCTTTTCAAAAAGAATTGTCCTCTATCCTTTTTGAAACAATTACTTTGGCAGAAAGTGGTAAGACTAGAAGAAGGAGAAATAGTGTGGAGACATGGGTATGGATGGACATTACTGTATTAACTAGATTTCACCACTCATTCAACTTGGAAGTAGATTACCATCTAGTGTTAATTATATATATATATATATATATATATATATAATTGATTCCATTGATGATTGAGGGCTTTTGGATAATCTTTATGTATATCATATCAGAGAGAAAAATCTACTTTCCGACAATAGAAAATTGCCAGGAGAAAACAAGTTCTACTACACATACAGAAAAGCTTTTTCATTTCTCAGAATTGAAAGAATACAATTGGGTATAGTTTATATAACTTCTATCCATTCATCAATAACTGTACATGTTTACTGGACTTTTCTGGGGAGGAGGATGAGAACCAAAATATAAGCCAAAAAACTTAGTTTTTTTATCCTAACTTATCCGACCTTGGCCAGTTCTAGGCACAACAGTGATGAGATGTAGCATGAACCAACGCAGATTTAAGTAGAGCAAATGACCCAGCTGTTGCGTTCATCTTGTCCTTAGTCGCAGCAATAATATCCTTCAGCAGAATAGGAATGCCCCAGCAACAACATAGTCTTCCTCTCTCGGTCAGCCTTATCACCTTAGAGAATAGCCGTCTAGGTTCACCTCTATTACAACTTAGAAAGTATTTTTCACTCACTGACAATGTGATTCCCTCTACGTAGATCTTGTATCTAGATATCAATTATGCCAAAGTGAAATAACGGGTCATGATCAGAACTTAAACACAAGAAAAAAAGTCTCGAATTTTTCTCCAAAATGGAGCATTTTTTCACCATTTGTTATGACACATAAATCTAGACCTTTGAATCCATTACTAGTCTCTTCAGACCCAGTCCTGCAAACTGACGTATCCATCATTGCATGTAGACTGAAAAGATTGGGATCTAGAATCATGAATATTTATTTCAGAAAAATCTGAGCATGCTAGTCTGTGATTTGGTTGATATCGGAATCTAGAGCTGTTTTTGACTAGGCACATATAGATGTTGCCCTTCCAATAAGCATAGGGTTCTCTGCGTATCCATTTCGTTCTATTGTTACCCTCTTTCATACAGCAACCGGGAAGAATGTGTTTCCTTGCTGCACATCAATTGAAGAAATTGTAGCGCATTGACCATTAATTTTTCCTGCAGAATCATATATCCAAAATGTAATAATTCATAAGATGAAAAATAATACATCACTCAATAAACCTATTCACAACAAAGAAAAACTTCAAGCAAGGGTAGGAATTCATAATAAAATATAATTCTGGGTTAAAAAATAAACAAAATTATAAAAAAATTCAGGACAAGCAAATACTCACACATATAGAATATAACCTTGTTTTCAAACTCTACAAATAGTCTAGCAAGCCCCATACACAAGTCTTCAGAACTGCAAACCACAAACAACTAAGTGCTAGAAAATGCTTAGATGTACAGAACTGCAAAGCGAAATTCACATATGTAAAGAAGAAGTATCCGAAAAGTATTCTCTGGATGTTCTATTAGTACCAACAATTCTTAGATGCTTGCCAAAAAGAAAATGCTTATTGTATTCTCATGGATACAATAAGAAACAGAAGCCAGAAAAACAAACATAGGGGTGATGATGATAGGAAAAAGAAGGTGTTTCACATAACATAAAAAGGCAAATTAGTTAACTTAGGTACTAAGCATATGGAAAAAGATTGTAGCCATAAGAAGCCAAAATGCCCATTTTATGTTTCCCTGCTATTTGATTATGAGTATAGTGTGTGCAGAGTGGGTGACTGATCTCAAGACCACAAGGCTCTGTCACTTTTTCCCAAGCTGTATCTACACTTAAGTTTGTGAACTATAGCACCGTTTCACCCGAGCTCAAGCTCTCAGTCTATATAGAAATTCAAGCTCAAAACATTGATGTTGCATAGTTAAGTTTGTGAACTATAGCACTGTTTCACCCCAGCTCAAGATCTCAGTCTATATAGAAAATGCTTATTGTATTCTCTTGATACAATAAGAAACAGAAGCCTGAAAAACATACATAGTGGTGATGATGATATGAAAAAGAAGGTGTTTCACATAACATGAAAAGGCAAATGAGTTAACTTAGGTACTAAGCATATATGGAAAAAAAGATTGCCCATAAGCCAAAATGCCCATTCTATGTTTCCTGCTATGATTATGAGTATAGTGTGGTGGGTGACCTAGGCCTCAAGACCACAAGGCTCTATCACTTTTTCCCAAGCTGTATCTACACTTAAGTTTGTGAACTATAGCACTGTTTCACCCCAGCTCAAGCTCTCAGTCTATATAGAAATTCAAGCTCAAAACATTGATGTTGCGTACTTAAGTTTGTGAACTATAGCAAGGTTTAACCCCAACTCAACTCAAGCTCTCGAAACATTTGTGAGAGGAGTCTTGTAATTTTCAAATGGGTGTTTGTGGTTTATCACTATCAGAAAGATACCTCAAATCTGCTAGAACATATTCACTCGTCTGCTTGTTTTAAGTAGGAGAGAGGTTAGCTTGTAACTAATGATATTGAGATTTACTTATTTTGGTATGAACTTTTTAAGGATAACAAGAACAAAACAAATTTAATGTTAAACCCACCATGTACCACTCCAATCCACAAAAAAAAGGCCATGGGATGCTTCCAGTATGACTTCTTCATGAGAATTTAATCGATTTGAACAAAATCTAAATCACAAATTCAATATTAAACAATAGTCATTCAGCAACAACAAAGTATAATGATACGTCTGGGTCACTGCTCCGAGACGAAATCGCTGGCAGCACTCTTCCAGCAGGTGTCTCCTAATTTTAGTTGTTTCTGCAGGAAGAAAGAAAGAAATGCAGAAACAAGAAGAAGGGAAGATTGAGGAAAAGGAAAAAACAGAGAGAGAAGAACCAGGGAAGAGAAAAACAGATGAGAAAATGAGAAAATGGTTGAATCTTATGTCATGCTTTTTACGGGCACCACTCAAGCCAAACAAAAGGGCTCACAAACAGATTCTAATTACACCGAAAAAGAAAGGCAAAAACCAGCGAACCTTAAAAACAGAAAATAAGAAATTGCGGGTAAAGTGATCCCTCCCTAAGACTGTTTAAGTGAAAAATCAAAAACTATCATGCAAATAAGAAAAAACCACAGAGTCACCATTGATCAAATTATACTGATTCACCTAACTTTCTCTAAAACTTGTCACATTACCTTTCTCTTTTATGATCGTGACGCAAAAATTGTACCTTAGTAAATCTTTCGAGTACGTTGAAGTAAGCTATTTGGCGGGGACGAAAAATCGGTTTTATTTGTATATGTTGAAATGCGGTTTATTGTGTAGAGAAGAAAAAGTAAAGGAAAAATATATCGGAGGAAAATCGGTAAAATCGTGATTTTAGGTAGAAAAATGAGGAAAAATCACGATTTTCAGTGAAGATAACATTTGCATGGAGCATGTCGCATTTAAGAAATAATTGAGTAAAGTATCATTAGTATTCTTACATTAGAAAAATTACATAAATCACGTAAAATCGTCTGATCTTTTCTGGCTATTCAAATGCAAATCATTCGTTAGCTACCGAGTGTTTTCTTTTGTGATTTATCTGATATTTTGAAGATCTTTATTATGAATATTATCTTCGTAGTGGGATCTGCCGTCGAATAATGTAATGGAGTAGCATCGAGTGCTTGTTTTGGTTTTAAATTCTTATTATAATCTTGAATTTTACCGATAAATTATAATGAATATTGTTTTGATAAGTGTATATTTCAACTATTTATATGCTTTTATAGTTCAATGAGTATTTACATGAATTTAAGTATTTTTATTAATTTTGACTTTGTGATATTTTTGTCAAAATATTCACCCCGATATTCTAGATATTTTTGATATATCTGTAAAATCAATCTGGAATATATCAGAAGTAATTATCGATATTTTGTTCATTGTTTTGACTCAAAAGTCTTATAAATAAATAAAAATATAAAAGTAAAATAGAAAAATAATGAGGATTAAAAAAAAAAAATGTTATGTGATACTACAGTGTCAAATATTATTTTCAAAAAGTATAAATTTTAAGGGTAAATTTAAAAAGTGTAAAAGTTAAATGATACAAATACTCATTATCCATTTTCTTTCTCCTTTATAATAAATGACAAAAACCACTACCGTTATAAAATTATGATGATTTTTTTTTTTATATCAATTATATTGTGTAGCAACCTAAAAGAAAATACATAGAAAAATAGAGTCTAAAAGTGGAATGAAATAAATTTTTGAAGAAAAATAAAAAAAAAATAGTGTGGACCTCGTGGATGACTATCAAGCGACAACCATTTAGTATGAGCTTTCTTTTGATAGTGATATAAAAGGAAGTTTTATTGTTTTATTTTAGGCGATTCTCTAGGATAGGAGGATTTTTTTACTTTTTTTAATAAAAAAAAGCTCAAATAAGCCCAACCCTCACGGCAGGCTTGTGGAAGGACTTTGCTGTAGTGAGAGGGAAATATTCATCATATAATAAGGATAAAGGAACAGGTAATTAAAATTTTCCAAATATACGAGTTGGAAACCACTTTCTTCCACAAATGTATTCATATACAAAAACATGAACTTATTTCATGAAACAAGACCGTCTATTTTTTTTTTTTTATTAAAGTAAAACTTTCATAGCTCTTTCAAATTATCCTTATGCCATTGACATTATTTTTAAATTTTGAGCTAGTAAAAAATTTTAATCCTTTAATTATTTTGATCAAATTTAAAGATTGTTACACATATTTCTATAAGCCTAACCATAAATTGGTTTACATAATCTGTAATTTTCCTAAATCACAAAGTTTTTAAACTGAAAATGGATTTTCCTAATGAGAATTTATTTCTTGTGTTGTAAGTAGACAAGGGATTTTTAATATTATTATATATAATTCTTGAAGGTAATTGAGTAAAATAAGATACTTTTTCATTATTTATTATTTTAACAGGTAAATTCTCTTTTTATATATGCTCTGAACATTTTTTTTTAAATGAGTTTACTTTAACAAAACACTTCAATATTTTGTAACTTAAAAACACTTCAAAAGAACACTTTATTTTGTACAAGTAGATAAATTATTGGTGTGACTTGAAAGGATTGGATTTATTCATCAAACTGATTTAGGGATGAAAGAATGTTTCTATTTCTTGGTAATCAATCTCCGAATATAAAAAAAAAAAAAACAAATAAGGACTTGTTTAGTTTTGTTTTGCGTTCTTGAAAACTTGATTTTCCATATGAAATCTTATTTTTGTGTTCTTTGAAAATAATTCTTGTTTTTTGAATTTAGTATTTGTTGTGTGAAACCCGGGAAAAGCGTTTTTTCTTTTACGAAAATGGCGAATCGGTGAATTGCTACAGCGGGCGGTGAGACAAAACCTAGGTCTTCTGCAGGCATCGGATGTGAAAGCGGATCAGCGTAGTTAGAATCGTCTCATGAAATCCCCAGTTGAGCCCGGCAGCTGCGTGGTGGGGCCCATCGGTTTTGCGCGTGCCCGAGGGCCAGACGGGCGAGCCATGGGGTGCCATGTGGCAACTTGCGTGAGAGACGGCAGCGTAAGGTGGTAGAGTGTCATCTCCCATAGGATTGCATGAGTTGGGTGGGGCGAATGTCGAGCCGCCCTCGTACCTGAGCATCAGTGGGCTAAATTGTGGCATGGAGAACACTTGGTCTTGAGTTGACCAAGTGTCAAACAAATTTGTGTTAGGTGTACTCCTACCTAGGTCAAACCAGCTTTGGAGTTGGAGGAGAAGAATTCCAAACAATTCGTAGAAGAGGAGAAGAAAAGAAAAGAAAGAAAGAAAAAGAAAGAAAGAAAAGAAAAGGAGCTTTTCCCCATTGTTTTGAAGTTGGGTGGATCTCGAACTGGTCCTACACTTCAAGAGGTGAGGATCTTTCCTCTTTGGTTATTTGTGTTTGGGGCCATGGAAATGGCATTTGGTTGAGTTTGCTATGTGATTGTTTGAATGAATAACATCTTGGTGTGATGTTGTCCATCTTTGAATTTTACGGGTTTGGGATGAATTTGTGATGTTATGCATTACTGTTTTTTGTCTTTGGGACTGAAAACTCAGTTTGGTGTATTATTGTATGCATGACTAACATGCGGAATGTTACAGGTTTTAAGGCGAAATTCGGTTGGTGTGTGTATGAATGAAAACATGCAATTTGCAGGGCTTTCCATACGCATTCGCGTGAGAATCTTTTGGGTTTTTAGATCCAAAGAAAACTTCCCGGTTTGGGGTATTATTATGCATGAAAAACATGCGAGAATTTTCCTAGGCTTCCATGCATGACTAACATGTCTGAGAATGTTTGGGTGTTTAGATCAAAGCACCAGTTTGGTGTATTATTGTATGCATGACTAACATGCAAGAATGTTACGGAGTTTTAGGTAGAAAGAAATTCAGTTGGTGTATTGTGTGAATGAAAAACATGCAGAATTTCCTGGACTTTCATGCATGACTAACATGTAGAATCTTTTGGTTTTAGATCAAAACTGGTTGGGGTATTATTGTATGCATGAAAAACATGCGAAATTTTCTGAAATTTATGCGCGACTAACATGCAGAATGTTTTGGAGTGTTTAGTCCGAAAAACTTCAGTTTGGTGTATTATTGTATGCATGACTAACATGCGAGAATGTTACAGGTTTTAGGCAGAGAAATTCGAGTTTGGTGTATTATTGTATGAATGAAAAACATGCCGAATTTCCTGGCTTTCATGCATGACTAACATGTAGAATCTTTTCGGTTTTTAGATCAAAGAAAACTTAGTTTGGTGTATTATTGTATGCATGAAAAACTTGCTGAATTTTTGGGCTTCCATGCATGACTAACATGCAGAATGTTTTGGCATTACTTGCCTAAGTAATGGTGGGAATTATGTTAATACATGCTTGAAGATGTGTTGATATGAATGAACTGAATGATAGAAAAGATGTAGTGCATGCTTATGCTTGATGCGATTTGAATGTGTGGAATATTAACATGGCGCATGTTTGTTGATGCTGAGCTGAATATATGAAATGTTGTATGCATTAGACATGAGTGTTCATAGCACACACTAGTGTACGGTGTAGAATGTCCATGTAGAGGTCTTCATACATTGGTCATGGATTTGAGTTCAGTGACACAAATTGCATTGCATTGGTGTGCGGTAACACCACGATACATGAGAGTGCGTACATGATGCGATTTGGCAACGCATTTGGTGTCGAATCGTGTGGGCTTGGGAATGGGACGAAGTCCAATTCAGTTCCACAGTGTTAAATGAAAATGGAAAATGAAATGTGTCGAGGGCGTAGCAAGTGGGGATAGATACCCCCTCGGGTGAAAAACTTTGAGAACACAGTTCAGACGGCGTATCCAGGTGGCTTAGAAAAATGTCGAAGGTGTAAGGGCCGCGGTGAGACCGAAAAGTTATGTTTCCCGAAAAGACACGAAATGGTCATCATCCATCGCGCTAGACTATGGGTTGTGAGATGGGTCGGGCTGACTTAGTATTGATTCCGTTGGAACTTGCATTGGATGGTGGGTCGGAGGTTGACCGTTAGGGCATGTAGGTGTCGTCTCATACATGCATGTAGATTTTCCATGATAGAGACTGACACATGTATGCACGGATTGGTTGTTGGTTTGGTATCAAATAATGATCATTTGTATGCGCTGCCGGTGGAGGGCCGTACTTGTAGGATTTATCTCTTGGGCATTAGCTCACCCACGTCGTGGGACCCCCTTTCGAATTACGGGACAGTGCGGGACGGTACGAGCCAGATAGCACTCCTTAGGGCCGGGATTATGGAAAGCTGACCGGTATGGCGCTTGATTCTTGTTTATGTATATATTGGAATGAACTAGTGTTAATATATGTTTTGTAATTAAGGTGATGTAATAACTCTTGGATCACATAGAAATGCTTAATAGTCTTGTAACCATTATGGAATGAGTATGAATGATAGGCCTGATGGGTCATTTTACTCAAGCATGGGTCTCATGATACTGAGACACACACGGGTTTCCTTGAGTTGACGATTGGTCAACGGGACCCCGGGTTTTGGGGTGTCTGTGGAGGCTTTGGTATCGGAGGCAGGTATCTGACACACAGGGCTCCGAGTGGGGCATGGGTCTAGGACATCTTTGATAATATGTAGGAACATCACAGAGCTTTGTATGAGCAGTGTTGGAGCTTGAATTAGAGTTACCTAGTGCTCGAAATTGATGCCCAGATAATAGTTTTTTTATCAAGATGCAGGTAGGAGGTTACTGGAGTCCACAGACGAGTTAGATCACAACATCATTGTGTTTGGTTTATGCTTTGATTGTATGTGCATGATTGTGTGTGTGCAAAATTCGTGAATTATATACGTGGTAGGATGTATACCAGGAAATCACGAGACACTAGGGTTGAGAAGCGTGGCCTTAGGAGTTCGAAACAAACGGATGGTTCGGGATGTCAGTATATTGTGGTCGGCATGTGTGCTAGCAGTTGGACACGAAAATGATTCTAAACTTCTTTGTTTAGTTGTAGATGGCAGAAATGAGGGCCCAGTATAGAGATTAGTCACGGGGTGATGGTCGACCACCACATTTTTTTATCGGGGCCTCATGAGGCCATGGGTCTTGCGATAGCCCTGACTTCCGCAGGCTAATACGGCTAGAGGTCGAGGAGGTGCTAGTAACCTCCGAGGTTGAGCACACCATCCTCCGGCGTTCACGGGAGGAGGGGACGATGGTGGCCGACCATTCCCCCAGTTTACGTCAGTTGGGAGGATTCTCGGGCTATGGAGATCACCCCTCGAGATACTACTCGGACCTGCGGCTTCATTCGGCGAGGGCAGTCGGTCGGTGGGAGTGAAGTCGACTTCGGGGACTTGGAGACTATGACATGGATGATTTTAGCGGTGAGACTATTCCTTGGGAGTACTTTCCGGCTTCTTTAGGCTTATACGAAGGGCTAGGAGTTCCTTGGTGAGACGAGGGGTGATGGTATAACAGTAAGTAGCAGTTCACGAGTTGTACGTTTCGGGATGATTATGTAACGTCCCAAAATATCACTGCAGTTTATAATATGTTTAGGGTATAAAATAAGTTAAAATTGTATTCGTTCGAGAAAAAAATGACATTATTATGAAAAATGACAAAACGGTAATTTTGTCGTTTGTAATAATCTTGGAATGGCAGGAAGCATAGAATTCCTCCCGATAATCTTTGCACTCTTCATATATATATGCATACACATTCTTTATCTTATATTCTTATCTATATCTCTTATATATATAGTCTGGGATGAGCAGACTGCAATAGTAAAGTCGTCTCTTGAAATCTGCTTCTCTGTAGATTTCCGTTGAGTGCAGCTTGATCGAATATTTCTGGCCAATTTAAGGCGACGAGTTTAGAGTGAAATGCGGCAGGTTTTAGAAAAATCTCGAAAAATGGTAAATATTTAAAAAATATTCAATTATGATAAATGAAATTGAAACCGGAACGAAATGGTTGTTTGGTAAGCAATAGAAACTGAAAGAAAAAGGAGACCATGTAGATTCCACTTTAAATAAAAATAAAAATAAAATAATAAAATAAATAAAAAACTTAAGTTTATGCTCGGCGGCAGCGGTGAAGAGAGAGAGAGCAGAAGTAGAGCGTTTTTATTTTTATTTTTTGGTTTATACCGACTACCTCTTTGATATATATGGAAATCGGATCGTCGGGTCATTCGGGCCCGAATACTTGAAAAGTGCTCACACTCAGCGAGTACGTGAGTACCAAAAACAAGGGATTTCACCGAGATTTTAATTAAAACTTCGGAAAATCCTAATTTTTGGTATTTTCTCAGTCTGGCTTTGGCGGTCGAGTGGTCGGACGAGGAATGAAAGGTGATCGCAGCGTAATATTTGCGCGTGAGTCTGCAAAAATCTTAGGTTTAGTAAAACTCGTGAGATATAGTTTTCATCATTAAATAAATACGTATATGAATAATAAATACGTAAATGAATACGTATGTGATTAGTGAATAGTTTGACGTATGGAATTTTCCCTACTTGGAATAAAAAGTCATATAATGGCATAGGTTGTTTCGAGGCCGGAATAGGCCGTGCGATTTAGTCGGGTGAGATATTAGGAAATTTTGGGGATAGATTTCGGGCGGAGTCCAGGATTTGTATTAAATGATATAAATTAGATAAGAATAAGAATATATATGAATATATGATATGATAGAAATATAGGAGTATGAATAGATAAAGACATGTGAGGAATCGTAAATGATATGAATATATAGACATGAATGAATAGATACATATATGAGTGAAATATAGGAATTAGTATGGAACTAAGTAAAGACTCGTTTTGATTAATATAGAATTTGTCTAGACTCTGATAGTTAAGAATACATGTAGAAATCAAATCCCCAAACCCGTATTGAAGAAATTGGGTTAGAAGAACTATTTTATTATAATGAATGTTTGTTAGTTTATATTAAATTGGTTGTGTTTTGAGGCAGGTTGATTGATTGTCTTTCTGAATGAGGAATATTTGTAGTAAGAAATATTGGGGTTTTAGGGGAGATCTTGCCAAATTCTTTAAACCCATGTTTTTGTTTTGGCCATAACTTGGTCATCACTCATCCGAATTGAGTGATTCAAATTTTTGAGTAAACTAGACTCATAGGAGAACATATCTCTTTGAAATAAATATATCCAAATTCCGAACCCTTTAGGGTCAGAAATTAATCCAAAGTGGAGCAGCACGCATGGTGTGCAGCAGCCCGAGTGGCACTGTTCCTTCGAGCAGATTTTCTGGTTGTGTCCTTCAACTTCGGACGGCCATAACTTCTTCGTCCAAAGTCCGTTTTGGGTGTTCTTAGACTCTATGGAAAGCCCTTTGAGTGTAAAATCCACCCATATATAGATTAATGCAACTTGAACTCAGATTATGTCCGAAAATGAGTAAGAAAATAAGTATTATTATTTTCTGTGTGCACGGATTTTCTGGTTGTGTCACTCCCGACGGACCCAGCCTTAGCCGTCCGAAGTCCTTTTGGAGTGTTGCGAACTTATGGAAAGCAACAATTACAAGTACTGCATATATAGCTTGATACCATATTGAGTTTATACTACATCCAAAAATGACTAAAAACAGTGGCTGCTGCTGCTGCTGCTGCTACTGCTTCTGCAAGTGCTGCAAGTTTATGATTTTCTTCATGGCTTGTAACTTGCATAACTCCTTCGTTAGAACTCCGTTATCGGGTATTCTTGGATTCGTGGAAAGTCATCCCAGAGTCACAGAATCTAACCATATGCTATTTAATGACATTTGGTGCCCACATCTTGTCTGAAAATTGAATTGTTGTACGAGTATCTTTAATCAGCTTGGTTAAAGTTAAATGGAATACGTAGTAGAAAGGATATGAATATGAACGAAATAACAATATATGTAGATTTGATATAAGGAGTGTAGATAAGAAAAGTACCTACAAGTATCAAAGGAAGAGTCTATGTTCTATACTCTATGAGGAGATAGAGACGATCGATAAAACGAAAAAGCGTACAAGTATAGAATGTATAGGTATAGGTCGTAAGATATGATAGTCGATAAAGTGCGAAGGATATAGTTGAACGAGATATAAAATGTTGAGTACATAACATGATATGAATACAAGAGTGAATAGATGGAGTCTTGAATGGCTAAAACATGAGCCGAGAATGCGATATAGATAGGCGTATGAAATGATATACATGTATTATAAGAAATATGAGAATAGTGATATGAAGCTACAAATACATGAGGCAATTCATATTAAAGTAATCTATCATATGCATATGATTACATAGGATAACAGTAATTGTCGGGAATATAAGATGTCTTGAAAATGGAGATAAAACCTTTGGATTATGCTTAGAACCTAGTAGAGGATAGATGGGCATGCTATTAGGGAAAATAAGTCTGCATCTTGTGCGGTTAGGCGTTGGTCCATTTCGGCGCCTTGGGCCCTTATAGATGGTCATTATGCCGTCTGATGATACGCAGCAGCGCCAGTCGCTATAGATGATCGTTGTCTCGTGCAAATGTCTGGCCAGCCCTTAGTACTTATAAATATTGTTTATCTGGTGGTACAGCACCTTCGGGCCCTTATAGTTTCTTTTATCCACTTAAGGTTTATACGGGCATGAAACATAAAAACAAATGATTTGAATATGACGTGTGAAAGATATAATATATGATCGAGAAGCATAACATACTCTTATGTAATGATAGGATGCAGCAACATGAGATTATCACGATCAGACATGATATATATGAAAATGTATAAGAATGTAAAAATGATACGAAAAGTTAATATGATAATACGGTATATGAATAGTAAGATGTGATTATATGAAATATGTGTATATGAAAAGTAATTAGTACATGAACACGATGCATGAATAAGTACATAATGCTTGATAAGTAAGCGTCTGATGATGTACATGATAACAATACATGAAAATAGAACATAACAACTGGTATAGTATATAACCATGAAGATATCATAATATACGAATACTGACATACCTGAGAATAGGATATGTAATATGAACCATTAGAAAGAATAGATCCAAATGATAAGTCTTAGAATAAAGAAATAAATGATATATGAAAGATTTATATCATGTCAGCGCCACATGATAGAAGTGTCGATTATATGAAAATGATATGAGTATTTGCGTTGAGGCGATCATGGCTATTGGTCGTCCCACTGTATGTGTTTCCCACTGGCGTAAAGCAGCACGGGTTTTTAATCGTGTAGGTACCCGACCGAGAAGACGAGGATAGAGGACGGGACATCCCACATCGCGAAGCGAGGCCCGGCTCGAGAGATAGGTGCTCATCTTCCTTAGCAATCTACGTATTTTTTTAATAGGTATAAGCTTTGTATATTGAGAAGAATGGGACTTAGTGTATAGAACATGAATACCACTATGGTGGTATGTATAATGTATATGTAAAAGAATTTTTTTTTGTTATTACTGAAATTGTGCATATGAACGAGGAAGCAGTACAGAAGTGTGAAATACGAGAAGCGAGGTTAAAGAGGTCAGTCGAAGTGTGACACCCTGCGCTTGACACCTCATCGGTCTTGGGTTAGGGCGTCACGGATTATGTGGCTGCTTGGCCGTGACGAGTCGGAAGTTCGAGGATGGGTTGAAGTTATCCATCAGGGGTAAGATTGTAGGACATAATAGCCTGCAAGATATGGACTCGATGTTGTGCAACTATGATTATTAGTGAGAGGTAGATGGCCTTTCGTAGCATCAGAGATGCGGTGCTAGTAATAAGAAGGGAGGGGAGCGGCCTTGGGGCTCGGAAAGAAGCGGAGGGACCACGGTCCACGAGGGTTTCGAGGGCGGGGTGTTATGGCGGGGCTAGGCGGTCTCAGTTACGATCGTTTGGGAAGATGACATGTTTCCGCGCCATCAGCGGAGACACATGAGGCGGAAATATTCACCGGTCTGAGGGTTTCGGGATCGGGGGCCTGCAGTCCGTCATCGTGGGGCGTGTGCGGGACTCATTATGTTCCTCCGCACCCCAGAAGCCTTACGGACGGAGCAGTGTCAGTCTCGGTGCGACACGAGCATCAGTGTTTCCACGAACTTGACGAAGGCGGTATGGGTCGGTCGAGTGAGTGTATAGGCCGGAACCCAGGGGCTCGGGGGGCGTGTCTACTTGCAGATTACTCATCGAGCCCCGAGGCGGTCGGTCGATGATTCAGAGATGCGTTCTGCTCTTTCACACGTGGCAAGGGTGTTATTTGACTCAGTGCATTGCATTCCTTTATTCTTTGCATCTTGTGTGAGAGTATTGGGCTTAGAGGTTGGGATGCTGGGCGAGCCGCTGCATGTGAGTTCTCCCCCAGGGACTAAGGCGAGTCGTCGGATATGTATCGGGGATGTGAGTTAGAGATCTCAGGAGATTCTACTGGTGGACCTTGGTCATGGACATGTTAGAAGTTCGAGGTCATCCTCGGGATGGGTAGTTGTGACACATCGGGTTATCATAGATTGTATTCGTGTCAGAGTTAGCTACACACCAGGGCGGTACTTGTGTCATTGTGTTTCGAGGGAATAGGTACGATGTTTCACCCCACATCTTGTTCTGATTCTTCACGATGTACAGGCGGTTGTGGGTTGGCTGCTGCCTCACGGAGGGACGATGTGAGATAGGATGTAGGTCACCTCGGGTGGTTTTGAGTGCGAGGATGTTTTTCAGGACGGAGCTGCAGGGATACCTCCAGAGATGTAGACTCCGCGTGAAGTTGCGTCACGGGGCGTCGCCTGTTTCTGTGACTCATAGGATGGCGCCGGTTGGAGTTACAGAGGCTCGAGGTCCGAATCACGAGGAGTTCTTGGGCGAGGTTTCGATGGAGCGAAGTACTTCACCGTAGGGTGCTCACGGGTTCCCTATTTGCGAAGAAGAAGGATAAGACCCTTCGACTATGCATCGATTATAGACAGTTGAATAGGGTTACAATCAAGAATCGGTATCCATTACCGAGGATTGATGACTTATTTGATCAAATTTAAGAGAGTGCAGTCTACTCCCAGAGATGAACCTTACGCCTTTGGTTACCATCGATTGAGGATTAGGGCGAGACATCCCACTAAGGCGGCGTTCGGGACGCGGTATGGACACTTTGAGTTTACGATGATGCCTTTGGATTGGCAGATGCCAGCGGCGTCATGGTCCTCGTGAATAGGGTGTTCGACCTTATTTAGATCAATTTGTGGTGTTGTTGATGACATCTGATCTCCCAATCGAGGTGGAGCACAGGGATCCTTGAGAATTATACTCACGACTTTTGAGGATCATCGGTTGTATGCGAGTTTAGTAAGTGCGAGTTTTTGCTTCTTGGGGTGGGTTTCTTGGGACAGCTGGGTGTCGACCGGGCGTGTTAGTGGACCGGGAAGGTTGAAGTTTGTGATGGAGTTGGGAGAGACCGAAGTGGAGTCTTCGAGATCACGTGGTTGCCAGGATTGTGGGGGTATTTACAGGGAGGTTTATAGAGGATTTCTCCCGGTGCGGCCATGACAAGATTGACCGGAAGGAAATTGAGTTGCTAGGATGACTCATGTGAAGGCGTTCAGGGGTGAAGGAGGCTTACTTCAGCTTCTATTCTAATAGTCTCGGAAAGGGACGAGAAGTACCTGATGTGCATGATGCTTGACGAGGGGCCCCAGGGTGTGTTACGTGCGATCGGGAAGGTTATGGCTTATGGTTCCTCGGTAGTTGAAGAATCATGACGAAATTACCCAGCGCATGACATGGGTTGTTCTTGTAGTCTTCGCCACGAAGATTTGGCGTCACTTCACTTATATGGTGGCTTGATTCGAGTGTTTGAGACCACAAAAGTGAAATACATCTTTCTTCACTTGGCGAGACCTCGACATGAAGACGTAGGTGGATGGAGTTTTGGAAGATTCGACTTCACTTTGCGTTACCATCTGGTAAGGCAAATGTAGTGGCTGATGCAGCTTAGGCCCGAAAGTCACGGGAGTATTGGCTAGTATAGCTTCCCAGGGGTGGCGGATGCTCGAGATAGTGGGGCGGAGTTCGGGGCTGCGATGCGATGAAAGCGGGCTCGAGGTACCTTAGGAAGTATGATGTTTCTGTAGATCTCTACTGCATGAGTGATAGAGTCCCGGGTGCGGGACGGAACTGAGTATCCATCGGGCGAATCTTGTTGGAGTGCAATAGGACGAAGATTTGGGCCATCCACCACAGAGATGGTAGTCTTTGGTATAGGGGGGCCCGCCCAGTCCCAAATCCGCGTAGTTGAGGAGGAGATCCTCGAGTTCCATTGCTCCCAGATTAAATTTATGCATCAATTGGCACGAAGATGTATATCATACGACAACCGTCGCGAGTGCTGAGTGGGATGAAGAGGAATGTTGATTTTGTCGACGGTGTCTCACGTGCCGGCGAGTCGAAATTTGGTACCGGAGGCCCGTGGGGCTACTCCGGCCGTTGGAGATGGCGGAGTGGAAGTGGGGAGCATCACGATGGACTTTGTGACTCACTTGCCCGCGGACATCGCGAGCATGATGCGATATGGGTTATAGTGGACCGACTCACCAAGTCGGCATATTTTATGGTCGTGCGGATGACCTTCACACTGGAGGAATTCTGCAGGTTGTATATACGAGAGATAGTACGGTTGCATGGAGTTCCAGTCTCTATAGTATCGGGCAGGATCCTCGGTTCTGGCTCCCATTCTGGAAGAGAGTTTCCCGGAAGGCCCGCCCAGGGGCCATGAGCTTTGGTGTCTAGCTTTTCATCCTCGGGCTGGATGGTCGATCGGACGGACTATTCGGATTTTGAGGGACATGCTACGAGCATGCGTCACGGATCTCAAGGGTAGGTGGGAGGAGCACGCCTTGGTAGAGTTAGCCTCTGATAACGGATATCAGCGAGTATTCAGATGGCACCCTATGGGGCTCTCACGGGAGGCCATGTCGATCCTTGGGCTCCATGTTGGACGGAGGTGGGAGAGGCTCATCAGTCGGATTTGATTAGAGACCTTGCTCCCGGAGAAGGTGGGTATGAGTAGGAAGCGTCTCATATGCTGTTCGGAGGCGCAGTGAGTTGCGACTATCACGACGTGACCTACAAGTTCGAGGTGGGTGATCATGTCTTCTTGAAGGTGATGCCTAAGGAGGGTATTCAGTTAGGAGAAAGCAGGGAAAGGCATCGTAAGGTACATTGGACCCTTCGAGGTACTCGAGAGGGTGGGCGCGGTTGCGTATCGGTTGGCGTTGCCACCGAGTTTGTCAAGCGTTCATGAGGTGTTTCACGTCTCTATGCTCCGGAAGTACACTCGGATCAATTCCTTATAATTGGGGAGGCTTGTTGTTGATGTTGATAGGACGCCGGAGGGGCCAGGTGCGTATCATGGATAGTCGAGGAAGGCCGAGGTTTGCGTGGCAAGACCGTGAGGCTTCTTTCAAGGTCGTTTGTGGCGACACTTGGGAGTCGGAGCGACATGGGAGCGCGAGGACACCGTGCGCTCTAACTATCCCTTCTTGTTTGATAGGGAAGGTGCGTTTTCTTGTCATTAATGTTTTAAATGACTGTTACATATGCATGTGTTTGATTGTGTGCATATATGTGGGAATGTCGGGACGAATTCCTTTTAAGGGGAGAATGTGAGACCCGGGAAAAAAGTATTTTTTTTTTTCTTTTTACGAAAATGGCCGATCGGTAATTCTTACAGGAGCGGTCTGGTAATACTAGGTCTTTTTCTGATGTGGATGTGAGAAACGAGATCAGCCGTTAGAATCATCTCGCGAAATCTAGTTGGACTGACGAGCTGCGTCAAATTCGAGGTATCGGTTTACACGTATTCGAGACCGGAGCAGACCCAGTCATGGGGTGCCATGTGGCACTTTCATGAGACACTTGGCAATGGGTGGGCCCGAGTGTCATATAGGATGCGTGAGTTGGGTGGGGCGAATGTCGAGCCACTATACGTACATGAAGCATGAGTGGGTTAAATGTGTATGTGGAGAACACTTGGTCTTGAGTTGACCAAGTGTCAAACAAATTGTGTTAGTGGCCTCCACCCAGGTCAAACCAACTTTGGGGTTGGAGGAGAGATTCCAAACAATTCGTAGAGAAGAGGAGAAGAAAGAAAGAAAGAAAGAAAGAAAGAAAGAAAGGAAGAAAAGGAGGAGGAAGCTTTTCCCCCATTGTTTTGAGATTTGGGTGGATCAAGAACTGGTCCTACATACTTCAAGAGGTGAGGGATCTTTCCTCTTTGGTTATTTCCTTGTTTGGGGCCATGGAAATGGCATTTGGTTGAGTTTGCTATGTGATTGTTTGAATGAATAACATGTTGAATTTGTGATGATGTCTATATTAATTTCTGGGATATTTAACAGCTAGTATTTATGATAATAATATCTTTGTTTTGTCTTAGAGTGGCTTCAGTTGGTATGTGTGTGTATGCATGACTAACATGCGGAATATTCTGAGTTTTAGGCGAGAAGAAATTCAGTTTAATTATTATTGTATGAATGAAAAACATGCAGAATTTCCTGGGCTTTCATGCATGACTAACATGTAGAATCTTTTGGGTTTTAGATCAAAGAAAGCTTCGGTTTGGGGTATTATTGTATGCATGAAAAATACGAAATTTTCTAGGCTTCCATGCATGACTAACATACGAATCATTTTGGGTGTTTATATCAAAGAAAACTTAGTTTGGTGTATTGTATGCATATTCTTATGCAGAATGTTCTGGGTTTTAGGCTGAAGGAATTCAGTTTGGTGTATTATTGTATGAATAAAAACCTCTGAATTTCACGAGAACTTTAAATGCATGGTAACATGTAGAATCTTTTGGGTTTTAGATCAAAGAAAACTCAGTTTGGGAGTATTATGCATGAAAAACATTCAGAATTTTCTAGGCTTCCATGCATGACTAACATACAGAATGTTTTGGAGTGTTTAGATCGAAAACTCGGTTTGGTGTATTGTGTAATTGTATGATGTATGCATGACTAACATGCGGAGATGTTGCGGGTTTTAGGCTGAAGAAATTCAGTTTGGTGTATTGTGTATGAATGAAAAACATGCCGAATTTCCTAGGCTTTCATGCATGACTAACATGTAGAATCTTTTGGGTTTTTAGATCAAAGAAAACTCAGTTTGGTATATTATTGTATGCATGAAAAACTTGCAGAATTTTTTGGGATTCCATGCATGACTAACATGCAGAATGTTTTGGCATTACTTGCCTAAGTAATGGTGGGAATTATGTTAATACATGCTTGAAGATGTGTTGATATGAATGGGCGAATGATAGAAAAGATGTAGTGCATGCTTATGTGATGCGCGCTAATTTGAATGTGTGGAATATTAACATAATTGCATGTTTGTTGATATTGAAGCGAATATATGAAATGTTGTATGCAGACATGAGTGTTCATAGCACACACATAGTGTACGGTGTAGAATATTAGAGTCTTCATATTGGTCATGGAGTTTGAGTCTCGTGACACAAATTGCATTGCATTGGTGTGCGAGTAACACACCACATTACATGAGAGTCGTTACATGATGTGATTGTATGCATTTGGTGTTGGATCGTGTGGGCTTGGAAATGGAACGAAGTCCAATTGAGTTCCACAGTGTTAAATGAAAATGGAAAATGAAATGTGTCGGGCGTAGCAAGTAGGGGATAGATATCCCCCTCAGGTGAAAAACACAGCACAGTTAGACCGTATCAGGGTGAAAGCTAGAAAAATGTCGGAGGGTGTAAGAGACCCGCGGTGAGACCCCGAAAAGTTATGTTGCCCAAAAAGACACGAAATGATTAAATAAATATCATAGACTACGGGTTGTGAGATGGGAGTCGGGACGGCGAGTATTGATTTCCCATTGGAACTTGCATTGGATGGTGGAGTCGGAGTTGACCGTGCCCAGGGCATGTAGAGTGGCGTCTCAGCCACATGCATGTAGATTTTTCCATTATAGGACAACATATATGCACGGATTGGTTGTTGGTTTGGTATGAAATGATGAATTTGCATGTGCACCTAGAGCGGGCCGGCCACAGGGCAAGACGGGAGGAACTGGCCTTCGGGAGCCCCACACGCCCGGGGCCCGCTATAATAATATAATACTAATATTATATTAATGATATATAATATGTTAATATTTTTATTTCTTTTATTTCTTCTCTCTCTCAACAAGTCTCATGACATCACCGCCAGAATATATGTTCCCTCAAAAGCCTGCACGCTAAACAATCTGCATCTTTTCACATGCACTGAGAGTAAAGATGCCAAAAGGGAACTTGCAGAATAACCCAAAGAAACTAATGCAGCATCAAAGAATGGGTGGCCACATATGAAGACCCTGTTCCAAGGTAGAATCAATTTTTTGAGTTTTGTGTTTTTTCTGTCACTGTTTTTATACTATTACTATTACTCATGCATCTTATTTGTCAAGGTGATTAAAAGGGATCCCCTGAATAACTGGTGCCTCATATGGTCTTGAGGTTCAAAAATTTTGGACTTGTTTGTTCATATTTTTTGGAAACTTCTTGATGTCTTGGTTATTAAAAACACGGATAACACATTTTGGTATTCTCTAAATTTAAATGGTGTTCTCTAGATTTAGTGGTTTTGTGTTTTCAAGAATACTCAAGATTAGTTCAATCACCCATGTTTTTAAAAAAAAAAATAAGTTTTCAAAAGCATGGACCAAATAGTCTCTATATTCGTTTTTCTTTTTTTTTTTTTATTTTTTTCATTTTCTCTTTCAAAAAACTCCCTAAGATTTTCTAAAAATCAATCATCACATTAGATAACTTCAAATTTTCTATCATAGAAGTAGGCAGGAATGTTCAAATATGTCCCGGAAGTGATGACTGAATTTAATTCAATTTTCAATAAGATTTATTATTCTTGTTTCAAATTTTAATTTTATATATTAAGGAGATACCTATGAACAGTGAATTTAATTGAACTTGATAAAAAGTGAAGAAGAAGTAGAATATTCAATCAAATGGAGGATTCACTGAGATTTTCCAGAAGTTGCCAATTATTTTCATTTTACAACCATATGAATAGGAAAAAAAAGAAGGTAAACTAATCAAATTGATTTAAATTCGCATTAAAATTTGAATCATGAATTGAGCCCACCGTTTGCAAATATCACTTTTGAGATTTGTATTACTGAGAGCATCATACAATAGTTGTACCTATATTTCTTAATTTTTTATGTAATAAGACAATAATTAGATTGAAAAAAATGTAACTTGTAGAGCAAAACATTTCTATACTACTACACCCAGTTCACAATTCACAATCTTTTAATTCTACTAGTATCATCTTTTTTTGTACGATTCACCGTACTTTTTTATTCTAGTAGAAATAGCTCACAGATAGAAAAAGATAAACTTGTACCACCTGCTAATATAGCTAAACACAAAATACAAACCTTAGCTCATTTTATTTCTCATGCATGGTTGAGGATCCCATTCCAAGGTAAAATTTTAGTTTTTTGTATGTTTTTATGTCACTGTTTCTGTATTGTTTCCAGTGCGTGGGTTGGGCACCAACTTTATTCAGTGGCTGAATTGAGGATTTTTGTAAATTTAAGCCGCAACTTATGAGAAGTTCCCACCACACAACTGTCAATGATCATCTAATAACGGAAGGAAGTAATGGCTCTGCTTCAAATCATGACCTTCCATTAGTGAGACGTATTCTTTTTCCTTTGCTTTTCTTCTTTCCCTTCCAGAAACTTATTATAGAAAGACAGAAAAGACCCCTTCTCTTCAGTTTCATCATTCATGCATGTTTCCTTTGAGACACCAATTAATGGATGTGTGTCTTCACAGTTCAACAACTGGCATGATCCGTGAGACTAATTAGTACATCTTAACATCCCCAAACATGACGTAAAGAGGACGGAAATTTGGAGCAGTTATGTCAATTCTTTCTTTATGATGTGGTGGCAATTTTCTTCCCTTACCCTTATCTTTTATCTGATCTTTTAGGCTTCAAATTTCGATTTGGCAAAGGATTTGAAGGCTTTTAGATAAGGTATGATTTTGGCAAACTACCATTTATAAGCATTTTTTTTTATTATGTACACTTGAACTTTAATTATATACATTAGGGACCCTTATTTTGTTACTTCGCCCTGGGCCTCAAAAATATCACGGCCGTCCGATCAAGTTATAAATAAATAAGATGATAATTTGCATCTAATAATATAGATATTGTTTGCTTAAATCAGGAATAAATTACATAGAGCTGGCTCGAACCTAGAACCTTTTGTCAAACCAGACTCTAATACCATGTTAAACGGCTAACTTTCCTAAAAACTAAAGTTTATAGAATTTGGAATTAATATATATATATATATATATATATATATATATATATATATATATATATATATATATACTTAAAAGTCAAGATAATAAGATGATAATATAACCATCAAATATGAATGTGAGATAGTTAGGCTTCTCCTAACTTAACTAGTGGTCTTGAGTTCAAGCCTCGAGAATGCAGTTGTGTTATGTAGTAGAGCTTTACCGTCCTTGTGATCCATCTTGACTCATATAAGGATTAATCTAGATATGGTATGATTTAAAACGTTTTCCTTATGTGCAAGAGCACACTCAAAAGATATCTCGTAATCCCGATAAAACAATAATATGACAATATATTATGAATGATATTTTATTTTTTAAATATATAAAAATTAATTTTTATTTTACAAAATAAGTTTAAACTTAATAAATTAATTTTATATGTTTTATTCAAACTCATTTTATTTGTTTTTTCTTTATTATATAAGGACTAAGAAATTTAAAAATAAACTTTTAATTATATTTGATTTTTTTTTTCATATTTTTCATGATGAAACTAAACATAAAAAAAATCATTTTCCTTATCATTATTTTTTTCTTCTCTATAATACTTTCCAGGTTTCGAAATGAAAGCCGCCTTTAATTAGTTGAAAGTTTACTCTTTTGATGAGCAAGTTTTTAGTTTTGGGTCACTTCATTTGGGAATCCTCCACCAAATTAATAAAACAATGATTTTATATGGGGCTCAGTTTGATTCTCTAAATTTGGGATATGGGTTTTTCATTGTTCTCTTCCTACTGGGTGTTGATCTTCATATGTTTGTCTTTTAGGTTTTTTTTTTTTTTTTTTTTTTGTGATTGGGATTTTCTTAGATGGTAGTGAAAGCATATATGGTTGGTGGGTGCTGATCTTTACTATATATATATATATATGATTATAATGACAATTTTGATTTTTCAAAATAAGAACTTATCAATCACCCTTTTCAATCTCTTTGTTGCTAAGTACAAAGATAGCCCGCTGTTTTTTGACAACGTTGTGGCTATAAAGTGGCAAAAAAAAATGGTTTAACACAATGTCATTATCATGAAAATTCATGGAAAAACCATCTTATCGCCGAATAAATGATATAAAGTTATTTAAAGATAATATTCATATTATTAAAAAAAGTTATTAGAGTAGGATGATTTGGATTTTTCTGGAGAGTCAGAACTCTCTTTAAAAAGACCTCAATCAAATAGAAAACTTGAATGACCTTCAACTATTTCAAGCTAAGATTATTATATATAGTAAGTTAGACTTATTATATATGGTAATTTGTATTTTCCTTTCTTAGGGTTGTATAGCCTAGCCTATACAAGGTCTCCTCTTGTAATTGTTAGTTTATAATATAAAAAGACTCATCAAGTATTTTCATGGTATCAGAGCAGGTTTTTTGATTTTTTTTTCCGCTGCTCTCATGGTCTAAGCATTATAGCCACCGTATAGCTTCTTTTTCCGATGAATCTTATGCATTTACCAGTACAAGCTTTGTTTTTTTAGGCAAAATCATAGTTAAAAAGCAACCATTTAAAGTCAAATTCATTAAGCGTAAAGAAAAATTCCAACACCACTAAAAGGTCTTATAATAAAGGAAGTTTCCTTTATATATATTTACTTCAATTAGGCGTCTCGGTTGATGTGGGATTTCTAATAATAACCAAATAAAAAGTAGGTGAAATATTCAAGAAAGATGAGACAAAATACAGTGATGGCGTCCCATGGTTGTACAAGATGACCAACAAATTGTTCAACAAATTCAGCAACCACCAACTAGGCTTGCAGAAACATCCAAAAATATCAAAAGACAATACCCTAGCAAAAAAAAAAAAAAACACACAAAAATAAATTAAAAAATCTCAGATTTCGAGAATCACGTGAATGAATGTGCCCCCTAAATTTCTTTTCTTTTCAAGTGTATGCTCCAATTTAAGTGACCCAAAACTTGCTTGCTTCCTTTCTTTCTGTGGCTTGGAGACATATCATGAAGAGTTACATATATATATATATATATATATATATATATATATATATATATATATATATATATATATATATAATGTATAGTGCCTAAAAATTAGCGCGTAGGTCCAAGACGCAGGCCCAAGGAACGAACCTTAAAACAGGTTGGCATCCTCCGTGGGGCTGACAGAAGGGCCTCACGTGGGGATTTGGCTCATGATAACGTCCTGGTTACTCTTAAGACACGAGCCTAGGACTGAAACTAAGCCCAGTGGGCCAGATAGGTGACGGGGATAATTCCCTATCCATCAGTGGTGACATAATAAGGGAAAGCACTCCATCTCCATGATCTGATATCTACTCATTAAGGGAAGAAGGATTTCTCATGGTCACAGCTCCCTAATTATCCTCAATATCTGAGTTGTGATAAGAAAGAGGATTCCTACCCGGTGGGAGCGACCATATCGTCGTCTAACAAGGAAAGTCATCGTGATCACCCATGATAAATACTGAGAAATTCCACCAAAGAAAGGTACGCAATCACAAAACTATCAACAATTGATCTCTTTCATTTTTGTAAGAAAGAAACTGACTTAGGCATCGAAGAGGTGGCCGACACACCCCTTGCCGGACCACCCTTCCTGTGCAGATTGTATATCGACTCGGCCCGACGAAAGGCCCAATGACTCCAACGAGCTCCAGCCCAGTATCGATAGAAAAAACACCATCAGTTTGGCGCCGTCTGTGGGAACGACTGTTCCTTGACAAATCAACTGATTTCGCAGTGATTGATGGTATCGACTTGAAACATGAAGCGGGGAGTCCATGACTCAGGGGCGCCAAGACCCGATGGGGCCGGCGATGCGTGGACCACCAAGAAACGCTCGGGTGGCTCTTCATGTCGCTAACAGCGAGATGGAGGCACTCCGAGTCTCGTCGATCAGCGTACGCTAAGGGTTAGGCGAACTCACCCAGACAGTGCGGCGCCCGCGGGAGGCCTGAAACGGGCCCGTAGAAGATTAAATACCATTCCCACGGGGAGGAGCAACACCTTGGCGCCCTCGAGACGTTGACGGAGGAGGAAAGCGGACAGGGACATGATCTCTACATGCCCCCGGAGGTGGTCTTGTGAGGGGATGCACAGCGGGAGCAGCCCAGGTGATGAACGGCCGCATCAACGGGGAAGGAGCAATCTTAGGAGCGGCGGTTCGGGATATCCAACAAGAAGCTTACAGCCACATGAGGGCTGTAAGATGCTGCGGTACAACACAAGTCTACATTCCACGACCGGGAATTACTACACTTCCCTCTCCCAATAAAGTTCAAATACTCACAGTCGAAGCTTTCGTGGAACAAAGATCCTGTAGACCACCTCAGCATCTACAGAATTAGATGGGTATAGATACCAAGACGTGAGATGTAGAGCCTTTGCCATCAGCAGGGCTCCAGCCTTGGCATGGTTCAAACGAGGCTCCTTCGGCCTCGATCTCATCGTGAACTCTCCATTGCTTCAGTGTCCTTCATGGCTTCGGACGTCTGAAAGTCATTTCACACAGCACCGTAAAGCAAGGCCCTAGAAAACACGAGGTCCTAAGTCAGAGAGTTCTTCCGGAGTCATTAAGTGGAGCATCGGATGAAAGTTCGCCATCACGGCCTTTATAGTGGGCTAGGCATACGGTCAAGGCCTAATATTCTCCATCTTGAAACCCTCGAGACGAGAAGCATGGCGAGGTGCTGCCGCTTAAAACGAAAAATACATAGATGGCGAGGGCACTTATGTTTAGCGGGAAGCTCTTGCGCAAAAGGAAGCGAGGACGAGGCTTGAGACCAAAGCCTCGAAGACGAAGAGACCTAGACAGGATCTCCACGGAGGAGCAGAGAAGGCAGTCGATCTCGAAGAGAGAGTACTTGTCGGGGACAGCAGGTCCACCTAGCCCGAGGCTGCGTGTGACCCACCTCACGGTTCCGCCCTAATGGCGGTGTCACCGAGTCATGTGTCTGAAATTGCAACATGAAGTTTTTAAGGTGGCCGTCTTAGATGAAGACGGACCTAGCAAAAAGAGACATAACCAAGTACTGTGAGTTCCACATAGATCATGGGCACCGAACAGATGACTGTATTCAGTTGAAGAAAGAAATCGAATTCCTAATCCGGCGTGGACATCTTCGGATTCACGTGGCTCCAGGAGAAGATGTCAGACCGAGGCACCTCCTCACCACCTCGTTAGCGTGACTCGGCATCAACAACCTGGGAGAGATCAATGTGATTTTCGGGGGATTCGCCGGTGGTGGGGAATCCAGTTCGGCCAGGAAGGCTCACCTACACAACATTAGATTAGGGGAGACATTGGAGGTACAGGCCGTGTCTAAGCTCCCTCGGTTGGATACCACCATAACCTTCTGGACTCGACGCTGGAAGAGCACTTAACATCCCATGATGACCCGTTGGTAATAGGGTTGTTGTAGCCCAGCAAAGCAGTTCATAGGGTCTGATCGACAGGGCTGCAGGCAGACATGTGCCGCTCAGCGTTTGATAAAATGGGCATCGGAAGGGGCTAGAGCCGAGTGCGCACTTGTTGGGTTCTCCAGGGAGAAAGTGCTACACAGGGTGATCTGGCGGTACTGCTAGGAGACCCCCGTACGAGGCCACAACGACGATAAAATTCCTCATAGTGGATGCCCCATCGGCATACAACATGTTACTGGGCAGGCCTTATCTCCATGCCATAAGGGCCATCCCTTCCGCCTATCATATGGTTGTCAAATTCCCTACGTTGAATGGAGTAGGAATGGTTCGAGGAGACCAGCGGGTAGCCAGGGAGTGCTACTTAACGTCAGTAAACGAGAGCGAGTTAGCGGCCATCACGTGGATGAGCTCGACATGAGAGATGAATTAAACACCAGACCTATGCCCTGGGCTGGAACCCGGTACAACTTGTGACCGGCCAGGAGACACCTTGCCTACATCGGATCCAAATTGACCGAGGACGTCAAAGACCTCCTCATCCACTTCTTAAAGAAAAATGTGGAAGTATTGGCTTGGAAGCAAGAGGACATAGGAGGAATTGACCCAGCAGTTATCACCCACAAGCTAAATGTTATTCCCTCCTTCAAACCCGTCAAACAGAAAAGAAGAAGTTTTACCCCAGGCGGAAGAGCGTCGATGAAGAGGTCGACCAAACTCATCAAGCGAGCTATCGAGTAGATTATCAGCGGTTGGCTAATGTGGTTCTCGTCAAGAAGGCAAATGGCAAGTGGCGACTCTGCATTGACTTTGCTGATGTTAACCGGGCTTGCCCGAAAGATAACTTTCCCTTGCCCCGGATCGACCTCATAGTTGACGCCACTGCTGGCCACGAGCTCCTCACCTTCATGGACACTTTCTCTGGTTATAATCAGATCAGAATGGACCCCAGCGACCAAGAGAAGACCTCATTCGTGACCGGATAGGGAACGTATTGTTATCAGGTGATGCCTTTTAGGTTGAAGAACGTTGGGGCCACCTATCAGGTTGAGTAAAAACGGGGAATGTTCGAAGCGATTGGAACATCCATGAAGTATACATAGGCGGCAATTTGGTGTCGATCAAGTAGGAGCTCCGTAGACCACCTAGCTGAATCATTCCAAGTCCTGAAGGACTACAAGATGAAGTTAAACCCAACCAAGTGTGCTTTGAGTCTCCGCAGGGAAGTTCTTAGGTTTCATAGTCAGTACACGGAATAGAGCGAAATCACAGACAAGATAAAGTAGTGCTTGACATGTGACCACCCTCAAACACTAAGAAATTCAGCCCTGGCCAGGGAGAATAAGGCCTTGAGTCACTTTGTGTCCAGATCCAGTGACAAGTGTCAGCCCATCTTTCAAGTTCTAAAAAAGGCCTTCCATTGGGATGCCCCTACTTAAGCTCCCCTCATATTCTGGTAAGCCCCTCCGAGGGGGAACTCCTTACGCTCTACTTAGCCATTTATGACTTCTTGACTAGTCTTAGTCGTGGTGAGAGCGGATGTTATGTGGCGGGGTTTATTATTCTGGTAGAGGCTTTGAGAGGAGCAGAGGAAAGGTATCCAGAAGATCGAAAAGCTAGTTCTGGCATTTGGTGACCACTTGCGAAGACTTCGACCATGCTTCCAGAAAGCTCACACCATCGAGATTCAGCGGAAAACCCTTGATAAAAACAAATAATGCATAAACCGAGAAACCTTTGGAAAAGCGATAAAATGGGCCATAGAGTTGAAAATTGAGTTCGACATTAGATCTGAAACCCCGAGAATAAAGATCAAAGGACAAGTTTGGCGGATTTCATCATGGAATTCACCTCGTGCGCCTCACGAAACCACCGGGCCTTCGTCTGACCTCCCGTTTGGAGGTTGTCGTAGATAGGGCCGCGATGTAAAGACGGTGCGGGGGGAGTTGATTACGACCTCTCAAGGATGGGATCGGCGTAAAATATGCACTTTCGGTCGGGTTCTGGGCCTCCAATAATGGCCGGCTATGGAAACTATCGATGTAGGAGCTTAACCTCGCCCACTCCATGGAGGTAGATCAACTAAAGGTATGCAGCGATTCCCAGTTGGTGGTAAAGCAAATAAAAGATTCCTATGAAGTGAGGGGTGAAAAAATGATCCTTTACCTAAAGAGGTACGAGGTATACAAAATTAAATGCGGGTTCGAGTCAAATATGTCAAGAGACCAAGAAAATTCATAAGCGAGATCTTTGTCGTAAAGTGCTTAGCGACGTCGCTGAAAGACTTGGATGGCGAATGCAGTTGAGGCACCTCTAGAGCCTCGATAAACATCAACAACAAGAAATTCTCCCGGTGATGGCATGCCAAGGCTGGATGGACCCCATATCTGGGAGCGCATTCTCGCGAGACATTGTCAAACAATCAGAAGGAGGCATCTAAACTAGAGCAAGATCATTTAGATTACCGCTCTTCTGCTGGAAGGAGACCCTTTATAAACAAGGTTTTTGCCTCCTCAATGCATAGGAAGGAAGATGCCAGCTGTGCTCGGAGAGGTGCACAAAGGCATGTGGCAGCCATATCGAGCTCGGGCCTTAGCGGGAAAACCACGAGGCAGGGTATTATTGGCCACGATGTTTCAAGATGCCATAGGCGGTCGAGAAAATGCAAAATCTATCAAGAGCATGCCAAGATCTCCACCTCCCATCAGAACCCACGACCCGATCATAAGACCATGGCCTTTTTAGCGATGGGGGGATTAGATCTCGGGCTGCCCGTGGAAGGTAAGTGCAAATTCGTCATTGTAGGAGTGGACTACTTCACCAAGTGGGCAGAGGCCGAGCCATTAGCAACAATCACCGAGCAAAAAGTACGTAACTTAGTTTGGCGTTCTATAATATGCAGATTCGGAATCCCAAAAGCATTGGTCTCTGATAATGGAAAGCAATTCGACAACTTGAAATTTAAGAACTTTTGCGCTGAGCTCGGAATCAAGAATTACTATTTGTCCCCTGCTCATCCGTAGTTCAACGGACAAGCATAAGTCACTATAAGGACTCTCAAGGTAGCATTGAAGACTAAGCTGGAAAACCTAAAGGGAAAATGGGTAGAATACCTCCTCGTACTATCAGGCGTCTGGGGCTACCGTGAAGTGCGCAACTCGAGAAACTCCATTCGCCTTAGCATTTGGCACCGAGGCTGTAGCCCCTGTTGAGGTTGAGCTCAAGTCACCCAAGGTCGAGTTCGTAAATGCCGAGCACAATGAGGAGTCTCTCCGCTTAAGCCTTGATCTCTTGGAGGAGAAGCGAGAGCAGGCTACGAAACACGTCGAGGACTTCCAACGAAAAACAACAAGGTACTATGATCGAAAGGTCAGGCCTAATAGTTTTAAGCCTGGCGACCTAGTGCTCAAAAAACTCCTGGCCTTGAGAAGACCCACTCACGTGGCCCCGGGACCAATTGGAGGGACACATATCGATATCACAGATAGTCAGACTGCGATTATGAGCTTCAAAATGGAAGAGGAAAGACCTCGCATCACTCACGGAATGCAGAGAGCACCTCAAGCGGTTTACCTAAACCTCAGATTGTATCTATTAATAAGCGCAACGATTCTACTTTCGTTCAAATACTTGATTTTGTGTTTTATTTTCGAATTCTGTCTATAAGTAAATCATAAGAAAAGAACCGAGGCTAGGTTTATCGAAATCCTGCCTACAGGGCTCGGAAGGCCTGGAAAGGTTACATGACACATCGAAAAATATCGTATTTCTAAAAAGATTGTACTTTTATTTCAAAAAAATTACACGACACTAAAACCGTTCTCTACATCTGAAGAACACAGCGACAACAACCACTCAATGCAAAATCACAAGAAAGAGAAAAGGGAAGCTAGAAAAAGAGAAAGAGAGGAGGAGAGGTATGGCATAGAAGCGGGCCTTGAGCGTTAAAACAACGCCGCCCCCTCCGAACGTGTTCCCTAACCCAACTCCATCAAACAACAAGACTAGGGAACAACACAAATCCAACAAATGGCGGGACTAGGGAACAACACAACTCCAACAAATGGCAGAGCAACGAGGAAATGACGTGTCGGCTATGACCACGAAACAGGACTTCGTGTAGTGGCAATCAAACCCTGAAGCTTCATCATGTTCGAACTCCGACGCTGGCGAAGGCAGGAAGGAAAACAGGAGCGGCATATAACATACACCCTCGAAGGAAGGCGGTTATTTATAAAGCTTGGACGCAACAGGAAGTCACGCGATCGTTTGATTCTCCATAGACCGACATTAAAACTATGCACTTTCCCAAAAGCAGGCGACAAAACCGGGAGCTCGGATATTAAGAGCGCCACGTGGCTCGAGTGCAAAGAGCCCTTAGACTGGTTCCAATAAGAGCCCGATGGCTCAATTCAGTAAGGCCCGATAACCGGTTTGTTAAGAGCCACGTAGCTCAGAGTCCAAAGGAGCCACGTAGCTCAGTTCAATAATAGCCCAATAGCTCGATTTGTTAAGAGCCACGTAGCTTAGAGTTAGAAGGAGCCACGTAGCTCAGTTCAATAAGAGCCTAGTAGCTCGGTTTGTTAAGAGCCACGTAGCTCGAGTCCCAGGCGAGTAGCCGGTTTGTTAAGGCCACGTGGCTGGATTTATTTAAGAGCCACGTGGCTCGGTTTAATAGAGCCCGGCAGCTCGGAGGAGTCACGCGTGGAGTGGTTCAATAGAGCCCCGATAGCTCGGTTTGTTAAGAGCCACGTGGCTCGAGTCAAAAGGAGCAAATGGCTGGAGTTTGTTAAGAGCCACATAGCTAAGTTTAATAAGAGCCCAGCAGCTCAGAGAGCCACATAGCTTAGTTCAATAAGATCCCAGTAGCTCGGTTTGTTGAGAGCCACGTAGCTCAGTTCAATAAGAGCCACGTAGCTCAGTTCAATAAGAGCCCAGTAGCTCAGTTCAATAAGAGCCCAATAGCTCAGTTTGTGAGCCCGTGGCTCGGATGCTAGCGCACCCAACAGCTGGGTTATTAAAGGGAGATGAATAGCCGGAAGCCTGTGACCCAAGTTGTAAAATAAGATGGTAAGAAGGCAATTGTCTAAAGGTTTGAGAAATATCCAGCGAGATCGATAAAAAATCGGGGGTCGACGTCTGAGAGAAGTCCATGGCTTAAAGCCCAAAGTTAGTAGAATAAGCATAAATTACGAGGAGAAAAGCACAAAATATACGAAGCGGGACTGCATTTGCCTCGGTTGCAGACCTCCAAACCATGGGTCGGAAGCGCGGAGGTGGATGCCAGGCCATTGTAAAGACCTCAATCTCAGGTCCACCAGGGAGAGGAAAAGAGATGGGGTCATCTGAAAACACCACGGGGTCCGCTTCGTTGTCAGAGTTAAATTCTTCTACCTCCCCTTCAACAGGAACTTGGAAGTTGAAATCCGGACCGGGGGGAAAACCTTAAGCGGCCTTTGCGAAAAATAAACCACCCAAAGGCCCACAAGGTCGGGCCTCGTCTCTCGGCTTCATTAATCACCTTCCTTCCTAACTAACCAAGGCCTCTGCCTCACGAAAAATCTCCACGAAAACACATAGCATTCCTCGAGTTAGGTCGCTCCACGGGCTATGGCCTCGAAACCTCTTCGTGGCCAGAAACTAATGTCGTGGCAAGCTTTGATCGTGCTTCGTCCCGGACAATGTGTAGCTCATCTTGGCCACTTTACGGCTCGTCCTTTGATCGCCATGGCTTGTCCTTGGCAACCCTCAGCTCGCCCCGAGCCTTCTTTTCTTTATCTTCAGCTCGTGCTTTCGCGGTCGTGGTGTGCTTTAGGTCGGATTCATACTTCACGGCATCTTCGGCAAGGCGTTGCATCCGAGCTCGGAGGTTGGCCTTCTCGGAGGTCAGGGAGGCAACCTTGGCTTTATACGCTTTCACTGCTTTAGCAGAGCCCTCAGCAAAGCTGGCCCTCCTCGCCAGGATTTTCATATAGGTAGCCATCTGCAGAAATGAGATAAAATTAATGGATAGTTTGAAACAATGGTGGAATGAACAAATAAAGGCGTTTGGACATACGGTGGCCGCCCCCTGAAGTGATAAGGCCAAAGCCTCCTCAACGGACATGACATTTGCCCTCTTGAGGTTAGAGTCCCGTAGGATGGACGATACATCCCCGACGATGAGCTCTGAGTTAGTAAGCAGCGAGTCCTCATCCCCCTCAGTTCCAAAGTAATCCCTTCCCTCGTCCTCTGGTGTCGTAGGAGGAAGCTTAGCGTTTTACGCTGAAGGACTCCAAACGGAAATGGGTAAGGCTTCTAGAGGAGGCTCGGCGGTCCTCCCCAAAGGATTCTTCAGACCTGCCATGTGACGCCCCATTCCCCGGGGGTCCGTTGACAACCCGTCAACCCACGGAATACTCGTGAATCTTGGATGGCAGGCACTATTCCACGAGAATCGAATAGAGTCTCCTTTTTGTGCGAGGCTCTACCCCGAAATCTATAACCTGTCCTAATTATACTGCTTGACCCCACGGGAGTCCAAATGCGAGTAAAATAACGGCCCACTTGGGCCCTAGCTATCTCCTGAAAATAAATATTCCAACCAAATGTATATCTCACATGGTTCAGAGTGTACACTACTCTCCATACAAACATATATTAAAGTTTTAAAATTCTAATACATGTCATACATAATAACTATCAAAGCCACAACCCGGCTTTCTTCTAAATCGGCCTCTAAGATGAGCGTCTCCTCGGCAGCTCCACATGCACAGAAATAATATTCCTCGATAGGGTGAGCTATCGCCAGTAGTGGAATCACCACTAAATGGGTTACTCCTTTGAGTGCATATGCAATGCTCCAATGTAAACACACACTCAAGTAAATTCGTGATCTTACTTGAATGTCAAATGCCCGTTCCCATGTCTCGAGTCCTCACAGACTCCCTCACACTTGCCTAAGCCATGTATGAGAAAAATATCATTTTCAAAACAAAACTTGTTGTTCTTGAAAATACACTATCGAATTTCAATAAAAATATGGGACTACCCTCCGAGGCGAATGTGTTGGAGAACCTTCCAAAACAATACATGGGCTCCTCCGACGTGTAATTATAGGACCATCTCCCAACACCATTCTCCGGAAAATCATCCATTGAAATACCTTTCGCAACCATATTCATTTTTCTTTCAATTGTTCATGTCATGCACACACACCTAATTTCTAGGTTACCTAGGTGCATATGAAATGCACATTATGCCATTCCAACACAATTTATACAACATGCGATACATCATCATGCTTATATTGACATAAATTAAATTACAACAACATATTACTCTATTTTAATCAATAACATCAAAGTTAACTCACTTGAGCTAACACAATTTCCACACAATTCATGCACACCACACATGGACGATTTTGATCCAATTTGCACAAACGGAATTGTTTTACTTGATCCCAAAAATAGGAAATGAGTGGTTTGTCAGCGGACATCCCACTCGTCCAATATCGGTTCCACTTTGTGAACTTTCGAATTCCATGGCCATTTCGACCTCATTATATGACATAATTTATAGAATAAATTATGATCGAAACTCCCAAACGGTCCACACACCTTTATCACGGGCTACGACCCTAAAATTTTTCACATTTCGGTTCCAAGTTTTGGGACCGATCAAACGGCCACTCACGACCTCAAATCAACCCAAACATCACAAAACACTTAAATCAAGTAGGATAAAACCCCTACCTCATGGAGTTTGTCGAAACTCCTTAAAACCGGTGCCCACGCGTTGTCCTTGATGCGTAGAACAACCTTCCTTCTTGCTCCGTCGGAATCCGACGGTCCGATCGCCCGAAATCTTAGAGAGAAGGTGCTCTCTCTCTAAAAGAAAATCACAAAACCTAAGCTCTGCATCTCTCCCCCTCACACTTCACGTTTTTGGCTTAACATATGTAGATGTAGCGCTAAACCGAAGTGCGGTGACTACCGTCATTGCGGAATACAAGTGGTTGTCGGGTGCCCGGCCTTGCCGGACAATCGGGACGAGTCTCCTTTGTACGGGGGCTCTGCAAATACACGCATGAAACATGTCCCAAACGAGTCGATATAATTCCAACATGAGTAAAGCATTGACCACTTGGGCCCATAAACGATGCTCATAAATACATACTACCAACTATGAATCCAACTATATCCAATAGTTCTAAGAGTTCAAATTTTACTCTTATACAACATATATTAAAATCTAAATTTCTAATACATGTAGTACATCACAAAATCAAAGCCACAACTCGGCTTTCTTCCAAAGCGGCCTCTATGATGAGCCGTCTCACGCGTCTTGACTCCACAGTACGAAAATAATAAATTCCTGGCGGGGTGAGCTATCGCTCAATAGTGGAATCGCCCTAAGTGGGCTACTCTCCACCTAAGTGCAGTGCAATGCTCCAAAAATAAACACACACATTCAAGAAAATGCATGATCTACTTGAATGTCCTACGCTATTGACGCTTCGGAGACCAGGAGTCCTCAGGCTCTCTCACACTCGCCTAAGCCTCGTATGAGACTTTATAGTTTTGTTAGTTTGTGGGCAACCCTCCGATGTGTATATATCAATTGGGCCGCTCCGACGATTGATATATTATTTATTTGTGGACTACCCTCAGATGAATATCAATTGGGCCGCTCCGACGATTGATATTACGAATTGGATTTATCCTCAGATGATTAACATTTTAGACAACCCTCAGATCCATTTTCTCTAGACTCATCTCTCATGCACTCACTCCTATAATCCTAGGATGTTCAGTGCATATGGAATCTTATGTATGCAGTTGTCTGATCCTAGTCACATGCAAATATATACATGAATATATTCACATAAATTAAATCACCTTGTCGTATTTATGTAATTATCGTGCTCAAAACATCAAAATTAGCTCACTTGGGCTAATGATCAAACACAAGCAATTTGATTTGAATTACTTGACCAAACCCATATTTTCACAAATTATATTTTGTGAAATCACTGTTTCGGGAACAGTAAAACCCTCGTTTACTGTTCCTATCAAACACAAATTATCGGTTCACTTTGAACGAATTTCTCGACCATTTAAAACCCATAAATCAAACAATACATGATTTATTATGCAAAAAGCACCCAACACCCAAAAACCCAGCGATGGGCGATCACGCGGGCTGCTCCATTTTGGTTCCAAAAATTAATCATCCATTCGGTCCCAAGTTTTGGGACCGATCATTTGACCCCTCACGGCCTCGATTTCAACTCAAACATTATTAAAACACTTAAATGAATAAAACACAAGTAGGGAGAGAAGCCCTACCTCTCGGAGTTTGAGATTGCTCCTAAATCTAATGACCGCGAAGATCTCTCGGCGTAGAGCGATTCTCACTTTGTACGGCTGGAGTGAATTCGGATCGTTCAGAAACCTAGAGAGAAGGAAGACACTCTCTCTCTAAAAAATGAGATCCAAGCTTCCTGTGCAAGCCTCCTCCCTTCCCCACGTTTTTCTCCTTTTCCTTTTTGAAGAAGACAACACTATTTAGTGTTTTGTCTTATTATCATTTAAATCAATTCCATTAATACCAATTTTGTCCCTCTTTTCCCAGTTTTGACATTCGGCACTATCTCGGTCGTCCATTTTCATTATTTCTCTCATACCACTTATGACCGCAGTGAGTCTTTCGTTATATGTATTTCGTCGCATCCCGAAAATCAATTTTCGACTTTTGCATCGATGTCAAGTAAAACATGACAACTCATTGTCTCGGAATTCTCTGAAATTTTAAATTGCTAACTAGATTCATGAGCGATTCCATGATGAAATCCGTTCGTCATCAGAGATCTAGAATAAATTCAGTTTTGTCGAATTAACAATTTTATGTCAATTCACGATTTTGCCCGCATATAAATTAGGAAATTTCTCGGGTCTTACATAGGAGATGACACTATTCATGATTTTGTCCTTATTATCATTTTAGAATTTAAATAATGCGATCATGTCCCTAAGCTTGGATTTTACATTTAGCCTTTATCGATAAGTCCATTTCTATCATCTCTCTACTCATGCAACATGTGTCACATGAGTACATGTTATAGGTGACTTTTGTCACATCAAATGTCGTTTTACGGCACTCGATACTCGATGCCTCGGCGATGTAAGTGGAATTGTCTCGAAATTAAACAAAGTCGATGTGGTCGCTAGATTTCGCGAGACGATTCCAACGGTGAAATCCGTTTTTTCATATGAGATCTAGAAAAATTTCGGGTTTTGACCGAAATTACGATTTTGCCCTTTTTCAGAAAATTGGAATTTTCTCGGGTCTTACATGCCACCTTGGACACCTCGGCCATGGAAGGAGGTGCTTGACCTCTCATCGGGACTTGGACAGACGACCTCCTCTCCTTGACGGTTGACGGCGGAGAAGATGCTCCCAACCTCGGAATCTTACCTGATGTGAAAACTAAACAGGGAATGGGCTTTGCGCAACGCTCCTCTTCTTCTTTGCCGGCCCCGACTCAACTCGGGCTTGGAAGCTCTTCCCAGTGGGTTTCACGGAAAGGCCCTCACGAGAGGCTTCATATCCAAGGGAGAGGGGCCTTCGCGAGGGGTCGAGGAGGGTTCACACCCCGAAGGCAGAATATCTGATCTAATCATCTCGGGAGTACACCCCGCGGGAGACACTTGTGCTTCTTCCTTCACTTCTTCATCCTCGGGCGAGGCCCAGGCGAATACACGAAGGTCGCACAATAAATGAAAAGTTAGAAACACCTCGTGACTTTCGAAGGCTAGACCCGATTAATGCGAGCTCACGTGGGTTCTCGAGGGCGATCCAAGCGGTGAATGCAGGCGTATCTTCGGTCGGTAGGATTATACTCCCAATTCGTGCGACGAAAAAATACGCGTTCCTTCCGGTGTTTTACTAGGGCGGAGAGATCGAGATATTCGGCTTAGCATTGGTGCATTTGGAAATGTAAAAAAAGCCCTCTGCGACCTCTTTCACACTGAAGAAGTCCAACAGCACAGCTATGCTGGGAACCCCGAGGCCCTTGTCCTTAAAACAACCGGAAAGTAGATGACACTTGAAATTTGGAGAAAGTTGGGACGGGCCCAAGATTGAAGTCATGCAAGGCGTTCTTGATAAAGGGGTGCGAAACCGTCGAAGACCATTCTCAAAGCCCATGTGCCTCAAAGCGGACCATCTTGGGAACTCACGGGCGATGTAGGAGGTAGATCAAGGCACGGACTTGAACACACCAAGGGTCTATAGAAATTAACGAAGGTTTTTTCCTAAGAACGACCACAGGACGCGGCATCAGCATACTTCAGCGTAAGACGAAATTTCAATTTATGAAAAAATGGCAAAATCGTAAATTCGATTACAAATTGTTAATTCGGTTAAAAAATCAGGGAATTTATTCTCTAGATCTCGGATATTGACAGTTTCACCGTTGGGATAGTCTCATGAAATCTAGCTAGCACGTAAAATTCGTAGAATTAGAAGCGGTCGAGAGTTGTACGTTTTCACGAGGCATCGCATTTTGGAGTCTTAGAAAATTGATTTTCGATGCGACGAAAGTCACATATAACCAGTACTCATGTGCCATAAGTGGTATGAGTAGAGAAATAATGAAAATGGACGGCCGAGATAGTGCCGAATGTCAAAACTGGGAAAAGAGGGACAAAATTGGTATTAATGGAATTGATTTAAATGATAATAAGACAAAACACTAAATAGTGTTGTCTTCTTCAAAAAGGAAAATGAGAAAAACGTGGGGAGAGAGGAGGCTTGCACAGGAAGCTTGGATCTCATTTTTAGAGAGAGAGTGTCTTCCTTCTCTCTAGGTTTCTAAACGATCCGACCATCGGCAGTCTTCGAGACAAGAAGGAGAACTGCTCTACGCGGAGAGATCTTCGCATGGGTACCAGATTTAGGGAGTACCCTCAAACTCCGAGAGGTAGGGGTTTCTCCCTACTTGTGTTTTATTCCCATTTTAAGTGTTTACGAATGTTTGAGTTGAATGAGGCCGTGAGGGCGTCTGATCGGTCCCAAAACTTGGGGCCGGTGTCTATTTTGGAACCAAAATGGAAGCGACCGTGGCTTGCTCCAGTGAACTAGTGTTAAATGGTGCTTTTGCATAATAAATCATGTATTAGTTTGATTGAGGCTGGAAATGGCCGAGAAATTCGGGTTCACAAAGTGAACCGATAATTTGTGTTTGATAGGAGCCCGATAAAGCGAGGTTTTCTTGTTCCCGAAATACAAAATATAATTTGTGAAAATATGGGATTTGGTCAGAAGTAATTCAAATTGAATTGCTTGTGTTTGATCATTAGCCCAAAGTAGGCTAATTTTGATGTTTGAGATGAATTACATAACATGATTGTGTGATTTAATTTTATGAATATATTTATGTATATATTTGCATATGAATTAAACGTATTGGAATTATACATGCATTCCATATGCACTGGAACATCCTAGGATTATAGGAGTGAGTGCATGAGATGAGTCTAGAGAAAATGGATCGGAGGGTTGTCTAAAAATGTTAATCATCGGAGGATAGTCCAAATTGAAAATATCAATCGTCGGAGCGGCCCAATTGATATTCATCGGAGGGTAGTCCACAAATAAATAATATATCAATCGTCGGAGCGGCCTAATTGATATATACACATCGGAGGGTTGCCCAACAACTAACAAAACTATAAGGTCTCATACGAGGCTTAGGCGAGTGTGAGAGAGTCGGTGAGGACCATGCAGGAGTTGGTCATGTAGACGTTCAAGTAGGATCATCGTTGTGAATGTGTGTTTATTTTGGAGCATTACTTGCTTTGCGCCAGGTGGAGGGAGTGGCCAGCCAGGCGATTCCGCTGCCTAGCGATAGCTCACCCGTCGTGGGAATTTATTATTTCAGGTATAGGGGAGCGCATGGGAGGCGATAAATCATAGAGGCCGCTTTGGAAGCCGGTTGTGGCTTTGATTTTGTGATGTACTACATGTATTAGAAATTTAGATTTTAATATATGTTGTATAGAAATAAAAATTGAACTCTTAGAACTATTGGATATAGTTGGATTCATAGTTAGTATGTATTTTATAGTCTTTGTTTATGGGCCCAAGTGGCCGTTTACTCATGTTGGAATTATGTTAGATTTGCTTAGGACGGGTTTTCATACGGGTGATATGTATTTGGTAGAGCTCCTAGTACAAAGGAGACTCGTCAGGTTGTTTGAAGTGGCGTGGGAGTAACCCAGGCAACCATGTATTTGTGAGTTGTGGGTAGTCAACGGACCCCGGGTTTGGGGCGTCCTGCGACAACCTTCAAATGTGAACCACTAAGGTACCTAATCTCACTAATCTTTCCCTGCGCTGTCGGGACAGGGGATGGATGATCCGCTGGAGGGGCTCTATTGACCAATGCGGCACGACTACCGGATCCACCGTCGGTTGTTCTTGACTCAGACTCCTCAGCGGGCCTTCCCCTTATGTGGAGACAAGAAGAACGATTGGGCCCAAAGGAAGTATGCATGATTGGGCAAGGATAAGGGAGGTCTAACGAATGATAAAGAGGCAGAATCCCAGCCAAACACGCCATAATAACCTTAAAGTTAGAACAATAACTCCCCATGGCTAAAATGCGCTCAACAGAATTCCAACCAAAAAAGTGAGGAAGAGGAGACAAAAAATGACCACCAGGCACCCACGGAATCCAGAATAAGAAAGGTAAACAGGGGAAGAAGAAGAAAGACGTACCAAACTAGGGAAGAGAACAAAAGGCGACCCCCGAGCAAGATAGAAACCCGCGAAACCACCAAGAAGCGAGTCTTGAGAGCATGATCAAAGAAGTTCCGAGTAAGAAAATACGAGACCACAGAGAAAGAGGTTTGAAGAACAGGGGAATACGGTTCAAATAGCCGTGGGGTGCTTCTAAAAACACTAGAAACGTTAGTCGAAATAGGCAACGAAAAATCGAGAAAAACCATCATTATTGGGAGGCGATTGACGGTGACAAGCCTAGACCAACAAACCCTGTTCGACCACGTGGAATTCGCTGCTCGATCCAAAAAATAATTCAGCCCTTGCCCAAGCTCACTTCGGCCAAGGGTTGGGGGGCAACTGATAGTGCCTAAAAAATCAACGCGGAGGCCCGGGATACGGGCCAGAACGAGCCTTAAGAAGGGTTGGCATGCTTCATGGGGCGGCACCAAACCTCATGTGGGAACTCGGCCCATGATGACGTCCTAGTTACTCTTAAGGCGCGAGCCAGAAATTTGAAACTAAACTTGATGGGTGAGGACGGTGATGAGATAATCCGCTATCCATCGGTGGTGGCGTAAGAAAAGCACTCCATCTCCATGATCCGTATCTACTCATTAAAGGAAAAAGGATCTTTCACGGTCCGCGACTCCCTAATTATCCTCAATATTCGAGTTGACGATAAGTAAGAGGATTCCCTGCAATTGGGAAGCAACCATATCGTCGTCTAACAAGGAAAGTCATCGTGATCACCCATGATAAATACCGAGAAATTTCACCAGGGAAAGGTACGCAATCACAAAACTAGCAACAGTTGATCTCTTTCATTTTTGTAGAAAAAGCGACTTAGGCACATCGGAGGGGTAGGCCACCCCAGCGGGACCACCCTTCCTGTGCAGCTTGTATATCGACTCGGCCCGATGACGGCCCGGCGGCTCGAGCGTGTGGCCATTTCTCGGGAGTCGGGTTGACAACTTGATCAACTGCGGAATACTACGTGGATGTCGGGTAACGCGAGCCTACGCTCCAGCATCAGGCGAGTCTCATTTATGCGGGAGCTCTACGAACAACTGTTCAAATTTTCTAAGCGACCACACGGAGTCCATATACAATTAAAAATGAGTAAAAATGGCCACTTGGGTACATGCATGTCTCACAAAATTACCTATCAACTATATACCAATAGTTAAAGTTGATAAATTACTCTTTATTCAACATATATTAAAATGCTGCAATTTCTAATACATGTTATACAAAGTCTCTACCAAAGCCACAACCCGGCTTTCTTCTAAATGCGGCCTCTAGTAGCGTCTCATCATCTGTACAAATAGTGATCCCTCGGCCCGGGGTAGGCAAAGCCCGATGAAGTGATAATTTTCTACGTGGGTTACTCCCCACCTAAGTCCACATGCTATGGCAAACAATCACATCCAAGCAATTACATGAACCTACTCGAATGTCTAAATGCCCAATCCAATGTCTCGAGTCCTTACCGACTCCCTCACATATGCCTAAGCCTAATGCGAGTAAAATATCCAGTTTCCAAAACAAAAGCTTTTTGTTCTCGAAAACTTACTACCGAGATTCTATAAATATATTAGACTACCCTCCGAGGCGAATGCAATTTGGAGAACCCTGCAGGAAACAATTCATGGGCCCCTTCGCGTGGTGTTGGACAATCTCCCAACACGATTCTCCGGTAAATCTTCCGTCGAAATTCCTTTCACAAACGTTTTCGTTTTTATTTTCTTTCATGTCATGCACTCACTCCTAATATTCTATGGTGCCCCAGTGCATATGGAATGTATTATGCCTATCCCAACAACTCATGCTAATATATAAAACATGTATATATTAACATAATTAATCCACATAAATCATGTTATTCAAATTCACAATCAATAACACCAAAATTAGCTCACATGGGCTAATTAACAAACCATAAAGCAATTCATTTGAATCGCTCCAGCATCATAAAAATTCACACCAAAAATCATGTAACTATTCACGTGAACGTTGAAACCCTCGGATTAGCCTTTACATTCACGGCCCACACACTAACAATAGAGTTTTCTCCACTCAGTTCAAATCTTTGAGATCGAAAACACGGCTAATTCAAGCCTCAGAACATCCCCAACCATTTACATGACTCTTAGTCAAAGAATAACATAAGTAGGAAAAGATTACTACCTCTTGGAGTTGTCGGAACTCCACCGTCGGTGTGCAGCGTAGCCCTCGGCAGCGTGGATGGAGCTATGCTTCTTGCTCCATCGAGAGCGAAGCGATCAGAGCATTTAAAAATCTAGAGAAGGAGCTCTCTCTCTCAAAGCTAGAAAAACCGACCCTCTTGCCGTCCACTGCCCATTTGTTCTCCAATTTTGGAGAAGATAACTATTTAAATTTTGTCTTATTCATTTAACATTTCTAATAATTCCAAATGTGTCCATTTTCTTGATTTTTGACACTTGGCACAATCTCAGCCATTCATTCCCATCATCTCTCTAATCATGCAACAAGTGTCACATGAGTACATGTAATAGGTGACTTTTGTCACATCACATGTCTTTCCGCGAACGTTTATGGCACGACGCAGTGCCTCAAAACGTGAAATTGCATTGTCTTAGAATTCAACAAAATTCGACGTGGTGGCTAGATTTCGCGAGACGATTCCAACGGTGAAGTTCGTTTCGTTATCAGAGATACAGAAAATTTCGATTTGGCCGAAATTACCATTTTACCCTTTTAGAAAATTTGGAATTTTCTGGGTTTTTCTACACAACGAGCTACAACCTAGTATCGATAGAAGAAACACCATCAATACCTACTCGCCTGATTTTAAAAAATGGTTGAAAACTCATATGGAGTATTTAACCGCGTTTGAATCATTTGTGTCGTTTTCTAACTGTAAGGACATGATTAGGGGTGTAAATGAGCCAAGTTACTCGAGCTTGATTCATAAAATACTCGAATTTGATTCGGAGTTAATCGAGTCGAGCTCGAACTCGATTAGCTAGTCGAGTCAAGTTCGAGTATCACAGTATCCGACTCGAGTTGCTCAGAAGCGTAATTAAGCTTTACTATTTTATTAATTGAGTCAAGTCGAGTTCGAGTAGCTCGACTATTTTTTGAGTCAAGTTTCAAACATCTTAAAAAAAAAAAAAAGGCTCGATCAAGTTCGAGTCGAGCTCAAACTTGGCTCTGTATCAACTTGACTCGATTACAACCCTAGGCTAAAACATGGAAATAAACATTGGATATCTTGGGATCGAAAAAAAAGTTCAAATACAAATGTCTATAGGCAGGCTATGAAATATTATTTGTATCTTAGGACGAAAAATTCGAGTGAAAAATAAATTTATCTGAGTAAATAGAGTCCTTTTATATCATCGACAATACATTTATCTAAAAACTCAGTCATTATTAGCGCAAAGAGATTCTTTACATGATTGCATTCATCACATCCATTTATAAAAGCTTTTCTGACTAAAGACCATGGCCTTAGAACCAAACATCAAATTGATCAATTTTGGAAAAAGTATCTTTCCACACAATTATTAAAGAACCATAAAAATAAAAGCTGGATTCTATGAAATTCATTTTTAATATTAAAATTTAAAGTCATTATATTTTAATTTTGTCTTCGATAAAATGTATTAATAATTATTTATATATTATTATTTTTTTAAAACATAAAAGATGAGAAAATTGGACAAAAATAACCTAATTTTACGTGAGAACCCTAAATTGAGAAATAACAATTGTACGAGGAGAAATCCACTATTCCAAATTTGAGTATTGTGATTGTTGGGAGTGACATCAAGCAGGGTGTTGTTGCCGTAAGTTAAAGGAGATCGTTATATCTTGGGAAGTAGACGTTGTCAAAGTCTCAAGGCACCCTTAGAGAAGGTGTGTTTTTGCTTTAAGAATATTGTGGCTGCACAAGACTCGGTCTAATATCTATTTCCTTCCATCAATTGTATTTTTAAATTTTTATTTTCTTGTCTTCTCCTTTTGTTTTAGTTTATATACTATCGGTGTAACAAGTATTAGAGTGAAGGATCAAAATATTAATATGATATTAGAGCTGGTGAGAGACTCCACATATCATCCTGCGGAAGGACCAGAAAAAAGAAAAAAAACCTAGCCTTCATGTGAGGAATTGTTGGAAGTCCCACATCGGTTGTACATAGTCTAATCTAAGTGAATATCTATGAAGGAACTTTCCTCTTGCTATAAGGTCTTTTAATGGAAAATGAAAAAGTTTCAAAAAAATATTAGCAGGTATACACTTGGAAGAATGGCATCCAAAACCATTTCTAAAAGGAAGTGACTGACAATTTGTGTTCATGCATGGTGTCGAAGTTAGAGTATATATTTTCTTGCGCCATCGATTAAGCTTTAACACTAAAAACAACTAACCGTAACACATTGTATAATTTATTAAATTTATTTAATATTCAAACATTCTTATTCAATAATCAAATTGAGTTAGATTTTAGGTTGGTCTATGTATATATTATCAATCTTTTAATTAATATATTTATAATTCAATTGACTTGTTTATTAAAAAATAAATTTACTATGAGACAAATATGAATTAAATAGTGTGAAGTTATAATTAAGTTAATTAACATGATTATTAAATAAGTTAGTTATTTGAATCTATTAAGAAACATGATATTTGAATCCAAATTACATAAGTTTGAGCTTTTAGGACCAGGTAGTAGTTTAACATGGTATTAAACTTGGTTTGTCGGAGTCTAGGTTTGAGCCGTCTTTTGTAATTTGAATCCTTATTTATTTATTTATTTAAAAAGTTCATAAAATGCTCGTTTGATTTGTTTTGACTTTTCAAGTACATGTATGGAGTCGCATTTGAGGGCTTGGGCTTTTAGTAAAGTTGATCGTTTAATAGAATCAAGTTTGTATAATATTTGTTTAATATAGGTTAACCCAAAATTAACTATTTATTAAATGAGTTAGATGTATAAGACAATAAGAATTGGATCAAAACCTCATTATTCTCAATCTAAACTGATTAAAGATATTTATCAAACTTTATTATCATAGAGGGAATGACCAAGGTGGAGAACCCACCACGACAAAGCATCTAAGTTAATAATGATTGATCATTAAGTGCGTAGACCAAGCATGTCTAGAAGCTCTTGTTGCTGTGTATAAGTCAACTAAGATATATTAATTTCTTCATAGCATCAATGATAAAAGAAGGCCTTTTTGATAGTCATATTAATTTCCATGGAATAATGCCTGAAATTATTGATTTTGATTACTTCAATATCACACTATCATGATAATCAATCTGGAAACCCTATTAAAGATGATTGTAGATTTGAGTTTATTTGGATGGAAGGTGCATAAATGCTCTTGATTTCTATGTGTATGTCCTATTTTGCTCATGAACTTTTTTTGCGGTCTCAAAATATCCTTAACATTTACTATTGTAGCTTTCCATGATCATTTCCTTAAAAAAAGTCACAACAAAGTTAGAAACTCTAACACGTGTGGGTGTTTAACAGGTGTTTTAATGAGTGTTGTCCATGCAGTGACATTTTCTAATAGCAGGAGCGTGGCTGAGCTACAAAAGTAAACGTTCGGATATCTTGGGAATAAAAAAAGTTCAGGTGCAAAGTGGGATATACGCACAAAAGTCGGGGCATATGTGCTTAATTATCCCTTATTTAGACAGTATTTCTTAATATTTTGATGGTTTTTGTTTAAGGACGTTTTAACGAGTGTTGTCCATCTGCAACTCTAACAAAAGGGGTCTGATTGAGCTACAAAAGTAAATATTCGGTTTCTAGGGATTGGAAAAAAGTTCAGATACAAAATGAGACATATATACACGCAAAAGTCGGGACATATGTACACCTTATCCCTTATTTAGACAAAGTCTTTCTTAATATATATTTTGATGATTTTTTATTTCTCAACCACCCTTGAGGTTAAACATATACATATCTTTAAAAGTACGAATTGGCTTACATGTCGCCGCACCATCCATTTTTTATTCTATGTAAATCGATCTTCCATAAATCTTCATTAAAAAAAAAACAAATTATCTGAATAGCATATCCATTCTTCAGCTACTTTGATTCTCTCGAATGTTAATCTATACATGTTCATATGCATGCAACACTGCGTCGAAGAGGGAAGTCCACCAAATAAATAAAAAAATGAAATTTTGGGCACATTTCGTTTCTCCACGTCTGGGATATGCTTTTCTGATAATTTTTTTTTAAAGTCTTTCTTTGTAGTTTTATGAATTCTTGTAAAATATGTTGAAAACTTTGCTTTCACTAGGACTTGGCCTCCATCATTTTAGTAATCAGTTGTAATTGGTGCAACAATGGTGATAAAATTCAGAGAAAGAAAACAAGAAAATGATACACAGATTTATGTGGTTTGGTAGTGTTCATCCACAATAACAACGGCTCAAACTTTCACTATCACTGAAATAGGGTTACTTAAGAGGATATTTATAATAACCCTGGATATGATCAATTTACAAAAATACCCTTATATCTTGGACCATACTGTACTATATAGTGTGGGCTTCGCCCTACACCTAACATATTATTTAGATCTCCCAACTAAGTGGATATGCACGAAGAACTTGCTAAACGTAAGCTCAACTTCTGCACTTGCCCATCATTTTACTCTCAATATGAGCCACATGTCATAACGAAACCAAATTCCTAGGCTGAACTTTTAAAAAATTGGTTGTTTAATATGGTAATAGGGGAGCGACTTAGCGAGAGGTCATGGAGTTTGAGCTAGCTACCTCTCTTTTGATAATATTTGTTTCCCTATGTGCATATATATATATATATATATATATATATATATATATATATATATATATATATATATATATAATAAACACCTTATTGATGGATGGATTCATTAGTCTTTTTAAATGAGGGGGATGTTAAGAAGCATGATACTCACATCGAGAATGATGTACATCAAAACCTAATTAAGGATTATGAAAATAGAGACTTTCAAAGTTACAAGATGATTTGATCGACTGATCTACATCTAAAAAAGACAATCCAGCTACTCTTATCCTCATGTTCCAAAAGTCAACAAATCCTTGATGATCATCTAATGTAAATAGCTTGCTGACTTGTTACAAAAGCTACTCCTTCATGCCTCCTTCATGCTTCTTCACATGAAGAGTGGTTGTAAAGGAGAACCTCCTCTTCTTCATTGGACTTACTTTTGTCCTCTAAAAAAACGTAGAAATGTTTCTCCATGCTCAAAAAATGGTGAAAGGGAACTTCCAATTTGTTCATGTTTTTGAAAATTGCTCTTGAGAATAGTTTTTGAGAATACAAAAAACACTATTTTTGGTGTTATCTAGAAATGGTTCTTATTATATGAATTTAGTGCTTTTGTGTTTTTTAAAGAAAAAAGGGAACCAAATGTGTTCTTTAGATTTTCCTTGTTTTTCATAACAAAAAATAATTTTCAAAAATTATAAAATATAGGTAATTTTCATTGTGCTAATTTGTCTAATTTTGTAGGGAATTAAATGAGGATTATGGATTAAAATATAGGTAAATTGGAGATATTCTACAAAAGGGATTGATGAATTAAATGAGTGGTGACATGTGTGACAATCACAACAAAACTTCGATGGTGGTGGCTATGATAGTAGAATGGCCAAGTCAATATTTTCTAAAAATACGTGGCACAAGTAACATATCCATATAGTAGATATTAGTAAACTAATATATATTTCCATAACTTATAATATATAAGAGATCGAGTACAAGATAGTTTTGTTTTTAGTGTACAACACTAGGGATATTTGAGGTCGAAAATCCTGTTGAGTTTAAATTCGACTAATTGGAAGGGGCGACACCCCTTGGATATTTATTTATTTGAATTCCAACTTTGTAATTCCTATTTGATTTAATCTGACGGATAAGGATCATAACTGTCTTCGCGTTTTATTTATATATTACACTTTGTTCTTGAACTTTATTTTCGATCCTAAAATACCATTAACATTTACTTTCGTAGGTCAATCATATCCCTGCCGTTGAAAAAGGTAATAGATGGACAAATAAATACCCGATAAAACCCTCTTAAACACTCTACACATGTTAGAATTTTCAGTCTAGCTATCACTTTTTTTTTAATGAGATGGACATGTGTAACTACTAAAAGAAACATTTAAGGATATCTTAAAATCGAAAAAAAGTTCAAAGAAAATAGGATATATTATAAAACTCGAAGACATTTATATATCTTATCCAGTTCATAGAAGAGCATATTTCTTTATAATGTTTGAAAATAGGCCACTAGTATTTTGATATATGGTTTCTCAATCAACCTTCATGTGGGGAAGTACATACATTTTGAGATCAAACTTGGCTTTCATGTCGCCGCATATATATTTTAATTCTTTGAAGACTAATCTTTCAAGAAACTTCACATATAACAAATTATCTGAATAACATATCCATTCTTCAGCTACTTTGGTTCTCCCAAATGTCAGTCTATAAATGTTCATGTATATGCAACATTGAATACAAATATAGTTCCAAATCTAGGATATTATTTATTTATTTATTTGTTTATTCATAGAAATTATTGACCCATATTTGTTTAATATTTTGTAGTTATAAATTATTGTGAAAGTCGGGTTGGTAGATGTAGTGTGTTTGAAAGTTCGGTTGGATCACCATGAAATTACTTGCTCCTCATCTTTCTGCTTTTGTCTTCTCTTACGTTCCAAAATTTGGAAAAATAGGTATGAGTGATGAGAAAATAGAAAATAATTTAATGTTATTTAAAATAAAAGAATATTTTTTTAGTCTTAATAACAAAAAAATATATGCTGTTTTTCCTATTTCTAAATAGAAAAAAAGATGTAGTAAAGATAATATTTTTGGGATTTGGTATGCATTGTTAAAATGCAGACAAAATATTCACGGGGTATGATTAGTTTTAGGGGCATTAAGAAAGGAAAGCTCAACATTCAATCAAATGGTAAGATAGATTTCCTACCGAGGAGGCCCAAATGACCCTTGGGCATCATGTAGCTCCGCTTTTAGGAGGGCAAATGACCCTTGGACATTATATGGCTCCTATGACACCTTGTCAAATCAAGTTTTGATACATGTTAAACGGTCAATTCTCTCTAAAAGATCAAATTTATAGGATTTAGATTTAATATGAATATTGTGATCCATAGTAAATAGTTTATCAATTCCGTGTTTGTAAGCTTGTAGAATTTAGGTTAATTTAAGTGGCATAATCAATATTTTTTGGTTGTCAACTTTTTTTAAAGTTAAAAATACTACATAATTTTAAACACAAAGTTGGTTTATTATTTTGCACTCCTTTTAATTCCATACATTGAATATATGGTAATAAAGCCTTTCATATATCAGACTGGACCATATTTTAATCTCAAAAATCAATCTTAAAAAAATATGTTCATAAAATATAAATTAGGTGAATAGGATATCCATTCTTACATTTACTATGATGCTCTGAATATATATATATATGTCCACCACCCTTGCATGGAACATAACAAGAGTCTTGTGGACCTTTACGACCTTGCATATATCTCTAGGCCACATGAATGAAGCGAAGAATCTAAAGACCCTGTTTGTTTGCTATTCTTGAAAGCTGTTCCCGGGAAAACGGTTTTTAAGAAACGATTAGTTTTAGGTGTTCTTTGGTAGAAAATATGAGCTTGATTTTTCTCACGAAGAGCATGCATTTTCATAACATGGAGAACCAAAAAAACACCCTCTCTTTTGCAAGAATTGGAGAACAAAGAAACACCTTCTCTTTTACCGCGTGTTTTGACTATTTTTTTGTTACGAAGAACAAAGCTGTTCACAAGCATCATCAAACAAGTTCCTTTTTTTTTTTTTTTTTTTGTCATTGGAGTTGGAAAAACAAAAAATTTAGGGGCACATGCACTCATATGATTATTATAAAGCCCATTCTAAAAACAATAATCAAACAATTCCTTTTCTTTTTTTTTTTTTTTTGTCTATTCGAATTGGAAAAGAGAAAACAAAATTTAGGGGCACATGCACTCATGTGATTAATATATATATATATATATATATATATATATATATATATATATATATATATATATATATATATATATATATATATAATATATATATATATATATTAAAGCGATTATAATAATATCTACTCTTAAGAAGTTTCAAATCCTAGTTCCTCGCACTGTATATACCCGACCTAATGTTTTAAACCAATTAGGTTAGGCTTGTGGCATATTATTATTATTTTAATTTTTTTCGTGAGTGTGTGCTTTCTATGTTAGTTAGTCATTTGATCCCTTGGATGTTTGTGGGCTTTGGTTGGTGGGCTCTTTGGAATTTGTTGAAATTGATTAGCTTTCGGCAAATGAGGCACCTACTTACATTTAATCTGTCTATACCTTTTTTTGTCATTTTTTGATTGAATATATATACGTGTCTTTTCTTAATTTGAGTTGGATATACGTGTATGGACTATCCAAATCCCTTTTAAGAAAATTTGAATATTAGGGTCATAAATTGGGCAAAGTTATGTTATCTACTTTATAATAACTTGTAAATATGATTGATTTTGAGATTTAAGGGTCATCATCACTTTAAAATAGGCCTATATGATTGAAAGAAGTCTATGATTAAATGACAAGAAGAAATTTTTCTACTTTAGGTGAAAATTATTATTTATAGAGAGACAACAATTTGATCTAAACTTGATTATACAATAGTATGTAGCTCATATTTGTGGAAAAATATGTATGAAGGAAAAGGAGCAAAGGCCATCTAAATCTCGATAGAATGATGTATGGTACAAGATATATGGGTAATTTTGTAATTTTATTATACTAAGAGTTATTATAAATATTCTTCTATATAACCTTGTTTAGTGATAGTGAAAGTTTTAATTATCGTTCTCGTGGATGTAGACACATTATCAAATTATGTAAATCTGTGTGTTTGTTTTCTCTTATTACAACAATACTCAATCCAAGTTGATGGAACACTTGTACTTTGAATTCGAGTCATATTAACTTTTCATATAAAAATCTTTCATCTTAAAGACAATGATGATCAAAGTAGAAAACTACCACCAACATGTGTAAGACCCGAGAAATTCCAATTTCTGGAATAAGGGCAAAATCGTAATTTCGATTACAAAATTGTAATTTCGGTTAAAAATCCGGAATTTATTCTCTAAATCTCGGATGACAAAACGGATTAGGTGGAATGATCTCATGAAATCTAGTTAGCACGTAAAATTTCATAATATTAGAGACGATCGGATTAACACGTTTCGAGGCATCCCACGTTTAGTCGCGTAAAAACGATTTCGTGAGTAAAAATCATACAATATGTACTCATATGCCATAAGTGGTATGAGTAGAGAAATGATGAAAATGGATGCTTGAGAGTAGTCTGGGAATATCAAATCACAGGAAATGAAGGGACATAATGGTCATTTAGGGAATTGTTTAAGTTACTAAAAGACAAAACATGTATAGTGACTTGTCTTCCCCACTTAAAAATAAGAACAAAACGTGAAATGTGGGAGAGGAGGATTCAGTGGGCTTTAATGGCGTTTTTTAGAGTGAGAAGGTCTTCCTTCTCTCTAAAAACATCTGAGTGATCCGGCCGTCGGCGATCTCGGGACAAGAAGGCCTCCTGGCGGAGGGGCTTCACGTGGGTACCCAGTTAGGAAGTTTCTTCAAACTCACGAGAGGTAGGGTTTCTCCCTACTTGGTTTTATTCCCTCTTTTAAGCACTTTGTGAATGTTTGAGTTGACTGAGGCCGTGAGAGGCCGTTTGATCAGTTCCAAATCTTGGAACCGAGTTGTTAGATTTTTGAAACCCATGTGGACAGTCCGTGACTGTCCACGGGCTGATTTGGGTTGCTTATTGTGAAATCATGTGTTAATGTGTGCCTTGATTTGAAAAAGGCCGGGAATGGCCGTGAAATGCAGGTTCACAAAGTGAATCGATAAATTGTTGAGTGTTGGAATCGTAAACCCTAGGGTTTTACTGTTCCTAGGAATAGTGACACGAAAATGTGTTTTTGTGTGAAAATGTGTAATCGAGTGATTCAAGCCAGATTGCTCGTGTTTGATCATTAGTCCAAGTGAGCTAATTTTGATGTATGGGATTGTATAATTACATAACATAGTTGTGTGATTTGAATTATGCGAGTATATTCATGTTTGTATATTTGCATGTGATTAGAGCGTATTAGGCGGCATACATGCATTCCATATGCCAACTGGAACACCCTAGGATTATAGGGTGAGTGCATGAGATGAGTCTAGAGAAAAAGGTTCGAAGGGTTGTCTAAAAACATTAATTATCGGATGGTAGTCCAAATTTAAAATATCAATCATCGGAGCGGCCCAATTGATATTTATCGGAGGGTAGTCCACAAACAAATAAAATATCAATCGTCGGAGCTGCCCAATTGATATTCATCGGAGGGTAGTCCACAAACAAATAATATATCAATCGTCGGAGGCGTACGATTGATATATATATACATCGAGGAGGAGTTGTCCACAAACAAACAAAATAATAACTTTCATACGAGGCTTAGGCGAGTGTGATGGAGTCGGTGAGGACTCGGGATCTGAGTTGGTCATGTAGACATTCAAGTAGGATCATGCATTTGCTTGGATGTGTGTTTAAATTGGAACATTGCTGCACTTAGGTGGTGAGTAAGCCCACTTAGGCGATTCTCCTCTTGAGCATTGGCTCGCCCCGTGCGTGGACCTTTTAAGTCGGCGTGAGGAGGCGGCTAGATCTGAAATTTGAATTCTGGGAAAGAGAAGCTGAAATGTGAAACTTGAGTGGTTTTTACATGTATTCTGCAGAACTCTTGAGTTTAATACATGTATGGTTTAAGTGAAAATGTTGTAACTCTTGTAACTATAGGATATATAGTTAGTTCATAGTTGGTATGCATATTGAGAATTGTTTATGGGCCCATTAAGTAGTATTTGATATATATATTGGACTATATTGCCTTTGTTTGGGACGGGATGTCACGAGTTCTTGCATGTGTTGTAATTGGTAGAGCTCCAGTACCGAGGAGACTACGATTTTACGAAGTGGCGTCGGATGGCAGGCATCCACTTGTATTCAGCGAGTTGTGGGTAGTCGACGGACCAGGAGTTTGGGGTGTCCTGACATGAAATTTGTTTAGGAGTACTAATAATAGCCAGAATCAATTAGGTGCATACAACATGCATGCATGTCGGCCTTTTTGATGTCATATTTCCAAGGAATGCATAAAATTTTGAATTTGGTTATCTCAAAATCACGCTATCATGCATGATAATCATTAAAACGGAGTTTTGAGTTTTCTTGGATGTGTCAGATTTCAGCCAATTCTACACGTTAATTTTGGGCAAGCCCCTTATAAATACGCATACAATGGTTGGGATAAGGTGCACAAATGTCCCGAGTTTTTCACATATATCCCACTTTATCCTTGAACTTTTTTTTTCAACCCTAAGGTACTGCAACGTTTACTTGGTAACTCATCCATGCCTATCATGTAAAAAAAAGTCACAACTAACGGGTTAGGCTTTCCGACACGTGTGGAGTGTTCGCCAGACATTTTAATGGACATTTGTCCACTTATGACATTTTTTAATGACATGGGCATGATTGAGCTATGAAAGTAAACGTTAGGGATATCTTGGGACCGAAACAAGTTTAAGAACAAAGTGAGACAAACGAGCAAAACTCGAGAGCATTTGTGCACCTTATCCTTACAATGACTTCAAAAATTTGTTCCATCACCTTGGTTCCAAAGTTCTTAATTAAAGCAGGACAATCAATATGGAAACCCTATAAAATTATTGTAGATTTGAGTTCATTTGGATCGAGTCTTTCTTAATATTTTGAAGGGTTTTCATTTTCAACTGCCATTGAAGTTAAACATATCAGAAATGGTGAACATGTCGCCCTACTACCCCCATTTTTTATTCTCTTTAAACCAATCTTCACATTGAATACAAATTATATCTGAATATCATATTCATTGCCACAAGTATTAAGTCCCCATGTCATCATCACTGCATTCAATAGTGGACCGAGAAAATAAGTTAAGGGGACAAAAACACTAAGATTGTATTTGGTTTTGGAAAAGTACTAAGGAAAGAAAAAATGTTAATTAAGGAAAATGATTTTATCATGTTTAGTTGTCTATTAAAAATTTAAGTTTATGTTTAGTTGTGAAAAATAATAAAGAAAGAAAAAAATGTTAAGGAAAATAAATTTTTCTCATGCCAAAAAAAAATCAAATATAAATAAAATTACTTAGAAATTTAAGTGTTTTAGAATTATTTAATCTTTATATTGATGAGTTTAAATAAATAAATTGATTTGAGGCAACAAATAAAAATATTATATGGAGATTTAATTCTATTTTTATATTCCTTACTTTTTTTTTCTTCATATTTTCTTTTTATTTGATTTTCCCCAATTTTCGGAAATAAAACATACCTAAAAATCAAATATAAATAAAATTGCTTAAAACTTATCAATTCTTAAAAATTTTTTAATCTTTATATTAATGAGTAAAAATAATAAATTTTGTTTGAAGTAGTAAGTAAAAATAATGTGTGACCAACCACATTTTCACTTTACTTAATTCACTTCTTTTCCTTGCATTTTCTTAGCATTGTATGGGAATCAAATATAACCTAGATTAATTCTAGTAAGAACCAAAATTAAATCATAATCACTTAAAATAATTTAATTAATAAAAATTATATTTTACTTTGAATGAAAGTATATGGGTTCAAATCCTAATATAAATAATTATTTTTTTCCAAAATTTCAAGGAGCATTGCCCCTAAGCCCATAACGTATCGCCCCTTGAGCTCAGTTAGTGCGATGACCTTTCACGGTTTTATCTGCTTTTGATTGGATATCACACATTACTTTGAAAAAGGACATCCAAAAATCCTTTGAAGCAATAAAGATATGGTGGAGAACCACCGGCGAAATATTTTCTTAGAATATCTACGTGTTGGATTACTATCAACAAGATATATTAATTTCTTTACAAGAATAATAAAAGAATTAATTGGAAAGTTATATATGATGGAATATTGTGAAGTCTTCTCAACTAGCTGTATTAATTCTTTATAATAATGATAAACAATTGATTGAAAATTTACAATGAATTACGTGGTGTAAATCTGTTTCATTGCACTAGAAAAGAAGATAAGTTTGAAGGGGCTTGTATATATATCCTTGGATAATTCTTTTATTTGTTAAATGATATGTGTTAGAATTTTTGTGAAAACTTGACCCGAAATATTTTGGGAACTTGACCCGAAATATTTTGGGAGCTCGATTCGAAGATATTTTTTGTGAGATTTGTGATGAAGATGGAGGGTGGGGATCGTAATGGATCTGATCCGTTAGAGCGACCTAATATATATATATATATATATATATATATATATATATATATATATATATATATATATATATATATATATATATATATATATATATATATATGTTATATATTATATGTGAGTATTTAGAGTTTTTGTATTATGTGAAAACAGTCAATAAAATACTTTTACGTTAGTGGATGTAGATTCGTTATAAAACTAAATCTCCGTGTTCTTATTTTTTCTTGTTTTATTTTGTTTATTATGATGTTTATCTTAATCATATTTAATCATCTTTTATATGATTTAGGATTTCGATGAAGAGAGGATAGAAGAAGGAGAACTTTCATCCTTGTAATTAACCCTTTAATTTTATTTTCATTTATAGAAGTGAATTCTTAATTATTTGTACACTTCATGTAGGTGTGGGAATCATATCGATATTATAGGTCGTTTAGAATGTTTGTAAGTATGATCTTAACATTTTTGGAGCCCAAACATGATGATATCAACCTATAGTTATCAAATTATGGATTTTGGTTCATTTGAAGAAATTTTCTCAATAACGATTAGAATGTCTCAGTAACCTTCAAGTGTAGAAAAAAAAAACATATCTTTTGAGAGTCGGGAATTATTTAACAAGTCACCCATGAGGACATAATTTTAATTATTCGAGACCAATACTTCAATAAACTTCATAAAAGACAACAAATTCATTATCTGATTAGCATATCCATTCTTAATCTCACTGATTCTCTCATGATATATATGTCAGAAGCTATGCATGTTCATATATATGCAACCTTTACATAAAATATGGTTTCAAAGAATGCATAATTAATTAATGTATGTCTCTTTTGTTGAAGGTCTACCCTAGAAAACTACTAGTCAAATGAAATAAAGAAAATATATAGTTTGTGTCACTCAAGTTAGAAGTTTACCAATAAAAAAATGAAAAAATTTTGCTTACCTTTGATTCTCCAAATCTAGGATATGTTTTTAAATTTTTTAAGGCTATTTTGTTTCATGTAATTATAAATGTTTTTTTATTGATAAAGACTATGAGACTATGAGGGTGTTTTTGAGTGGGCTGTATATCATCAGTAGATGTTTTTAAGTATATCACGTTAAGAGTGGACTGGTACTATATGGAAGATACATTTAAGTCGTACTCGACCCAGAAGTAATCTACATGCGGAGTCGAGAGAAACTGACAAGATGATAAAAGCTGCCACATAACGAGTTGTATTCCTAAGATTTGAATTGGAGACCGCATAAAACAGATATCTACTTTATAATTGTAAATATTATGGAAACTGTGGTTGAATTGGATCTTGAATTTGTTTGATAGTTGGGGTGTTACTAGTCTTTGAGTCACCATGCGGTACCACCACCACCACATATGGTCTCATCTTCCAGATTTTTTTCTTAAATGTCATTGGAAATGTTTATATCACTTCGGAGAAAGAAGGGCTTATCGAAAAGTCCTTTTTAAATGGCCACCACAAAAAGCTCTTTCAATCAATTAATCATGCAGTCATGAAATTATGAATTTTAGGTACTTGTCTCATTCCTGTTTTAATTGTTGTGCATGTACTAATGAACCAAATAAAAATTATTTTTTAAAGTTAAAAGAACATAACAATAGCCCTTAACCTCAAGTCGTAAAAGAATGAGATGGGAAACGAGAGTTTTCGATTCGAATCACTTAAGACCAAAATACCTAGACATGATACTATACAACATGATAAGTAAAATGAATAGAAAAAAGAAAAAGAAAGAAAGAGCATAACATTAAAATATAGTTTATACAAGGCTACATTTAGAGATTTTGCACGGCTCAAACAATTTTATCTTCATATGGTTGGTTATAAATGAAGAAAATCATTCTACTATGTCATAGAAAATATTCAAGGAATAAAAACCAAAATACATACAATTATTTAATTGTTTTAAAAAATGCAATTATTTTGATTTAAAAAATAAAAATCGTGTTTTTCCACTTCTATTTTACGACTTGGAATCCATGACTTTAGCGTACTATTAAATGTTTCTCATTTTCCCTCACATCTCTATCTATTTTACATAATCTTCATAAATCTATTTGCATCTCATAATATTTTTTTATTGTAATATAAGGCATTTATAGAAAATCTTGTAATTTAATAACATATCAATTTTGAAATTTTTTTCTACAATATTCTTTATAAAAAGAAATTTATACTAACTAGGAATTTGAGATACTTTTCAATGAGTTACAACATTGACAAATAAGGCCTTCTAGATAATCATTTTACCATGAAATTTGATAAATTATTGAACTTGATTACCTGATACACTAAAATGAAAATCATTGCATGGAGTTCTATAACTAATTTTGTGGGGTTTTTCCAGTTTGAATTACCAGACCTATATATTTAGGAGGTTAATTGAAGATCATGGAGGAAAATTGTGGATTTGGGATCTATTAGCCAAATGCTTATTTTAAAGTAGTTGCAATAACATTATCCCATGATTGGGAACTTGTAGGTTTTAGTTCATTTGAAGAGAATATTTCTTAAAAAATATTTAAGGACCTACCAATATTTTGAGGGTTTCTTTACCAACCTTCACAAGTAAATAATCTTCTGAGATCAGAATTGGCCTACTCATGTCGCATGGGGTAACATTTTTAAATCTGTCAAAACCAAAATTCTTCCAAAAATTAACCCCCTCATAAAAATACAAATAGTCACGAATAACATATATATATATATATATATATATATATATATATATATATATATATATATATATATATATATATATATATATATATATATGCTATATATATATATATATATATATATATATATATCCATATTCTCGACTACATTATTCTCTCAAATGTTAATACCTTTTTACCTGGATGTGTTCTGTTTTATGCAACAAAGCATAGAATAATACAGTTTGAAGGAAGGAAAATGCTTGGTGACACCATGGTGTTGGACACCATTTCCAAAAATAGAAAGTTTTTAAGGGTAAACTTGGAAAGTGTAAAAGTTAAATGACATAAATACCCACTACCCACTTTCTTCCCTCCCTTGTAACCCGCCTAAAAACTCACTACTCTTATAAAATTATGGTGACTTTTTTTTACACCAGTGGTGTCATGTAACACCGAAAGAATATCATAGGCCAGGCCTTTTATTTGTCTCTGCTTTCCTTCCCAAAAAGTGAATGAAATTAGTAAGTTGAGTCGATGAATGAAATTATTACTTCATTCAAAATGGTAAGAGTAGGAAGTCAAACCTTTGGCATTTGTGAGGCCACAATCAAGTCTCTCCCTCTTTATAGGGGTGTTATTGTCTTCGAGGATAGAAGATCAAAAGTTTCATGAGTCTCAAGTTACCCTTCCGTCTTCTTTCCATTTGAGATAGATCAAACTCATTTTTTAGTTCGTCGGAATGCAACAAAGTGCTTTTGCTAGTTATTGTGACGCCCCAAAACCGGGGTGTCTCGTTGACAACCCGTCAACCCGCGGAATACTTGTGGATGTCGGGTAACCCGACACCACTCATGGCATCAGGCGAGTCTCAGCATGCGGGGAGCTGCCATGGTATAAACACTGTCTAACAATTTACAATGACCACATAGGGTCCACATGCGAAGGTAAAATCATAGCCACTTGGGCTTTTGCATTATACCCACAAATACATCAACTATACCACAATAGTTCAAGAGTTAATAAATCACTCTTAATCCAACATATATTAAAATATCATAGATTTCTAATACAAGTTATACAAAGTCTACAAGCCACAACCCGGCTTTCTTCTAATAGCGACCTCTAGTGAGCGCGTCCTCCTATCCTCCTGTACTGAAATGGTGATCCTCGATGAGTGGAAGCAAAACCCGGTAGTGATAATTTTCTGTAGGTTCTCGGCCTAAGTGCACATGTCATAGCAGCAATCACATCCAACGATTACATGAACCTACTCGAATGTCTACATGACCAATCCCATGTCCCGAGTTCTCATCGACTCCCTCACATATGCCTAAGCCGAATGCGAGTAAAAGATCTAGTTTTCAAAACAAAAGCTTTTTGTTCTCGAAAACTTACTACCGGTTTAGTTAAGGGTGGACTACCCTCAAGGCCGAATTGCTGGATAACGCTAAGAAACTTGATCCTTAGTCCTCATTGAGTGATCTGTTGACGACTCTCAAGGCAACTCTTCGAAAAATCTTCGTGAAATTCCTTTCACAAAACATTTTCGTTTTTGTTTTCTTTCATATCGTACTCACTCTAATATTCTAGGAATTGCGGTGCATATAGAATGCATGATGCAAATCCGAATAAACTCAAACTAATATATAAAACATGTATATACTAACATAATTAATCCCACATAAATCATGTTATACCAAAATTCACACAGAACATCATTCACTACTATTCACGTGAACGGTGGAAACCCTCGAGTTGGCAGCGTTCCGCATTATAAATGGAGATTTTCTCCACTCGGTTCAAATGTTTTGAAATTTGAAAACATGGCTAATCCAAAGCCTCGAGAACATCACTAACCATTTACATGGCTCTTGGCGAAGAATAACACAAGTAGGAAAAAGATATGTTGAAGCATGATGTCGTATTAAGCCCAAATCCTACAAGCTTAGGCTTTTAGGAGAGTTAGTCATTTAACATGGTATCGAGGCTTGGTTTGGCGGAGGTCTGGGATTCAGATCACTCTCCTTGCTGATTTACAATCCCCATGTTTATTTGAAAGTCCATAATGGACTCTAGCTGTCACGTGCGGGTATGGCGAAGTATGCATGTGAGGAGGGTGTTAGTATGATATTCATATTAAACCCCGTCCTACAAGCAGGCTTTTTAGGAGAGTTGGTCATTTAACAATATCCCTACCTCTTGGAGTTGTCGGAACTCACGAATCGGTGTCCTGTAGCCCTCTGCCGCGTAGATCGACTTTGCTTCTCCCTCCGTGAGGCAGACGATCGACGACCCTTAAATCTGAAGAACCTTCTCTCTACAAAATCACAAATCCCGCACCTTGCACCTCCTGCACGTTTTGGCTTTCAAATGGGAGATGACTATTCATTTGTCTTTATTCATTTAACATTTCCAAAATTCTTTCTATCCCTTCATCTTGATTTTTGACACTTGGCACAATCTAAGCCATCCATCTCATCCTCTCTCTACTCATGCAACATGTGTCATATGGGTACATGTAGTAAGTGACTTTTGTCACATCACATGTCTCTCAAAAACAGTTTTACGGTACCTTACCGTGACTTGACGTGAGTGCATGCGTCTCGGGTCGGCCCGAAGTGTCGACGTGGTAGCTAGATTTCGCGGGCAATTCCAACGGTGGTCCATTTCATCATCAAAGAGATCTAGGAATTTTGTTAAAGTGGCGTAATTTACCTTTTGAGAGAAAATTAGAATTTTCTCGGAGTTTTTCTGATTATTAAATAACCATTTTATCCTAAAGACATACACCTTGAAATCTTAAAGCATTAATGGAGAAAACGAATTTGTCTTAAAGAAAATTGTGGATTTCACAAAATTTGTTTTCTACTTTGATAATATTTTATCCTTTACTCTATATTATTTCGATTTATTATTTGTTTATTGGTTTTATTCGAGCTAACCAATTTTTATGCAAAAGAGACACAAATTCGCTAACACTTCCATACTTCTAAGACCCTAGCAAAGTAGTAAAATGAAATGAAAAAAAGGTACCTAATTTTATGTCACTTAAATTGCCCGGAAGTCCATATTAGCTTGTCACCTAAAATCACTAAATTTCAGGAAATTTGATTCTCCAAATGTGATATATATATATACTTCTTTTTACTTTTTACTTTCGTATATCACGTTGTAGTTATTCTATTCTAAGAAGTATTCGATACCAGTTGTCCCGTTATACCCATCCCAAATTCGCTTTACCATAAGTGATTTTTCTTGCTTTTCATTATTATTTTCTATTTACTCTTCATCTTATCTATATAGTTTTAAAATTATTGCAAAAAGATTGTGAAAGCCTAGCAGTAGTCGAATTTGTTGAAAAATCGCGCTTTCTCAGTGGGCATATACCACCAACATATTTGGCCTCATTTTTCCTGATGATCATTTTGTCTCTTCTTGGAGTGGATAAACTTGGAATTAGGACTCATCCAAAACCCTTACTGAAGCAATGACCAAGGTGGGATAACCACTATCAACAGAAACCATTTTACCTTAATATTATGATTAATTAGGTGCATTAATCTCCATACAAATCCAAAATCTTTTGTTGATGTTTATCAACCACATATTATTTTTATAACAAGGAAATAGAAAAATAATGGATTAATTTGCTCATAGCTTTTGGGCGCTTTTTGTAGTTATAAGAGCTCTTAGGAGGAATAAGATTAGATTATTAGGAACTTGAAAATGGTTACAAGAGTTCTTATAATTTTAAAATATGTTTACATAATTGTTTGACAAGAAAAATCATAATTATCCTCGTAAATAGAGATATGTCGCATAAGATTGTAAAACCAAATAGATAGAATCAAACAAGTATATGCCAAGACTTTTGATATATTTATAAGTCAATTTCAGATACAAACACGTCTTCATGGATCATAAGAATGAAAAAATATATGAAACATATAAAATTTTAATTATTTATGTAAATTTCCCTGGCTTTTATCTAAGAGGGGACTACCGATCTTTTGATGGCTTTCAAATCACTCTCAAAATTTGAAATCAAATATTGAAGTCAAAGTGGTTTACATGCCACATCGCACCTTTATAGTTCCCTTTAAAAAAACATGCATACTATTTTTTTATTAGTCTTTACAAAAGATACAAATTAGCTGAATGTGACATCCATTAATTCTTCAACTACTTGGATTAATCTTTTTGACCATTAATTTGTAATATATATCTTCCTCCGTTAAAGTGTTGATTGAAGTGATGCCTATCAATAGGCCAAAAGTTTGGGTTGTAATTTGGGCCGGGCTATTACCAAAGATTGGGCTTTGGACCACTCTTGGGCCTTTTGTGATAACTGGGTTGGGCCTACAAGATGTAGGCCCAAGTTTGGCTAATGGACATTAGGGTTTGGATCTAGCCCATTGGGTGGCATGCATTTGTACATTTTGGACTTGTACTATTTATTTAGAAATATTTGGTTAAAAAATATTAAATAATGCAAATTTTGTGAATCTAACGTTTCTCATGGAATAGTTTATTACATTATAACAAAGTGTTTAGTTGTAAAAAAAAACATTTCCTATATTACTTATTACGGACAAAAATACCATTTTCCATTTCATGGCATTATCTCTTAAAAGGATGGTTAGTTTTTGCAAGAAAATAACAAAAGGTATTTTTTGCTAAATCAGGTCAAAATTTTGAAAAAAAGGTCAAATTTCTAAAATTTAGCTTTCAAAAGGTCTTTTAATCAAATCACCCATTTATTTATTTTAATTTATTTTAGAATGAGAAATGAAATAATGCGCATAGGAAATTGAAAAAATGGAATAAGTAGGTGAGATTTGGAAAAAAAGTTATTTATTATAATTCAAGGGAATCATTTAAAAACAAGAAAAAAATTATCGAAGAGATTTTGTGGATTTCCATTATCGAAGAGATGTACAATTGATGAAGTACTAGAGTCTTCACAGGAAATAGAAGTAGAGTTTGAAAGTAGATTTGATTGGTAAATCACATTGGTGAGATATGAATGTGTGGACTAGTGGTGAGTTTTCTCTTGATTGTCTCATTTTCTTAAACGGGGAAAACCTAAATGAAGCCTCATAGAAAGGTAAATGTTCACATTCTCATTTCATTATGTGTTATGTATTACAAATGGTTTTTACATTCTTATATGAGCAAATAATCTATTTTGTTGTTATGTAAGTGTAATCTTGTTTATGAAGTTAAAATAATATCTTCTTCTTTTTTTTTTTCTGGTTTTGTGATAATGCAATATTAGTAATTCATTCAATATTTTTCCAATCAATATAGTAACTTGAAATTCAAAATGTCATATTTTGGAAATCATACCCTAACAAATAAATATTAAGGACTTGTGACATGTATTTTGATATATTTCCATTTTTCATAGAATAAGCGGTAACATCTTATATTTAAGTTTATGTTCCTTTGATTACTTTTTTTGGGATTACAATCAATCTTCTCCACCAATTGTTTCTTCTGAGAATCTAAACAAAGAGAGACCTAGATTATGGACAAATAACAAATGATTCAATTCCTTCAATTGATCGGATTCCAATTGGATTGATTAGTATTGCTCCTACTATATCCTTTAACCAATGTTAGAGAAAGGAAATGATCAATGCTTTTTTCTCAAGCCAACACTGAAATTAATGGGCTAATCCATATACATAGTTAAGAACCTACCTTTTACTCTCTTTCTTTTATTGAATCCCTTGATTTCTTCTTCTGAAAAAAACTAAGAAACAAATGTGTTCTTTGTATTTTTTTTGTTCTCCTTGTTTTTCAGAACAAAAAACAGTTTTTAAAAAGAAGGAGAACAAGAAAAACATAGATAACACATTTGGTCTTTTTTTTTGAAAAACATGAAAGAGAACAAGAATCGTTTTTGCAAAACACCAAAATAATATTATCTGTGTTTTAAAAAAATGTTTTGAAGAGCCATTTTAAAAAACAGGAACTAAATGGACCTTAGTCTTTGACTTGAACAGCACAGTACCTCCAATCCACAAAAAAAAAAAAAAAAAAAAGAAAAGAAAAAAAAGAAAAAAAAAGGAAAACATTGGATGCTTCTAGTATGATTTCTTCATGAGAATTTAATTGATTTGAATAAAATATAAATCACAAATTCAATATTTAACAATAGTCATTCAACAACAACAAATCATAGTGGAGACAGGAAACATATGGTGAAATTTTCCATAGTGTTTGACCAGCCTGTCGACATTATGGATGGCACAAGTCAAAACATACAGATTGGAAACCACTTTCTTCCACAAATGTATTCATATAAAAAACACGAACTTATTTCATGAAACACGATAGACTATTTTTTTTTTTAAATAGTAACTTTCATAGCTCTTTCAAATTATCCTTATGTCATCGACATTATTTTTAAATTTTGAGCTAGTAAAATTTTTTAACTCTTTAATTATTTTGATCAATTTTAAGAATTGTACATGTTCCTATAACCCAACCATAAACTAGTTACATAATGCCTTAATTTCCTAAATCACAAAAGTTTTTAAACTAAAAATGGATTTTCTTAATGAGAATTTGTTCTTGTATTGTAGAAAGGAAAAAAACAAGGGTTTTTCAGCATTTACTTAAAGAAGGCAAGGCCCATTTGTTGATGGGACTCGTGCTGTTTTTCAGCATTTTGTTCAAGCGACAACATTCGTTGCTCCATCAAGGGCGTGAAATGAGTGGTACAATCACCCATTATGCAGCTTTGGAGAAGTAGCGTCTTGATACTGTTAGAGAAGCGAAGTAGTTTTCCCATGGAAAGGATGAAACTTTCCAAGGAGTTTGTATCTTTCTAATTGCCCCGTGTTGATATCTCTTTCTGTGCAATGCGTGTCAATTTATACTACTCACATGTACCCACACATGACCTCTTACAATTGGTTCATGTCCACAAGGGTGATAGACGTTGTGGGAGTGCGAGGCATAGTGGGGGACCAAGTTAACGGAGTTCGCAACACCCCACATATCCCCCACATGCTTGTTTGAATAATTATGCGGCTTCTGCGATGATAGCTTCAATTAATTTAGGTCGGTCCCGATATTGCTTGATCTCGTGGGATGGCGTGACCCGCCTCCTTCACGTAGATGCCCGAGGTGTGTTTAACGGGTATTTGGTCCATTTCCATGGGCACGGGGCTCGGGTCCCCTGCTGGTTCTGGTTGTTCATGTGGGGTTGTTGCTCATTTCAGCGCGATACAATACCCGATAGCTAAACCATTGACTTTGTTGTAGGATTGGTTAGGGTTTTCAATTTAGATATCACCTTTTGTTAAAATATAATCCATACAATTTTTTATTGTAATTTTCAATAAAATAATTACGTAAAATGGATTAGAGGTTAGTGTTGTTTAAATGTAATATTTATACATGGTTTGTTAGTTAAAGACATGCGACTCACATGCCCATGTGATTAACATTGCCTATAAATAAATGGAGGCGATGCTTTTGATTCCTTCCACAAAAGCCATTCACACTCAACTTTAGTGAAAGTAACTTTTGATTCAAACCTAGAAAATAATTGATAAAGTTGTAGGGCAAAATAAAAACAATGATAGTGATAGAATCTTGTTCTTTCTCCATTTTTTTTTTCTTAATGGTTTTTGTTATCAAGGATTGAGGTCTACGTAGACTTGCTTTTAAGGTTTTTGTTTTCTTTTTTCCCTCATATTGGTTCCTTCTATATTGTATTAGCACCTACCTTAATAACCATTTGCCGCTTTGATTATACTTCATATTTATATTTCAAATATATTTTTGCTAAAATGTAATAGTAACCATTTTAACAATCCAAATTCAAAGCATGGTAGGTACAAATTTAATAAGTTATTTTTAAAAAATATGTTGAAAATAAATCAAAACTTGGTTAAAAGAAATGAAAAAAAAGTCATATTTGAGAAATATTGAAAATTTTCGTAATGAGAACAAATAGAAAAATTTTCACAATGTTGAAATTTGAATGATGATAGGTTGGAGGTCCCATTTCCTTTTATAGAATGTGCTGGAAGTGAAGTGACAAGAAAAGTCTTGCTTTAATTCTGATTTCAAAATTTCCGACCAAGTTCTCCACGCCTCATCATATGTTCACGGTGGAGTGTTTTCACCACCCGTTTCTCTCACCTCAATTCAATTGCTTTGGAAGAAAAGATGTAAACACCTCCTTTGTTTTTTTCTATTCTTCCTCTCATTCTCTCGACTTAACTGCTTTCCTCCTCTTTCTCTTTCTCTAATTCCACCAAAATCTGCCCTCAATTCAATTGCCAGAGCCTTGCTCTTCTCCGGCTTAAGAAATCAATTTCCGTTGTTCACAATTCCAGTTCTTGGGGTTGCGATGAGTATGGTGGTACCACTTATTATCAGCAGTATTGGAAAGAGGTAGTGATTAACGCTCATAGGATAAATTGATTGTGATTCGGTGACTGGCCATGTGATTGAGCTCGACCTCGATTGCCGGTTGGCTCTCCCGGAACCATCCATTCCAACTCTACCATCTTCCGCTTTCCTCATCTCCAAAGGCTTAACCTTGCTTTCCAACAACCGGTGGGTCCTCTTTGTTCCGGTAGGTTTAATTAGGTTCTCAAGCAGCGCATCTCAACCTCTCCGCCTCTCTATTTTTAGGCCTAATTTCACCAAAAATCTCTTACCTCTCCAACTTGGTTTCACTTGATCTCTCTTTGAATTGGGACGTAGAATTTCGCCCACATGGGTTTGATTCTCTAGTTCAAAAGTTAACCAAGTTGCAGAAGCTTTACCTCTTTGGTATATCAATCTCTTCAGTTTTTCCTAATTCCTTACTCATCGGTCATCTTTGATATCCTAGATCTCTCTCCCTATGTGGATTGCATGGGAGATTCACGACAATGACATTCATCTTCGAGCTTCGAGCTTCTCTACATAGGAAATTATAACCTCAGTGGAAACTTCCTGTTCGATGAGAACAATTCCCTTATTGACTTGTCTTTATCATCCCTGGAATTTGAGAGGCTTCAGTTCCCGAAGGATAGGCAATCTAAAGTCTTCTGGACTTGCATCTCAGATTGCCAATTCTCGATTAATCGATCCTAGTTCAATCGACAATCACGAAGTCTTTACGAGTTGGGTCTCTCCAATTGTGGCCCCAAACAGGGGTCCGTTGACTACCACGTCGGCTTATAGAATACTTTCCGTGAATGTCGGGTGACGACATTTTCATAATCGGGCAGAGTCTCCTTTGTACGGAGCTCTGCCCAAATACAAAATCTTCATAAAACTGTCCTGACATCAATCACGATTACAAGCGCCTCTTGGGCCCAAAAACCAATACTAATCACACTATATGCGGTTATATCTTACAATATTCCACATTTATATCCATAATACAAGAAGTTAATGATTTACTCTTATACAACACATATATTAAAATGAGAAGCATTCTAATACATGTAAACATCAACAAAGCCACATTCCGGCTTTCTTCTAGCCTTCGACCTCTAGAATGAGCACGTCTCCTCGCGCCCACTACTCGGTGCACACGTAAAAGGGGATCGCGACGGGAATTGGTAAAGCTCATTAGGAGAATGTCATACTAAAAATTAATTTACTCACCACCTAAGTGCGGTGCAATGTTCCAATTTAAACACACATTCAAGCAAATGCATGATCCTACTTGAATGTCTACATGACCAACTTCGGATCGAGTCTCAAACTCTCTCACACTTTCACTTTAAGCCTTGTATGAAATTATTATTTTATTAGTGGACAACCCTCAGATGTATATATCGAATTGGGCACGCTCCGACGATTGATATATATATTGTTTACAATGGACTACCTCGATGAATATCAATTGGGCTGCTCCGACGATTGATATTTTAAGTTTGTGGACTACCCTCCGATAATTAACATTTTAGACTATTCTACGAACCGTCTTCTCACAGACTTATACCATGCATAACTCCTATCTCTCTAGGATGCAGAGTGCATATGAAATGCGATATGATGCCATTTCAATATTCCTTAACACATGCAAATATATAAACATGAATATACTCGCATAAATCAAATCACACAATCATGTTATGTAATTATACAACTCATATATCACATCAAAATTAGCTCACTTGGGCAACTCATAATCATTTCCAATGGCTTATAACACAATTTAATTCCATGTAATTGTGTCATTGAACTAACACATTAAAATAATGTCTTAACCTATCTAGTTCCACACATATCAAGCCATTCGTTTAATACCATTTCAAGCACACAACACATGGACAATTCCTATCCATTTCATACAAACTGGGACTATTTTTACAGTCCCAAAACAGAGCAAGTGGGCTGTCCACAGGCAGCCCACACTTCCCACATCGGTTCCTCTTGATGGAACGATTTCCCAATCGATTCGATGTCTAATCACCAAAAGCATAATTTATTCAATAAATTATCACAAAACACCCTCAATTGATCCCAAAACGAGGGGAAGTGGGCTGTCCACGGGCCTTCCCACTCATCTGTGGTTCCAATTTTTGAAACCGATTTCCATAGCTATTCCTGGTCTCATGCATACCAACATAGAATTTATTGCACAAATTCCACACAATCAGCCCACAACAGTTTCTGGACTGTCACGGCTGTCCAAAAAATCTCTAAAATTTCTACAATTTGGTCCCATGTTTTGGGACCGATCCTACGGCCCATTCCCGGCCTTTTTCCATACAAATACATGAATTAAAGCCAAAAATTCTGGAATTAAAAACCTTAAACAGCTTGCACAATTTGCAGGCGATCGCGGATGGTGGGAAAATCCCCCGAGAATTCCTAACAATTCGGTCCCATGTTTTGGAGACCGATCAAGCAACCCCTCACGGCCTCAAACCAACGAGAAACATGGAAAAACCCTTAAAAATGGGGCCTAAAACGCAAGTGAGGAGAAAATCCTACCTCTTGGGTTGTCAAAAACTTCGCAATTAGGGGTCACGTGCTGCTCCGCGTAGAACGTTCCCTTCTTGCTCGTCGGCTAGCCAGCGGTCGGATCTGTTAGAAGGAGGTCTTCTCTCTCTAAAAAATCAAAAACTCCATTTCTGCTCCTCTCCCCAGCTGCTGCTCGTGTTTTGCTAACCTACTGCATCTTTTAAATTGAAGAAGAAGCACTATTCTCTCAAAATTACAAGTTTGCCCCTCCTTTAATCCAATTAATTCCTTCTTTTACCAGATTTGATATTCGGCACTACCTCGGCCGTCCATTTTCATCATTTCTCTACTCATACCACTTATGGTACATGAGTACTTGTTATATGCGCCTTTCGTCGCATCGAAAAACGATTTACGGCACCCGAAATGCGATGCCTCGAAAAACGTGCCGACTTCAACTGTCTCGGAAAATTACGAAATTTTACGTGCTAACTAGATTTTTCGAGACGATTCCAAAGGTACAATCCGTTTTGTCATCCGAGATCTAGAGAATTAATTACGGATTTTTAACCGTAATTACACTTTTGTAATTAAAATTACGATTTTGCCCTTATTCCAGAAATTGGAATTTCTCGGGTCTTACATTCTCCCCTCCTTAAAAGGAATTTCGTCCCGAAATTCAGGACAATCATATCACTCACAGCACGTAACCCTACACAACCCTTGTGGCGGTGTGTAGCATGCCTCTCGAGGGTCACAATCAGGCAATCCCGATAATTTGTCCAAACTCAATCGCCATCACGCCGGCATCCATTTACGAGCCCGCCCAGCTCATTGCTTTGATAATATCGAAGGGTATCGAGCCTCGTCCACCACTTCAGGCTCCTGTCACTCGACTCTGATCTGGCGTGACAACCATGTCCGTGTGTTTTCACCTTGGGCAACATAACTCTTCGGCTTACACTTCAAGCCTATTACATTCTCACAGAAATTCGGGATATCTCCCCTGGTCTCTTACACCCTAACTCCAGGATTCTCACCTGAGGGAATTTACGAGCCCCTTTTTGCTTTGCACCCCACACGCTCTAATTACTTGTCATTTCCTGAATCGAACTAAGAGTCTTCATTGGACGTAGTCCTAAAGACAAATTCAACCCACACTCACCAAGAGTGGTGAATGACCATACAGTGCACCCACACCCGTCTCAACGCGATGTTACCGTGCACACGAGCTTGATAATGCCACCTTGTGACACCTACCAGGGTGCACCCATGAGCGAGGGGAGTCACAGTGAGATCTCACACTCATAATCAGGCTGTCGGGTCGAGCTCTCACCCCTACATCCTAGGGAAGAACATCTATGCTTGGCTTCTCTAAAGGCCTTAACCTCTAAGCCCAAAATCAATGTTGGTAGCGGGTGCGTGTGACCGACCTAGGTCTCAGTCTGACAACTCGATGGTTGTGTGACTCATCCAGAAGCGACAGAAATGTGACCCGTAGGTCTGCCACCTGGGTCCTGCGCTTCATTTGCGTGGTCGATACGTCACGACCGACCACACTGCGGCCTCTGCGGCCTATATGTCTTGTTAGGTGCTTGTATGCTTCAAGCTGAAACTAGTTCCTCGACTAGTACTAGGGTGTGGAGGAGCAGTTGTATACTATCATGTTCTACGGCTAGCGGAATTTGCATTGTCCCAAAGTCTTGGGATCTGTCTGCGGGAAATCCCATCACTCATGCTTTCAATCACAGCCCTGAATCCTGAAACTAGTGTGAAAGCGAAGTCTTACGCCTCTTCCACGACTAGGAAAGCTGATCCTCCCTCTTGACCTGTACAGTATCACGAGTGTTCACGGTATCCTCAATCTCTCTCTATGGTCGGGTCGCTGACCATGGAGTCCATGTTCCATAGGTGAAGTCTACAGATCTTTGTCGAATGGACAACTGATGTTCGTGTCTCCTGTAATATCGGCCCAATCCCCGAGAAACTTACGTGTCGAGAAGATTGACATTCGGTTTCTCCAAGCTCATCAACGTCTCAACCTTCTCTGGAATTGGTGACACTCACGATCTTTGACACCCGCGTGTCCCGAAATCTCACCTCGATGCCAAAACTCGCACTTCTTGAGACTTAGCGTCTGTTGATGGTCTCTTAACATTTGTAAAACAATCCTCGAAGTGATACTCATGCTCCCGCTCGGTAGGGTAGATCAAAATGTCATCCACGAAGACTCGACTAAGTGATCTAGATGAGTTGAACACTATGCCAGAGCCATGAATGCGTGGCGCATTCGTCAATCAAAGAGGCATCACGTGGCTTCAGAAGTCACCTTATAACGGCGTCTGCTTGTATCTTAGGGATCGGGTGTCCACAACCCTCGGTGATGGTAACCGGTCTGAAGTCTAACTTATAGTAGACTCGCACTCCTATCAACTAGTCAATTAAATTATCAATCCTCGGTAATGGGTACCGATTCTTGATCGTAACTACGTTCCAGTTTGCACATAGTCAATGCAGTGAAGGATCTTGCCCTCCTTCTTCATAGAGAAATGGGCAGGACGCCCCATGGTGAAGTGCTCGGTTTCATAAACCCCTTGTCCAATAGCTCCTTGTAGTTGGACTCTGAGTTCTTGCAACTCAACCGGTGCCATCCTATGCGGAGTCATAGAGATGGTTGAAGTACCAGGGTGTAACTCGATACCGAAGTCTACATCCCACTATCTGCGGAGGGAGTAGTCAGGTAGCTCATCTGGAAAACATCACATTCGCAAACTACTCGAGGTAGATCTAGAGTCAGTCTCTTTTTCGATACCGAAGTCTACATCCTATGCGGAGTAGTCGGGTAAGCTCATCTGGAAAACATCCACACCTTCGCAAACTACTCGAGGTAGATCTAAGTCGGTCTCACCTCGTCCTCTGGAAATGAAGCTCACTAACTTGACCATTGCTTGTCCCTGACACTTGGACTCATTATCTTTATGCGAGGGCAAAAATATCGTGTTGCCCCCTGAAATACAACCGTGTGTCCTGGCGTGTGAGGCGGTAACTCTCCTGCACTCACGATCGATAACAACTGTAGCGCGATGATCCATCAAAGGATGACATCGAACTCCTGACATGTCCATAATCCTGGGTCCCTTTGTGGTGAGTCTGAGATCTCTAACTCCCAACCTCGACATATCATCCCTATTCATAAGCCTAATCCCCTAAGGAGAATTCACATGCGTGACTCCTCTAAGGTCTCTAGAGGTCCTTGCCCATTTCCACCATATTTGGGCCTCATTCTCTAGCTAGAACGCAGCTAGTCTAATCCTGGTCGCGTCAGAGGTAATCTCCATAGCCTCTAACACTTTCTCAATCTGCATGAACCAATGGTCTTCCACCATCGAATCTCCTCCCTCTGTGAACGTCGGAGGATGATGCACCCTAAACCTCTGGAGGTTACTAGGATCTTCTTATCTACATGCTATACTAGCCCGTGCTATAACATTCGCTGTAATACCTACAGCCTCGGCAAAAGTCCGTGATCGCGAAACAACGTGCGACCGGTGCCCCATGGGCGTTCTCCACGTCCTCGCCCTCTATAACCATACGGCGGTCCAAATGGCAGCACGATTAATGTAATTTTCATTTTGATCCCAGCCAGCGATGCGAGATCGCAAGTGTAATAGACTTGTGACCTGATGACGTTCATTTTCCTGAAAGTGGCGCTAAATTTCAACCACCGGTCGACTTTATTTCAGCCAAGGTTCGCTTTCTTGTTCATTTGATGCTCCGACCCTAAGGTCGCAATTCTAACCTTAGCATTCACCTTTTTCATATACGCATTACACCATGCATATAATTTCGTACGCAACTACAGCGCAATCACCATTTCAAATGGTAGTTGAATCTATCTGATATCTCTAAAGCATAACCATTGAGACACTAATCATACACATAACTCGGTGTATCTGCCAATCACTTCGCATTAAAATATAGTTTTCAACAAAATTTTATTTTCAAAAATTTTATTTTTGAAAATTTTATTTTCGAAAAATTTTATCAAACTTTATTTGATTTTATTTGAATTTAATAATTTTTTTTTTGAAAAATTTTATTTTACAATGAGCAGTGTTCATTTGGTGACTCGGGAAAAAACGAGTCAAAGCGGATCGAAAATGGGTGAGTACGCAGGTACGCTGCCCGAAGCCAGCTGGCGCCAGCCCGCGCCCGGCGCGCGCCCGCGCTTCGCCGCCCGCTGCAGCGCCTGCCGTGCCGCAGCGCCTACGCCCGCGCACGCGCGCCCGCTGCCGCCCGTAGCATCTTACTGCCCTTTGCCGCGCGCCGCGCGCGCGTGCGTCTGCGCCGCCAGCGCCGATACCAGCGCTCTGCTGCCAGCGCCCGCCCAGCGCCCACGCCTTCTGCGCGCCCAGCGCGCCTGCCGTCAGCGCCCGGCTGCGCCTAGCATGCAGGCATCAGTGCTCCCGGCCAGTTGCCTAGCCTCTAGCTTCGATAGAGCGTGGCCATTTCAAGTCACCAAAATTTTTTTTTTCCTTATTATTATTATTATTTTTTCGAGTTATTTCCGGTGGAAAAATCACTAGATATTATTATTATTATTATTTTCATTTTCTTGGACCTCAAACAATTTTAAAAAATTTTATTTTATCCATTTTCTTCAATTGTATACTTGGCAAATCTTAGAAAATTATTTCATCGTCATTTTTTTTTTTTTGTCCCAGTAGCCTTCCTTGCTACTTCAAAGAAAATTTTAAAATTTTAATTTGTGAAATTTAGTTATTTACTTGTGCAAAAAGCGAAATAGTGTAGTTTTCCTAAAACCCTGCTTGATCTTGTCAAGCTGGGTAGCGTCGGACACAATTACGGACCATTTACCAAAAAAAAATTTTCCTTGACTTGTTCTCATCACCCAATCCTAGTGTTCGACATTTTTGGTTTATTTGTCCTAGTGCTATCCACCCTAAGCACACAATCCAAACACAACACATGATCAATCAACATGTTATAACATCAATCATACCATCGCATGATCACAATCAAAACACATGCAGTGTTCTAATTTCTCTCTCGTGCCTTTCCTAGGTAATCTCATACCTAAACTCAACATCGACCACACCCCGATGGTGATGTCTTCTCGACCATGGCTAAGCCCAATTTTCTATCCATAGGTTTCCATATGCCTGTACTCCATCAAACCATGGTGGTGATGGATATAACGAGCTCCTAGGTATTCGTATACCTAAGCTGCGATAGTAATGGCCTTGAAAACCGGTCAGTTATTTGCAGTCGACCGCGGAATGCTCGTGAATGTCGGGTAGACGACATTTTTCATAATCGGGCGAAGTCTCCTTCAATAGGGGAGCTCTACCCAAATACAAAATCTTCATAAAACCTGTCCCAACATCAATCACCTGATTACAAAACGGCCTCTTGGGCCCAAGAACCAATACTAATCACACTATATCCAAAAGCAGTTATATCTTACATATTCGACTATATCCATAATGCAAGAGTTATTTAGTTTACTCTTACTCTGACATATATTAAAATGAGAAGCATTCTAATACATGTAAATAGTAGCAAAGCCACATTCCGGCTTTCTTCTAGCGCTCAGCCTCTCGGACGAGCCGTCTCCTCGCACTCTCAGGTACTGTAAAGGGGGATCCTGACGGGAGTGAGCTAAAGCTCATTAGGAGAATGCGCCACTAGGAGTGGGTACCTCACCACTAAGTGCAGTGCAATGTTCCAAATTTAAACACATTCAAACCGTGCATGATCCTACTTGAATGTCTACATGATAACTCGGATCGAGTCCTCGCAGACTCTCTCACACTCGCTAGCCTTGTATAGAGAATTATTATTTATTAGTGGACAACCCTCCGATCTGCATATATATCGGTGGAGCGCTCAGCTGATTGATATATATTGTTAATGGACTACCCTCAGGTGAATATCAATTGGGCGCTCAGGCGATTGATATTTTAGTTTGTGGACTGCCCACCAGATATTAACATTTTTTAGACTATTCTGAACCGTCTTCTCTGGGCCCATACCATGCACTAACTCCTTTGCTATCTCTCTAGGATACCCAGTGCATATGAAATGCGATATGATGCCATTTCAATAATTCATACAACAGCGTACGAATGTATAAACATGAATATACTCGCATAAATCAAATCACACAATCATGTTATGTAATTATACAACTCATATATCACATCAAAATTAGCTCACTTGGGCAACTCATAATCATTTCCAATGGCTTATAACACAATTTAATTCCATGTAATTGTGTCATTGAACTAACACATTAAAATAATGTCTTAACCTATCTAGTTCCACACATATCAAGCCATTCGTTTCATACCATTTCAAGCACACAACACATGGACAATTCCTATCCATTTCACACAAACTCGGGACTATTTTTACAATCCCAAAACAGAGCAAGTGGGCTGTCCACGGGCAGCCCACACTTCATCGGTTCCTCTTGATGGAACCGATTTCCAATCGATTCGGTCTCTAATCACGAAGCATAATTTATTCAATAAATTATCACAAAACACCTCAATTAGGTCCCCAGCTTGAGGGGAAGTGCCTGGGTGTCCGCGGGCAGCCACTCATCATCGGTTCAATTTTTGAAACCACGATTTCCATAATATTCCTGGTCTCATGCATACCAACATAGAATTTGTGCACAAATTCCACACAATCAGTCCTGACGGTTTACGAATTGTCACGGTGCAATCGAAAAATCTCTAAAATTTCTACAATTTGGTCCCATGTTTTGGGACCGATCCTACGGCCCATTCCCGGCCTTTTTCCATACAAATACATGATTTAAAGCCAAAAATTCTGGAATTAAAGACACCCAAACAGCCCCTAATTTCTGGGCAGTCACGGATGGTGGGAAAAATCCCCAAGAATTCCTAACAATTCGGTCCCATGTTTTGGGACCGATCAATAACCTCAGCCTCAAACCAATAAAGCTCATGGAAAAACCCTTAAAAATGGGGAATAAGCATAGTGAGAAAATCCTACCTCTTGGAGTTGTCAAAAACTCGCAATTCGGGAATCCCTGGCAGTGCGCTGCTCCGATAGAGCGTTTCCTTCTTGCTCGGAGTCGGCCTTGTGGTGGGGATCTCGAGAAATTTAGAGAGAGGTCCTTCTCTCTAAAAAATCAAAAACTCCATTTCTGCTCCTCTTCCCAGCTGCTGCCCGTGTTTTGCTAACCTACTGCATCTTTTAAATTGAAGAAGAAGCACTATTCTCTCAAAATTACAAGTTTGCCCCTCCTTTAATCCAATTAATTCCCTTCTTTTACCAGATTTGATATTCGGCACTACCTCGGCCGTCAATTTTCATCATTTCTCTACTCATACCACTTATGGTACATGAGTACTTGTTATATCTTGCCGCTTTCGTCGTCGAAAAAGATTTACGGCACCGTCACGATGCCTCGAAAAACGTGCCGACTTCAACTGTCTCGGAAAATTACGAAATTTTACGTGCTAACTAGATTTTTCGAGACGATTCCAACGGTACAATCCGTTTTGTCATCCGAGATCTAGAGAATTAATTACGGATTTTTAACCGTAATTACACTTTTGTAATTAAAATTACGATTTTGCCCTTATTCCAGAAATTGGAATTTCTCGGGTCTTACACCAATAGCCAATTCTTAGGGTCCATCCCTGCTTCTCTAGAGAACCTCACACAAATCACTTCCTTGAATCTCAATGGTAATCATTTTAGTGGTAAAATTCCAAATGTTTTTTATAATCTTAGAGCTGATTTCATTAGACCTTTCGAAACAATTTCGATGGTCATATTCCACCATCAATTGGAAATCTAACAAACCTTTATGAGTTAGAATTCTCTGATAATCAACTAGAAGGAACTGTCAACCTATACGTATATAGGTTTTCAGTCTATCCTTTGTGCGCTTACAGTATAATTTGTTCAATGGGACAATACCATCTTGATTGTATACTCGCCATCATTGGTAGAGTTAGATCCTCGATCATAATAATTCACTGGTCATGTGGTGAATTCAATTTGATTCATTAGAGTTTATTGATTTGAGTATGAATAAGTTAAACGGGTCAATTCCAACTTCAATATTTGACCTTGTGAACCTTTCATCTCTTAAACTTTTGAAATAACTTGGGTGGTGTTAGAAACAAGCAGAAGTTTGAAAAGCATATAAATCTTGCGACCTTGATCTTTCAAACAACATGCTCTCATTGACCATGTCTGTTCATTCCAACTCCTTGTTACCCAACATTCGGACTCTGGGCCTTTCACCGACAAGCATTAGTGGAATGTTTTCATGGAGCATTAGGAAGATACATTGAGCTACTTGAATCTCTCTTATAACTCCATAAGTGGGTTTGAGATGCTTCCATGGTCTAGTATGAGTACTCTAGATCTTAATTCCAACTTGCTACAAGGACCACTTCCTACTCCTCTAAATTCTACATTTTTCTTTTCAATCTCCCATAACAAATTGAGTGGAGAAATCTCACCGTTGATTTGCAAAGCGAGTTCCATGGGCGTTCTTGATTTGTCTCATAACAACCTTGGTGGCATGCTTCCTCATTGTTTGGGAAATTTTAGCAATGATCTCTCTGTTTTAAATTTACGAAGAAATCAATTTCATGGCATCATTCCTCAAACATTTTTGAAGGGCAATTCTTTCAGGACTCTTGACTTCAATAGTAATCAATTGGAGGGCCTAGTACCTCGATATTTGATCATTGTAAAGAGCAGTTCAAACCTTGAAATAACAAGATAAATGATACGTTTCCCCATTGGTTGGGAGCTCTTCCAAAGTTGCAAGTTCTTGTTTTGCGCTCTAATCATTTCCATGGTCAAATAGGGTTTTCCAAAATCAAATCCCCATTCATGAGCACAGAATCATTGATCTTGCTCACAATGATTTTGAGGGCGAGATTGCACGAAATGTATTTGAGAGTTTTGAAAGCAACAATGAACATAGATGAAGGTAACATGACAAGAGAAAATACATGGGGGCGATATTTATCAAGATTCCATGATGGTGGCGATAAAGGGCGGAGATTGAATTTGTGAAAATCTTGAATACTTTCACGGCAATTGATTTTAAATTAATAAATTCCAAGGAGTGATTCAGTGCATTAGGAATCTTAATTCATGAGGAATCAACTTGTCTCATAACTACCTCCCACGGGGATACATCTCTATTTATCTTTCAAAATTTTGAAGATGCTTGAATCCCTTGGACAACTTTCTTCAAACAAGTGAGTGGGAGAGATTCCTCGAGAACTAACAAGTTTGACGTTTCTTGAAGTTTCTGAATCTTTCTCAAAATCATCTTATTGGTTTATACTCAAGGCAGCCAATTTCTAAACATTTGGAAATGATTCGCTGTACTCACGGAAACCGGGATTATGTGGATTTTCACATTATCAAATAGATGTCTGTCCGATGAAATACCATATCCACTCTCGAAAATAAACAAGTTTGAAAGTGGTTGGCCGGAAAATCACATTGATGGGATATGGATGTGGGTAGTAGTGGGCTTTCTCTTGGTTGTCTCATTTTCTTAAGTGGAAAACCTGAATGACTTGTGTGGATTATTGATAAGAACATTCACAAGAAGATCGTAAGGAATAAAAGGAGCATTCGTGGGTGAGGAGCAAGAATAAGCTAAGTTTTCCACTCTCATTTTATTATGTGTTGTGTATTACAGATAGCTTTTACATTCTCATGTGAGCAAATAATGTATTTTTCATTATAAGTGTAATCTTGTTTATGAAGTTTAAATAATATATATTTTTCCTTTTTCCTTTTATTTTTTATTTTTGTGATAATGTAATATTAATGAATCATTAATCAACACTTTTCAATCAATATACATAGTAAGTTATTATTTGAAAGAGTAAGAATGCTGTATCTTGAAACTATATGTAAACAAATAAATATCAAGATTTGGGAGAGCATTAGGAGACATTTCGATTTTTTTTTTTTTTTTATAGAGGCGGTAACATCTTATGTTTAACTTACATTCCCTTGATTACTTTTTTAAATAATGATGATCAATCTTCTCATCAATGGTCTCCTCTAAACAGGGAAGACCTAGCTAGATTCATACCGCCAAATGACATGATTCAATTCCTTCGATTGATTGGATTCCAATTGATTGAATAATTGTTCCCACCTTCTGATTACTTTTTTGGGACACATAAGGTTAAAGATTATCTAACCATGTTTCCTTGCATCATAATCTCTGCAGTTTTTCGAAGTGTACGGGGATTAATCTAAAAGTGAATTAATAACATATATATTGTAACACCCCGTCCTGAGAGAGTCTACAGTGCATGATACTGTAAGGGTGTATAAGAGTACCAAGTGTCACATTGTAGTATTTTGGAGACTCATGTAGGAAATGATAATTTATGGAACCCGGAATTATGGTATTAAAAGAAGGGTACAATTGTCATTTAGCAAAAAGGATATGTAAGCCATAATTAAGTTAGAGATGGGCCACAATACAAATTACATAAGTGACAATTTGCAAAATTAAAGAGTTGAGGACTTAATTGTAATTAGAAGAGACTTGATATTATAATAATGGGAAAAACAAGACGAATTTATTTGGTCTCCCAATTTAGAATCACGATTGGTGAGAAAAGAAGAGAGCCAAGAGGAGGAAGAGAAGAGGAAGAAGGAGAAGGAGAAGAAATCCAAGATCAAGGTATGTTGTTGTCTTAGAATCAAGTGTATTGGATTCCTAGGACTTTGGTAAGGAGAATAGATGCTCCTTTGGTCTAGGTTTTGTGAAAAGATCACATTAAACCCTTGAATTGTTGGGGTTATGAGAGTAAAACCCCAATTGGGAGAAAATAACCATGGAATCATCAAATTATATGATGTTTAGAGGATTGGGTGGACCTTTGGTTAAATTCAAAAGAGTTTTTGGATTTTCACCTAAGGTTTTGAGGTTTGAGGTTCCATAGCACCAATTCAAGTGTTGTGGAGTTGTTTTAGATGAATTCCATGTAAATTCTTGAGGTATATGAATTATAGAAGTTGTATGATGTTAATTGGTAGCAAAAGTGGCAAAAAGCAAATCTAGGCAAATTTCGGAAGGTGTGCCGGTACATGTACGAGGGTGTGCGGTACCCCTTACTGAGCAAAGTGTACGGTACATGTTAGGTGTACCGGTACACCTATTACCTTCCTATTTACGACCCGATTTTGTATTTTAGCCATAACACTCATTTCTTATCCGATTTGAGTGATTCAAGTGGATACTTAAACTAGACGTCAGAAAACCAAGCCTACCAAGAAATAGGCATCGTCAGATTCTGATCCTGGTAGCCTAAAAATTCACTCAAAGTGGGGCCCATTATACAAGCCAAATTACGGTTCGACTTTGGACATAGAAATAGTCGGGATTTGTTTCAGGCGTGGCAGTTTAGGTGCTCGGTGGGTGATTCAGGTTGGAATAGAATCCTTAGCACCTTAGCTTTAAAAGAGTACAAAGAGATAGTGACTAAGTATAAGGAGTAAGTTAAGTTATGCGATTACATAGGCGATTAATTTGTCGTCGTATTTGGTTGAGGATGTAGGTTAAAAAGCAAAGGCGGGAAAAGTGTAGAACTGTGCTCAAGTTAAACAAGCAAAGAGGTGAGTGTTCTAAACTCATTTTCCAAATACTACTGTATTATTGTGTGTATAAACTGTTTCTGCTGGTATTTCATGATTTTGATTTTAAAACCATATTGTAAAGCAAGCAGGAGTTAGAAGCGAGTAATGGTTCGGATGCATCAATCATACCTTTAGTTGAAAAGCAAGCAAATGGTTTTGTTTTAAGCCATAATTGAAAAGCAAGCAAATGGTTTTGTTTTAAGCCATAATTGAAAAGTAAGCAAATGGTTTCGATTTAAACCATTTCTCAAAAGCAAGCAAAATGGTTTTTGAATAATTGAACCATTTTTCAAGTAAGCAAGCAAATAAGAAAGTAAGCAAATGGTTTCAAATAATTAAACCATTTTTCAAGTAAGCAAGCAAGCAAGCAAATGGTTTTAAATTGTAAAACCATTTTTCAAAGAGCAAGCAAGCAAGCAAAAAGAATAATTGCGAAAACAGGCCTTAAGTGCTAGCTAGACTTTTGGTGACGCGTCTTGGGCATCGACTCTAACTAAGTATGGTGATGGCGACCCAGGTCAATTCCACAATATTTACCGAAAAAAGGTGATGCGGACAAAGGTCAGCTTCCACCCCGCCGCGGTCGATGCATAGGCTCCACGTGTCCACTAAGTGTGATAAGAAAAAAATAGGCTAGTGGTTGATGTTTCTGAAGCGTGATATCTGAGTTTTGAAAAATCAACCATTGGTTCCCCGATCGCCAGGCTTAGGAGAGTTTTAAAACAACGGTTGATCACGAGGCTCCCGGATTTAGATTTCCAAAGCGATAGGTTGAGCCCAAGCTCCACGTGGGATTTTAAAAACAACGGTTGAGCCCGAGGCTCCGTTTTATTTCAAAGCATGCGGTCGAGCCGGGCTCCGTATTTATGAAAATGTTTTTTAAAGCAAAGGTTTGTGAAGGTTTTAAAGAAAACTTTTCAACAAGAGAAACATAGAAGTTTTATAAACTTCCTAAGCAAGCAAGAAATAAGAGTTTACAAGCTTTTAAAGAAAAGCAAAACAAAGCCTGATAAGTAATAAAGTTTTATAAACTTTTAAGCAACAAGTACAAAAATAAGCAAGCAAAGAAAAATTTTAGAAACTTTCAAAAGCAAGCAAAGCAAAGTAAAGCTTCTGGAAAATATTTGTAAAAGAGAGTTTTACATTTTTGAGATGTTTTCCGGAAAAGCAAAACCTTTTATAAAAGCATACACTCACTGAACTCGTTTAGCTCATTATTTTCCATTTTAAAAACTATTTTCGGTGCAGATGCATGAATCTTTGAGCACAATAGGATTTGTCGACATTGGCTGGTACTGTAAATTAAGAATATTATGTAGAAAATACTTTGAATATGTATAATGGAACATATGTATGTACATAGAGTAGTTTTATGAGAATGTGTTGGTATGCTAGTTGCCATATTTGGTTATAGTGTAAATTGGATGTATATAGGATTTGGAATTTGACTATGTGCGATAGATCATCTTCTTAGGATTTTCATTTTGCTAAGATTTTACCAAATCCTAAGTTATAAATAAAATAAAAATTTTTATAGGAGGTTTTGGCAAGCAATGCGGCCACAGCTACAGGAGTTTCTAGTCGTTAGAGTAGCAGTGGGGATTTACCGTGGAGTGGCCGACACGCCCGCCCATTTGGAGGGGTGGGGGTGTGTCATATATCGTGCAATACCTCCACGCCTGTGCAGCCCCATGTGCTGCCCATCCAAAAGTTAGAGAAAAGCTTTTTAAATATTCTAGTGAGACGAAAGAAAGAAAACAAAGTTATAAAATAAAGATAGAACAAAGGTCTGGGACGTGAAAAATAAGCTATTAATAATATGCCTCAACACCATATGATTTCTAATATACAAATTAACAATCATCAATCACTACCATCTTTTTACATTGTGACTAGTTTATATTCTACATTCACAGTACACTGACAATTGTGACTAGGAAAGGAAATGAGTACATTTCATCTTCTACATTTAATGCATTAGACATATCATCGAGAGAGGAAAATGTTTTAGACAATAGAAAATTCCCGGGAGGAAACATGTTCTATTACACATACAAGAAAGCTTTCATTTCTCACAATTGAAGAATACAATTGGGTATAGTATATGACTTCTGTCCATCCAATAACGTATGTTTGGGACTTCTCTGGAGGATGAGAACGAGAAATGTAACTTGGCAGAGTTTTGATCTAACTTATCCGATCTTGGCAGTTACGGAGCTGCTTGGTGATGAGGCGTGGCGTGAACCATCACGATTTAAGCGAGCAAATGACCTCACCCCATTTGTGTTCATCTTGTCCTAAGTTACGTAATATTATCCCTCGGGTAAAGATAGCAATGTGTTTCCTTGCACACATAAAATATTCATATGTAACACAACGACCATTAATTTTTCTTGTGGAATCATATACCCAAAATGTAATTTATGCGACAAGATAAAATAATTCATCACCCAATAATCCCATTACAACAAGAAAAACTTTGAGCAAGGGTATGGATCCATACTAAAGAATCAAGTCTAGAATAAAAATAATAAAATTATAAAAATTTCGAATGACAATTACTCCACAGTTCTGATATGTGGTGTTTCATAAGCGGATGCACGATAAAGCACTCACGGCTGATCTTCAAAGCGCAAAGCCACCAGCAACTAAGTGCTAGAAAATGCAATTACATGTATACAACAAACAAAGTGCATATGTTTGAAGTATCGAAAAGTATTATCTGGATGTTCTATCGTGACAACTCTTGAATGCTTGCCAAATCCATGTGCGCGATCAAGATGGCTCATGGATATCACCCTTCTCATATTATTCTCCCTAGCTTTTGAGCAATTATGACTAGCAAGAAACCCCGATTGAATAACAAATAACACCATAATACAATAAGAAACATAAAGCACAAAAACAAATATAGTGGTATTGATGATATGAAAAAGAAGGAGTGTTTCCATAGAACATAAAAAGAAAATGAGTTAACTTAATTGCCTAAGCATATGTAGAAGATTAATGGCCATATAAGCAGCCAAAGGCCTATTCTATGATGCATAGTCGCGGAGGCATGTTTTCTTGTTCATCTTTATCTGATTATGAGTATAGTGTCACGGTGGATCAGTGAGCCTCCAAGACCCTGAGGCTGCGCCTTTTCCTAAAATTTGTATCTACTTAAGTTTGTAGACTACGCGATATTTAACACCCGACTCAACTCCGGCTCTTGAAACATTGGTGAGAGAGTCTTCGGAAATTTTCAAATGGCGTTTGTGGTTTATCACCATCAGCAGAATACTCAAATCTGCTAGAACATATTCAAGTGGTTTCATAAACAACACATTCCAACACCCGACCACATCTTTTCTTGATCTTATGAATCAAACAACTCTGAAATTGTTATTAAGTAATTATTCTATTTTAATTTCGAAAGTTATTATTTTTCAACTCATTGTTATATTTTACCACTAGTCTTTTATTACATTCAACCATAGCTGCGTTACATGTTTGGAGGAACTTTTTCTAAAGTGTATCTCTGTGTGATTGAAAAAAAGAGTAAATTTCTTGGATTTTTTGTAGCATACTAAAATTAAAGAGTATGCAAAATTCCATGTTAATGAAAAAGTTGTAATACATGCATCTGTTTAATGTTTCATGCAATGAGCTAGTTTACTCAAACCTGATTTGAATATGCATCCTGGGAGATCCCTTTGTAGTTTAGCATTGCTCTCTTCAAGCAAAGAAATTTTATGCTTGAGAATCTAGGGAAAAGAAAGGAAAATGTATTCAACTCCCTAAAATTAATAGATAAGGAAAAATGTATTCACTTATAGTACCTAGGGTACTCAAATGGAGCTTTTGATATCCATGAAAATAAAGCGATGCGTAATTTCTCACATTTAGCTGCATTTTCACTTTAGTGCATGGGAACATGTAGTCTTGTAGGAAAGATAATGGAAGAAACATGGTAAAATAAATAACAATAATCTTTGAAAATTATAACGAGTCTTGTTTGAGCACAATTCACGGACTTCAAAGTGTTTAAGGTGTCTTCCACATTTTGTGCGGGACTAATGCTTAATAACCGCTATAGAAAAGTAGATGAACCATTACGAGAGAACATGGTTGTGACGCCCCAAAGCAGGGTCCGTTGACTGCAGGTCGGCTGCCGAGGAAAATCTATACATCTCGTATCACGAGACCGCATACTGAGTAAAATAACCTCTTGGGCCCTGAGCCATTACTCAAAATAAATATGCAACTATATTCTCATAGTTTTCATGCTTGTTCTACAAAAGATTTATACATATTTACAAATATTTACTTAAAGCCACATTTCGACTGTATAAAAAACTACCTCTCTGATGTCTTAGTCTCCCTGGATAGTCCACATTGCACGAAAGGGGATCCTATGACGGGGTGAGCAAAGGTAGAAAGGGTTTTCCTACAAGGGTTACTCCACTTTAAAATGCATATGCAATGGCATATATAAAACAAACAATCACATTCCATACAATTATTCACTATTATATGAAATGTCATGTCATGTGAATGCGACCTCGTATCTACACAGGTCACAGGCTCGCATGAATTTGCCAAGGCGTGACTAGGAAACAAGTCATGCGTGTCTTATCTGTGACTAGCAATTTAGACCCGACCCTCGATTTATTTATCAAAGCTTGATTTCCCTTTTCTTTTCTTTGTGGGCCACGGTTCGGGTTTACACATGAGGGCCTTATACGCCTTTCAACATTTTCCGCGAACTTACATGTGGAGATTCATGTCTAACCGTGAATAATATGTGGGACTTTCACCACGGGAGGGGATCTACCTGACTTGCTCCATGAAACATGTAATTTATCATTTTGATCATTTAGACACTCATGAATCTCTACCTTGGACTTTGTCCAATTTTTTCGAGTTCGACCCATTCACCAACCAGCAGGTGAATAAACCTTTCCCTTTGCACCCACACCCGACGTATGATGTGACCGTGCATATGAAATGCATGATACCAATGCATTTTCCGCGTATTGTGCGTGAATAGTATTTCGTGAAACATTTGCGTACCGTGGACAATTATAATTTATACATATAATCTACCTCCATGCAGCCCATGTTAATATCAAGAGCATGCATCGACATCACAATTCCACACACTTGCATATCATTGACAAAGTAACACCTCTGCCAGGTCTCCAAAGTTTAGGCCGAATTCGACGGGGCACTTCATAGTCCCTTCACAATCATGAACGATTTGGTTCCGAGCATTATTATCACCCTGACAACCCCTGACACCTAGAAACTTTAGGTTTCTAATTAAAACCACAACTCCCCACCAGTCGGTCTGTTAGTCGTGAATCAACACCCGCCAGTCGAGCTCGAACTAATTTCATGGCCTCATGACCTCCCGTAAGCAACCCTACCATTATAAAGCCTTTAGGCTAAGTAAGCCAAAGTAGGAAAATATCCTGCATCTTGGAGTTGTCGAGCTGGCTTTAGTGTCACGTAGCGTAGATCGCTGCGTCGCCAACTTTAATGCTGTTTATCGACGTCGGCCAGCGACCGGAAAATCCTTCATTTTCCTTTCCTCCTTTCTCCTTTTCCTCCACTTTTCTCTCTACCAGTGCTTCTCTTTGTTCGTTTTCCACTCTTTTCCTTCCTTTTTGCTTTTGCTCTTTACCGTTTAAATACCATACCTCTCTTTCCTTTCTTCGTTTCTGTATAAGCACCATTTCTCTTGTACAGATATTCATAAACATATGAGTGAAGGAAATGATTCTCATCATTTCCTCTACCCATTTGTGTGTGGTATCGCTTCATCTTCTTTTCTTTATTTCTTAATTCGCATTTTGACATCGTACTCAAATTGGCTCATTGTGAGCCATGGGATTCGACTTTCCACACATGGCTAATTGTGAGCCATGCTCAAGTGGACAGCGCTGGCGCTTTCCAAGTGTCGCTCTCTTGGGATCTTGATGTGGCATCCTGACATTCTTAGTAGTAATGGGTGTTCGGCCTTTCCAGCGCCGGCAGTGAGTGGCTGGCGCCAGGTCACGTGAGAGATCGACGTGGTAGATTTAAATTCGTGAGGCAGTTCAGCGGAGATGTCGTTTGTCATCGAGATGCAGAAAAATTGGGATTTTCTGAAATTACAATTTTACCCTTTATCCAAAATCTTGGATTTTCTGGGGTTTCACAATGGTAGAACAAATAAACAATGTAACTTGTATTTTACGAAAATATTTTCTATTCTAAAAACAAAGGAATGCGGTTTGGTTACCCTTTTTTGTTTTGAAAAAACACTAAATTAATAAAGCAAGAATAATTTTCAAAGAATAGCAAAATTGTGTTATTTGTGTTTTCAAAAACTGTTCTCATGAACCATTTTCAAAAACAAGCCCTTTGTCTATCATTCTTAAAAACTAATTTTTATTCTAAAAAACAAGTAAAACATAAGAAACACGTCTACTTATCAAAAAAAAAAAAAAAGAGAATAACAAAAGCATTAAATCTTGAGACGAAGAACAAATTTTATATTATTAAAAAAAAAACATTTTTTTATAGAACATTAAATTACGTTGTTTACAAATTTTGAAAACTATTTTTTATTTTGGAAAAAAAAGGAAAACATAAAGAGCAACAGGAAGAACATAAAAACACTCAATTATCGAATAAGAAACGATTTTAAAGTAAAACATGGAAATTATGTTCTTTGGTTCATTAAAACCTATTCTCAAGAACAATTTAAAAAAAATAGGAACCTTATAAGGCTCATCAGATGAAATATTATCTCTAAAGTAGATTAGATTTTTGTCAGCATTAAATTATTTCTAAAGAGGACGGGGAAAAATTACCATTAATAAAAAAATAAAAAAGAAGTACATGGCAGAAAACACATTATGAACAAGTCCCATCCCATGAATGGTTGGAAATAATATAATGTTTTCGCATGGAAATGTAATGTTGGATATAAAATAAATGGAGTTATATATTGAGGATTATAGCATTCATTGGGTTTAGCTCCAACTTTGTTGAAAAATAATCAACTTAAGTTTGACACAATCAAAAAAAAAGAAAAAAAAACTTGTGCAATCAAAACATCAACTCGGTACTCAGGTGAAATCAATTTAATCTCTTTCTTTTTTTTATCTCAGTTGATTTTAATGGTTCAAATTACAATCAGATTAGTTGGATGAAAATTATATTAATTGAGTTAGACTTAGGTTGTTGATGGTCGGGACCCCCTCCCTATGTTTGTTTGAACTAGACATGATGGACAAGTTATGAAATTAAAACTGAACTTAGAGCCTCCTTGGTTAGTGTTAAAAATACAAAAAAATACTATCTTAATATTATTTGAAAACTATTTTTCTTCTTTGAATTTATTTATTTATTTATTTTGTTTGTGTTATTCGTATTTTTTTAGAACAAAGAAAAGAAAGGGAACCAAACCGTATTTTTTTTCTTGTTTTCCTTGTCCGTTTTGCTTTTTAAACAAAAAAAAAGTTTCAAAAAATACCAAAACCAACCTTGCCTTAAAAACTGGGTGTGACATCCTTGGCTATGACAGACATGGGATGATCAGCGTGCACGTCTTATTAATTGAGAATGTTGGAATTTTCTACATGCTTACCAAAAGCTTAATTTTTTTTATCTTTCAAAAAATGAAAATTTAATACATGGATCTTTATAATATGAATTTTTATTTTTCTTTGAGCATGAATCTTCATGAGCATTGTTTTTTGTGTCTTAGAAAACGCGTGGTATGAAGGGCATTTTGTCTCGATAAGGTTCTTATTAAAAATCGTGTTTTATTATTTTTTGTTGGAATCTCGCGTATTTAATAGTTTGGGTTGCTTTTACTTTTGTGTGCGATACTTCATAGCACCTGCCTGGGTCTCATACATTATCATCACCATAAACTAACAATATACTTCATAATATTTTGAAATAATTAAACATTACTTTCTGAATTTTTTGAAAATATATAAATATGAATAATTTAATTTATAGTTTTATTTTTATATTGAAAATTATTGAATAATTGATGCTAAACTTATTTATTTCATATATTTATTTTAATATTTTCTTTGTAAAATAAGAAATTATATAAAGGTTTTATTAGGTGCATAAGTAATATTAATAGAAAATAGTGAACAAATGATATTGTTAAATTAGAAAGCAATTAGACGATTTTATTTTTTTACTTCAAAGCAATTAGGCTTAATAAAGAAATAAAAATTAAAACTACTTGAACAAATTAAAATGGAAGATAATATAAAATAGAGTTTTAATGAAGTGGTTCTCATAGTTTTGATCATAGTTGATGCTCAAGTCAATAAAATAAATTCATGATTGATGAGTTTGTTGACTTATTTTTTAATTTTAATTTTCTTAAGAATTTGAAAAATATGAATCTTTTAAATAATTTGAGTTGTTATTTTTCTTTTTATTTTTAAAGTTACCAAATTTTTAATGTTTATTTTCTTTTGTTTTATTTTTAATCTTTCATATGTTTTTTTATCCAAAGGGGGAAGATTTTTTTAAATAAATGAATCTTTTGAGAAAAATTATCCTTAACGTGTTCCTAACTTTCAATTAATGTTATTGCTTTCTTGATTTGCAGTGAATCATTTGTCCATAAATTGGAGTGTTTCTCACCACCATTTCTCTCATCTCATCTCAATTGCTTTGGAAAGAAAGAAGTCTAAACACCTCCTGCTTTGTTTTCTATTCTGCCTCTCATTCTCTCAGCTTCTTCTTTCTTCGTGTTTCTCTTTCTCTAATTCCACCAAAATCTGCCCTCATGGCCAGAGCCTTACTCTTCTCCAGCTTAAAAAATCATTTTCCATCAAGAATTCTTATTCCGATTACTTTGAATTATTTCAACTCCCTTCTTATCCGAAAACGGATTATTGGAAGAGGGTAGTGATTGCTGCTCATGGGATGGGGTCAGTTGTGATTTGGTGACTGGCCATGTGATTGAGCTCAACCTCAGTTGCAGTTGGCTCTCTGGAACCATCCATTCCAACTCTACCCTCTTCCTCTTTCCTCATCTCCAAAGCCTCAACTTGGCTTTCAACGATTCAGTGGGTCCTCTGTTTCAGCTGGCTTTCAACGATTCAGTGGTTCTCCAGCTTGATGCATCTCAACCTCTCTGACTCGGGATTTTCAGGCCTAATTTCACCATAAATCTCTCACCTCTCCAACTTGGTTTCAGTCGATATCTCTTGGAATTATAGAGCAGAATTTGCCCACATGTGCTGATTCTCTGGTTCAAATTTAACCAAGTTGCAGAAACCTCACCTTTATATATATCCATCTCTTTAGTTTTTCCTAATTCCTTGCTAAATCAGTCTTCTTTGATATCCTAGATCTCTCCCTGTGCTGGATTGCATGGGAGATTCCTGACTGTGACATTCATGCAAACTTGAGCTTCTATACTTATGGGATAATATTAACCTCAATGGAAACTTCCCACAATTCAATGAGAACAATTCCCTTATTGACTTGGGTTTATTATCCACAAATTTAAGTGGAGAGCTTCCGGCTTCAATGGGCAATCTAAAGTCTTTACAGACTTTGGATCTTTTAAATTGCCAATTCTCAGGATCCATCCCTGCTTCTCTAGAGAACCTCACACAAATCACTTCCTTGAGTCCTGATGGTAATCATTTTAGTGGTAAAATTCCAAATGTTTTTGATAAACTAAGAAATTTGATTTCATTAGGCCTTTCCGGAAACAATTTCAACGGTCAGATTCCACCATCAATTGGAAATCTAACAAACCTTCGTTTGTTATACTTCTCTCAAAATCAGCTAGAAGGACCTATTCCTTCTTCTATATATGGGTTTTCAAGTCTATCCTTTGTGGGCTTAGGGTATAATTTGTTCAATGGGACAATACCATCTTGGTTGTATACTCTGCCATCATTGGTAGAGTTAGATCTCAGTCATAATAATTCATTGGTCATGATGATGAATTCAATTTGATTAGTGGAGAGATTGATTCAGTATGAATGAGTTACACGGGTCAATTCCAACTTCAATATTTGAACTTGTGAACCTTTCATCTCTTAGACTTTTTTCAAATAACTTGAGTGGTGTTCTGGAAACAAGCAAGTTTGAAAAACTTATAAATCTTATTGACCTTGATCTTTCAAACAACATGCTCTCGTTGACCACGTCCGTTCATTCCAACTCCAACATTCAAACTCTAGACCTTTCACACAATAACATTAGTGGAATATTTTCATGGAACGTGGGAAATGATACATTGTTCTACATGAATCTCTCTTATAACTCCATAAGTGGGTTTGAGATGCTTCCATGGTCTAGTATGAATACTCTAGATCTTCATTCCAATTGGCTGCAAGGACCACTTCCTACTGATCAAATTCTACATTTTTCTTCTTAGTCTCCCATAACAAATTGGGTTTGGGAGAAATCTCGCATTGGTTACCGCGGGATTTCATGCAAATTCTAGATTTGTCTCATAAAACTTTGGTGGCATGCTTCCTCATTGTTTAAGAAATTTGAGCAAAGATCACTCTGTTTTGAATTTACGAAGAAATCAATTTCACGGCATCATTCCTCAAAAATTTTTGAAGGGAAATTCTATTAGGACTCTTGACTTCAATGGTAATCAATTGGAGGGCCTAGTACCTCAATCTTTGATCATTTGAAGAGAACTTGAAGTTCTAGACCTTGGAAATAACAAAATAAATGATACGTTTCCCCATTGGCTAAGAGCTCTTCCAAAGTTGCAAGTTCTTGTTTTGCTCTCTAATCATTTCCATGGTTACATAGGGTTTTCCAAAATCAAATCCCCATTCATGAGTCTAAGAATCAGTGATCTTGCTCACAATGATTTTGAGGCGACTTGCCTGAAATCTGTTGAGAAGTTTACAGAAAGCAACAATGAGAGCGTAGATAAAGGTAACGTGACAAGAGAATCGCTGGGGACGATATTTATCAAGATTCCATGATGGTGACAATAAAAGGGTCGAGATTGAATTTGTAGAAAATCTTGAATACTTTCACAACAATTGATTTTTGGTAATAAATTCCAAGGAGGGTGATTCGAGTGCGTGGGAATCTTAATTCTGCCGAGGGCTCGACTTGTCTCATAACTACCTCAGGGACATCCATTATCTTTCAAAATTTTGAAGATGCTTGAATCCTTAGACCTTTCTTCAAACAAGCTGAGTGGGAGAATTCCTCAAGAACTAACAAGTTTGACGTTTCTTAAAGTTTTGAATCTTTCTCAAAACCATCTTACTGGTTTTATACCTCAAGGCAGCCAATTTCAAACATTTGGAAATGATTCATTCTACGGAAACCCGGGATTATGTGGATTTCCATTATCGAAGAGATGTACAACTTATGAAGTACTAGAGCCTTCACAAGAAATAGAAGCAGAGTTTGAAAGTGGATTTGATTGGAAAATCACATTGATAGGATATGGATGTGGACTGATAAGTGGGGTTTTCTCTTGGTTGTCTCATTTTCTTAAGTGGGAAAAGCCTGAATGGCTTGTGTGGATTATTGATAAGAACATTCACAAGATGATTGTAGGAATAAAATAGGTACTCATAGGCGAGAACACGAAGAAGTAAACTTGTTCCACTCTCATTTTATTATGTGTTGCTTATTGCAAATGGCTTTTATATTTTTATGGGAGCAAATAATCTATTTTGTCATTATAAATGTAATCTTGTTTACGACATTGAAATTTTTTTTTTCCTTTTTACTTTTATTTTTATTTTGTTTTGTGATGATGCAATATTAGTGATTCATTATTAACCTTTTTCCAATCAATATATATAGTAAATTATAATATGAAAGAGCAAATTTTATATCTTGGAAACTATACATAAACATATCAATATCAAAAACTTGGGAGGTATTTGAATACATTTCCATTTTTTATCGAAGAGGTGGTAACATCTTATGTTTAACATTATGTTCCCTTGATTACTTTTTGGGATAATGATCAATCTTTCTCATCAATGGTCTCTTTACAATAATCTAAGAAACAAAGGGAGATCTGATTCATACCGACAAATGACAAATGATCAGCTGAATTCCTTCAATTGACTAGATTCTAATTGATTAATGAATTATTGTTCACATCTTATAATTTCTAACCAATGTGAGACAAAGGGAGTGCATTTTTTTCTCAAGCCAAATGTGATAATCCATGGGAAAGAAAGGTTGATTTTTCTTGTGAACATAGTTCTAATTTGATTGAATCCTCCTTTTCAAAAAGAGTTGTCCTCTATTCTTTTTGAAACACTTACTTTGGCTGAAAGTGGTAAGACTAGAAGAAGGAGAAATAGTGTGTGGAACATGGGAATGGATGGACATTTGCTGTATTAACTAGTTTACCACTCATTCAATTTGAATGAAATTACCATCTAGTATTAGTATATATATATATATATATATATATATATATATATATATATATATATATATATATATATATATATATATGATTACCATCTAGTATTGAATTTTATATATCTATATATATATATATATATATATATATATATATATATATATATATATATATATATATATATATAATTGATTCTATTACCTTCCTCTCCCTGTCAGCCTTATCACCTTGGAGAATAGCCATCTGGGTTCACCTCTATTACAAGTCAGAATGTATTTTTCACTCACTGACCATGTGATTCCCTCTACGTAGATCTTGTATCTGGATATCAATTATGCCAAAAGTGAAATAGCAGGTCATGATCAGAACTTAAACACAAAAGAAAGAAAAAAAACCTCAAAATTTTCTCAAAATGGTCATTTTTTCACCTATGAGTGCATTGGCTTGCTAAATCTGAACCTTTGGTCATTACTAGTCTCTCGAACCCAATCCTGCAAAACTTGAAGCTATCATCATCATTTATGTAGACTGAAAAGATTGGGATCTAGAATCATGAATATTTGTTACTATGAGAAAAATCCGAGCATGCCAGTCTTGTTGGTTGGTTTGATGGCATCTGGAAAGCTGTTTTATGACTGGGCACATATAGATGTTGCCTTTGCAATAAGCATAGGGTTCTCTCCGTATCCATTTCATTATGTTGTTACCCTCTTTCATTCAGCAACCGGGAAGAATGTGTTTCCTTGCTGCACATCAATTGAAAAAATTGTAGCGCACTGACCATTAATTTTTCCTGCGGAATCATATATCCAAAATGTAATTGTACAACAAGATGAAAAATAATACATCACTCAATAAACCCCATTACAACAAAGAGAAAAACTTCGAGCAAGGGTAGGAATTCATGTCCAAAATATAGTCTTATAAAAAAAATTCAGGACAAACAAATACTCACACATACAGAATAAAACCTTGGTATTTCCAAACTCTAAAAAAGCAGATCCTGATAAAAGCACTCACAGAACCTGTCTTCAGTACTGCAAACCACCAACAACTAAGTACTAGAAAATGCAATTACATGTCACATCAAAGCAAAATTCACATATGTACAAAAGTATCTGAAAAGTATTATCTGGATGTTCGATTAGGACCAACAACTCTTCGATGCTTGCCCAAATCCATGTGCACAATCAAGGACAGCTGAAAGCCATGCCCTTTTCTCATGATTCTCCTAGGCTTGAACAGTATGACTAGAGAAACTAATTGAATAAAAAATAACACCATAATACAATAAGAAACAGAAGCCTGAAAAACAAACATAGTGGTGATGATGATATGGAAAAGAAGGTGTTTCACATAACATGAAAAAGCAAATGAGTTAACTTAGGTACTCGTAAGAAGCCAAAATGCCTATTCTATGCTTCCTGCTATCTGATTATGAGTATAGTGTCACGGTGGCTGACTAATCTCAAGACCACACGGCTCTGTCACTTTTTCCCAAGTTGTATCTACACTTAAGTTTGTGAACTATAGCACTGTTTCACCCCAGCTCAAGCTCAGTCTATATAGAAATTCAAGCTCAAAACATTGATGTTGCGTACTTAAGTTTGTGAACTATAACGAAGTTTTAACCCAACTCCAACTCAAGCTCTCGAAACATTGGTGAGAGGAGTCTTGGAATTTTCAAATGGAGTGTTTGTGGTTGTCACTATCAACAGAATACCTCAAAATCTGCTAGAACAGATTCACTCTTTTTTTAAGTAGGAGGGTAGCTCGTAACTAATGATGTTAGATTTACTTATTTTGGTATGAACTTTTTAAGGATAACAGGAACAAAACAAATTTAATGTTAAACCCTGCATGTACCACTCAATCACAAAAAAAAGGCCATGGGATGCTTCTAGTATGACTTCTTCATGAGAATTTAATCGATTTGAACAGAATCGAAATCACAAATTCAATATTAAACAATAGTCATTCAGCAACAACAAAGTATAATGATACGTCTGGGTCACTGCTCCGAGACGAAATCGCTGGTAGCACTCTTTGAGCGGGTGTCTCCTAATTTTAGTTGTTTCTGCAAGAGGAAGAAGAAAGAAAAGCGAAACAAAAGAAGAAAGGAAAGATTGAGGAAAAGGAAAAAACAGAAGAATAACCAGGGAAGAAAAACAGATGAGAGAATGAAAATGGTTGGATCACTTATGTGTCATGCTTTTTACGCACCACTCAAGCCAAACAAAAGGGCTCACAAACAGATTCTAATTACACCGAAAAAGAAAATAATAACCCAGACAGCAAAAACAGAAAGGAGAAAATAAGTAATTGGGTAAAGTGGTCCCCTCCCTAAGACTGTTTAAGTGAAAAATCAAAAACTATCATGCAGATAAGAAAAACCACAGAAGTCACCATTGATCAAATTATACTGATTCACCAAACAACTTTCTCTAAAACTTACAATAAATTACCTTTTTCTCTTTCCATGATCGTGACGCAAAAATTGTACCTTAGTAAATCCTTTGAGTACGTTGAAGTAAACTCATGTTTCCAACTCAAAAAGTACTAAAAATAAATAAAAATATAAAAAGAAGTAAAATGGAAAAATAATGAAAGATAAAAAAAGAAAATGTTCTGTGATACCACGGTGTCAAATATTATTTTCAAAAATATAAAATTTTTAAGGGTAAATTTAAAAAATGTAAAAGCTAAATGATACAAATACTCATTATCCATTTTCTTCCTCCTTTATAATAAATGACAAAAATCACCACCCTTATAAAATTATGATGACTTTTTTTTTATATCAGTTATATTGTGTAGCAATACCCTAAAAGAAAATACATAGGAAAATAGAGTCTAAAAGTGGAATGAAATAAATTTTTGAAGAAAAATTAAAAAAAATTAGTGTGGACCCCGTGGATGACTATCAAGTGGCAACCATTTAGTATGAGCTTTCTTTTGATAGTGATATAAAAGGAAGTTTTATGGTTTTATTTTAGGCGATTCTCCTAGGGATAGGAGATTTTTTTACTTTTTTATTAAAAAAGCTCAAGTAAGCCCAGCCCTCACACGGCAGGCTTGTGGAAGAGAGACTTTGCTGTAATGAGATGGGAAATAATATATCATATAATAAGGGGACAAAGGAACAGATTAATTAAAATTTTCCAAATATACAGGTTGAAACACTTTCTTTTCTAAAATGTGTTCATATGCAAAACATGAACTTATTTCTTGAAACAAGACCGTCTATTTTTTTTTAAAAAAGAAGCTTTCATAGCTCTTTCAAATTGCCCTTATGCCATTGACATTATTTTTTAAATTTTGAGCTAGTAAAAATTTTAATTCTTTAAAGTATTTTGATCAATTTTGAAGATTGTTACATATTTCTATAAACCTAACCATAAATTAGTTACATAATCTGCTTAATTTCCTAAATGAGAAAAGTTTTAAAACCGAAAATGGATTTTCCTAATGAGAATTTGTTCTTGTGTTGTAGAGAATAGACAAAGGGATTTTTTAATATTGTTATACATAAATTACTGAAGGTAACTGAGTAAATAAGATAGTTTTTTCATTGTTATTATTTTAACAGGTAAATTCTCTTTTTATATATGCTCTTAACATTTTTTTTAAATGAGTTTACTTTAACAAAACAATTCAATATTTTGTAACTTAAAAACACTTCAAAGAACACTTTATTTTGTACGAGTAGATAAATTATTGGTGTGACTCGAAAAGGATTGGATTTATTCATCAAACCCAGTTTAGGGATGAAGAATGTTTCTATTTCTTGGTAATCAATCTCCGAATATTAAAAAAAAAAAAACAAATAAGGACCTGTTTAGTTTTTGTTTTGTGTGCAACGGAGTTTTTAAAAGCGAAAGAGAATCTTATTTTTGTGTTCAACGAAATAGTCTTTGTTTTTAGATTTAGTATTTGTTGTGTTTTTCAAAACAAAAATAAAGTAAACGTGTATCTTGTCTTCTCTTTGTTGTTCTTATTTTTCAGAAAAAAACAATTTAAAAAAACCGTAAACAAAAACAGGCCCAAAATCTCCGAAAGAAAGAAAAGCGGAAGGAAATACAAAAGGCTGTTGAATAATGCTCGATGTTTCCGAGAGCTGGGCATTTTTGACAAAAGAGGGAGTGCTCAGCCATTGAGTAAAAATACATGGAAAATGTGGGTCAAAACGAAAATGCTTATAAAGTTGATTCAAGAACATGGGCAAAAACACACAACTTGGTTCAGAGGTAGGGTGTTAGGTTGGTGCCCTTTTTAATATGAGACTTTTTGAGGCAAATGTTTTTAAGCAGACCGATCCAATGGGCCCAAATGTTTTAACACATGGCCCATTTGATGGGTATGTTCCTTTTGGGCCCACTTAATAGAACCCACAAAAATGCAAAATAAACGACTTCAAATAGACAACACGATAGAAATCATTAAAAGGTGGGCTTAAAGGTTAAGGCTCCCTTTGAAACTGGGAAAGTATTAGAGAAAGAAATTAAAAGGGGAATCCAAAAAGAAAAAAAAAAATTATTATTCTCGGGTTTGGGCGCCGAGAAAGTATTAGGGAAGAAAATATAGTGGAAAAGTTGAAAGAAATAAGAGGTCTGTTGGTTCGTGTTTTAGAAAATACGCGATTTTGGTGGCTAGAAATTGTTAACATTATTTGAAATTAGTGTTTTTAGTTTTGAAAGGCAATCGTGTTTACATGTTTTTCGTTAACAAACGTTTGGAACAAAAAGCAAATTTTAAAAAGCGTAATGAACATCTTTTGCCAAATAGGTTCAAAATTAATAAATTAATTATATATATTCTTTAAAGCTGTTTTATTTGTTTCGAAATGAAGTTTGAAGAATTTTGATTATATTTGATTTTCTATTATATTTTCTATGAAAAACCATAAGAAATTTATTTTCTTAGCATTTTTTTTGTGTTTTTGGGGGGCGAAGCATGATGCCTTTGCCGGGTGGCCCCCACAGATATCTCATGTTGGATTACTACCAACAAGATATATTAATTCTTTACAAAAATAGTAAAGAATTAATTGAAAAGTTATCATGGAATATTGTTAAGTGGTATAAATCAGTTTCATTGCACCAGAAAAGAAGATAAGTTTGAAGGGGCTAGGATATATCCTTGGATAATTCTTTTATTTGTTGAATGATGTGTGTTAAAAATTTTGTGATGACCTGACTCAAAATATTTTGGAAGCTCGACTTGAAAGGGATTTTTTGTGAGATCTATGCTGAATATATATATATATATATATATATATATATATATATATATATATATATATATATATATATATATATATATATATATATATATATATATGTGGGTATTTATATCCGTGTTCTTATTTATTTTCTTGTTTATGAATTTATTCTGTTATTTTTACAATTTCTTGGACGAGAAATGAGCTTAACCTTTTTTTTTTAATTTTGTTTCAATTTTATATTAAAAACTAAAGGTTTGAAAATATTTATAGTTTCGAATAATTTTTTTTTTTATCATTTCTTGTTTTTCTTTTAGATTAAACACGCTAACAAGGATTTGACATTTTTAGAAAATATTAAAGTATGAAAAAAAATTTCAACAGAATAATTTTTTAATTTTATTTTTTTATGTTCAATTCTTATGAAAAAATATTCAAAAAGAAAATATAATTAAAATTATTAAAGATTTATGTATTTTAAAAATTATTAATTTTTATATACATGAGCTTTTGATGAGAACCTAATTTAGTTACATATATATAGATGCTTAATGTAACAAAAATAAATTGAATTACATTCTAAGAAAAATTATAATATTACATAAAATATTATATTTAATAAGTCAGTTAGGATTAAATAGTGAATATTTGGGAATTTACACAGAAAACTATATGAAAATAATTTTATTACATTTGAAATCCATTTTTTATTTCTATCAATCTTTTCTCTCTTCACCTTCTTTCTTGATATTTTTAATACTTTTCAAGAATTAAACATTAAACACAAGTTGTGAAAAAAATATTTCCTTTTTATTTAAACCAAGAAATAAAGTATTTTAGGTTCTCTTTTGTGGGAAAAACATTGGCTAGAAAACTAGCTAGTGGTTTGTCTTTTTTTTTAGTTTTCTTTTAATTTATATATTCAAAAAATATTATTATATTACTCTTATCATACTTTTTTTTTTCTAATTTTTAATATCCTAAGTTTTCCATGTTGGAAACTCAATTGTGTCATGACTTTATTGAGTCGTCAAAGTCAAGCTTTATCTTATTTCATTTTCCCCTTTTTCCACGAAAATGTTTTCCCACTTGTACCTAATATTGATAGGCTTTTCAGTCTCATTCTCATCTAATTTAATTAACTACATATCAATACGAATACAAAAAAAATATGCATGGCTTCCCTCCAAAAATACTTTTGATACCATATTAAATTATTAACTTTTTTAAATTCTAAGCTTGTAACTTAACAAAATACATTAATTAGGCATTTTGGAATAATTAAAACATGCAATATAATTTTTTCATGGACTTTTGATCTAATAATGAGTTTAATGGTTAAGAATTTAGGTTAATATTAATGTAATTAGTAGTTGACCTTTATTTTTTAAGCTAACAAATATAAATTTTAGATTTTAACTAATTATTTAAAAGACATGCAGATAATTTTGGAGGATAATTTTTTTTTATATAATGTAGTCAATGTTTTATGAAAGCATCCTTGAGTGAGTTACAAACTATTAGACTAGTCATATTTATAAGTATTATCACTTTCTTGACTCATAAAAATCAAAGTCTATTGACAAGTATCATCAAGCTATAAATGTTGATTTACATTTCTTGAGTCGATTGAAAAATTAGTATTACTTTCATTTATTTATGACCTAACTTGGGAGTTCAAATAATAGGTTATGGTATTCAAAAGAGTTATTATGTAATTCTAATATTATGATAAATGGTTTAGTGGAATTAATAGTGAATATAATTATGTACCTTTTTAATAAAGTTGAAGATTTTATTTTATTTTCATTTACATCCAAGTGGCTTTAGGTCGGCTCGAGGCGCGGCGCCACGAACTTCGCTCAAATCTTCGATAGAAAATTCTTGATTTCGGTGTCGCGTGTTTGCGCTTGCCCGACCAGGTACTCGGAGCTTTAAGTCTTACAACGACGGAAGCCGAAATGGCCGTCGTAATAAATCTTAGAGAAGGTAGAGCTTCTCTTCTTTAGATTTAACTGCCGAGCCAATCTTGGGGTGGCTAACGTGTAGTCGATGCGGCGTGGCCTGCGTCGAGTAGGTGAGCTTTGTCTTGGATTCGGCCAGTTAAACCAGTCGATCTCCGTAGGTCGTAGAGAGAAGGTGGAGATTTTACTCGCTCTATCTCTCTCCCTCATTGCCCTTTTCGCCCCGAAAAATGTTTCTTGCCCTTTTTTTGTCTCTTTAAGCATAAAAATGAGCCCACTTTGGTGCTCACGATCCACGACCCATCCAAGCTCAAGTCAGACCGAAACAACTATTGGTCTGGGCTTCAATTTATTTTACCTGAACTTAACTCAAATATTTTACTCTAGATTTTTAAGCAGTGCACCCTGCTTCTGAGGCTAATACTTAAATACCTAATCCCCAAATTATAAAGAATTTCCACCACCCAGGAATTCAATAAATCCTTCCGGAAGCCACTCGTTTTCGAGATCTGACTTTAACGACGTTGTGTCGAGCCAATATCCCAAATATGAATTTTCAGGGCTTCCCGAGTCATCAGCAATTTTATTATTTAATTTTATACTAGAAAATTTTAAATTTTTCCAAGGTTTCATACCTTTCCTTTTCTTAATACATTTTCATAAATCAACGCAACTTAAATATCCTTAATTTTACCATGTCAAACTCCTAACTTAGAAACTCTTCCATGACTTTACTGAATCATAGAAGTCAAGCTTTTGTCTTACACATCATCTAGTTTATTTAAGCACATATAAATGCTAACATAACTAAATACATGACCCCCCTCAAAAATAGTTTTAATACCATATCAAACTTAACAAAATACATTAATTAGACTGTTTTAGAATAAATCAAATGTTTAATCTAATATTTCATAGTTTGTATGCTCTTGGGTAAGGGAATTTTCAATTGTCAAGGTTCTAGGTTTACTATTAATGTAATTGATAGCTAATTACAACTTTAGTTAAATAAAATATAACTTTTATGTTTCAATTTATAATTATTTAAAGACTAGGGATAATTTGAGGATGATTTACCTTATTTTTTATTATAAACAATGAGTGAAAACATCTTTGAATGACTCACAAACTCGTAGATAGTCATATTGATGTTATCATTTTCTTACACTCATAGAAGTAAGTTAAAGTCTTCCGATGTCCCATCAAGTTATAAAATGTTCACATAAGTTATCTTTTTGTTACCTAAAAGATAAGGATCAATTATCAATTACATTAATATTAAACTTAGAACTTTTAGACAATTAAATTGCATACTATGAGCATACAAATTATAAAATAATAGATTAAAATATTTATTTATTCTAAAATATCCTAATTAATGTATTTTGTTAAGTTTAATATGATATTAAAACTATTTCTTAGATGGAGGTCATGTATTTAGTTATGTTAGTATTGATATGTGCTAATTAAACTAGATGAAATATAAACCCACAATATTAGGCAGAAGTGAATCCATCGTTAAGGCTCCATCACGAGGAACATTTGTGTGAAAAAGAGAGGTGATGATTGAATCAGACAAAAAGCTTGACTTGCATAACTTTTAATAAAGTCATGGTTAATTTATAAGTTAAAGGATTTCCACCATTGAAAATTAGAGTACATTAAAGTTTGCTTGCATGATTTTAAGATGTTTAAAATAAAAATATTAAGAAAAACGATTTCGTTTGATGTTTTGTCAGTTTTGGCTTAAAATCCGAATTAAAGCAAAAGACTTTTCTCATTACCAATTTCCAGCACATTCTATAAAAAAGGAAATGGGACTTCCAACCTATCACTGGTCAAATTTCCAACAATAGAAAATTCTTTCATTTATTCTTATTACGAAAATTTTCAATATTCTCAAATGTGACTTTTTTTTCTTTTTCTTTTCTTTTTTAACTGCTTGATTTATTTTCAAATATATTTTAAAAAGTAACTTATTAAATTTGTACCTACCATGCTTTGAATTTGATTGTTAAAATGGTTACTATGATATTTTAGCAAAAAATATATTTGAAATATATAAAAAAATAAGTTTGTAGCACAATTTTGGAAACTATTCAATCTTTAATTACATTAATATTAATCTCTAACGATTTAATTGAGGAATTCAAGATGTGTAGATTTTGATGCCCATATTGGCTATAGCTCATATTTCTAATCTTAGATTAAGTTCAAGTTGGTGGGTTTAGGATTTGAGTTCATTGTTATATAGAATCAAAACTATCAATAGTATTTTTTAAAGAAAAAATTTCTATGTATTTGTACCAAAATTTAGATAGTAAATAAGATATAAGTCACATTAATTAAGAATGTTGAATTTTCTATGTACTTGCAAAAGTTTAATTTTCTTTTTAATCTTTCAAAAAAAATGAAATTTTGAAAATACATGAATCTTTATATAATTTGAATTGTTATTTTTCTTTGAGCTTGAGATCCTTATAGTATTGTTTTTTGTCTCCAAAAAGGCCACATTTGTATGAAGGGCATTTTTGTCTTAATAAAAGGTTTACTATTTCACGGCATATTTTTATTATTTTATTGGAGATAACACATGTTTTATTGATTTGAGGGATTTTGCTTTACTTTTTATTCTTTTTGGTGCTTCATAGCACCTTAACATAATTCTCTTTTTACAAGTATATCAATATAAATTTACAATATATTTTAGATATTTTGCAATACTAAACTTATTACTTTAAAGTTCAATTGAAAACATATAAATTATAAACAGATTACTTTATATATTGAAAAATTAGACAACGTAATTGATACTAAACTTATTTTATTTCATATATTTCATTTTTAATATTTTCTTTGCTTCAAAATAAGAAATTATATAAAAGGTTTTATTAGGTGCATAAGTAATATTAATAGAAATAATAAACAAACGATATTGTTAAATTAGAAAGCACAAGACGTTATTTTACTAAAGGAATAAGAAATAAAAATTAAAACTATTTTGATAATTTTAAATTGAAGATATTATAAATGAGTTTTAATGAATTAGGTTCTCACGGTTTTTCTTTGATCACTTGGTTGATGCCCAAGTCAATAAAATAAATTAAGGATTGATGAGTTTGTTGACTTATTTTTAATTTTAATTTTCTTAAAATTTGAAATATATGAATCTTAACAATTTGAGTTGTTATTTTTCTTTTTCATTTTTAAAGTTACAAAATTTTATGTTTATTTTGTTTTTTATTTTATTTTTTAATCATTTTCATATGTTTTTTTTTTTTTATCCAAAGGGGGAAGATTTTTTTATCTTAATTTTAATTTTTGAAATTTCAAACAAGTCTTCTGCAGTGAATCATTTACTTCCATAAATTGGAGTGTTTCTACCACTGCTTCACTCACTCAATTGCTTTTGGAAAGAAAGATGTCTGAACACCACCTCCTGCTTTGAGCCTATTCTTTTCCTCTCATTCTCTGATTCTTCTTTCTTCCTGTTTCTTCTCTCTTTCTCTAATTCCACCAAAATCTGCTCTCATGGCCAGAGCCTTGCTCTTCTCCACCTTAAGAAATCATTTTCCATCAAGAAATCTCATTCCCGATTTTGCAGATTCCCTTCTTATCCGAAAACAGAGCATTGGAAGGAGGGTAGTGATTGCTGCTCATGGGATGGGGTCAGTTGTGATTTGGTGACTGGCCATGCGGGATTGAGCTCGACCTCAGGTTGTACCTGGCTCTCTGGAACCATCCATCTGAACTCCCACCCTCCGCTTTCCTCACTTCCAAAGCGCTTTCAACCTTGCTTTCAACGACTTCGTGGGTCCTCTGTTTCAGCTGGGTTTGGTCGGTCATCGCTTGACGCATCTCAACCTCTCCGACTCTGGGATTTTCAGGTCTACTTCACCAAAAATCTCTCACCTTCTCCAACTTGGTTTCATTCAGATCTCTCTTGGAATTATAGAGCAGAATTTGCCCCGCATGGCTTTGATTCTCTGGTTCAAAATTTAACCAAGTTGCAGAAGCTTCACCTCCGAGGTATATTCATCTCTTCAGTTTTTCCTAATTCCTTGCTAAATCGGTCTTCTTTGATATCCCTAGATCTCTCCTATTCTGGATTGCATGGGAGATTCCCTGACAATGACATTCATCTTCCGAAACTCGAGCTTCTCTCCTTATGGGGAAATTTTAACCTCAATGGAAACTTCCCACGATTCAGTGAAAACACCCCTATTGACTTGTATTTATCATCCACAAATTTCAGTGGAGAGCTTCCGCTTCATTGGGCACCCAAAGTCTTTACAGACTTTGTATCTCTCCAGTTGCCAATTCTTAGGGTCCATCCCTGCTTCTCTAGAGAACCTCACACAAATCACTTTCTTGAGTCTTGATGGTAATCATTTTAGTGGTAAAATTCCAAATGTTTTTTATAATCTTAGAAATTTGATTTCATTAGACCTTTTCGAAAACAATTTCAGCGGTCAGATTCCACCATCAATTGGAAATCTAACAAACCTTCTTAAGTTAGACTTCTTTGATAATCAGCTAGAAGGAGCTATCTCTTCTTCTGTATATGGGTTTTCAAGTCTATCCTCTGTGTGCTTACAGTATAATTTGTTGAATGGGGACAATACCATCTTGGTTGTATACTCTGCCATCACAGAGTTAGATCTCAGTCATAATAAATTCACTGTCATATTATGAATTCAATTTGATTCATTAGAGTATATTGATTTGAGTATGAATGAGTTATATGGGTCATCTCCAACTTCAATATTTTGAATTTGTGGAACCCTTTCATCTCTTTATCTTTCTTCAAATAACTGAGTGGTGTTCTGGAAATAGGCAAGTTCAAAAACTTATAAATCTTACTCGACTGATCTTCAAACAACACGTCATTGCCGACCACGCCTGTTCATTCCAATCTATGTTACTCCAACATTCAGGATGATAGACCTTTCCACACAATAACATTAGGAATAAGCTTCATGCAACGTGAAGCATACATTGGGCCGCTTGAATTCTCTCTCTCTCTCTCTTATAACTCCATATGGGGTTTGAGGATGTAACTATTGAAAAGTATGCAATTCTAGATCTTCATTCCAACTTGTTGCAAGGACCACTTCCAACTCCTCCAAATTTTTCATTTTTCTTTCGGCCTCCATAACAAATCGAGTGGAGAAATCTCACCGTTGATTTGCAAAGCGAGTTCCATGGGCGTTCTTGATCTGTCTCATAACAACCTTAGTGGCATGCTTCCTCATTGTTTAGGAAATTTTAGCAATGATCTCTCTGTTTTGAATTTACGAAGAAATCAATTTCATGGCATCATTCCTCAAACATTTTTGAAGGGCAATTCTTTCAGGACTCTTGACTTCAATAGTAATCAATTGGAGGGCCTAGTACCTCAATCTTTGATCATTTGTAAAGAACTCAAGTTCTAAACCCTTTGAATAACAAGATAAATGATACGCTTCCTCATCATCGGGCTCGGGAGCCTCTTCCAGTTTGCAAGTTCTGTTTTGCGCCTAATCATTTCCCCATGGTCAACAGTGGTTTTTCCAAAAATCAAAATCCCCATTCATGAGCCTAAGAATCATTGATCTTGTTCACAATGATTTTATGGGCGACTTCGTCAATGTATTTGAGTAGTTTGAAAGTAGCAATGAACATGCATGAAGGCAACAGTGACAAGAAAATAGATATGGGGACGATAATTATCAAGCATTCCACTTACTTCGACGCATAAAAAGTGGTCGTATCAATTCTGTGAAAATTCGAATACTTTCACAACAATTGATTTTTCGAGCACAAATTCCAAGGAGTGATTCCAGAGTGCATTGGGAATCTTAATTCACTTCGAGGGCCTAACTTGTCTCTTACAACTACCTCACCGATTTATCCCATTATCTTTCAAAAATTTGAAAGACGTCAATCCTCGACCTTTCTTCAAACAAACAGCGAGAATCTTCAAGAACTAACAAGTTTGATCGCTTAGTTTTGAATCTTTCTCAAAATCATCTTATTGGTTTCCGTGATACCTCTGGTTGCACTAATTTCAACATTTGAAACGATTCATACTACGGAAACGGATTATGTGGATTTCCATTATCAAATGTAGATGCACAACCTAATGCAAATACCATATCCCTCTCAAGAAATAGAAGCAAAGTTTGAAAGTGGATTTGACTGAAAATCACATTGATGGATATGGATGTGGACTGGTAATCGCTTCTTGGTTGTCTCTATTTTTCTAAGTGGGAAAACCCAATGGCTTGGCGTGGATTATTGATAAGAACATTGACAAGAAGATCGTATGAATAAAAGGAGCACTCGGGGCTTATGAGCAAGAATAAGCTAAGTTTCTTCTACTCTCATTTTATTATGTGTCAGGTATTGCAGATAATTTTTTACTCTTCTCATGTGAGCAAATAATGTATTTTTCATTGTAAGTGCACTGCTTATGAAGCTTAAATAATATATATTTTTCTTTTCCTTTATTTTTTATTTTTTTGATAATGTACTTAATGAATCATTAATCAACACTTTCCAATCAATATACATAGTAAGTTATTATTTTAGTGAGTAGATGTCATATCTTTGGGAAACTATATATTAATAGATAAATATCAAAGATTTTGGAGGCATTAGAGACATTTTGGGATTTTTTATAGAAGAGGCAAAGAATATCTTATGTTTAACTTACATTCCTTGATTACTTTTTAGATAATGATGATCAATTCTTCATCAATGGTCTCCTCTAAACAAAGGGAAGACCTCCAGATTCATACCCGCAATGACATGATTCAATTCCCTTCAATTGATTGATTCAAATCGATTGAATTACTGTTTCCACCTTATGATTACTTTTGACCTCGGCTTAAGGTGAAGATTATCTAGTATGTTCCTTGCATCATAATCTTGCAGCTTTTCTCGTAATTAATAATGTGATTAATCTAGAAGTGAATTAATAACATATATACAAGATTTCCCACTCCTCCGCCCTGCTTAACCCAATGTGCCTCGCCTATCCAGAGTTCAGGTGCTTTTTAAATATTCTAGTGAAGACAAAAAGAAAGAAAAAAAGTTATAAAATAAAGATAGAACAAAGGTCCCGGACGTGAAAAATAAGCTAATTATCATATGCCCCAACAACACCCACATGATTTCCTAAGCCATACAAATTAATAATCATCAATCACTACCATCTTCTACATTGTGTGACTAGTTTATATTCTACATTTACAGTATGACGATTTCAGACTAGGAAAGCAAATGAGCACATTTCATCTTCTTACATTTTAACCTGTTAGATATATCATAATATCAATAACTTTTTTCACACAGAAAAGTTTTTTCTATTTTCACAATTGAAAGAATACAATCGGGTATGGTGATATGACTCTATCCATCAATAATCGTATATGTTTACGTGATTCTCCGGGGAGTGATGAGAACCAAAAGTGTTTAAAACCGAGTTTTTGATCCTAACTTATCCGATTCAAGCCAGCCTGGCACAATGCGATGAGATGTAGCATGCAAACTATCACCGATTTAAGTTAAGAGCAATGACCCCCGTTGTCGTGTTCATCTTGTCCTGCCAAAAGAATATTATCCCTCAGCGTGAATAGCTGCAAAACCCCAAACTCACTCGAATTAAAAGATATTAAAAGAGTTTTTGAACCTCCGACAGATACTCCAATGTGATGGTAAACTATGGTGAGATTAGAATTTTAACAAAGCCCGACGCCATTCGACACGGTCGAATTTTCAAAATTGCAACCGAATGCCCTAAGGAATAATGATTTTCTTATTACATCCGAATGAGTGGGTTTGCAAAGTTGAATTTGTAAGAAATTTCAGCGTTCCTATGACTTCAACCGATATTTGTACAGTATCGTGAGATGGCGAATAAATGATTTCCTGATCGAAAATCGAAATGCTGAAATTTCGAAATTAAATGAAAATACAAAAATGTCCGACATATCATAAAGACTAACGAAACTGAAATAGCCAAACTGGAGTCCGCTTGGCTAGTTTCCAGTGATCCGAACGTAATTCCTGCAATACGCTTATTGTCCTGATTACCGATTTTAATGATTTTAATTGATTCGTGATTTCGCAGCCCGAAATTCATCAGGAAGGATTTAGTTAAAATATTTTATGTTCAAATTTAAATATAGACGACATAGAATATTTTTTGACATATAATCAAGACGCAAAGAATAAAGTAACCGGCATAAATTTCCGGCTACTAGAGATGACCAGATTCAAATTAATCAAAATCTTTCCACCCGCCAAGCTTACGATTTAAATAATTTTAAGAATGACTGGCTCCTCACGGGAATGGATCCAATGAGAAGCTTCTTGATAAAAGAGTAATTCACTTTAAACCAACCAATGATATTTCTTCTTTGTTACTTAAGGCACTTTGGAATAATATTTTAAAGTCTAAAATTTGGGGATTTATGCTCAAAAGAGGGATCACGTATAGAAAGGGAAGAAAGGAGAAAGAGAGACAGGGTAGGGCAAAGTGGTAGAGGTGAATTTTTATTCCTTTCAAGCTCCGCAAGCTCCAAGCTTAACCGGCGAAGAGTAAGATGCTTTAAACCCCAAGAAACAAGTAAGTTTTTTCATGTGGAAAGTCAGATTTTTATGTTTTTCATGTCAATGATTTGATTTTCTTGTACGGATGTTAAATTAAGGCATTTAGGTTGAAATGGATGATGATTTTGAGATAAATCGAAAGCCATGATTAGATTAGTGGTTTTGACAAATCAAGTGAATGAATGGTTAGGGTTTGATGTACTTTAAGCATACGTTTAAATTAAAGATACGCATCGATTTAAGTGTTGGGAGGAAAGAAAAATTAAGCAGGTAAAACACACCTGGGTAAATTTTAGGCAGTCTCGGCAGGAAATGCCCCGTTTTCTCGTTTCGACCAGCAGATTTCTGTACTACAACTTGCCTACTTCAGATCGGAATTGAAATGATTCAAAATTCTGCAAGAAATAAGATTTTCTAGGGGAAAAATTTATCTGAAGGAAGTTCAAGCAAATTTTAATCGTAAAGTGCCCAGAAAATGGTTCAAAGTGGAGCTATGTGCAGATTATGTTCTGCCAAACTGAGTCATATGTTGTGCAGATTGTGTTATGGTTGAGGGCTTTAGGAGAAGGATTTTTAATGCTGAAAATTTAAAGATGTCATTATTAGAACAAGAACTCAGATTCAGAGTTTCATAAATTTTTGAAGACCGTTTGAATAATTCTTGAGTCATAAAGTCTATGTAGCACATGAAAAGCGGTCGGCCTAAATGGAGCGGCTTTAGTGCTTGGCGGGTAATTTGTTCATTTGGCTTTAAGTGAGCGCAGCATAAGTGAATTAAAACGGGGTTATGACACGCAGAAGTTTTCTTTGACAAAGGCACGGAGCGACGTCCACGAGTAGGCATCGAGTCGACGTCCACGCAGCCTCACGCCGACGGCGACGCTGCTTCGCTGCAAGTGGTTCGGCCACTTAAGATCTTTCTTTCCAATTTTATGTAAATGGTTGATGTCAGGCCGAATACGGAGTTAAGTAATCTAAAAGAAAATATTTGAAAAGAGAGTTTTAGAAGTTTCAAAACAAGTTAGATTGCATTTCTGACACTAAGTAAATGTAGTTTTAAAACCTATGTATAACTTCTTAAGATATAAAGAGATTTAGCGTTATGTGATCTATCAGCAAATTGGCCCATAGTCGCCACACAAAGAAACAAATTAGCACTCACGCAAACGATGCGAAAAATTCCGGCCCCCGTAGTTTTCAAGCCGCCATAGAAAGTATGGGCACTACGTCAGCATGCGCATAAATTCCGTGAACGTGTGAGTCGGGATATTTGTATAGTTTGGCACTACGTGTGGCGAAGGCAAAGAAATTCAGCCGTAGTTGCCTGCAGTTTTAGCACATACCATGATGCAGTAAATTCCGTATTGTAAAGTTGCTCACGATAAGTTTTACGCCTCTACGCATTTGATGCAAGAACTGCAACGAGTGGTTGAGATGACTAGTAAGCTTCACGTTAGCGCGTTTTAAATCGCCCGTGATGGTTAAAATAATTAAAGGATATACATAGGGGTTTTTGACATAAATTATAAAAACAAATGATAAAATTGTCATGTTAGTATATGTGATATCTACTGTCGCGACTAACTTGTTTGTTCATTTTGTAGCTATATATATTCCATCACATATCGCGACGACAAGTGGACAACATCATTTCATATATAGGAAGGGCGATTTATGACCTAGGATGTAAAACTTTATGTATGGGATGGATATGTAATTGAACAACATATATTTAGATTTTGAAATTGTATAATTGTAAGATCTTTTAAAATATGGGATGTATGGTTTTGAGAAAAACCATAAGGAAATTTTGTTGATCGATCTCCTTAATTTATATTTTGATGAGACCACGTAGGTCCTTATGATTGTAGTTGATTAAAATATTGAGTTTAATTTGTTAAACAGTGATTTTATTTGTTGACCACCGAAAGCGGTAGTCAGTAAGCATGTCACGATTAAGAATTGGTGTGTGATTTGGATAGGAAGCTTGGGGTAATTTTATAACCCATGTTTTCCAAAGACGCTTAGCAGCTTTAACTGCTTAGCTTCGTTTGGGTAACTTGTCAGTCGAGCGAGGTTTGGCTGGGGAGGTTGTATTTGAGAGCAGATTTCCTGCTACTGTAGCTGGTCTCACACAAGAATAATGTGTTTCCTCACGCACACATAAGAATATTCATATGTAGCACACGACCAATAATTTTTCTTGTGGAATCATATACCTAAAATGTAATCAGACGACAAGATAAAATAATTCATCACCCAATAATCCCCATTACAACAAAGAGAAAAACTTTGAGCAAGGGTATGAGTCCATGCCAAGAATCTAGTCTAGAATAAAAATAATAAAATTATAAAAAATTTCAGGACAAACAATTACTACGTATTATCAATAACCTTTGGTATTTCTCATAAGCAGATCCCGATAAAATCACTCACAACACCACCTTCGTGAATCGCAAATCACCAACAACCAAGTGCTGGGAATAATTACATGTCACAAAGAAAGCAAATTCACATATGCACAGTATATCCGAAAAGTATTATCCGGATGTTCTATCAATACCAACTACTTAGATGTCAGCCAACCATGCAATAATCAAGGACGGTCAGCAGATATCACCCTTTCTCATATGATTCTCCCTAGCCTTTGAACAAGATGACTAGCAAGGAAACCTCTACTGAATAACAAATAACACCATAATACAATAAGAAACATAAGCCTAAAAACAAACATAGTGGTGATGATGATATGAAAAAGAAGGTGTTTCATGTAATTACAAAAAAGAAAATGAGTTAACTTATGCCTAAGCATATGAGAAGACACGGCCATAAAGCCAAAAGGCTCATTCTATGTTGCATACAAGAGCATGTTTTCTTGTTTCCCCTTCTCGCTATATGATTATGAGTGTAGTGTCACCGTAAGTGACTGACCAAGACCACAAGGCTCCCACTTTTCCTAAGCCGTATCTACACTCAAGTTTGTGAACTATAGCAATGTTTAACCCCAACTCAACCTCAAACTCCCCAAACAGGAGAGTGGAGTCTTGAATTTTTAAATGGGTGTTTGTGGTTTTATAACTATCAAGAAGATACCTCAAATCGCTAGAACACATTCAAATGGATTTTAATAAACAACTTGCATTCAACACCCGTACTCCACATCTTTTTCATGATCTTATGAATCAAACAACCAACAAGATTGTTATTAGTAAATTATTCTATTTTAATTTCCAAAGTTATTTTTTGAACTCATTGCTATATTTTTTACCACTCCGGGGTCTTATCGCATTCAACCATAGCTCTCGTTACATGTTTTGAGGGACTTTTCTAAAGTGTACTTGCTATTTGATTAGAAAAAGAGTAAATTTCGATTTTCAGAAAGACACCAAATTAAAAGAGTATGCAAAATTCTCGTTAACGAAGTTGTAATACATGCATCTCTAAATGTTTCATGCAATGAGCTAGTTTACTCAAACCCGATTTGATATGCATCCCGGGAGATCCTTTGTAGTTTGAGCATTGTTTCAAGCAAAGAAATTTTATGCTTGAGAATCTAGGAAAAAGAAAAGGGAAAATGTATTCAACTCCTAAAATTAAAAGATAAGGGAAAATGTATTCACTTATAGTACCTAAATTTCTTCTCAAAATGAGCACTAGCATGGTCCCATGAAAAATAAAGAAACTCATACTGTAATTTCTCCTCACATTTAGGGGCTCGCATTTGCACTTTAGCTGCATAGATCATGGTAGATCAACAAGTAGGAAAAGATAATGGGAAGAAACATGGTAAAATAATAAATAACAATAATTCTTTGAAAAGAAAATTACAAAGGCCTTGTTTGAGCACACCCCAGCACTTCAAAGTGTTTAAGGTATCTTCCACATTTATATTACTGTGACTAACACTTAATAACCAGACATAGAAAAAGTAGATGAACCATTGCAGAGAACATGGTAGAACAAATAAACAATGTAACTTGACCATGTTTCTGAAAACTATTTTCTATTCTCAAAAACAAGGAGAGTACGTTTGGTTACCTTTTTTTTGTTTTGAAATACATAGAGAATACGGAAAACACTAAATTAAGAGAACAAGAATTGTGACGCCCCAAACCCGGGGTGTCCGTTGACTACCTGTCAACCCGCGGAACATCTATTTGTCTCGTATCACGAGACCCATACCTGAGTATAAATGCCTCTTGGCTCATAAACCAATACTCATAAAACCAACTTTTATACAAATGATTTATTTACAATTGTCTTTGATTACAATTTATACAAAACTGGTCTTAGCCCGCACTTTACTAAAATACAAGAGAGGCCATTCTAGTCGCTTTTCCGCTCTTCTAAACCCAGGATGTCTCATCCTCAATGCGTTCGCATTCTCGAAAAGGGGGGGTCCCACGACGGGGTGAGCAAAGCCTAGTAGTGGAATTTCCCTACTTGGGTTACTCCCCACCTAAGTGCAATGCAATGGCACACCAAACATACAACACATGCTAATATATCACTCATGCATATATTAACAAATTTAAATCCCATACATCACGTTATTCGCTTTATAATAATAATACAAACTTAGATCACACGGGCTATATAATAATCCGGCGGTTCGTCTCGAATTTCACAATTCTCAATAATCAACACGCATTCACCCACTGGCAACAACACACATCACATTGAATCACATAAACAGCTTCAGGATCAGTCTAAACCACACTAAGTGATTTATTCACTGTCCAAATCTGAACTAAGTCACGCCATCTAGCCTCAACAACCCCATCCACATTTAATTCCAAGCAAAGTGTAAAACAAGTAAGAGAAAAACCTCACCTTCTCGGAGTTTGTCGAAACTCCTCAAATCCTACTCCACGCATAAATCACACGGGAAAGAACTTTTCTTCGTCACGGAAACCGACGATTCGATCGCCGGAATTTTGTGAGAGAAGGTAGATCTCTCTCTAAAATCCCACACTTTCTCCTTCCTCATTCAGCTTCTTTTTTCCTCCTCTCTTCCTCTCCCAATCCATTTGGTCAAGGTCGTGACAAGAGACTGTCTCTTAACGCCACGTGTCCATTCATCGACCACGATTACACCTCATCCTTATCCTTATCCAACCACTTTGAGATTTTCTCCTCTACGCATGACATGTGTCACATGTGAGCCCCACTTGAGCTCAATGTTTGACTCTCCCATAGCTTGACACGTGGCGCCTCTTGGGCCACTCATAAAGTGCCAAGTGTCCCGCACTCCTCTACGTGCCTCAAAAAACGTGAAATTCCAACTATCTCGGAATTCGACGAAATTCGACGTGGTAGCTAGATTTCGGGAGACGATCCCAACGGTGAAGTCCGTTTCGTCATTCAAGATCGAGAAAAATTCTGGATTTTGACCGAAATTACCATTTTACCCTTCCTTAGGAAATCTGGATTTTCTCCGGTCTCATAATACTTTAAAGAATACCAAATGGTGTTCTCAGAGCTAAAAATCAAGCTCTTACTAACCATTTTAAAAATGTTCCTTTGTCTATCAGTTCTTAAAAATCTAATTTTTATTTTGAAAACAAGGAAAACATAAGAAAACATCGCCTACTAATCTAAAAAAAAAAAAAATAGAAAATAGAAAACACTAAATCTGAAGACAAAGAACAATTTTTGAGATTATTTAAAAAACATTTTTTATAGAACATTAAAGGTCTGTTTGGTTACAATTTTTGAAAACTATTTTTTATTTGGAAAAGGAAACATAAAGAGTAACAGAAGAACATAAAAACACTCAATTATAGAATAAGAACAGCTTTTCATAAAACATGGAAATTATGTTTTGTCATTAAACCCATTCTCAAGAACAATTTAAAAAATAGAACCTTTACAAGGCTCATCGATGAAATATTCTTCAAAGTAGATTAGATTTTTGTCAGCATTAAATTATTTCTAAGGAGGACGGGGAAAAATTACCATTAATAAAAAAATAAAAAAGAAGTATGTGGTAGAAAACACATTATGAGCAAGTCCCATCCCATGACAACAAAGCCAAGTGCAAAGCAGTTGTTTAGAGGTTGTGGTGCAGTCGTAGCTGTTTGAGGTTCAAACTGTCGCACATTAATTGAGAATGTTGAATTTTCTACGTACTTGCAAAAGTTTAATTTTTTTTTTATCTTTCAAAAATGAAATTTGAAAATACATGAATCTTTTATATAATTTGAATTTTTTATTTTTCTTGAGCCTCGAGATTCATAGTATTGCTTTTGTCTCGTAGCGCACATTGGTATAAAGGGGCATTTTTGTTCCCAATAAAGGGTTTACTATTCCTATGTCAGTAAGCTTTTTATTATTTGCAGGGAGATCTCATGACAATGAATGATTTTAGGATTTTGCTTTTACTTCTTATTATTTTTGATACTGCATAGCACCTAACATAATTCTCTTACAAGTATATCCATATAAACTAACAATATACTTTAGAATATTCTTTTGAAATAATTAAACTTATTACTTTACAAAAAAATTCGAAATATATAAATATGAATAATTTAATTTATAGTTTTATTTTTTTATATTGAAAATTAAATAGAATAATTGATACAAATCCTATTTTTATTTCATATATTTATTTAATATTTTCTTTGCTTCAAAATAAGAAATTATATAAAAAGGTTTTATTAGTGCATGTTAATATTAATAGAAAATAGTGAACAAATGATATTGTTAAATTAGAAAGCAATTAGCCGATTTTTTTTTTACTTCAAAGCAATAAGACAATAAGAAATAAAATTAAAACTACTTAGACAATTTAAATTGAAGATAATATAAAATGAGTTTTAATGAAGTAGGTTCTCACATGGTTTTGATCATGGTTGATGCCCAAGTCAATAAAATAAATTCATGATTGATGAGTTTGTTGACTTATTTTTTTAATTTTAATTTCTTTGTATCGAAATATATGAATCTTAAAATTCTGATTCATTGGAGAAGATTGATTTGAGTATGAATGAGTTACACGGGTCAATTCCAACTTCAATATTTGGAACTTCAGGAACCTTTCACCCTTAATGTTTCAAATAACTTGAGGATGTTCTGAAACAAGCAAGTTTGAAAACTTATAACTTACTTACCTTGGATCTTCAAACAACATGTTCTCGCTGACCACTGCCCGGCTCATTCCAACTCCATGTTACCTCAACATTCAGATTCCTAGACTCACACAATAACATTAGTGGGAATATCACATGGAAAGTGAATCTCTCTTATAACTTCATAAGTGGGCTTTAGATGCTCTCCATGGTCTAGTATGGAAATACCCTAGATCTTCATTCCAACTTGTCAGTAAGGACCACTTCTAACTCCTCTAAATTTGCCAATTTTTTTCAGTCTCCCATAAATAAATTGAGGGAGAAATCGCACTGCTGATTTCCAGTAAAGCGCAAGACCCTGAGAAATTCCAAATTATGGAATAAGGGCAAATCGTAATTTCGACATAAAATTGAAATTTTAGCTAAAAATCCATAATTTTATTCTCTCTAGATCTCAGATGATCTAAATCAATTTCACCGCTGGAATCGTCTTGAAAATTCAGTAAGCACGAAAATTTTGTAATATTCGAGACGCCGAGTCGACACGCTTTTTCGATAAGATCGATTTCTAAGATGGCAATGTGTCCCGTGACCGTGGATTTCCTCGGACTCGATCCGATCCGTCAAATCGGTAGAAAATCCATGGATCGATAATGGATATGGATATGGATAAAATCCGATTTTTTTGAATGGGATATGGATTTCGATATGTGATTTATATCCGACCAAACCCGTATCATATCCGACCCCAAACGCAGTGTAATATTTGAATTAATATTTGAATGTTATAATATCCTCGATATAATATTTGAATTAATTGTAATTTGTAATAACACTATATAATATGATATGATCTCACATTAATTCAAATATTTAATTGCCTATTTTAAAATCCTAATTAGTAAAGTTAGAAATGAATACTAAAAATATAATAATGTAAACCCCAAACCCAACAACAACATTATAAATTATAAATCTAGTCCTAATTGTAATTTGTAAACTTAACGTAACATGCCAACATTGTAAACCCTAACTTCTTAACACAAGAAATTCTAAACTTATAACACCACAAAACCCTATTTGTTGATAAGCCTCATACGCTCATAATCGTATCCACGTCTTTCATTATCCTCTTCCCACAGGATCGGATATATCTCTTCCAAGATGTTCGGCTTGGCCATTCTTGGAATCACCCAAGAGACTTGATAGCGCTGATACCGTAAGCAGCCCTCCCGCTGTATAAGAATTAAAACTTATGTGACCTCCTTTAAACCTTAATGACCGGGCTCTATCTCGTCTCGCTGCATTTCTAGCCGATTAATCTCCTCTTCGAAAGGCAGAGTCCGATTAATTATGTATCTTCAAATCGCTTGGATTTAGCTGTCCTAAATCCCTAACCTTACCAACACCACAAATTTTAATTCCTAATATTGTAAATTTTAATTTTAATACTTAAAGTCCTAATCAAACATCACTAAACCCTAACTCTAATAATCACAAGTATAAATCTTAATCTAATATAAAGGAGGAAAGGAGGAAGAAAAGAAGTGGAAGAGACTGAGAGTGGTTTTATGGAAGATAGCCTCTTGATAGAAAATGAGCCTATACTTTGAAGTTAATGAAAGCATAAGTATAAAGGCACTAATTTGCAATATCCGGAAAAAAAAAAACCGCTTTGATTTATAAAAGAAAACACTCATTCTCGATATGCTGTTCAGAAATCTCAAACAAGTTTATAGTTCGTATCAATGCCAAAGCATTAAAGCAACTTTGGGATCTATTCCTTCATAACATTCGACAAAGTTAGTGATTTGGTATTCTCGCTTTTCTATTTTAGATCGTATAGCTTAATTGGCAGACTCATTGTAATATAATATTGTGTTGCATTGTCGAACACACAATCTAAAATACATATATCATGTTCTAATATTGAGATCGATTCATCATGCTTGTGCTTAAATGTTGAGATTCATCATATTGTGCTTTTTAAATGTTGAGATTCATCATGCTTGTGTGTCGGAATATTGTCTAGTATCGGGTTCCATGAGTGGGAATTAAATAATAATAATAATAATTATGCAAGTGCAGGGTCAGGAGAATGTAAGTTGTAGTCAAGTTGTTCAGAGAATAAAATATTAATCAGATTGGTGTATGAAATATTTGCTACAAACATGATATTAATTTATTTTGTAAATGGTGTAATGATGGTTCTCGAATTAAACCAAATAAAAATAAAGAAAAGGGAAAGAGACTGGTTTTTGTAAAGTAAATTGTAGTTGTGATACAACCATCTATCGAGCCATGTAAAGTAAATGATTTTTCAGAATTCTTTTATTTTCAACTTGTCCATTTATCGTATTTCTAGACTAAAATTTGATTTGACTATTTGTAATAATACTTTTTTTTAATTTCAATAATTTTATACTATTCTAGATTTTTTTTTTAATTATTGGTTTTTGTAAAGTAATTGTAGATGTGAAAAACAAATCAAAGTTTTGGAATGTCCTGCTTACTCCACAGCCTGTATCACCGTATGTTTTGTTGAAAATAAATTATTAAACGACTTTTTTAGAATGTCTCATTGATTTTTTTCCGTGATTCTAGACATCATGAAATTAACTTTGACACATAAAATGTTGAGATATATTCTTTTAGCATGAGGCATGATTCTTCTCTCAAGTTACACCCATTGCAAAGGGATCGATTCCGGGATCTATGACCTGATTTCTTACATTATTTCTTTCTATTTTATTTTCTCATTCCTTTTCCAAGTTTTCACCTTAAAATTCAATTGCTCATTTTAAATTTTTTACTATATTTTGTATGAACCACTACACTAGTTCTAGAAAATTTACTATTTGAATACTATTTAAAAGTAGTTGATTTCAGTAGATGTTTTATTAACTTTAGACTTTAGTTTTCTGTATTCTAAATTTATGAATCAAGTGAAGGCAACTAGGCACATTGTAAAATCCCAACCTTTATTGAATGTTATAATAGTGGCTGGTTGAACTGATTTGAGGTCCAATGGATGTGCTTGCAGATTGTAATTTTAACGCCTCGACGTCATTGGGCATGAAGAGAAAATTTTCTAAAATTGTAACCAGCCCTAATGAATAGTGATTTTTTTCTTATTTTATCCTGATGGAGGGGTTGCAAAGGGATTTTACAGTACCTCAGCCTCCTATGACTTTGAAACTGATATTTAGAAGATAATGGAGATTTATGGAATAGGTGATTTGTGATCGAAATTCTGAGTCTGATATTAAATTTTTTCTAAATCGAGCCGAAATACGAAGTTGTCTCACAAATCATAAAGACTCAACGAAATCGAACGGAGTGAAACGGGGTCCGCTTGATAGTTTCAGTGATCCGAACGCATTCGTAATAATACGCTATTGTCCCGATTTCCGATTTTAATGATTTTAAATCCGATTCGTGATTTCAAAGTCTGAATCCATCATGAAGGATTTAATTAGATATTTCACTGTCAATTTGAATGATTTACCATAGAATATTTTCGACGCTTAATCAAGATAAAAGCAAAGATAAGACAAAAAGGAATAAAAATCATAAAATTCGGTATATTTTCTTACGCAGAGCCAATCAAACATTTCTTATGGGCTGTTAGGTTTGTGACTCATTAGAATGGACCAATGAGGTTCATGGGCTCAAACGCAATAACAAGCTGACAATATAAAAGAAATGGAGGACCAAATTGTAATTTAAGGAAAGTTAGAATATTTAAATGGGGAGACAACCAAAATAATTCATTTTGGCTCTCAAAAGCTAGCACCCGTGCTGGAGGAGAAAAGGGAGAAGAAGAGAGTAAGAAGAGGAAGAAGAGGAAGAAGAAGAAGGAGAGGAAGAAGGTATGTTTCTTTTTTGTATGGAATCAGTGTCTGGATGTCTAGGTTACTGTGTGATTGCTAGGTTTTTCTATGTGAGATTGGTTTGAGCCCCAAACCTAGGTTTCGTCGAGAGATCACACAAACCCTTGACTTAATTGTTGAGGTTTTGTGATAAAACCCCAATTGGGGTATTTAAGGTTGAATTTATGATGAATTTGATAGAAATTGAGAAAGAAATGATTTAGGGTTAGGGTTTTGACAAATCAAGTGAGTAATGGTTAGGGCTCTGATAGTATTGTGTATGATATGTTGAAATTGGTTAGATTTATGAAATTGAGGACAATGGTATGGGAATTGGTTAGAAAAGAAATGAATTGAGGGCATAAAGACTATGTTGTAAAGTAAAGGGAAATGCTGAAAATTTCTCTGTAAAACCCCTTGTTTGTATTTCTTTGGCTATAGATTACGTTATAATTATTATCCAAATGAATTGATTCCAATTGGTAAAGAATCATGAAGAGATAGGCTATTAAAATGTATGTGAAGGACCAAGAGCCAAATGTAGCTCTAAGGCTCCCAACATGGACTTTCAAGGTGAGCTCGTAACTCACTGATTTGCTATGTTTTGGGTGTGCATGGTTGTAGTGTTTTGGCCATAAGTGGAGTTGCACTCATCCAAATTGAGTGATTCAAAATTTGGGTAAAATAGACTCTCTAGGGAAAATTTATCTAAAGGGAAGTTCCTAAGTGCAAATTGTAAAACTTAAAGTGCTCCAGAAAATGGTTCAAAGTGGAGCCATGTGCAGATTTGGGTTGTTCCCACAACGAGTATTTGTTGTAGTATTGTGTTATATGGTTGAGGGCTTTAGAGACGGAATTTTAAAATTGAAAATTAAAGAGATGTTATTTGGATATATCAAGAACTGATCTGAGAGTTTCATAAATTTTGAAGACCATTTGAATACCCTTTATCATAAAGCTCGATAGGGTATGGTTGAAAAAGGCTGGCCAAAATGAATGAGTTTTTTAGTGCTTAAGGGTAATTTGTTCATTTGGCTTAAATGAATGTGTATGGTGATTAAAATGGAAGTTATGATTAATATAGTTGCGATTTTCTTGGAAAAGGGTAAGGATGATCGGATCGGAACGGAACTCAACTGGAAGCAAGCTGGAATTGAGCGGTGAACCGTGAGTGAAAAATGATATTTTGAGAATTTAGCTTTTTAAAAAGTGAATATTTTAATACCTAAACTGAAAGTTTAATGTAAATTTTTATGTAAATGTTAAGGCATATGGAAATGTTTTATATTGCATTGTTTTACCTGTGGTATCAATGCATATATTTATATGTGTATTAAATATGTATGCATATGTTAAGGTATTAAGAAAGTTAAAAATGTTTAGTATAGTATATGTTTTTAATGATAAAGTAAAGGGATTTAAATGTATTTATAATGTATTTTGAAGAAATGTTTTACCGATGGTTACCCTTAAACCCCTATGACCGTTATGACCGGAGACGGCCAAGTACTTAAGCGGTAAGGGATTAAGAGGGTAAAGTTATAGGTTACTAACCGGAGAGAAGGCGTTCAGATATTCCACACTACAAAGATTGCGATTAACTTTGCAGCGTGAGTTTCATACAGAAGGCATGCGATTTAATAAGATTATCAGTCGACTGAATCACTGGTATTATCTATTCAACGAAGAACAGTAGGTGAACAGTGGTTATACAAATATTTAAGATAACGATTTAAACGTATCTATTAAAGAAAGATTTACAACTTAGTGATAAATGGATTTAACAGTATCGGCAGTTTAGTATAATGTTTTGTATAAATTGATCATGATGTAGTTTATAGAAATGCATATTATGATATAGCGATTTAATTACAGACAGATGATTTAGCACCTGAAATGTTATTTTAATGGAATACCATCACTATTCATTCTTTCCGCGGTGTTTCAAAACATTTTCGTGGACCCAAGACAAAAGCTCGACAGAGAAACACCGGGTACGAAATGAAATATCGTGAGGAGACGACGCGATGTGATCGGTGATTGAAAATAATTGGTATTATTGTAAGGCGTGGAATATTTTTGGCTGCTTTTTGATAAATTATGCATAATTGAAGAAGGTTTAAATGTTTTGACGACTTGAAAGAAATAAACGATATATGTATATTGTGTTTGATTGGGTTGTGACTAGAGTCCCACATAAGTCAATGAATCAAAGCCAAAGTGGCTTTTAAATGTTTTCATCAGTTTTGTAAATTGGGAAAGTCCTAAAATGTAGAAACTCCCGGCCGATTTTCCCGGAAAATCTAAGTGTTGGAAAAGAAAAGAAAAAGAAATTTTTTTAGCACTGTCAGATTATTTTTAAAAAGATATGTGAAGAATTGTAAAGGGGTTCGGGTCATCTGGATTTTGTGAATTTATGGTTTTAAGGAAAGTTTCTATATCCGGGCTTGAGTGCCTGGGAGGTCCCTGGTTCATGAGGTTAATCCGGCCCAGATCCTTCAACATGGCATCGTGAGGCTAAGTTTTGAAAATGTTATAAAGATTTGAAAATTTTTATTTTTATATGATTGTTTTAATGTTTTCTTTTAAGATTTCAAAAAAATTGATGTGGATTTAAAAATCATATAGCACATTGTAATAAGATTATACACTTTAATTCATTAAAATGCACATCAGGCCGACCACCCACCAGAGAGCTCCCGAAAGTGAGAGTACCACCACCGAGGAACATGTTTATGAGTCTGCTGTGATGTTCCTCCAATTGCTAGCATCGCTAGGGCCGCCACCGCCTCCTGAGGTTGTAAGAGGAGCCGTGATACCTTAGGAGCAGATGGTTCGATGTTACCACAACATTTAATCAAATTGAGCCTTTATTAACTATCGAGAGGGTAAGGAAATTAGAGGCAAGAAATTATGACGGTATAGGAGATCCCGAAAAGGCACATCGGGCTAGAGTGGTAATGTGATACATGATCAATTGAAAATGCATGGGGTTTAATTAGTTTCTATGAATCAACAGATATTAATGAATTGTTAATAGTAATTGTTGGAAAGAAATGGAAGAAATTATTATAATGATGAATGTGTAACAGGATTTTGCCACCCTAGAAAGTATGGAAAAGTTATTGTTACAACAGAGTGATTGTTGGAGTACAGTGGTTTTTGGCAGACTTGATATTAGGGATATCCAAGCGACTTCGATGTTATATTAGTATATGATTTAATTATCTAGACATCATGCTGCAAAGGATTATATGGGAAAGAGGTTAGGTTCCTATAAGCCAAGGAAGACAAGAGTTGTTTTATAAGACATAAAATACTACCTACCAATAATATGGCTGCTATGTGGGCTAGTAAAATACTTTGAAAGTTATATTAAAGGTACCTAGCTATGCTATTGAGGCGTAGGGATAATGGTAGTCGAATGGAAGATATTCTGATAGTCAAAACACTTCTCCTGGCGTGGCTTCAAGAGGATCTTCTAGGTATATATAAAATATATATATATATATATATATATATATTAATTTTTAGATTGAAATGACCCTAGGACAGAACCACTAAGTTAAGGCACCTTTAGCATGATGGCTCAAAAAGTTGAAAGAATTTTGGAGAATTGAAAGTATAAATGGATGAGCTCAGAGTAAGGGTTTGCAGCCGAGTACTTCGCCTCGGGAGTGCCGCTCAAGGAGGCAAAAAAATGATGATGAAAGCTTAAGATTGTATATTGATTACAGAGTTGAATAAAGTGAAAATACGCAATCAACACCTATTTACACGGATTGGATGATCTTTTCATCACTCATGTGGAACGAGGGTATTTTGGAAAATGGATCTAAGTCAGTTACCATCAATTAAAGATTAGGTCGAGTACGTTCCATGACAACTTTGAAAACACGTATAGGTATTATAGAGTCTTAGTCATGCTAGTTAAGACTAATCTTATATTCAGCCACATGCATGGATCTTATGAATAGATCTTTCAGCCTTATTTAGATCAGTTTGTTATAGTATTCATTGGATGACATTTTAATCTATTTAAGCAAGAATGAAGATCATGAGGAGCATCTAAGTAAATTCATTTACTTAGTATGCCAAACTTAGTAAATTCTAGTTCTCGTTAGATGTTGTTGCCTCTAAGGCATGGTGATTTCAGTGGAAGGGGGTTTCTGTCAGATCCTCAAAAGATCGGGTGAAAATCAGAACCCAAAACCACCTACGAATGTGACAGATACAAAGTTTTCTAGGTTAAGCAGGTATTATCTGGTTGTCATATGGGATTTTCAGTTAGCGGATCCTTTGACTAAATTGACAAGGAAAGATGAAAGTTTGTATGGTAAGAGACATGTCAGGAAAAGATTCATGAACTAAAGGAATTCCTCAATTTAGCCCTAGTTCTACAATTCACAAAGGCAAGAAGGATATACAAAGATATCAGGATGTTTCAGCAGAGCTTAGCGTAGTTAATGCACAGGAAAATGTGATAGCATATGATTTAAGGCAATTGAAAAAGCATGAGCGCACTATCTCGAGACATAACCTAGAGTCAAGTTGTTATAGTCTTTGCTCTGTGATACAGAGATTATCGATATGGAGTCAGATGTAAAATTTTGGCGCATCACAAGAACATGTAATATTTATTCACATAGAAAAAGTTAACATGAGACAGAGGAGACGGGTTGAACCTATTAAGGATTATGAGTGCACCATCGAAAGTACCATCGTGGAAATGTTAATAGGTAACTGGATGCTCTGAAGCCTACGGTTCCATATCTCACCTAAAGGTCAGGTACCTCCCTAGATTTATGGAATTGGAGGTCTTTAGTGCTAGACTAGAGTCGACAGATATTTGAGCCTATCAGCTACATTTCATGTTAACCCGTACTCAATAGACAAGATAAGAGAGCCATAGACTCAAGATATACGATCATGATTAAATTGAAAAGGAAGTCAGAGTCCATGCAAGATTTTTAGTATGCGCATGGTGAGCAGCACATAGGTCACAGTGTTATGTACTAGATGGGAAGATTAAAGAAATAAAGTATGAAAGAGGCTCACTTTCACAGATATGCGATGCATCAGAAACACTAAATGTAATTACACCATAAGGAATACTAAAGGGTGGAGGGGTATAAAGAAAGATGTTGTAGAATCTATTTCCCAAATGTCCATTTGTACAAGTTAAGGTTGAGCATCAAAGATTCAGTAGGTTCTATACTTCCGATCCTCAAGGAAATGGAGAGAATCATGATGGATTTTTTTTTTTCTTCCACTTACACAGAGTGGTTATGACGTGACATAGGTGATCGTGGATAGATCGACCGAAATCACCAATTTCCTACTTATGGAAAAATAGCACTTAGCTGAGAAGTCAATGTAAATAGATATAAAAGAGATTTGCATTGACTTCACAAGGACTAACTGGAAGAGCCATACAGACATTGAAGTTATGCTCAAGGCTTGTGTGTTAGAGTTTAAAGGAAAGCTAGGAAGACATTTACCATTTATGAGTTTCTCCTACAATAGGTTATCATGTAAGCATTGAAATGGCGCCTATGAGGCCTTATATGGAAGGAAGTGTGACTCCATTATGTCGGGATGAGGAAGGGAGAGAAAATTTTTAGGTTCATAAATTGTTCAAAGTACAACAGATAATGTTAAAGTTATCATGATAGATTAAAGATAGCTCAAGATTTGATTTAAAAGTTATGTTGATAAACCCAAGGAGAGATTTCTGAATTTTAGGTGGGGATCAGATGATGAGGATATCACTCCTCGGGAAAGGGTGTTGATATCCTGAAGAAAGGAAGTTAAGTCCTTCATAGGACTTTATGAAATTATGGAAATAATTGGAGGTATGCGTTCTGGCTGAGGCTGCCACCGAATTGGCCGAATACATGACATATTTTACATTTCTATGCTCGAAAGTATATGATGCATCTTCACATGTTAAGAGATCAACCGTTGAATTGAAAGAAGACGACGTGAAGGGAAGAAAGACCTGCTCGTATTGTTGATCGAAATGATTAGGTTCTTGAAACAAAGTGATTCCTTAGTAAAGGTGTTGTGGATGAATCACGGCAGAGAGGAAGCAAATATGAGAACGTGAAGATCAGATTTACCTATATATTTTAAAATTCTCGAGACGAAATTTTTATAAGAGGGGTGATTGTAAAATCCCCAACCTTATTAATGTTATAATAGGTTATTGAACTGATTTTGAGGTCTAATGACAGAAGCCAGGGTAGATTAGAATTTAGAACGCCTCGACGCCATTCAAATGAAGAGAAATTCCTTCGAAAATTGTAACCTGTGTGCTCCTAATGAATAGTGATTTTTTTTATTTTATCCGATGGAAGGTAAAGTGATTTTTTTAAGAAAATTTTGAGGTTCCTATGACTTTGAACCGATATTTAGAAGATAATGGGAGATTTGGTGAATAAGGATTTTTGCACTCAAATTTGGAGCTCATGCTGAAATTTTCTTAAATTGAGCCAAAATACGTAAAAGGTCCGAATAAATCATAAAGTCAACGAAACTGAACGGAGGAACGGGTCCGCTTTTGATAGTTTCCGTGTGATCCGAACGTAATTCTGCACACACTACGTCATTGTCCGATTCGACACGGATTTTAAACTGACATTTGTGATTTCAAAGCCCGAATCCACTGTGAAGGATTTAATTAGGAATATTTCATGGTCAATTTGAAGTTTTAGATGATCATAGAATATTTTTTGATTAATCATGATAAAAGCAAGATAAGACAAAAGGAATAAAATCTGATAAAATGAGATATTTTCCTTTATGAGAGCCAATCAAAACATTTCTTAAGGGCTAAGTTAGGTTTCAGGACTCATTAGAATGGACCAATGAGGTTCATGGGCTCAAATGCAATAAAATAAGTTGATTGGCAATATAAAAAGAAATGGAGGACCAAATTGTAATTTAAGGAAAGCTAGAATATTTAAATGGGAGACAACCAAAATAATTCATTTGGTCTTCAAAGTACTAAGGCACCTGTATGGAGGAGAAAAGGGAGAAGAAGAGAGGAAGAAGAGGAAGAAGAGGAAGGAGAAGAAGGAGAAGAACAAAGGTATGTTTTTTTGTATGGAATCAAGTGTCTTTGGATGTCTAGGTTATTGTGTGATTGCTAGGGTTTTTCTATGGAGATTGGGTTTGTTCCAAACCTAGGGTTTTGTTGAGAGATCACACAAACCCTTGAATTGTTGAGGTTTTGTGATAAAACCCTGTTTGGGGTATTTAAGGTTGAATCATGATGAATTTGATATAGAAATTGAGAAAGAAATGATTAGGGTTAGGGTTTTGAATAAATTCCATATGAGTAATGGTTAGGAGTTTGATAATGCATTGTATGATAGGTTGAAATTGGTTAGGGATTTATGAAATTGAGTATAATGCATGGAATCTGGTTAGAAAAGAAATGAATTGAGTAAGTATTAGCAAAGATCATGTTGTAAAGTAAAGGAATGCTGTAAAATTTCTGTAACCCTTGTTTGTATTTTGGCTGCATAGATTACGTTAGAATTATCCAAATGAATTGATTCCAGAATTGGTAAAGAATCATAAGAGATAGGGCTACAAATGTATAGAAGGGACCAAGAGCCAAATGTAGCTCTAAGGCTCCCAAATACGGACTGGTAAGGTGAGCTCGTGTAACTCACTGATTTGCTATGTTTTGGGTATGGTTGTGTTTTGGCTTATAGGAGTTGCACTATCCAAATTGAGTGGATTCAAAATTCTGCAAAATAGACTTAGGAAAAATCTCCTATTCAAAGGAAGTTCATGCAAATTGTAAACTTAAAGTGCCCAAATGGGTCTAAAGTGAGCCATAAAAGATTTTGTTCTGCCAAACTGAGTATTTGTTGTAGTGATTGTGTTATAAAGTGGTTGAGGGCTTTAGAGACGGAATTTTAAATTGAAAAATTTAAAGAGATGTTATTTGATATATCAAGAACTGATCTGAGAGTTTGGCAAATTTTGAAGACCATTTAAATAATTTTGAGTCATAAAGTCTATAGGGTATGGTTGGAAAAGGTTGGCCAAATGAATGAGTTTTAGTGCTTATGTACTTTGTTCTATTCGCTTTAAATGAATGTGTATGGTGGATTAAAATGGAAGTTATGATTAATGTATAGTTGTAATTTTCTTGGAAAAGGGTGAAAAGGACAGACTTGACGGAACGGAACTCACCGGGAAGCAGCTGAATTTTGCGTGAACCTGCGGAGTAAAATGATATTTTGAGAATTTAGTTTTTAAAAGTGAATGGTTTTAATGTGTTAAACTGAAAGTCAATGCAAATTTTTATAAATGTTAAGGCATAAGGAAATGTTTTATACGATTGTTTTATCTTAAACACGTATATATTTATATGTGTATTGCATTATGTATATTTATTATGTTAAGGTATTATGAAAGTTTAAAATGTTTAAGCATATATGTGTTTTTAAATGGATAAAGTAAAGGATTTAAATGTATTTATAAATGTATTTTGAAGAAATGTTTTAACGATGGTTACCCTAACCCCTATGACTGTTGCGGACCGACATCGGGCCGGCACGCGGCTGTGCAGGGCGATTAAGAGGGTAAAGTTATAGCGCTAACCGAGGGAGGGAAATAGGTGTCTAGAGTAATATCCTTACACGGAGGGGGCATTATGACTGAACCCTATGCAAAGCGTGAGTTTCTCCGGGCAAATGTAGCTGGTTAGTGACTGAATGTGATCGCCCTCACCGCTTTTCGCATTCGAAACTGCTCGTGTGTTTATTCCCTGGTTCCATCAAAGAATGAAAGAAAGTAAATAAAGGAAGAAAGGCTAAGGCATAAATGCTTAAAGCATAAATGAATTTTAAAATGCATAAGTATTCATTGAAAGAAAGTTTACGCATAAATGCTTAAAGCATAAAATGGATTTTAAATGCATAAGTATTATTGAAAGAAAGTTTAAAGTATAAATGTTTAAAGCATAAATTGATTCTAATGGTATAAAGTATTTATAAAGAAAGTTTAGCATAAATGTTTAATGTATAAATGGATTTTAATTGTATATATGTATTATTTTGGTATAACAAAAATGTTATTTTAATGAAAATGTACACTCAACGGGGTTCCTTTGTGCTCATTCTTTTTCCGTGGTGTTTCAAAACATTTTCAGGACTCAAGACAGTGCGCCGATGAGGTCACCTCGTGCTGAGTCGAGCTATCGAGGAGACGAGCGATGACTGCATTGAAAATAATTTGTATATTGTATAAGGGATCATTTTTGTCATGTTTTGATAAAATTATGTATGGAATTGAAGAAGGTTTAAATGTTTTGATGGGATTTGAAAGAAATAAATGTATATATATGTATATCAGGTTTGATCGGGTCAGGACGAGGAGTCCTGATTAAGGAAGTTGGATGAATTGAAGCTTAGAAGTGCTTTTTAAAATGTTTACTAGGTTTTGTAAATTTGGAAAGTCCGAAACAGAGGGAAACTCCCGTCGATTTTCCGGAAAATCTAAGTGTCTGGAAAAGAAAAGAAAAAGAAATTTTTTTAAAGACTTCGCCTGATTATTTTAAAAAGATATGTGAAGAATTGTAAAGGGGTTCGCCCAATGGATTTTAATAATTTATGGTTTTAAGAAAGTTTCTCATATCCGTTGAGTGCCGGGAGGTCCCCTGCTCAGTGAGGTTGGATCCCAGGCCTGATCCTTTCAACATGGTATTTGTTTAAGTTTTAGAAAAATGTTATAAAGATTTGAAGGGCTTATTTATATGATTGTTTTACTGTTTTCTTTTAAGATTTCAAAAATTTATGTGATTTAAAAAATCATATATACATTGCATGGACATATTAATTTTAATTCATTAAAAATGCATTGGCGAGGCTCGACACCCAACGTCAGAGAGCTCCCGAGAGCAAGAAGACCACCCACCGAGGAACATTTATGAGTCTCACGCATGTTCCTCCACCGTTAAGATCACTTAGGCCGCCACCGCCTCCTGAGGTTGTAAGAGGACATACCTTTAGAGCAAAGATGGTCTAGATGTTAGCCACAACATTTAATCACTCGTGAGCCGATACAAAGGTCCATCATCAGAGGGTAAGGAAATTGGGGAGGGCAAGAAATTATGACTACAGATAGAGATCCCGAAAAGGCAGAGTCGTGGCTAGAGGGTAATGAGATGGTTAATTGAAAAATGCATGGGTTTAATTTAGTTTAAGTGAATCAATGACATTAAGTGAATTGTTAATAGTGAATTGTTGAAAGAAAATGGAAGAAATTGAAGATATAATGATTAATTTGTAATGTGTAGGATTTTGCCACCCTAGAAAAGTATGGAAAAGATTGTTACAAACAGAGTGATTGCTGAGGCTAGAGTTTTTGGCAGACTTGATATTATTAGATAATCCATGACTTTGATGTTATTATATTAGGCATGATTTACTATCTAGACATCATGCTACAAAGATTGTTATAGAAAGAGGTTAGTTCTATAAGCCAAGAAGATGTAGGTCGTTTTTATGCGACATGGAAAATACTACCTACCAATAATATGACAAATATATGTGGGCTAGTAATACTTGAGTTATATTAAAGGTACCTAGCTTATGCTATTGAGGTGAGGGGATAATGGTAGTCGAATGGAAGATATTCCGATAGCCATCAAATAATTTCCCTGATGTATTTCCAAGAGGATCTTCTAGGTATATATAAAATATATATATGGCGGCATATATATATTACTTGATTGAAAATGACCCCTAGACGTAACCAATTACAAGGCACCTTTATATGATGCAGGCCTTAAAAGTTGGAAAGAATTGAAAGAATTGAAAGTATAAATGGATGAGCTGTACAAGTGGGTTTTGAGTAAATGTAGTACTTCGCCTTGGGAGGCCGGTTCTGTTTATAAAAAAATGATGATGAAAGTTTAAGATTGTATATTGATTACAGAGAGTTGAGTTAAAGTGAAATACGAATCGAACACTCCATTTACACTGATTGAAGGATCTTTGATCACCACAGGAACGAGAGGGTATTTTGAAAATGGATCATAAGCCTCGTGTTACCATCAATTAAAGATTAGGTCGGATGTTCCTAAGACAACTTTGGAAAACACGGCATAGGCATTATGAGGTTTTTAGTCATGCTAGTTGGACTAACTTATATTCAAATGCTTATGGATCTTATGAATAGAATTTTCAAATTTTTATTTAGATCACTTGTTATAGTATTCATTGATGACATTTTAAACTATTTAAGCAAAGAATGAAGATCATGAGGAGCATCTAAGTAAATTTATTTACTTAGTATGCCAAACTTAGTAAATTCTAGTTCCTGTTAGACAAGGTTGCCTCTATGCATGTGATTTCAAGTGAAGGGGGTTTTCAAGTGATCCTCAAAAGATTGAGAAAATTACTAGAATCAAAACCACTCTACGAATGTGACAGAGATACAAAGTTTTCTAGGTTAAGGTATTATTTGAAGGTTGTTATGATTTTCAAAGTTAGCTTTATCCTCGACTAAATTGACAAGGAAAAAGATGAAAAGTTTGAAGTGGTAAGATATTGGCTACACTCTAAAAAGATTCATGAACTGTATGAATTTGACCTTAGCCCTAGTTCTTATGCACTCAATGTAAGTGCATGATATACAAAGATATCAGGATGCTTCTAGCAGAGCTTGTAGGTGGTTAATGCAATATGAAAATGTGATAGCATATGATTTAAGGCAATTGAAAAGATGAGCAGACATCAGACATAACCTAGAGTTGGTTGTTATAGTTCCTCATTTCCACGACATAAGAGGCATTACTGATATGGAGTTGCATGTAAAATTTACGCATCACAAGAACATGTAATATTTATTCACATAGAAAAAAGTTAAATATGAGATGTGAGGAGATGGGTTGAACTCATTAAGGATTATGAGTGCACCATTGAGTACCATCACCAGGAAATGTTAATGTGGTAATCATGCTCTTAGTAGGAAGCCTTGTCGGGTTCCATATATCTCACCTAAAGGTCTGCACTTCCCTAGACGGCGGAATTGAGGTCTTTAGGTGCGACTGTGAGTCGGGACAGATATTGAGCCTTACTAGCTACATTTCATGTTAATCCCGTACTAATAGACAAGATAAGAGAGCTATGAGACTCAAGATACCATCATGATTAAATTGAAAAGGGAATGAAGTCTCGCGCTTAAAAGTGATTTTTAGTACGCAGATGGTATAGCGAAGATAGGTCATTGGTGTTATATGTACTAGATATGGGAAGATTAAAGAAACAAAGCGGAAGAGGCTCACTCTTCCTCGCATATGCGATGCATCGGAAACACTAAATGTGTATCATACCCTAAGGGAATACTAGCGCGAGGGTGGCAAGAAAGATGTTGTAGAATTTATTTCCAAATGTCTCATTTGTCAAAAAGTTAAGGTTGAGCATCAAGATTTGAGAGGGCTCTATAGTCTCTTCCTCCGATCCTCTGGAAATGGGAGAGAATCATGATGGATTTTTTTTTTTCTCTTCCACTTTAAGCGCAGTGGTTATGACGTGATATGTGATTTGGGATAGATCGACGAAACTGTCACTTCCTACTTATGGAAAAATAGTGACTTAGTTGAGAAGTCACGAAGGTATATAAAAGAGATTTTTACGACTTCATGTGATGACCAACTGAAAGGTTTCACATGCACATTGAAGTTATGTTCAAGGCTTCTGTGTGTTAGAGTTTAAAGGAAGTTAGGAAAGACATTTACCATTTATGGAGTTTTCCTACAATAATAGTTATCATGCAAGCATTGAAATGGCGCCTTATGAGGCCTTATATGGAAGGAAGTGTAGACTTATTATGTTGGGATGAGGAAGGGGAGAGAAAATTTTTAGGTTCATAAATTGTTCAAAGCATAAACAGAGCAATGTTAAAGTTATCAAGGAGGGATTAAAGATATGCTCAAGATTGATTAAAAGTTATGTTGATAACCCAAGGAGAGATTTGGAATTTTAGGTGGGGGATCAGGTATTTATGAGGATATCACCCTGGGAAAGGGTGTTGATATTCGGAAAGAAAGGGAAGTTAAGTCCTCTCTATATGGGACTTTATGAAATTATGGAAATAATTGGAGAGGTAGCTCGTTGAGGTTAAGCACCCGAATTGGCCGAATACATGACATATTTTTACATTTCTCATGCTTCAAAGTATATGACAGTTCTCTTCTCAGACATGTGTTAAGAGAGATCAACCAAAGCTGAATTGAAAGAAGATTTTAATATATGAAGAAAGACCTGTCTTTGATTGCTGTTGATCGAAATGATTAGGTTCTTCAAACAAAGTGATTCCTTTAGTAAAGGTGTCAGGATGAATCACGGGTGAGGAAGCAACATGAGAACGTGAAGATCGATTTAATTAAGTATGTTATTTAAATTTCGAGGACGAAATTTTTATAAGGAGGGGTGATTGTAAAATCCCAACCTTATCAATGTTATAATAGTGGTTATTGAACCGATTGAGGCCCAATGGGATAAGCTTAGGGTAGATTAGAGAATTTAGAACGCCCGGACGTCATCGCTGGGCATGAAGAGCAGAAAATTTTCGAAAATCAGAACTGTGTGCCGCACACAGTGGGGATTTTTTCTTATTTCATCTCAGATAGAGGTTGCAAAGGGATTTCATGAAAATTTTAGTTCATACGACTTTATCGATATTTAGAAGATAATGGAGATTTGCTTTAATAAATGATTTCCAGATCGAAATTGGAGTCACATGAAATTTTTCGGAAATTGAGCCGAAAATACGAAAAGGTTCGAATAAATCATAAAGACTAGTCTAAATCGAACGGAGTGAAACGGGAACCGTTTTGGATAGTTTCAAAGATCCTGGAACACCCGGTAATAATACGCGCTATTGTCCCGATTTCGATTTTAATGATTTTAAATCCGATTTCCGTGATTTCAAAGCCCGGGAATCCACCGTGAAGGATTTAATTAGAATATTTCATGGTCAATGAAGCTTAGATGACCATAGAATATTTTTGACGCTATAATCACGCATAAAGCGTGATAAGACAAAAAGGAATAAAATCATAAAATGGAGATATTTTCTTATGAGAGCCAATCAAAACATTTCTTAAGGGCTAAGTTAGGTTTGTGACTCACAGAATGGACCAATGAGGTTCATGGCTCAAATGCACAAAAATTAAGTTGATTGGCAATATAAAGAAATGGAGGACCAAATTGTAAATTTAAGGAAAGTTAGAATATTTAAATGGGGGAGACAACCAAAATAATTCATTTGGTCTCTCAAAAGTTAAGGCAATCTGCATGGAGGAGAAAAGGGAGAAGAAGAGAGAAGAAGAGGAAGAAGAGGAAGGAGAAGAAGGAGAAGAACAGCATGTTTTTTTTGTATGGAATCAAGTGTCTGAGGTTCAGGGTTATTGTGTGATTATAGGTTTTTCTATGATTGGTTTGTCTGTAAACCTAGGTTTTGTTGAGAGATCACACAAACCCCTGGTCTGTTGAGGTTTTAGGATAAAACCCCAATTGGGGTATTTAAGGTTGAATCATGATGAATTTGATAGAAATTGAGAAAGAAATGTAATTAGGTTAGGTTTTGACAAATCAAGTGAGTAATGGTTAGGTTTGATAATGCATTGTGTATGATATAAGAAATTGGTTAGGATTTATGAAATTGAGGCAGATAATGCATGGGAATTGCTAGAAAAGAAATGAATTGAGGGCATAAAGATCATAAGCATAAAGTAAAGGGAATGCTGTAAAATTCTTGTGTAAAACCCTTGTTTGTATTTTTAATATAGATAAACATGTTAGAATTATCCAAATGAATTATTCCAATTGGTAAAGCAAATCAAGGGGCAGATAGGCAAATTTAGAAGGGACCAAGAGCCAAATGTAGCTCTAAGGCTCCCAAATATTGGACTGCAAGGTAGAGTCGTGTAACCCAAATGATTTGCTATGTTTTGGGTATGGTTGTAGTGTTTGGCCATATGTGGAGTTTGCAAATTCATCCAAATTGAGTGATTCAAAATTTGGGTAAAATAGACTTCTAGGGGAAAAATTTATCTAAAGGAAGTTCATGCAAATTGTAAACTGAAGTGCCCAGAAAAGACCACAAAGTGGAAGCTATGTGCAGATTTTGTTCTGCCAAACTGAGTATTTGTTGCAGCAGATTGTGTTATATGGTTGAGGCTTTAGAGACGGAATTTTAAATTCTGAAAATTTAAAGAGATGTTATTTGATATATCAAGAACTGATCTGAGTTTCATAAATTAAGACCATTTGAATAATTTTTGAGTCAGGCAAAGTCTATAGGGTATGGTTGGAAAAGGTTGGCAAAGAATGAGCTTAGTGCTTAAGGGTAATTTGTTCATTTGGCTTTAAATGAATGTGTATGGTGGATTAAATGGAAGTTATGATTAATGTATAGTTGTGATTTTCTTGAAAAGGGGTGAAAAGGATGATCGACGGGAACGTGGAACTCGCCTCAGAAGCAAGCTGAATTGAGCTGAACTCGTGGAGTGAAAAATGATATTTTGAGAATTTAGTTTTAAAAGTGAATGGTTTTAATGTTAAACTGAAAGTTTAATGTAAATTTTTATGTAAATGAAAGTTAAGGCATATGGAAATGTTTTATATTACATTGTTTTAGTCTTGCATCACGTATATTTATATGTGTATTAAATAGTGTATGCATATGTTAAGGTATTATGAAAGTTTAAAAATGTTTAAAGTATGCATATGTGTTTTAATGATAAAGTAGCGATTTAATGTGTCATAAATGATTTTGAAGAATGGTTTTATCGATGGTTACCGTAAACCCCATGACTGTTATGACTGATATCGGGCCAAGTACTTTTAAGCAAGTAAGGATTATATAGGTAAAGCTATAGGTTACTAACCGAGGGAGGGTGACAGGTGCCCAGAGTAATATCCTCACACGTGATAAAGCATATGACCTGAACCTATGCAAAGCGTGAGTTTCTCCGCAGCTGCGAGGGTTATGGATCGGAATGTGATCAACCTCGCGCAAGACCTGAAACTGCTCGTGGTGTTTATTCCTCCGGGTTCCATCGTAGAATGAAAGAAAGAAATAAAGGAAGAAAGGTTAAGGCATAAATGCTTAAAGCATAAATGAATTTAAATGCATAAGATCTATTGAAAGAAAGTTACGCATAAATGTTTAAAGCATAAATGGATTTTAAATGCATAAGTATTTATTGAAAGAAAGTTTAAAGTATAAATGTTTAAAGCATAAATTGATTCTAATGGTATATATTTATGGAAAGAAAGTTAAAGCATAAATGTTACTGTGTATAAATGATTTTAATTGTATAAGTATGTATTATTTTATGTACCGAAATGTTATTTAATGAAAATGTACACTCACCGGGCTCCTTAGCTCATCTTTCCGTGTTTCAAAACATTTTCGTGATCTAAGACAAAGGCCGGGATAGAGGTCAATTCACAGGCAAATGAAGTCGAGCTATCAGAGGAGACGACGATGTGACCGCATTGAAAATAATTGGTGACATTGTATATGTGAATATTTTGTCATGTTTGATAAAATTAAGTATGAAATTGAATATTATTATTATTATATTATTAGCGTTTAAATGTTTTGACATTTGAAATAAATGTATATATATGTATATCATATTGATCGGGCTGTGGACGAGGAGTCCTAATATGGAAAGCTGATGAATTGAAGTTTAGAAGTGTTTTTAAATGTTTTCATCGTTTTGTAAATTGGGAAAGTCCGAAAATGTAGGAAACCCGCTCGATTTTCCCGGAAAATCTATAGCTGGAAAAGAAAAGAAAAAGAAATTTTTTTAGCAATTTCGCTTCCGTGCATTATTTTTTAAAAAGATATGTGAAGAATTGTAAAGGGGTTCGCCTAATGGATTTCACTTATGGTTTTAAGGAAAAGTTTCTATATCCTGGAGTGCCCCGAGGTCCCCGTTCATGAGGTTAACCGGTCGGGATCCTTCAGTCATAGGTTAGCAAATATGCCCTAGTGTCGCATGGTTAAATCCGGAGACCGCGGAGAATATCCGAAACCGGCAGGATAGGATATGGATTATAGATTTTTTTATCTAGAGTATATGGATGTTACAGATATGGATATATTATTTTTATTTAGATCGGATATGGATTTTGAAAATCCGGACCAAACTGATCCGATGCCATCCCTACATTGCAGCCGTAAAAGGATTTTCGGCGAGACGTAAAGTCACATATTACAAGTACTAAGTACCATAAGTGGTATGAGGAGAAATAGACGAAATGATCGCGTCGGTGATAATAGAATCGTCAAAACTGGTGAAAGAAGGAATTAATCAAATAAAATGGATTAAATGAGAAATGTCAAACATGAACAAGGCCCTCTTCATTTAATCAAAAAGAGGAAAACTACTGAAAATAGGAGGCGGGCAGAGCTTCGTGAAACGAAATGGTGGAGCCAGGAAGGAGAGAGAGTCTTCCTCTCTTAAAATACTGCCATCCGACCGTCTGCTACTGACAAGAAGGAACGTTCACGCGAGAGGGCTCGGGTACCGATTTGTGAGTTTTGACAAACCTGAGAGGTAGATTTTCTCCCTACTTGGGTTTTACCCCATTTTCGGCATTTTCAAATGTTTGAGTTGATAGAGGCCATTAGTTAGTTAGATCGTCCCAAACATTGGGATCGAATTATTAGGAAAATTTGAGACTAATGGAGGTACCGTGGTCGCCCACTACAGATGTGGGTATGAACTGTGTGTTCTGGTGTAGAATCATGTGTTGAATGGAATTGGAGGCCTGAAGTGGTCAGAAAAGCTGGGTTCATAATATGAACCATAATTTATTTGAGAGTCGAATAGTAAAACCCTGTGGTTTTACCGTTCTAGAATAGTGACCCAAAATGTATTGAAAATCTGTACTGGGTTAAGTAATTCGAATCGAATTGCTTAGATTTGGACATTAGCCTAAGTGAGCTAATTTTAAGAAATGATAAATTACATAACATGTCGTGGTGATTTAATTCTTATATGAATATGTGCATGCTTACATATTTGCATGTGATTAGACGTTATTGGAAATAGCATACATAGCATTCCATATGCAATGTGAACATCCTAGGAACATAGGAGAAAAGTAATAGAGGATGATCTCGGTTCGAGGGTAGTTCAAATATAAACTATCTGGAGGGTAGTCCATTGTAAACCAACAAATATCAACGCCTGAGCGCTCAACTCGATATTCACACGGAGGGTACCACAAACAAGTAAATATATCACCAGCTGAGCGGCCCAATTGATATATATACATCGGAGGCTGGGTCCACTAATAAAATATTAATTCTCATACAAGGCTTAGGCGAGTGTGAGAGAGTCGGTGAGGACTCGGGATCTGAGTTGGTCATGTAGACATTCAAGTAGGATCATGCATTTGCTTGAATGTTTGTTTAAATTGGAACATTGCACTGCACTTAGGTGGTGAGTAGCCCATTTAGGGCGATTCTCCTACTGAGCTTTAGCTCACCTCACGTGGACCCCTTTATTTTATTAGTGCAATGTGAAAGAGTGCGAGGACCGCCGTCCGAGGTCAGAACAAGAAAGCCGTGGCTTTGATGATCAGACATGTATTAGGAACTTTTTTAGATTATATGTATTGTTTAAGAGTAAAAATATTAACCTAATCATCGGGTATAAGAAGCTGATTTTATGCTGGCATGTACATTGAGTCGCTTAGGCCCGCGGCCGTATTGATATATATTGTATATATTGACCGTTGGGACAGTATATGCAGTATCGTTGGTAGAGCTCCCGCATAAAGGGAGCCTCGCTCGATTTTCTAAAGTGGCGTTTGCAACCGATGATCCACTGAATTCCGGTTGACGTGGCAGTCAACGGACCCCTGTGTTTTGGGGTGTCACAAAGCGAGCCCATGAGCGTTTTGATTTGTCAAGTAACAACTGTGGCATGCTTCCTTACGTTTGGGAAATTTCACAAGGATTTCCGTTTTGAATTTACGGTTGAATCAATTTCAAGGCACCATTCCTCAAACTATTTTGAAGGGAAATTCGAATGACTCTTGACTTCAATGGTAATCAATTGAGGGCCAAATACCTCGATTCCATCAATTGTAGAGAACTTTAGTTCAGTAGAATCTTTGAAATAAATAAAAATAAATTATATGTTTCCATCAAGTTAGAGCTTCCTTCCAAAGTTGCATGTTCTGATTTGCGCTCTAATCATTTCCATGGCCATATAGAGTTTTCCAAAATCAAATCCCCATTCATGAGTCTAAGAATCATTGATCTTGCTTACAATGATTTTGAGGGCGACTTGCCTAAAATGTATTTGAGAAGTTTGAAAGCAATAATGAATATCGATGAAGGCAACATGACAAGAAGATACATGGGGGACACTTACTATGAAGATTCCATAGTGGTGACGATAAAAGGGTTAGAAATGGAATTTGTGAAAATCTTGAATACTTTCACAACAATTGATTTATGGTCCAACAATAATTCCAAGGAAAGATTCCAGAGTGCATTGGGAATCTTAATTCATTTCTCGAGGGCTCAACTTGTCTAATAACTACCCACAAGACACATCCCATTATCTTCAAAAATTTGAAGATGCTTAAATCCTTAACCTTCTTCAAACACCTTGAGTGGGAGAATTCCTGGGAACTAACAAGTCTGACGCCAAGTTTTGAATCTTTCAAAATCATCATAATCGATTTATACCTCAAGGCGCTGGGCCAGACATTTGGAAATGATTCATACTACAAAAACTCAGGATTATGTGGATTTCCATTATCCAAGAGATGTACAACTGATGAAGTGATAGAGCCTTCACAAGAAATAGAACCAGAGTTTGAAATTGGAATTGATTGGAAAATTACATTGATGGGATATGGATGTGGGCTGGTAATTGGGTTTTCTCTTAGTTATCTCATTTCCTTAAGTGGAAAACTTGAATGGTGTGACGCCCCAAACCCGGGGTGTCCGTTGACTACCCGTCAACCCGCGGAAATCTACGTGTCTCACGTCATGAGGCATGTACATGTGTAAAATGGCCCAAAAGAGGGCCCGCATAATCCATACAAACTCCAAGTACAAATTTTATACAAAAGGTGATTCATTTACAATTGTATTTATTACAATTTATACAAAAAACGGCCCTCTAGCCCAAAGCTTTTACAAAAACTAAATATAAGATAAGGCCATCTTCGCCAAGCCGCTCTCTGTAAACCCTAGGATGCGTCCCATCCCGCGCTCTTCAATAATTCGAAATATAGTCCTTACCGACCTGGGCGAAAGCAAGGCCCAAAAGAAGTGGAATTTCCTACTCAAGTTACTCCCCACCTGGGAGTCAAGTAACGAACAAGACACAAACATTCAATACATGCTAATATATATCAATTTCCATGCATATATTAACAAATTAATTCTCTACATCATGTTATCCAGTTTATAACAATAACATAAACTTAGCTCACATGGGCTGGGTTAGAAAATCGCGCTTCATCTTGAACGCCACAACATCCTACAAACATGTTATTTTCTCATGGCAATAACACAACACCACACGACCGCTAAATACCGTGGATCGCCCAAACAACAACCTGTGGATTTATTCAATGGCATAAATCTTTGGAATCGGTGACCACGGCCATTCAGCCTCAACAAATCCCCATCCATTGCGACAACCTTTAAGAAAAGTAAACAAGTAGGAGAAAAACCCCTACCGAGTTCGTCGAAACTCCCAAAACCGTACCACGTAGTCTCGCTGCGGGGAGCAACTTTGCTTCTTGCCTCACCGGAAACCGACGGTCCGATCGTCGGGAATTTTAGAGAGAAGGTAGAGCCTCTCTCTCTAAAATCCCACACTTTCTCTATCTCCTTTCATCAATCTCTCCCTCTCTTCCCTCTCCCAAACCGATTTGAGCTGGCGGCCTGTCAAGAGAAAAGTCTTCTCCATGCCACTTGTCACTCACCTATTTGCTCATGGATTTACACCTTATCCCATATCCATCTACGTATTGGATTTTTACCAATGGCAGATGCCATGTGGCTCCCAAGTGAGCCCCCGAGCTCACCGTTCGACTTCCCCATGATTGACACGTGGCTCCTCTCTCGGGGCCACTCATAAAGTGCCAAGTGTCCGCACTCTTACGTGCCTCGAAACGTGAAATTCGACCGTCCCTAATTCGATGAAATTGACGTGGTAGCTAGGATTTTCGGGACGATTCCAACTGAAGTCCGCTTCATCATCCAAAGATCTAGAAAATTCCGCACTTGACCTAATTACCATTTTATCCTTCCTTAGGAAATCTGGATTTTCCGGGGTCTCACATTCTCCCCTCCTTAAAAAGAATTCGCTCTCACCCACACACCTACGCATCCAACCATGTGCATATGTAACCCCACACCACCCAATTCCCGCTCGTACACGGCGACCTTCCAAGGTCACAATCACTGACAATCCAATGGACCGTCAACCCAATCCATGTCATGAATGACATCCATATACCGAGCTCTTGTAGGCTCACCAACGCCCAATGAAATTCCCAATGGGTATCCAAATCTCGAGTCACCCCCAACTCCTATCACTCAACTCTAAGTCTATGTGATAACTTGTTGGTGTGTTTTCATCCTGAGTCTCTCCCGACTCCTATCACTCAACCCTAAGTCTGGGTGATAACCATGTCCGTGTGTTCATCTCGAGTCACTCCCGACTCCTATCACTCAACCCTAAGTCTGGGTGATAATCATGTCCTTGTGTCTTGTCTCGAGTCACCCCACCCTATCAATTAACTCTAAGTCCGGGTGATACAATCATGTCCTGCTCATCTCGAGTCACTCCCGACTCCTATCACTCAACTCTAAGTCCGTACAACTATATCCGTGTGTTCTCTCATCTCTAGCAAGCAGAATCAGGCCCGCTTACACCTCGAGCCTTACATCCACACACGTAAATTTCGGATATCTCCGTTTCTTACACTCCAGGCAATAAAAATTCAGGATATCTCCCCTGGTCTCTACACTATAATGTAAATTCAGATCGCTTCCTGCCCTTACACCCAATACGTAAATTTCGATATCTCCCGGCCCTACACCCACACAAATTGTGGATATCTCCCCGTCTCTTACACCCTCAATAAATTCGTGATCAAGCCCCGGGTCTCTACACCCACACGTAAATTTCGGATATCCCTGCCCTTACACCCACACGTAAATTCGTGGATATCTCCCCGGCCCTTACACCCATACAGACCTTTCGATACTACCGCGGGTCTCCACCCCAACTCCGGTGCCACCTTAGGGGATTAACGAATCTCCATTTTTTTTTTTTATTTTTTCATTCAACACATTAATTACTCTTCATTTCGGTTCGAACTACAGTCTTCGCTGACGTAGCCCCAAAGACCAACTCAATCCACACTCACCAAGATAAAGCGCACGATTCAACAGGCACCCACACCCGACCACGCCGACGTTACCGCACATGAACGTAATCCCGAACGCATCCTGGCCAACTCTCACCCACCTTAGTGGAAGAACATCCATATCCGGCTTCGCTTAAAGGTCTCAACCTCTAAGCCCAAGTCTATCACACAAGATGCAACAAGAATGAAAATGATGCATCCAATTTAAACGCTTTACTCTATTCAACAAAGTGTGAGAGTAGAACGCACCCTCGCATATCCCTAATCGAACGCCGTCAGATTCACGATCTCTCTCGCTCCTAGGACAATCTCGCCATATGCCTGTGCCGGCTACGTAAATAACATATACCCCGCTCGCCTCGAATAAAAGTCCCGGTCCTGGTGAGTCCTGCACTTTCGACCAACCCACACTCGCCCTCTCGCCCACCGTGCCGCCGGCGCTCAGATAGAACCCGGGGCACCTAAACCGTTCGACCCGCATCAGCGCCGAGGAATAAATCAGATGGCCTCGTGGTTCTATTAAATAATAATCGACCGCGCCGTCCAAAATCCCAGTGAACCCTATCTCGGGACAATCCTGCCTCACATGCCCAAGCCGCTGAAGAAATAACATATCACCGCCTCGCCTGACTAACTGGCCCAACTCGCTCCTAGTCTCAAACTCGTGTGAAGTAGAAGTCTTCGCCTCTCCCGAACTAGAAGGCCGATCCTCCTCTCGTTACTAACACCGTAGATCCCTGAGTGCTCCGAAAGCATCTCGATCTCTCTCTATGGTAGGGTCGTCCCAACCACGGAGTCCATGTCCCAGAGGCGGTCCCACAATCCTCGGTCAATGGACAACTTCGCACCATTCTCGACCTAACTTTGGCTATGTTCAGGGTCACGTAATCATCGCAGAAATCGGGCTAACTCGTGACCCTCGCCACGCAGTCCATCACGCTCATCGCCGCTTCACGAACTCTGAAGCTCTCGTGATGTCTCGTACTGAAAATACTTACCCATGAACAAATTCCTAAATCGTGGTGCCCATGTCATAGCCTCTAAGTCTCTGGGCCCCCGCCCATCTCCACCATAATTGGCCTCGCCTAGGTGGAATGCAAAGCCTAACCTCGGGTCCCGGGCATCCTGAGGTGATCTCCATATCTCCACATGTGCCTCAATCTCGTATAAACTAAACTGCTCACACCATCTGGCCTCCCTCCCTATGAATGTGAGGATGATGTGCTCCAAACCTCTAGAGGTTACTAGACCTTTCCCCGACCATTGCTAGGGCCGGGCCTTCTGCGGCTGTGAGCGGTGCCGCCGAATACCCACAAATTTCGCAGCGCATGTTGATCATAAATACGCAGCTTAATCGTCAAATGTCTGGGTGGTGAACCACTGAAGTATACTCTCATGGACGCCCCCACGTCCCTACTCTACTAGCCATCTACACAAGTTAATGGTAGATTAAATTTCAACAAAGATTCTAAGGTTCAACCACGTACCGAGACACCATTCACATATCTAAATTTTTTTCACAAACCACGAATTGAATTTATAGTAATTGTAATATAAATATTCCATATATTAAATCACACAAGAAAATTTTTAAAATTTTTTATGGCTCTTTTTTTTTCCCTAAGAACAAGGCTCAGCAGAATGAAGTGTCCAGAACAAGTGTCCAAACAAAGGATCGTGAACAAGGTAATCGAATCAAAACTGGTCAGTAAAAAGCACACCCAAAGCTCAGGAGTCAGAAGCACACCGCAAAGAAGGCTCCAGTCGGGCGCCGGCCAAGACACAACGCCCGCGTGTCGAAGCGCGATGTCACGCCGCGACCGGCCGCGCAGGTCGCGCTATTAGCTGCGGCGCAGTTGCGCGATACCCGTGTCGCGCGCATGTCGCGAACTCCCTCTTACCCGCCGAACACGAGGTCGCGACGCCGCTCTGGCGTCGCTGACCTCCGGCGCTACTTCCATGTCGCGACATCACATTGGTGTCGCGACACACCGCCTCCCGCCTGCATCACGCTTCATGTCGCGACAAATCCACCATAGTCGCGACTTAAAAGATCAAGCCGTTGCAACGACAACCCCATGTCGCGACTTCCTCATCAGCCGTCATGTCGCGACATCAAATCAGCGTCGCCGACTCTCCCGAAGGCCAATCCAGTCACACGCCAACCCCACGCCGTGACTCCTCAATGTCGTTTCATGTCGCGACTCCTCAATAAATGATGTCGCAAGATCAACCCTCCTCGCTTCCCCAGCCGTGTCGCGACGCCCCTTCGTCAGCACTCCGCTTCAAACAAACCAAACCTATCCAGCCCAGCCAGTCGCGACACCCATTGCTCGCACTGCCGCTTCCTCAAGGCTTCCTCCATGTCGCAACCAAGGCCAACCAGTCCCAGCCTCTACCAAACCAGGTCGCGACCTCAAGCTGCTCCTCAAGGCTTCCTCCATGTCGCAACCAAGGCCAATCCGGCCCCAAATTTCACTAACCAGTCGCGACCTCAAATCCGGGTCAATACCCAATCACTGAATTTGGCAAAGAGCATTCCACTCTTCACCTTGTACAAAAAAATAAATATTTTTCAAATCCTCCAAAGAGCCTTCCCTCGCTACCCCAGCCCTTCTAAATTCTTACAAAACCCGCTACCACTTGACGATGCAAAGAGTTTAACCCCTCTAAATCACCTAAAATTATATAAAATTTTAATTTATATAATTATCATTTTCGTGAGTTGACTAAAACCCTTATTCCCCGTAAGTAAAACTGGAATAATTTTCCGTAATTCCACAAACCCATTCTCGTTAAAAAAACCGGAGACCGTCCAAAAATTTTTATTTTTTTTTTTTTTCATTTCTGGACTGTTCTGCCCATAATTTCTGGAACACCGTAGGTTATATTTTCGCCCTGTTCAAATCACCCCTCCTATGCTACTCACCAAGCATACTACACCACATACAACAAACATGTTCTACACCATCACACATCACATTTAATTCACCAAAATGCACACCGATGTATGATCGCTCACAAAGTCCTGTGCATATTTTATACCTAACTCTACACCCACCGAGCCCCAAGGTAACCACACCTTGCTCGATACCAAGTCGTGACGCCCCAAACTCCGGTGTCCGCTGACCACCACAACCCGCTGAAATCTACGTGTCTCACGCTCATGAGGCATGTACATTGTAAATGGCCCAAGAGGGCCCGCACATCCATACAACCCAAGTACAAATTTTATACAAAAGGTGATTCATTTACAATTGTATTTATTACAATTTATACAAAAATGGGTTCTAGCCCAAAGTTTTACAAAACTTTAAAATACAAGATAAGGCCATTCGGGCCGTTCTTCGCTAAAACCCTGATGCATCCCATCCCCAATGCTCTACCACCGAAAATATAGTCCCACGACGTATGGGCAATGCCCGCAGTGGAATTTCCCTACTTGGGTTACCCCCACCTATGCAATGCACGACACACAAACATTCAATACATGCTAATATATATCACTTATTAACAAAATTAATTTCAGCATCATGTTATTCAAATTTCTTTATAACAATAACATAAACTTATCTCATACGGGCTAAGGCAAAACTGGCATCATCTTTGGAATCGCCCACAACATCCTAATAAACATGTTATTTTCATGGCAACACAACACCACACGACCAAGCAACAAATTGCGGACCGCCCAAACAACCTGTGGATTTATCTCGGGCCTGGCCCAAATTTTTCGAATCAGACCACGCCATTCAGCCTCAACAAATCCCTCATCCATTACATAACCCTTAAGCAAAAAGTAAACAAGAGGAGAAAACCCCACTCTTTCCTGAGTTTTTCAAACTCTCCAAAACTGGTACCCACGTGTAGTCCTTTGCATTGTGGGGAGTAACTCGCTTGCCTCAATTCTGAAACCGATCTGCCTGACTACGGGAATTTGCAGAGAAGGTAGAGCCTCTCTCTCTAAAATCCCACACTTTCTATCTCCTGCTGGTCTCTCCTCTCTTCCCCTCTCCCAAACTGGATTTGGGTCAAGGCTGGCCAAGAGAAAGTCTTCCATGCCACTTGTCACTCACCTATTTGCTCATGGAATTACACCTTATCCCATATCCATCTACTATTGGATTTTCACCCAATGGCATGATGCCATGTGTCTCAAGTGAGCCCCCCTTGAGCTCAATGTTTGACTTCCCCATAGATTGACACATGGCGCCTCTTGGGCCACTCATAAAGTGCCAAGTGTCCCGCACTCCTCTATGTGCCTCGAAAAACGTAAATTCGATCGCCTCAAATTCCTACGAATTAAACGCGGGTAGCTAGATTTCATGACGATTCCAACTATGAGTCCGTTTCACATCCGGGAGATCTAGAAAAATTCGATTTTGACCTGAATTACCATTTTATCCTTCCTTAGGAAATCTGGATTTTCCGGGGTCTCACAAATGGCTTGTGCGATTAATTCATAAGAATATTCACAAGAAAACTATAAGGAATAAAATGAGCACTCATAGGCGAGGAGCACGAAGAAGCTAACTTGTTCCACTCTCATTTTATTGTGTGTTGTGTATTGCAAATGGCTTATACATTTTTATGTGAGAAAATAATCCATTTTATCATTATAAGTGTAATCTTTGTTTCGAGGTATAAAATAAATATTTTCCTTTTACATTATTATTTTTTGTTTGTGATAATGCAGAGTATATATATATATATATATATATATATATATGTGTGTGTGTGTGTGTGTGTGTGTGTGTGTGTATGCTTATAATTTGAAAGAGCAAATGTCATATCTTTGAAACTATATAAATAGAGATAATTATCAAAGACTCGTGGTGCATTGGCACATTTCATTTTATAGAAGAGGCTAAGAACATCTTATGTTTAACATTATGTTCCTTGATTACGTTTTTTAGATCATGATCAATCTTCTCATCAATGGTCTCCTTACAAGAATCTAAACAAGGGAGACCTAGATGCAAACCGACAAATGACAAATGATTCAATCCTTTCAATCACTAGATTCAATTGATCAATTATTGCTCCCACCTCACCATTCCTAACCAATGTTAGACAAAGGAAGGAAAGAAAGGTTAATTTTTCTATCAAACATAGTCATGAACCTACTGTCACTCTCTTTCTAATTTGATCGAATTCTCGAATCCTTCTTTTCAAAAGAGTCAGTTCTCTATTCTTCTTGAAACACTATCACTCTTTCCTTTCCATCCCAATTTATTTAAGAACCTTAATTAAGAACAAATAATTTTATTTATACTGGGAATATAAATAGACTCAATTATTTTCAACTAGTAATTTTAATTGAAACATGTACAGAACCGATGTTCATGTGTCTCAATCGACCACAAAGATAGAATTACTGGCAAATGCAAGGGCCCAAGTTTCACTTAACATTAGATCCATGAGTCAATCCTAAGCTCAATCGCATTTTTTTCAAGGGAACAAAACAATTTTATCGACGAGAAATTTGTTGTAGATAATTTCGGCTATATTCTTAGGCAATCTAAACCGCATGCTTTTAGCAACGCCTTCACGTGATGGCGAACAAGTGGTGTGACATAACTTACCTTATTGGTATGTCACAACTGGTGTCGTGCGTGATGATAGAACAAGTCATGTGGGACACACCCTTATTCGCCTACATGATCTGGGGTAAATTTATGCAACTGGCACTGAAAAGCAGCAGTTCGTCAGGATGAATAAGGAAAAGTAGAGGTGAATATCGGGCAATATCAAATTTGATAAAATCGAGATTGATCTTGTTTTCAGAAAATTATAGAAGGAAGATATCGTTTCGATAATTGGCGCAACAAGACCAATATTGAGATGATTATGACCTGTTGAGACAGTTTAGGTAACATAGAGATGATGAATACTGAGAAGATCTCAAAAAGGCTCTTTTAAAAAGAGGCAAGACGTTTTCTCAATGGATTCATTCATACACAAAGGAGATTTTCTATAAAAGACAAATGGCAAATGATTCAATTTCTTCAATTGATTGGATTCCCATTGGGTTGATTGAATTATTGTCTTACTTTATAAGTTTATCTGGCACGAATATTTTTTTCCCCCATCCATATAACCCAAAGACAAGAATGAGACTATATCATATCGAGAAACCAAGGACAAATTAAGGTTTCGTTTTTTTTTTTTTTTTAAATATATATAGAAAATAAAATTTCACGCAAGTATTTTTCAAAATTAGAACACTTATTTAGAAAGAGTACGATGAAGACAATTTATTTAAGAAAAATATTTTTAGAAAAATAAATAAGAGCTTTCTTTTCTTTGAAATGACATGATCATCCATTCTAAAGTATAAAAAAGAGGTTACTTTATCAAATTAATGAAAAAAACGAAGAAGATTCTAAGAAAGAACCCTAATTAAATTGTTAAACTTCCAAAACGGCACCCCAATTTTTTCATACCTCTCGCCCCACATTAATTTAAGTCACACTAATAATTTATAATTTATCTACTTTCTATTGTAAGTATGAAACAAATAAAAAAATTGCTAATATTATGAGCTTTCCATGTTGGGTGGAAGTCTTCCTCCAAGTCTTTGTTATTGTTTTATTCTCAAAATGCCTCCTCAGAACCCCTTTATAAATGGCCCCCAGCTTATTGAATGAAAGAAATACAACCCAATATAATGGAGGCAAGCATAAAGTGTCTATATCTTTAGCTATTGGTGTTGATCGCTTTTTCCTCCAATGTATAATGCCTTGGTGGTAGAAGCCTTAAAAGCGAGATCTATTCTGAGAAATCAAGGAATCAATGGCCCGCCGCCGTCTCTTTTGTTGGGAAACATAAAGGAGATCAAGAATTCACAATCTAAAGTGGTTAAGAACTCATCCATTGACACCCACAACTGTGCTGCTGCTCTTTTCCCCTTTTTCATGCGGTGGCGAAACAAATATGGTAGGATTAAGTTTTCATCTTTCTTTTTTTTTTTTTATTTATTTATTTGGATTCACTTTTTCGTATTAATGCTCTAGTATTCAAAGTTCTGTATGTCCAACCCATCTCCTTAACCAATTGGAGTTAGGGTCTTATGGGTAAATCTTCATCTTTCTATTCTTCTTTATTTTCGATCAATCCCATAAGGGTCTGATAGGTACCTAAGCTCAATAGGAGAACCTAACCTTAAAAGACCAGCCTTGATAGATGGGAGAATCTGAAGAAGTATACTACTCCACAATTTCTTGTGGAATCGTATCATTGTCCACCCCTAGAGAAGTCGAATATCCATAGACGACTCATACTCCGGGTCACTTTTCACTGGACCCTCTCCTAAGCAATCCCAAATCTCTTCTGTAGCCGCTTTCCCCGCTACGCACCAACTCTCAATGAAAGCACCAATGATAGGTACCGAGCCAAGAGCCCAACCTAAAAGACCGATCTTATAGGTGGGAGAACCTTTCAGGCTTAAGTACCACTCCATTACCTTTTTGGAATCAGATTGGTCTACCCCTAGAGAAGTCAAACATCTCGTAAACGCTTTAAACTGGATAACTTTCACTACCTGTGCATTAGGTAGCCCTTCGTGTAGCCTTTTTCTCACTACATATCGCCAATGAGCACCAATTATAGGTACCTAAACTAACAGGAGAGCCAGACCCAAAAGACCGATCTGATAGGTGGGAGAACCTCTCTATCTTAAGTACTACTCCACAATTTCTTGTGGAACCAGACTATTTAATTATGGCTACCAACTTTGAACCCTTGGATTTATTTTGGTTATTTATTTTGATTTTCGTTGTAAATTTTTATCTAATATGGTTTTTGGCTGTGTCAAGGTTCATGTTCTCTTCAGAAACTGTGTAAATTTGAATTTTTCCGAAAAAGGACAAAACGGTAAATTGTCGCTTACAATAAAAGTTGCAACTTTGAATTTTTTCTTAGATATCGACGACAAACGAACCTTGTCGTTCGATTCGCCTCACAAATCTAATAACCTAGATGAATTTAATCAATTTCCGAGATAGTCGATTTTCACAATTTTCAGACACGGCGTTAATCACTAAACCGGATTTGAGAAAAATCTTGCTTTTGCAAAAAAATTTAAGTTCATTTTAAAATAACTCAACTTAAACCAGATCTAATAAATTGCTCGATGCAAAACATACCAACAAGCCATGCGACACGTGGCACGACGTGAGCCACTCACTTAAGTTTAAGGGGGATCAGACAAATGGGAGATCATTTATTGGGAAAAAGTGAGAGAGAGCAAAGACGGAGAGAAAGAAAGAGAGCATTCCAACATTCTTTCTCTGATCCCCGAAGTTCCGCCGGTCGGAATTCGTCGAGCAAAGAGTGAAAGTTCATTTACTCGACAAGGACTACGCATGGGTACCAAAAAGGAGGGATTCACCGAAGATCCAAGGAAAGATATTTCGGGAAATCAAAATTTTCAGGATTATGAGGTGTTCTTAAGACCTCCTTTGATTCTACCACGCTCCAAGAGGTAGGGGGTTCTTCCTACTTTGGTTTAATTCTACCTAAGGGGCTGTTTGGCTTCAAATTCTGCATTTTTGTTGTATTAGAGGTTGTTTGGGAGCCAAATTCCACATTATGTTGTATTAGAGTCAAGCTGGGGAGCCAAATTATGCATTTTGTCAGATAGGGTTGCTCGGGAGCCAATTCTATTTTTTATACCCTTGTAATGCTGGGTTGAAAAACTGGGCTTATGACCCTAGGGGATGTTTGACTGAACATCCAGCTAATGGCCCTGTGGGCTGCTTGGATTGATTGTCAAACAAGTAATTGCTGACTTAATTGTGGTTTGGTTTGTCAGGGTTTTTCAAAGATGTGAAAAATGATATTGTGGTGGTTAAGGGAAATTTTCACAAAATTTCCTGCACCCTTGTCCTTGTTTTTAACATAGCTCGTCTATGAACCATAAAATCGATGATTCTAGTTGGAGGTAAAACCTAAGAACAAGAGCTACAAATGTCTAGAAGAGACCCAGGTTTAACTTACCTAAAAACCCCGAATGAGTTGTACAAGAAGATACTGATTCTCGTCCCTTCTACTCGAGTAGTTCATGTTGTTTGGACCATCTATCAAGTTATATCAACCAAATGATGTGAATCAAAATCCTACTGAAACTAGACACCTAGGAGAATAACTTTCATGAAAAAAGTATGATCACATTATGTCTCTATTGTTCCCAAAAATTAGTCCACCCGAGAACACACACGTCTCGAAAACTATTCAAGAGCAATCCGGAATGTTTTGGTCATATCTCTTAATTTAAAGTTCCAAATGACCTAAATTTGCGGAGTCAGACATGCATCTTGTTAGAAGATCACTTTGTCTAAAAAACTTTGTTTACAGGTCAAAATTGTGAGCTGGAGGTGGACTTGGATGTGCCCTGTGGACTGCTTGGGTTGTGTTAAACAGTTTTGAATCTGCCAGGTCTCGATTATGGACGGTTGTGTGAATTGTTTTGTGAATTGTGTGTAATATGTCCCAAAAAGTGTTTAGATATTGTTTAGGATTAAAAAGATTAATCTGAATTTCTAAGGGCCTCGTTGGCTGATCAGGCCTGCTTAAAGGCTTGTTTCGCCTCGATTTGCGGCGCTTGAGCCTGTTGTGGTTGTTTGGTCGTTGTTGTGGGCACCCTATATGCCACATTTTACCCTGAAGATTAAGTGTGTTGTTGCTTGATATGTGGTAGCATGTTTGTTGTTATGGTTGGTGAATGTTAATATGTGTTCTAAATGTAGTAACATTGTTGTGAATGTTTAATTGAAAATTATATGCATGTGATATAATTATCCAGTATACAAGGTAAATTGTATGGTTTATATTGTCCATATGACATCCATTACATATGGAACATGGCATTAACATGCAATGGCACATTGCATTGCATCACAGAAACATAAAGATTCATGGGTGTGTGTGCTTGGTTAGAATCTAACACCACACAGGATTTGGTGGGTGGGCCCAATACTGTTGAACGAAGTACAACAGAGTCACACGGTTGTATAAAGCGGAAAACTCTGTGGTCGTGGGTAATAGCAAGAAGGGCTGACACTCCACTGGTGAAAGACCTCTGGATCGGTCTACTCACTTTGACGGTGAAAGTCCAAAAGTGTAGATCTATGTGCGGTTTCTGATGGTGACTCGTGAACCGCCACCCGTAAAAGACACAATGATTTTATAATGAAATGATCACTGAGAAATGACATCCAAAAGCTTTTGGCTCAGAAAAATGATTTTGGTTTCAAAGAGAATAATTGGATGTAATCCATCAATGATGATTTTTATCACACATGGCATCAGACAGGTAAAGGTGAGTCAAGAAGACTCAGTACGTGAGTCGATAAAGACTCGAATATGGGAGTCAAGAAGACGGCATGCATGAGTGAGTCTCATTTCATTTCTCACGGCATAGTATGTAATTCCAACCAGGATTACATTCCTCGTTTGGTATCGTGGATGTGAATGTGATTGTTAAGGTGAACATTGCATGTGCACTTAGGAAGGGAGTACCCTTTGTAGGAATTACTCTACTGAGCGTTACTCACCCTATATGGGATAACATTTCAAGGGTAAGAAATGATCGATGGGCGGTTCTCATCCGAAGCCGCGAGAGTGAAGAAAGCTGGCTTGTGGCTTTATGATCATTTTTGTAAAATAAGCCTGCTAAATTATTTTTTGACATGTACTAACGTATTAATGAGTGAAATTGAACTCAAATGTAATTTTTATGTGAAAGGGGTTGTACTTTACTCATAAATGGACTCTAAGACGGCCATTGTATATATCATTCCGTGATTGGTCATGTGATCAGATAATGTATAGGTCAGGAATTGATAAAGCTCCCATACAAAGGAGATTCTATCGATTTTTGCTTTTAAATTATGAATTTGTGAATGGACACACGTATGTGGGATCTATACTGGAGCATTCACAGGTTTTCCACAAAGCTGATGGGTGATGAATCCGCCTGCACTTTGTATTATAGTTATATCAAAGCCTAGGTATGCGATTACCTAGGGCTTGATGGGCATGGGTCTATACCATTGAATTCATTGTGCATTTCATGTTTGGTGCTTAATATGCTACATGATTGTGTGTTGTGTGTTGTGTGAAAGATATACATAGTAAAGTGTATATGGAAAAAGATGAATATTGTGACACCCCATCCCGAGAGAGTGTACAGTACATGACACTGTAGGGGGTATAAGAGCACTAAATGTCATATGCAGTATTTTGGAGACTAAATAGAAATGATACTTATGGAAACCGAGAGGGTGGTATGAGCATAAGGGTATAATGGTCATTACAAAGGATATGAAAATTTTGAAATCAAATTAGAGATGGGCCAAAAATAGAATTTCAAAAGTTAAATTTCACATTAAAGAGTTGAGCTAAGGGTAATTAAAGGAAATGTTAAAATATTAAAAAGTGGGAAAATAAGAGCCAAACTTGATTTGGTCTCCAAAGGGCAAGGCTTCACTGTTTTGGAGGAGAAGGAGGAGAGAGCCAAGAGGAAGAAGGAAGAAGAAGGAGGAGGAAAAGTTCAAAGATTAAGGCATGTTTGTCTTTGAATCAAATGTCTTTTGGATGCTCAGGCTTTAGTGGTGAATTTCTATGTGGAGAATTGATGTTCTGGTCTAGGGTTTGGAAGAGATCACCTAAACCCTAGATGTTTGTTGGGATTATGAGAGTTTTCCCCAATTGGTGTAAAGGAAGCATGGAATCATAAAAAGCATGTGGTTTTAAAAAAGAATTGGTGACCTAGGTTGAGTTCTTGGATTTTTCACCAAGGGTTTTGAGGTTTGAGGTCCTGATAAAGACCAATTTAAGTGTTGTGGAGTTGGTTTTAGATGCATTCCATGATGTTTCTTGAGGTGTTATGAATTATAGATGTTATATGAAGTGAATTGGTAGCAAAAGTGGCAAAAAAGAAGCAAATCTGGAAAATAATTCAAGGAGTTCCACTTGGTACAGAAATGCTCTGTTTCCCTGTTATGCATCAGTTTTCGGGATTTTGATCATAAGTACCTTGCTCATTTCCCCAGATCTGATTTGAGTGGATTCAAAATTTGCAAATAGACTTCTAGGGGAAAAAGTTATTCAGTTGAAGTGCATGCAAATGTAACCCTAAAGTGTCAAAAATTTACTCAAAGTAGGGCCATGTGTAAGCCACTGTTCTGGTTCTTTGTACAGAAATGCTTTGTTTTCCTCTGTTTCGACCATTTGTCGATTTTGATTCATAACTTGCCTTACTTCTGATCCGATTTGAGGATTCAGTTTCTGGTTAAAACACTTCTAAAGGAAAAATTTATTTGAAGGAAGTTCAAGCAAATTGTAATCCAAAGTGCCCAGAAAATTTGTCAAAGTGGAGCTATGTGCAGATTCTGTTCTGCCATCTAGATGTAAAACACAATAACTTGTGTTATGTGGTTGAGGGCTTTAGAGAAGGAATTTTAAATTGAAAATTTAAAGAGATGTCATTGGATATAAAGGACTGATCTGAGAGTTTCAAATTTTGAAGACCGTTTGAAAAATTTTTTGAGTCAAAAGTCTATAGAGTATTGTTGGAAAAAGGTTGGCCAAAATGAATGGGTTTTTAGTGCTTAAGGGTACTTGCTCATTTGGCTTAAACAGAATGTGTATGGTGGATTAAACAGTTATGATTAATGTATAGTTGTGGTTTTCTGAAAGGTGAAAAGGACTATCGGACGTGGAAACTGAATTCGACTTTGGGAAGCAAGCTGATCGAGCTGAACTCGTGAGTGAAAAATGATATTTTGAAAATTGAGTTTTTAAAAGTGAGTGATTTAATGTTAAACTGAAAGTTTAATGGAAATGTTTATGTAAATGCTAAGGCATATGGAAATGTTTTATCTTGCATCAATATATATTTATATGTATATGAAATATGTATGCATATGCTAAGGTATTATGGAAAGTTTAAAAATGTAAAGAATGCATGTGTGTTTTAATGACAAAGTAAATGATTAAATGGATTTTATAAATGTATTTTGAAGAAAGGTTTCACTGATGGTTACCCTCAAACTCCCTACGATCGTTATGACCGATATCTGGCCGAGGTACTTTAAGCGTGTAAGGATTTAGAGGGTAAAGAGCAAAGCTTACTAATCGAGGAGTGGAAATTTGTGTGTCTAGGAGTAATATCTCTACATCGCGTGATAAAGCGCTATGGATCTAACCCTATGCAAAGCGTGAGCCCGCCAGCTGCAGTGGTTATGACGAATGTGGATCGCCCCTCACCGTCGCATTCTAAACCTGCTCGGGTGTGTTTATTCCCGGGTTCCATCGTAAAGAAGGAAATAAAGAGTTTGAGGCATAAATGTTTAAGGTATAAATTGATTTGAATGCATAAAGTATTTATTATAAAGAAGAAAGAAAGTTTGAGGCATAAATACAAGGTATAAATGGATTTTAAATGTATAAGTATGTATTACTTTGATATATACTTAAAATGTTATCTTAAGGCATAAATGGATTTTTAAATGTATAAGTATGTATTACTTGATATATACTGAAATGTTATTCTAATGAAAAATGTACACTCATCAGCTCCTTTAGCTCACTTTCTTTTTCCATATGTTTCAAATATTTTCAGATCCGAGACAACAGTGCGCCAGAGGTATCCTCAGGTATGAGTCGAAAGCATCGAGGAGACATGTGAATCGTATTGTATAAATAGTTTGTATATTTTATATGTCAATTAATTTGTCATGTATATATGCATATATATGGATATATTTTGAAAAGGAACTACTTAGGCGTGCTTCCGCTTTTAAGTCCCAGCTTCAACCCAATCTTTTATAAAACCTGGCTGGAATCAAGAAGTTTTGATGATTGAAATGACAAATGTATATGGTATATATTGTGTGTTGATTGAGTTGTGACTAGGAGTCCTAAAACTAAGTTGAAATGGAAAGATTAGAAGTGTTTTAAATGTTTTCGTGTGTTTTGTAAATTTGGGAGTCCGAAAACAAGAGGAAACTCCGCCAATTTTTCAAAATCTAAGCGTTTGAAAAGAAAAGAAAAAAAAAAAAATTTTACTCACTTCGTCCAAGACATTTTCAAAGATATGTTAAGGATTGTAAAAGGGGTTCGCTCCATGGATTTTATTCATCGTTTCGAGGAAAAAGTTTTTATATCCATCGGAGGCCGGAGGTCCCCTGTTCGCGAGGTTAATCCGGTGTGGATCCTTCAAATATCAGGGTTAGAAAACATAACCTGGGGGTTCGGGAAAAGAGTGAACGGAAAAGTTCGAAATGTTGAGGTCCATTACTGGTCGGCTGTGACGCGCCTACTAGTTGTATCAAGGAGAGAACGTCTACCAGACTCCACTGCAGGGTAAACCCAGCATGGTGATCGGGTCAAAGCCTCAAGAAACTTGAGGCAATGACATGGGAAGCAATTCATGAGCTTTCATGTTAAACATTTCCATTATCCTATTCACATGCAAAGCTTGGGAGTTCCTAGAACTGAAACAAGGGACGATGACAGTGCTTGAATACGAGGCTAAGTTCACCGAATTAGCCTGTTTTGCTGATGATTATGTGGCCACAGACATGACCAAAGTGAGAAAGTTTGAGGATGGTCTGAAATTGTCCATCCGGGGTAAAGTTGTGGGGCTTTTCCTGCAAGACTTGGACTTGATGGTCAAGACAAATTATGATTACTGAGAGGAGGTGGATGACGACCTACCAGAGGCGTGTGTTAAAGATAAGTGGAATATTCGCTCGAGGTTGAAACCTTGGAAGAGCCACCAAGTCATCATTGATTGTGATCATAGGAGGGTTACTGCCTACACACAGGATGATGTTTGTGTTATGTTTCAGGGGGATAAGCACGATGCTTTACCCCAAGTTGTGTACGACTCTAGATGTCACTGACAAAGCTTGATGGTTACCGGCAAACCTACCCCGAGAACGAGGCGAGTCATGAGTCGGGCCTACCGGCTGGCCAGAGTATGAGGATCGTTCGACCGAACTACTTGGATTACCTTTGCATAGGGATGTATTGCACCCTGGTACATCGCCTATTTCTATGACTCCACATAGAATGGCGTCTGCTGAGTTACAGGAACTCCAAGTCCAACTACAAGAATTGTGGGATAAGGGTTTTATTAGACTGAGCACTTCACCTCGGGGCGCTCCGGTGCTATTTGCCAAGAAGAAGGGCAAGACCCTTCGCCTATGGATGTACTCATTCATGAATCGAATAAAAATATTATCAAGAATAGGTACCCTTTCGCTCTAGGATCGATGATTTATTTGATCAACAGAGGGGCGAGGCTGACCCAAGATGTGACCCCACACCGGCCATCATCCGTTGAGAGTTGGGTGGGAGTGCGTATATCCCTAAGACTAAGATGAACGCGATATGGGCATTTCCTGGGTTCATAAGTGATGCCATCTCGACCAAGGAATGCTCCAACGACATTCGTAGATCCATGCATGTGGTGTGTCTCCACTCTCTACCTAGACGGTCATTGTGGTCTTCGCTGACCTACATTTTGATCTGCCTCCAAAGCTCAGAGGAGGAGCATGAGGGTCACTTGAGAATCGTTTTCCAGACCTTGAGAGACCATTAGTCAGATGCCAAATTTAGTAAGTGTGAAATTCACACTGAGGTGAGAGATTCTTAGACAGGTGGTATCTGGGCCTTCTGTGCATTCATGACCCAGTTAAGGTCAGAGGAGGTAGCTATGAATTGGGAGAAACCGGTCAATCTTCGAGACAATGCCAGCTGGGATTGGCAGGTATTTCAGAGGTTAATTGAGGACTTCTCGTTAGCCGCACTCCATGACTAGATTGACCCTAGTGATGGTCAAGTTTGAGTGTAATGACCTCAAGTGAGAAGGCATTCCAGGAATTGAAGAGAAGGCTTACTTCAGCTCCTATACTGATAGTTCCAGTGAGGGGACTTAGGTACACAGTATATTGTAATGCCTCTAAGGAATGATTGGGATGTGTTTTGATGCAGTTCGGGAGGGTAGTGGCTTACGCCTTTGCTAGCTAAAGAACCATAAGCAAAGTTACCCCTATTACATGACACGGAGTTACACATTGTCTAGCTCTTTAAAGGCTTGTTACTCATCTATATAGTGAGTAGTTTAAGGTGTTTTCTCGACCACAAGAGTCTAATTTTCACACGTTGAGATTCCTCAACATGAGGCAAATAAGCAGTGGATGGAATACCGGAGGACTATAACTTCATTTCAGACACACCCCAAGAAGGCAAATGTGGTGGTTGATGCACCTCACGAAGTCACTCTGGAGGTTTACAATGCTACCCTAGTACAGATGTTCGAGGTTGTCGGGATAGTTAAAGCCGCACTGGCAGGGGAAAGACTCCGGTGCTTGGGGATTTAAGGGTTACACCATCCCTACTCGAGCGTAGGATCGAGTTCCGGTGGATCGAGACACAGTTATCATTCCATTAGGACCGAGTATGGTCGATACAGACGGTTGGGCCGGGACATTCACAAATGGCAATCTTCTGTGATAGTGGGACCGTCAGGTTCCCCCGCCAAGAATCCGGGAGAAGAGATCCTTAGGGGTCCCATTGCTTTCGCTTTGTCGTGCATCCAAGAATGGCAATGTACCATGATCTTTGTCGCCAAGACACTTCGAGTGGGATAAAGAAACACTGAGACTTTGTTCATCGATGTCTCACATGTCAGCAAGTAAAGGCTAAACACCAGAGGCCAACGGGATTACTCCAACCCTTGGAGGTAGCTGAATGGAAGTGGGAGCATGTCACAATGAATTTTGTAACCCACTTGCCACGGACATCACTAAGGCATGACGCAGTGTGGGTGATAATGGACTGGCTTACTAAGTTACAAGACACTTTTCGCTATACAGATGACCACTCAGAGGAATTCTACAAGTCAGACATACGGGAGATCGGTTTTACTGCACGGAGTGCCGCATCTATAGTGCTCCGATCGTAATCCTGTGTTTACAAATTTCACTTTGGAAAGCCAATGATCCAATGGGACACAAAGCTTGATGATGAGCACAACTTTTCATCCCTAAACTGGACTAAGCCGCTAGAGAGGACCATCCAGACTGACATTACATGTGCCATTTAGCACGTGTCCTCGATCTCAAGGGTAGCTTGAAGAGACACTTAGTGAATTTTCCTACAACAATAGTTACCAAGCGGAAAGATAGGCCAGATGGCACCCTATGAGGCACTATATGGGAGGCCTTGTCGATCTCCGGTTTGTTGGACAGAGGTGGGAGAGGGAACCACTACGGGTCCGGATTTGGTTAGAGACACCTTTGAGAAGGTGGATTTGATACTTAAGCTGCCACTCCGCTCAAAGCCAGAGAAGAGCTACACGACGCACGGCAAGCAACCTTTAGAGTTTGAGGTAGGGATCGCGTCTTATTGAAAGTGATGTCTACAGAGGAGGGTCAAGTTCTATTGCTAGAAAGCCGTCAGATTATCGAACCCTTCGAGGTACGAGATGGTAGTACATGAAGCACGGCCGTTTACCGCCTGTGCTTATCGAGTGTTCATGCGCGGTATTCTCGTCTCCATGCTCTAGAAGTACACTCTAGAATCGACCCATGTGGTGGATCGGGGCGAGCTTGTTATCATGTGGATGGGACCTTCGAGAGTGGGACCAAAGTGTGTATCATGGCCAGCCTAAAACAAGCCAGGAGAGGCAAGATCGTGAGGCTAGTAAAGGTGTTGTGGCAGCACCGAGGAGTGGAGGAAGCAACATGGGAACACGAAGACACTTTATGTCAATTATCCTTTCTTGCTTTCGAGCATGAAGGTATGTTTTTAATATTTCCAGATTAAATGACTATTGCATATGCATGTGATTTGAATGTGTGTGTGTGTGTGAATTTCAGAGACGAAATTCTATTAAGAGGGGAAGAATGTGAAACCAGGGTAAATTTGAATTTTTCCGAAAAATGGCAAAATGGTAAATTGCCACTACAATACAGGTTGCAAACCTATAATTTTCTACGTCTCGGATGACAAAACGGACCTCACTATTGGATTCATCTCAAAAAATCTAGTTACCTTAAGAATTTCTGAATTCGAGATAGCCTGATTATCACGATTGGGGACTCCATAGGTATTCGTAGACCACAAAAACGGGATTTCGAGAAAATATTGTTTTGAAACAATTTGCTAAAATTCATTTTAAAATAATTAACTTAAACTTGAACAAAATAAATTATTTCGGGCGTAAACAAACCCGCACGTGTCAGCGAACACGTGATCTAACGGAGCCACCACTTAAGTTTAAGTGGGGACTGTAACATAAGGGAGATCACGCTTCACGGTGGGGTGAGAAACGGAGAGAGAGCAAAGAGGAGAGAGCAAATGTAGCATTCCAACCTCTCTTTCTACGATCCCTAGAGTTCCACTGGCCAAAATTGCTGAGCCAAGAGTGAAAGTTCATCTACTCGACGAGGGTTACGCGTGGGTACCAAAAGTGAGGGATTTCACCGAAGATCCAAGGGAGGAGATTTCGGGAAATCAAAATTTTCGAGATTATGAGGTGTCTCAGACCTCTATCTGGCTCTACTACGCCTCCAAAAGGTAGGGTTCGCTCTACTTTTGGTTTAATTCCTACCTAAGGCCAGGTCGTTTCCAAAATCTTCACTTTTTCTCATACTTTAGTATCGTCAGGGGAGCCAAAATCTGCATTATATATTAAAATGTTTGTGGAGCCACCCAGATTTTTCTCAGACAGTTGTCTGAGCCACCTGCATTTTATAGCTCTTATGGGTTGTTTGGGTTGAAAAATCAGGTTTCAGTGACCTCAGGGCCGTTGGATTGAAAACTGGTTAACGGCCCTGTGGGTCAAGCTGATTGATAATAACCTTGGATATTGCAAAATTACAAAAATACCCCTATACCCAAAATATAGCGTAATAGGAACAACTCTGCTCCACTCAGGCATTTGCCCAGCCCTTTTAGCCTCAACACAACAATAACGACCTGGTCCAACCATGTAGATATTGTCCACTTTAAGCCCAAGGGACCCTCACGACTTTAAATAAAATCTAAATCCAATGGGGATCCATGCAAGGAATCTAATTCGACCAAAATCAAAACCATTGCCATCCCTAACTATTAGATATGTTTGCCAAAATCATCCCAATGTATGTATCAAAGACAAAAAATCACATGAGTGATAACATAAACAATCAGAGAAAAACAAACAAAATTAAAAATTAAAGAATGCCAACTCACTGTGTATCAGAGACAAAGAAGCTTTCCTTGAATACAATAATGGGGAGCATCTCTCTCACTTTTTTCTTCAAGCCCAATTCAAATACCTGAATTAGGGACAAAACAAAGATATAAAATGAATGTGAATAGATAAAAATGAACTGTTTGGTTGCTGAGAAAATATAAGGGAAGAAAATGGAAAATGTATGTTAGTGTTGTTTTTGTTTCCACACTGCATTTTGCCTATCAGACAGCTTATTAGTATGTTTCGTTCCAACTCTTTGAAATGCATTATCTGAATTATGAATCTCAAAAAGGAAAAAAAAAATCTCAAAAAGTGGGACATCAGAAGAAATTAAAAAAAAAGATCTATTCTTCCGTAAAGTTCTCGATGAAAATGAAAATATAAAAAATTTGATGTTTCCAGGAAAAAGGCCAAGAAAATTGCCTAGGATCACACCTGTTAATGCCTTATGATAATTTTCATTCCCCAATAACTGCTTTAGAAAAAATACCAAATGTTTCACCAAAAAGTTTTCTCATCAAACTGGGGAAAATTACACCAAATGTTACTGCATCCGGCTCAAGTTCCACATGTAAAATCTTAGTCTCAATGCTCAAACTCTCACATTTACTCAAATTTTCTCAAAGAACTAAACAAGGGGAAAAAGGAAAACTGAAAATTGCAAACAAGCAAAAACCTAGGTTTCAAAATTTAGAATTCAAAGTCCCATACTTGTGCTAGATTCTCTCAGCAGCATGCATTTCCCATAGTTCCCAAACAACAAAAAAATTCAAGATCCAAAACTTCATTCTCTTCATTTCTCACCAGCCAAACAGACAGGGAAGACCCACATCGCAGAAGATCATAAGAGGGGGAAAAAACCCAAACAACCCCTTTTCTTCTAGTTCCCAAACAACAAACCCTCAAGATCTCTCCATTTTCCTCACATTTTTCTCACCAACCAAACAGATAAAAAAAAGCCCCAAATTGTAAAACAGCAAAAAAAAGGAAAACATACCCCAAAAGTGTGATTGGCATCGTCTTGTATACAGAAGATCGTGATCCTGCTAAAGCCCAATCACCCTCCGACTGGGCGAAGATAAAGAGTGTGTAAGTGAGAATGAAGGTGGAAGATCTAATAGAGAAGATGAAGGCCTGCAAAGCTTCCCTAAGAAATAATTTTCTATGTTGGAAGCTGTTGAGAAACTAAAGAAATGATGTTTTAGAGAAATCAAATATATTAATAATTTCTCTAGTGTTGTTCCTTTTTATCCTCTTTTCCTCTTGCAAGGTAAGTGATTTTTTTTAGTAATTCTTGATTTGAAATTGCTCATATGAATCTATTTTTTTTTCATTTTTTTGGTTAATAAAATAGTTTTTTTTATAAAAATTTAAGTCTTATCTTGTTTTTTGTATCATCATCTTGTTATGACATTTTATTTATGTATAGACATATAAACAGACAAAACAAATTCCGGACACGGTCATATCATATTAAAGGTTTCAATATGTTAAAATAATTGTACATAAATATATACTACTATATTATCAAATTGATAGGCGGTTTATTATATTATTGATTCAAAATTATAAAAAATGGATATATCCAATATATAAATTATTAAAAAACATAAAAGGTGAACATTTTATTTATGTAGAGACATATAAACAGACAAAATAAATTGACACGGAATATATCATATTATGGAAGTCAATATGTTAAAGAACTGTCATAAATATTATAGTCATTATATTATCAAATTGATAGGCAATTTATTATATTATTAATATGGGATATTATGTCACCCTTTATGTTTTTTAATAATTTATATCTTGGATATATCCATTTTTTTACAATTTTGAATCAATAAAATTATTTTTTCATTAAAAATTTATATATCAAAATATTCTCTAAAAATATCTAAAAATTTTTAAAAAATAACTTGTAATTAATAAAAATTAATTTGACTAATTTAATACCTTAATTATTCTATTCATGAAATTTGACTTTTAGTAGGAACCCGAATTCATGAATTTATTATTTTATAAAATTACAAAACAGGAGATAAGGTTAATTATGTACCAATATTTTTATATTTCTTATTCTTTAATAGTGAAAATGACATTGCCATTTTGGCAAGATATAGATATATTAATTATACCTATTAAATATCGATGTCATTCGGGCCAAATAGGAATAAAATTTTTCGATATTTCGAATCGGGAATATCGATGAATTTACTCGTGGAGATCGATAAGATATCTCCACCGAAATTTCGTTTTCTCGATTTTTCCTGATATTTCCCTGTTTTTTCCTTTTTGTTCTTTGGCTCAAAAAATGGAGGGTTTCGAACCCACTCAAAATGCCTGAAATGACTCTCCAACTCGCTAGCTTCACGATTGCACGATTTTATATAGTGCAAACTTTTTTTTATATTCTTTATTATTATTGGTTCATAATCTCTACCACTCATATGATTATAATATTTTATTTTATTTTTATTTTACATTATAACTTATAATATTTTTTAAATCAAATATTAATTTGAAAGTTAAAAAGAAGTAAAATAATATCATTTAAAAATTTAAAATTATAATATATAATATTTGAATCTCCTCATTATTTACATAATATTTATAATAATAACAAAACAAATAAGTAATATATCTTTAATATAATATTCGAATAATATATTAAATATAACATATTTAATTTAATAATTACTAATCCATTTGATTTAATTCAATTAATTAAGATATGAATCATTTCTCATCATCTATATAATTAAAATATGAAAAATTTTAATCGAATCGATATTTTTGTAAAAATATCCACCGATATTTTCGATATTTCCGTAAAATCCAATTACCGATATTTTGATCATTGGTTTCGCTGAACATAATTTACATGGGCATCAAAATTAGTCCTTCACAAAATGATTAAAAAAATGTGTTAAATATATAATAGATCATTTTTACACAATAAGAATTTAACAATTTACTTATTGAATTTACCTACTACAGCAATTTTGTAAGTAAAAATAGGGGTTTACTAACAAATTACCTACAAAATTTAGAAAAATATATTTTCAACAATTTACCTACAGAATACGTACTAATATTTACCTACAAAACTATTTAGTTGATAAATATGACGCCAATTTTTTACGCAAGATATTTGCGACAACTTACCTATAATTTACCTACAAAACTATTTAGTCGGTAAATATAACACCAATTTTTGATGCAATATATTAGCGATAATGTACCTACAATTTACCTATTATATTTATGATTCTATTATTACCTACTGAATTATTGTAGGTAAACTGAGAAATATTTTTTTTATTTCTCATTAGTTTAACTACTACCATGTTTTATAGGTAAATATACATATTTTTAAATTATTTTTGTTAAGTAGTTACCTACTAAATTTTTTGTAGGTGAAATTGAATATTTAAAGAAAACAATAATAAAATAAATTTTTATTTACTCATATTATTTTAGTAAATAAATTTTTTAAAATCAATTAATTATTTTAGTAAAATGATTCAAACTCATTTGTTTATATTTATACATATCATATAAAATTCATATAATTTAAAAAATCATTAAATTTTATTTATCAGAGTCTTAAAAACTCATTTGATATTTTTTTTATTTGGAGTTGTTTTTTCTATGGGAAATTATATTCACTATAGGAAAAAATGTATTTTATGACGTTTAATTCCTTATCACTTAAAAAAAGAGTCAAGGAATTAGTTCAACTTGATACTTTATATTTAATGATATTTTTTAAGTTGATCCATTTTAGAAGCATTATTGTATGAAATAGATAGAAAATCTAAATATAAGTAAAAATAATTTATTTTATTTTAGTATCATATTAATAAATCATAAAATCTAATTAGTTTTTAAATATAAAAAACTATATACTTTTTTAAAAATAAAAATACATACTTATTATAAAAAGAAAATTACATACTATAAATTTAATTTGAAGGTATATCTAATTGATTAATTAAAGATTTTATATTTACAAACTTGAATATGTATAAATAATTTTTAAAATTAAAATTAGTTATTTTAACAAGTGAATCAGACCTTGAAACTAAAGGCCGTAATTCTTGAGTCATGCCCATTCGACCAGCCCGACAACTAAATTAAGACTAATATTTTGCTAGTCTCAAAAAATCGATCCAAGATCTCTGACCGAACGATCGAATGCTCCAAAATTATTCTAAAATAGAAATAATAATATCATTTTAGGGTTTTCATTATATATTTCGTTGTCTTTAGCCCAGAAGCTGGAAATAACTTCTCATTCTCTCCCTTTTTTCTCTTTCGTCGATCGCCATTTTCTTGGGGTAAAAAAAAGGGAAAAGGTCCAGGTCTCTACACCAACATCGGCAAGAAGGCCAGCGGTGATTCATCTCTTGCTTCATTCTTGGCATTTTTTTTTAATTTTTTGTATCTCTATTTTTACTTATTTTTGTTTTTTTTTTACACATGGATAAGATGTTGTTGCTCTTCTTCTTGTTGTTGTTATTTTAGAGTTTTGTACGGATATAAGACATTTAAAAAAAAATAAAATAAAATTAATATGGCGTCCAAAATAATTCCCGAGCAGAGCTTAAAGCCTATTAAATCCGAATGCCAGATTTTAGGTGCTTGTAGTTTAAGAACCAGATCTAGCGCTTTGGTTTGAGTTAATCGCCTGCCAGAACTTTACGGCATTTTACTTCTTAATCGTCACCGTCGACAACCATGCGCATTTTGATTAGTTCAAATGTTGTCGCTCACAACACCCATAATTGAACTAATTAAATGCCACGCTGTTCATTTATTAAAAGAATTGATTTGCTTGGGTTTTCTGCTGTGTGGTTTTTTTCCTTATTCCCTCCTCCCCTTCTCGCTTCTTTCTCCCATCGCGCTGCCTCGCCAAGGCTTGCCCCGTCCCGCTTGCCCCCGTCAACCGCTCCCGCCTCCGTGGTTGCCTGCCTTGTAGGTGCTCTTTACAGGTGCTTCTATTAGATATGAACAGCTGATAGCCGCACCCTATCTTCAACTTTTACACTCTTTAGGACTAAATGCGAAGCTAAACTAAAGTACCTATATATGGGTATCTTCTATCCTTAAAAATAAAATTTTCAAATTTTCAGTGATGCATAGGCTCCCTCATTTCCCCGAACCGTGGGGTTTTTGCTTTTGATAGTGGATCTCGACACACGTACCCCCTCTCTTCTCTTTTTCCAATATTCAAAAAGGGTTTTAGCAATTACAAAACAATCTTAAAATTCCGGAAAGTCGCTTTTGGAATTTTTTTAAAGTAATAAAAATACTTGTAACTTTTGTTATATTTAATGGTTTTATAAAAACTAAACACTTTTTTAAAATCAATACTCAAATTTAAACTCTAACTGTTTCATAATATACCTTTTTAATATATTGTAATTTATATTTGATGAGGTTACAGTTTAGTTATTGCTACCAAATATCTTCCTGAGAAACAAACAAACAAACGAGATATCATTTCTGGAACTTTTTTTTTCCAATGACAATACACGGGGTTTCCTTGAGAAATTTTTCAAATAATTGCTACCATTAAAATTGCAACAACAATGTTACCGAATTTGAAGCAAATTTTCAAAATGTAATGCTGCAGCTAAAATGAAAAGGACGTGGCCATGTTCAATGATTGTGTATGAAATTGATGCATTCAAATATTGCTTCGAAATTCTGATTGTGTCTAGAGTTATGCAACCGCTTCTTCTCAGTACAACATCTGCCTCCCTTCTTATTTGCAGCTGGGGCAGCAGCTACTTCTTCAATCTCAAAATCGTCCTCATCAAAATCTTCATCAGCCCAATCATTATCTTCATCATCGGAAATTAATGTGACAAAAAGCGATGGCTTTTTCTTTCCTGCAACCCTTATGCTGGGTTCCTTCCTTCTTAGCAGCTGCTACTGCTGGCACTTGGGGCACTGCAGTTTCCATACCTGTGAGAAAGAAAAACAAGTTTCCATAAAACACGGTGTTAAACTTTTACTGATTACTAGTGTTTTTAATACTACTAGTAAGCTTCTCCCACTGGAACCACGGTGTCAAATTTCCTTGAACCAGAAGATGACCACTGAACATCATGAACCGGACCCTTACCTGCAAATATATCAGACAATAAGTATCCTGCAACAGGTTGATTCATTGAATTTGCACCACAAGCAAAATCTGGATACTGCAGAATTCCATATATAAAGAGAAGGGGATTTTCACTGTCATATGAATGATTTCAACAATTTGACCAATTTTAACAAGATCAATACATTGTGTTAAGAATATCAGACTTTCCAGGTTTCATAATGTGAAGTAAGACAATTTAAATTACAGTTAATATATCAGACAAATGTCAAGTAAACAAAAGCGATGATAAAACTACTACTACTAATAGTGTAAGACCTGAGAAATTCCAAATTTTGCAATAATGGCAAAATCGTAATTTCGATTACAAAATTGTAATTTTAATTAAAAATCCGGAATTTATTCTCTAGATCTCGGATGACAAAACGGATTGCATCGTTGGAATCGTCTCGAAAAATCTAGTTAGCACGTAAAATTAATATTCAGACGCCAATTTCCACGCTTTTCGGTACATCGCTTCGTAGTAAAACGATTTTGACGACGGTAAAGTCACATATAACAAGTACTCATGTGCCATAAGTGGTATGAGAAAGACAAACCACGGTGATTGGTCGAAGAAGGCCGAATGTCAAACTGAGAAAGAAGGAATTGATTGATTAAATGGACTTAAGTCACTAGAAGATAAAATAATGGAATATGTTTGTCTTCTTCAAAAGCAAAAGAAAAACGTGAATGGGAAAAAGAGACAGGGCTAAACATGGAGGAAATTCAGAGAGAACGCCCACTTCTCTCTAGAATATCTGCATTCCGACCAATAAGAATCCGCTGACAAAAAGAAAGTTGTTCCACGCGGAGCAGCTACGCAAGCCCGATTTGAGGAGTTTTGACAAACTCCAAGAGGTAGGGGTTTCTCCCTACTTGGGTTGTATTCCCTCTTTTAACTACTTTGCAAATGTTTGAGCTGAATGAGGCCGTGAGGGGCCGTTTGATCGGTCCCAAAACTTGGGACCGAACACTACTTATGGATCAAATTTACAAATTGTGGATCAAGCCACGAACCGCTTGGGTGTCTAAGGGTGTGATCATGCTATGATTGTATTAGAAACAGGCAAGGCCGAAATGGCCGTGAAATGCTGGGTTCACAAAGTGAATCGATGAATGAAAGTGAGTGTTAGAACCAGTCTAGGGTTTTACTCTCGTTCCGTAGAATAATGACACGAAAATATATTTTTGCAAAAATGTGTTTGATCGGTGATTCAAATTGAATTGCTCGTGGTTTGAAACATTGAACAAGTGAGCTAATTTTTATGTATGGATTGATTAATTACATGATATGATTGTGTGATTGGATATTATGTGATATGTGCACGCGCATATTTGCATGTGACAATTTATTGGAATTGGCATATGTGATTCCATATGCAATCGAAACATCCCTTGGTGAACTGGCAGGGTGGGTTATGCAGATGAGTCTAGAGAAAACAAGTCTTATGCAACAAAATATTAATCATCGGAGGGTAGTCCAAACTGAAAATATCAATCGTCGGAGACGGCCCAATTGACATGCATCGGAGGGTAGTCCACAAACAATAATGCAGATTCAATCAGCGGAGCTGTAAACCAATTGATATATATACACACGGAGAGTTGTCCACAAACAAATAAAAATTAATACTTTCATATCAGGCTTAGTTATGTGAGGGAGCCTGCAAGACTAGATTTATGGTGATTTGTTAGACATTCGGCAGACAATGTATTTACTAATGTGCTACTGGGAACATTGCACTCACTTTAGTGGTGAGTAGCCCACTTGTGGTGATTCCTCCTGGTCGAAAATTAGCTCACTCCCGTCGTGGGACCCCTTTTTACGTGCACAGGAGAGCATGTTAGGGGACGTCATCCAGATATCTGAGGATTTAAGAGTTTGGCTTGTATTTGATATACATATTAAACCTTGTTGAACAATGGGGATATATGAGTAAAACATTAACTTTAATCATTGGATATAATGGATTCAGAAATGGGTATGTTTTTCGATTGTATATGGGTCTCAATGAGGTCGCTTTATCCATGATTAATATGATTGTATTAATCATTGGGACAGATATGTGTATTGTATTTATGAGCTCATAAAGAGATTCCCCACCTGATTTTCATGGCGCCGTAAACCCACGATTCACTGAGATTCTACGGCGACGAGAAGAACTAATTCCGTCGGGGCGCCACAATGGCGATCGTTTTTAGGCACACAACACCCAGATTTGAGCTGAATCCACCACCACTGGGTGGTCGATGCAACGACAGGCAAGAGAAACCGAGATTGAGTGACTTAAATGAGTCTGGTGGCCCTGAGGGCAAGAACCATCTACCAGTGGGTTCAGCGGCAGGCGCTGAGATTTTATCTGTGGAAAATCACGACAAAAACTGAAGATACCATACGCCGCATTATGTTTGAAGATCAGAATTGTCGGTGTTTGAAGTGTGGCATGTCATGAAATTTATAAAGAAGTTTGAACTCTGATACAGAAATACTGAAAAAGATTATGGCATAAAGAATAAAACGAAAAAGAAATCTAAGAAAATAAATTTTATAATAATATTGATTAGAATCGAAGAAAATATCATGTTTTATGTATTAAACTTAAGAATTAGAATAAAATAAATTTTATAAATTTATTTGAATGAAAATGAAAAATTTAATAACGTCAAATAACATAAGAATTGTCAGGAATTCTCGAAAAATGATTCAAGCCAAGACAATAAGGAAAGAGTTGTACTAATCTACAATTTGAGGAGTAAATAGCAAGGTTAGGCCATTTGATCCGTGGAGAAGGTGGAAGCCACTATGTACTTTGAAAAACTTTAAGTGTTATGTCGGAATGGCTAACGCCAATTTCCAAGCAAGGTCGCACTTAGATTTGAGGTCGTGACAGAAGACATCAAAGTGCCAGGTAGTGGCTGGTCATACACAAGAACAAATACAAGAATACAGCAGCAAATACTACGCCTACCGACTGGGTATGAATGCTGCGATCACGACCGGGCCAAGATATATGAGGTCGTGATCGCCTGCGCTTGGTGTCGTAACTTTAATTAGAGGGAATGTGTCACACATCCTTCGTGTCGCGATCAGTAATTGATCAGAGTTAGATGTCAATCAAGTTTGGAGGCCTACCTTATCGAAGTAGTACTGATGTTTTACATTATTTTGAGGTCGCGACATGGGCAGCGGTGTGGGCAGAGAAGCGGTGTGAATAGTATCTCGAGGCTGTGTTTATGCCTCAGAGATACTGCATTGTATTTAACTATACATTACAAAATTTTTTCGAAAAAAAAAAATATTCTAAATTTAATTAATCAGACAAAATTTTCGAAAAATAGAATTTCAAAAAATGAATTTTCAAAATAAATTTTGTCAAAACAATGTTTATGACAGGGTAATTAATTGCCTTTATTACCATAAAACGCAAGACAATGTATATACAATCGGTTTTGTGTATGATGGCGTCGGGCCGTGCTTTATGCCTGATAACAGATTGTATATTGACCGCTATGTTGATTGTGTAGATGGCTAGTAGAGGCAGGACGCCGAGATCGCCTCAACTGTGGCTAACAAAAACACCGATGATTTGACCAGCCACCCGATTCGACATCGCCAGCCTTTGTCGAGGCCAGAGGTATCGCGAATCTACCGCTATATAGCAATGTGCTAGCATAGCGGGTAGCCTGTGGAGGTCCTAAGAACCTCCAGAGATTTAGAGCGCATCATCCGGGACGCTCAATAGGGGGATGAGACCCGGGCCGGTGGCGTAATCTTCATTGGTTTATGCAAATCTCGAGAACATATCGAGGCTATGGAGATCACCCGATACGACCTCGATCAAAGAATAAGATTCCAAATGGAGGGCGAGGCCTGTGTATGGTGGAGATGGGCGAGGGCTTCGAGACTTGTGAGGCTATGACACGGGCAGAGTTTCAGAGCCGCTCATGGCAAGTATTTTCCAGAGACATGAGACATGCTAAAGCCTGTGAGTTCCTAGAGCTGAAGCAAGGAGTACAGATAAAGATGGATTACGGGCTAGATTCACGTAGTTAGCCAAATTCGATGATCTACTACGTGGCCAATGCATGGCCAAGGTTGGGAGGTTCGAGAATGACCGTCATTCCATTCGTGTTGGTGGATAGTAGGCTCGCCTATAGGATATGGATTCCATGGTTGACACCGACCATAGAGATGATGGATGCTCTGAACACTCGGGAAGCGAGTGTTAGTGGCAAGAGGAAGGATGGGGCCGCCTTCTTCCGCCTGTGAAAGAGTAGATCTTCTGGGCCTGGCAGGGTCCGTGATGCTGCGCCATCCGGCGAGAGACATGAGAGTTGCCGGTCAGCAGACGCATGAGAGTTGCCAAAGTGGACATGGTGTGCTACCATTGTTAACATCCTGGACACATGAGACGGGATTGCCCCCAGAGACAGGGATCCTAGGGTTTTGGGACCTCACAATCCGGGGCCAAGAAGGATAGAGAGGATACAAAGATATCTTCCACGGCACGGTACAGCCGAGGGGCCGGGCCTCGGGCCAGGAGCTACACCTGGGCATCCCAATATTTTCACAAGCAGCCCGAGAGGCCGCAGTATGGGTAGAGGTAGCGACGAGTTCCACAAAGTGGACATCGGGGGTCCAGCGTGGTTCACGCCGTCACACCGCAGTCAACCCGCCAGATCAGCCAAGGCACAGGTGATACTTGGCGGCGTCGCCTATGGGCTAGAGTGTTGTTTGATTCTGGTGCGTCGCATTCATTCATGCCGTATCGTCAGATTGATAGCTTTAGAGGTTGAGACCTTAGAGGAGTCGTTGTACGTGAGTTCTCCCCTTGTGGACTAGGCGAGACTAGTGGATGATATGTCGAGGTTGTGAGTCGGAGATCCTGGGACTTTACTCACAATGACCCGAGGATCATGGACATGTCGAGTTCAACCGGATGGATCGGGCCGACAACCATGTGGTCGTTATCGATCGAGCGTTAGAGAGCCACCGCCTACACGCCAGGACGGTACTGCAGATATTTCAGGGGACAAGATGTATATTTTGCCCCGCATGTTGCACGAGTCCGTGTGTCGTGACGCTTAGCGTTGGCTAGCGAGCCTTACCCTGTAGAGGAAAGAGAGAGACCGTGACTAGATCTACCTCGGGCAAGGTGCGAGTATGTGGATGTTTTCCGCATGAGCCACCGGACTCCTTTCCACGAGGGTTGTAGACTTTGTGCATCGAAGTTACACCCCTGCATTCACCCATTTCACATTTACAGATGCAGGAAAACGCGCGAAAGCATGTGAACTCGCAGTCCGGGCCTAGCCAGGAGCTATCGATGCGGGTTCATTGGGACCGAGCACTTCATGGGGAGTCGCCCATTTGGCGGGCGAAGAAGACAAGACCTTCGACCGCATTGATACCGCAATGAACCTAAGTTACTATCAAGAATCTAGACGACACGAGGATTGACGCATTTGTTTGATTAGTCGAGTGAAACATGAGTCTACCAAGATGCACTCAGATCGTTACCATCAGTTGAGAGTTAGGGATACTGATATCCCTAAGACAACGTTTAGGATGCGTTATGGGCACTTTGAGTTTACGGTGATGCCCTTCGGATTGACGAATGCGCCAGCAGCATTCATGGATCTCATGCATAGGATATTCCAACCCTATCTAGATCAGTTTGTCGTAGTCTTCATGGATGACATTTTGATCTACTCCTACCGAGTGGGAGCATCGAGAGTATCACTTGAGGATTGTTTACGCTTGTTGAGAGACCATCACCGATTTCTGCTCCGGCAAGTGCGAGTTTTGGCTTACTGAGGTGAGATTTTCACGTCGTGGTGTCGCATCGGGAGTGTCGCCGCCTCACCCGCAGAAGGTCGCAGGCAAAGGATGAGCTGGGATAGGCCAAGTCGGCCGAGATAATGAGTTTCTGGGATTGGCTGGGTATTACGTGGAGATTCATCGAGATTTCTCCAAAGTTGGCAAAGACCTATGACTAGGTTGACCCGGAAGAGGCCAAGTTTGAGTGGGATGACCGAGGCGAGGAGGCATTCCAGAGTCATGAGACTTACTTAAGCTCCCATCTGATAGTCCCTACGGTGACGTGGGTACACAAGCAGACTCGGCGCCTTGAAGGCCGGAATGGATGTGTGTTTTGATGCACCGAAGGTAGTAGCTTATGGTTCTCGTCGCCTGAAGAATCACGAGCGTAATTACCCCACACACGACATGGAGTCAAGGTCGTAGTTCGGCCTTGAAGACTGGGCGCCACTATCGCACGGCGAGGGGTTCGAGGTATACCTGCACATAAAGTCCGGGCATATTTTCACGAGCGAGACCTCAATATGAGGCAACGCTAGATGGATGGAGTCTTAGAGGATTAGAGGATTACTTGCATTACCATCCTCGGTAAGGCAATGCAGTGGCTAATGCACTCGGGCCGGAAGTCACGGTGAGCGCGGCCAGTATAGCTTCTGGGAGTGGCGGGATGCCTCGAGACCGTGGGACGCTTTGGGCTACAGAGGCAGCAGTGACTCGTGGTACATTGGGGAGCGTAGTGGCTACACCGCCTCGTTGAGTAGAGTGATCGTCCCACGCGTGACGCGCAGAGATAGTGTCCATCGCGGACCGAGTACAATAAAAAGCGGTGACGAGGGTCGGACCGCTCACGATGGTAGTCTTCGGAGTAATAACGTTTCATCAAGCTCGATTTGCCGTGCATCCAGGTGGGCACCTAAGATACCAGATCTTCGCCGCCGCGATATCGAGCTGGATGAAGAGACACGTAGGGGACTTTGTGCGACGATGTCTCACGTGTCAGCAGGTTAAGGCTGAGCACTTAAGACAAACAGGCTACTTAGCCATCGAGGTGGTCGCGGAAGTGGGAGCACGTCACGATGGACTTTGTGACCCACTTGCCACGGACGCAGCAGAAGTGTGACGCCCCAAAATCCGGGGGTCCGTTGACTACCCGTCAACCCGCGGAAAATCTATACATCTCGTATCACTAGAAACACACTTGAGTAACAATGGCCTCTTGGGCCCACAAACCAATACTCAAAATAAATATCCCAACTATATTCTCATAGTTTCCATGCCTGTTTTACAAAAAGATTTATACATTTTTACAAAATATTTACTCAAAGCCACATTTAGGCTTTCTTCTCAAGAAACTACACTCTTGTAGTCTCCTGGATAGTCCCTGTGCACGAAAGGGTCCCACGGCAGGAGTGAGCAAAGCCCGATAGAAGTTTTCCTACAAAGGGTTACTCCCGCTAAAATGCATATGCAATGGCATATATAAACAATCAATCACATTCCATACAAATTATTTACTATGATGAAATGTCTATATCATGCATGAGAGATCTGACCCTCATGCTCACGACTGAGTCCCAATGAGCTCCCTCACACTGGGCGCAAGTGTGAATAAAACCAGTCATACACCATGACTAAACCATTGGAAACCCTCCAATTTTATTTATCAAATTCTTTTTCTTTTATTTTGTGGGCCACGGATTCTCGGGTTTACACGCGAGCCGCCCGCCACGCCCAGCACTGACATTTCACGAACTTACATCGTGGGATTCATGTCTAACCGTGAATAACATTTGGGACTTTCACCCTGGGGGATCTACCCTAACTTGCTCCACCCAAAACATGTAATTTATCATTTTGATCATTTTACACACTCGTGAATCTCTACCTTGGACTTTGTCCCATTTTTCCCGAGTTCACGACCCATTCACCAACACCGGTGAATAAACCTTACCCTGCACCCACACCCTACCTGACGCGATGTGACCGTGCATATGAAATGCATGATGCCAATGTATTTTCCTCATGTTACATGCATGAACGAGCACTACATGAAACATTTACAAACCATGGAAAATTATAATTTATACATATAATCTACCTCTATGCAAACCATATTAATGCATCAAATAACATGCATCAATATCACATTTTTCATACATTGCATGTTATTCAAGCAAGCAACAACACGCCATTAGGTCACCAACTTGGGACCACTCCAGCAGGGAGTACCTCCGCATTTATGAAAACATGAACCATTATGGTTCCAATCCTTGTCATCACATCAAACAACCATGACACCTAGAAACTTTCAGTTTCTAATTAAAACCCTAACTCCCACAGTCCGGGAAACCGGTCATAATTCCATACCCTTTAATCCCAAAGCTTTGAACTAATTTACATGGCTCCCATAAGCAACCCCTACCATTATAAAGCATTTAGGCTAAAAGTAAACCAAGTAGGAAAATATCCTACCTCTTGGAGTTTGTCGAAACTCGACTTTTTAGTGTCACGCACGTAGATCTCATTACGTGCACCAACTTTAGTACTTTCAGTATCGAGCGTCGGTCGCGAAACAGGAAAATCTTCCTTTTCCCTTTCCTCCTTTTCTCCTTTTCCTCCCTTTTCTCTCTAAGAACCGTTTCCCTCTTTTTTCCTTCTTTTCTTTCTTTTCCTTCCTTTTTGCTTTTCTTTCCTTTTTCTTATTTCTCATTTCATTTTCCCTTCATTTCTCCTCATTTTCTCTTCTCTTTTTTGTCATTTTCTCTCATTTTTTGGAGCCACCACTCATCCGGTCAAAGGAGGAAATTGCCTCCCCATTTCCTCAAATTAAAGGTGTGGCTCTCGTTTCAAAATATTTTTATGTATTTTCTTAACTCACTTTATGACGTAAATGCGCTCAGTGGCTCATTGCTTGAGCCGTGGGATTCCTTCCTTTACGTGGCTAGTGTGAGCCATTAGCACCCTGAGTGCAAGTGTCACTCTCTTGAGGTGCCATGTGGCATCTCCTCACTTTGCCATGTGTCATCCGACACCCTACGCCTCGAAGAACGTGAAATCCCGACCACCTCGGAATTCAACGAAATTCGACGTGGTAGCTAAATTTCGCGAGACGATTTCAACGGAGAAGTCCGTTTCGTCATCCAAGATCTAGAAAAATTCCGGATTGTTACCGAAATTACAATTTTGCCCTTTATCCAAAATCTTCGATTTTCTGGGGTTTCACAAGAAGCATGACGTGGTATGGGTGATAGTGGACCGGCTCACGAAGTTGGCACATTTTCTAGCCGTGCGGATGAGCCGCGGAGATTACTGGCAGGTTGTATATTCGAGAGATGAGATCAGGTATGGGAATGCAGAGTACAATCATAGTATCGGATAGGGACCAGGAGTTTACGGTGCACTTTTGGAAGAGCTTCCAGAAGGCTATGGGCACACGACTGACCATGAGTACAGCGTTCCACCCTCGAGACCGGATGGTCGGTCCCGGGGAGGACCTCTGGTATTAGAGGACATCTTTGCGGCATAGTCCTAGATCATAAGGGTAGGCCCGGGAGGAGCATTTACCTTTAGTGGAATTCGCGCTACAACAACGGCTATCGGGGCGAGCATACCGGATGGCATCGTATGAGGCGTGTATGGGAGGCCATGAATCAGTTATGTTGGACCGAGGGGTGGGGAGGCTCCATCACAGTGCGATTTGGAGATGGGAACGCCTCAGGAAGGTGGGCTTGATGCGGCGGCCGAGTCTTCTCTCACGGCTCGAGGCCGACGGAGGGAGCTATGCGGATGTGCAACGTCGACCCTTAGGATTGAGGTTGGAGATCACGTCTTCTTGAAGAGTGATGCCTAAGAGAATTAGTCGAGGTTCGGCCCGGCGTGGAAGCTATTCTTAGGGATTCGTGGACCCTTCGAGATACTGAGAGGGTAGAGCGCAGGTGCGTGCCCGGTTAGCATTACCGCCCAGCATGGCAGGTGTCAACGAGGTGTTTCACGTCTCCATGCTCCGAAAATATACTCCAGATTCAGCTCATGTGGTGGATTGGGGACAGATTGAGGTTGATACGGACGGGACCTTCGAGGAGGGACCAGTGTCCATTGTTGATAGCCGTGATCAGGTTTTGCGGCCTTAAGGCAGAGTGAGGGCTGGTGAGGGGAGTGCTTGTGGAGGCCTTGTATGGGTGGAGGAGTCACGTGGGAGGCGCGATATTGCGATCACGGGCCCACCTATCCCTTCTTGTTTAGGGATGAAGGTACATGGTTTAGTCGTTTAAGATTTAAATGACTACTTACATGCATGGTAGAATGCACGTTGCATACACATGTGATTGATTGTAATTGTCCTGAATTTCGGGACGAAATTCCTTTTAAGGAGGGGAGAATGTAAGACCCGAGAAATTCCAAATTTTGCAATAATGGCGAAATCGTAATTTCGATTACAAAATTGTAATTTCAATTAAAAATCCGGAATTTATTCTCTAGATCTCGAATGATGAAACGGATTGCACCGTTGGAATCGTCTCGAAAAATCTAGTTAGCACGTAAAATTTCGTAATATTCTGAGACAGTCGGAATTTCCACGTTTTTCGAGGCATCGCGTTTCGGGTGTTGTAAAACAATTTTCGACGCGACGAAAGTCACATATAACAAGTACTCATGTGCCATAAGTGGTATGAGTAAATGAGTGAAAATGGACCAGTAGAGGAGATAGTCTTGAATGTCAAAGCGCGGAGAAAGAAGGGAATTGATTGATTAAATGGACTTAAGTCACTAGAAGACAAAATAATGGAATAGTGTTTGTCTTCTTCAAAAAGCAAAAGAAAACGTGAATGGGGAAAAAAAAGAATACGGTGGCGAACATGGGAGGAAATCTAGAGAAGGAGTATCGACTTCTCTCTAGAATATCGACGATCGACCGTCGAGAATCGGAAACCAGACAGAGAAGGAAAGTTCTACGCGCGGGCGACTACAGCGTGGGCTCGATTTTGTGAGTTTTGACAAACTCAAGAGGTAGGGGTTTCTCCTACTTGGGTTGTATTCCCTCTTTTAACTACTTTGCAAATGTTTGAATTTGAATGAGGCGAGTGTGAGGCGTTTGGTCGATCCCAAACTTGGGACAATTGTTTGGATTTATGGGGCCCCAGGTGGGTGGTATTTGCTCCGCAGTGTTTGGGTGTCTAGGGTGTGATTCATGCCATGTATTGTATTGTGGTTTGTATAAGGCCGGAAATGGCCGTGAAGTAATGGGTTCACAAAGTGAGCAGATGGTGTTGAGTGTTGGAGCGTAAGCCTGAGGTTTCTTTGTTCCTAGGAATAGTGACACGAAAATATATTTTTGTGCGAAAATGTGTTTGATCGGGTGATTCAAATTGAATTGCTCGTGTTTGATCATTAGCCCAAGTGAGCTAATTTTTATGTATGGATTGATTAATTACATGATATGATTGTGTGATTGGATATTATGTGGATATGTGCACGTTTACACATTGCATGTGATTAGGCGTATTGGAATTGACATACATGCATTCCATATCTGCTGGAACATCTAGGACGTACTAGGAGTTAGTGCATGAGATAGAGTCTAGAAAATGGTTCGGAGGGTGGTCCTAAAATATTAATCATCGGAGGGTAGTCAAGCGAAAATATCAATCGTAGGAGGCGGCTTGAATTGATCTGTCGGAGGGTAGTCCCTGAACAAATAATATATATATATATATATATATATATATATATATATATATATATATATATATATATATATATATATATATATATATTAATAAAATCGGAGTGGCCCAATTGATATATATCTGCTTGTCGGAGGTTGTCCCTTCAAACAAATAAAATTAATACTTCTCATACGAGGCTTAGGCGAGTGTGAGGGAGTCGGTGAGGACTCGGGATTTGAGGTGATCTGTTAGACATTCAAGCAGGATCATGCATTTACTTGAATGTGTGTAAGACCCGAGAAATTCCAAATTTTGCAATAATGGCAAAATCGTAATTTCGATTACAAAATTGTAATTTCAGCTAAAAAAATCCGTAATTTATTCTCTAGATCTCGGATGACGAAACGAGTTGCACTGTTGGAATCGTCTCAAAAAATCTAGTTAGCACGTAAAATTTTGTAATATTAAAGACAATCAGATTTACACGTTTTTACCCGGCATCGTTTGGGTGTCGTAAAAGCGATTTTAAACACGGCTTGAGAATCACATATAACAAGTACTCATGTGCCATAAGTGGCATATGTAGAGAAATGATTAAAATGGACGGCCGAGGTAGTGCCGAATGTCAAAACTGGGAAATGAAGGGACATAATAGGCATTTTGGGATTTGTTTAAGTCACTAGAAGACAAAATAGGAATAGTAACTTGTCTTCTCCAAGAAAGAAAGAAAAGCATTAGGAAAGGAAAAAGGGAGATCCGGTGGCTGATTTTCTTAAGTTCTAGTGAGAGAGAGAGTCTTCCTTCTCTTCTTTAGAAATACGGGACCGATCAATAGTCGGCGTCTTGGAATGAGGAGCGCTCACGCGGAGAGGGCTTCACCCGAATTTTGATTTTGGGAGTTTCCTCAAACTCCAAGAGGTAGGGTTTCTCCTACTTTGGTTTCTGTGCTTTGTTTAAGTACCGTAAATGTTTTGGAGTTGGTTGAGGCCTTGAGCCGACCGTTTGATCGGTTCAGGCCTTGGGCAAGAATGGATTGAACTTAAAGGACCACGGAAGCCGAGTTCGGTATCAGTTCTACGGACTGTTTGGGTTAAATGTGTGATGAATGGTTCCATAAATCATGTATTGATTTGATTAAGGCCGGAAATGGCCAAGAAACACGGGTTTACAAGGTGAACCGAAAATTTGTGTTTGATAGGAGCGATGCTTGAGGTTTTTTTATTCGGCTTGATAACTTCACAAAATAAAAATTGTGAAAATATGTGTTTGGTCAAGTAATTCAAATCGAGTTGCTTGTGTTTGATCATTAACCCAAGTGAGCTAATTTTGATGTTTGAAATAAGGATTACATAACATGATTATGTGATTTAATTTTTATGTGAATATATTCATGTTTATATATTTGCATGTGGATTAAGCACATGTTGGAATTGACATACATACATTTCCATATGCCTTTACGGAACACCTAGGAATATAGGAGTGAGTGCATGAGGTGAGTCTAGAGAAAATGGTTCGGAGGGTAGTCTAAAAATGTTAATTATCGGAGGGTAGTCCAAATTATAAATATCAATCGTCGGAGACGGCCCAATTGATATTCATCGGAGGGTAGTCCACAAACAAATATATATATCAATCGTCGGAGCGGCCCAATTGATATATATACATCGGAGGAGTTGTCCACAAACTAACAAAGCTGATAATTCTCATACAAGGCTTAGGCAGGTGTAGGGAGTCGAGTGAGGCTTCCGGGATACGAGTTGGACATGTAGACATTCAAGTAGGATCATGCATTTGCTTGGATGTGTGTTTTTTTTTTTTTTTTTTGGAGCATTGCACTGCACTTAGATGGAGAGTAGCCCACTTAGGGCGATTCCACTACTGAGCATTAGCTCACTCTATCGAGGGATATTATTTTACAGGTACAGGAAGCGTGCGAGGAGACGGCTCGTCCTAGAGGCCGCATTAGAAGAAAGCCGGATTGTGGCTTTGGATTTGTGGTGTATACATGTATTAGAATGTTAGAATTTTAATATGGGTTGTATAAAAGAGAATTGATTACCTCTCTTTTTGTAACTATTATTGGATATAGTTGGACTTATGATTGGGTATGTATATTGGTATTGTTGCATGGGCCCAAGTGGTCGTATTAGTATATATTGCATATATTGAATTTGTTTGGGACGGTAAATGCGGAGTTTTATACAAGTATTGTATTTGGTGAAACTCCCCATACAAGGAGACTACGCCGATTTTCGTGAAAAATGTCGGGTCACCCGACATTCACGAGTATTCCGCGGGTTGATGGGTAGTCAACGGACCCCCGGGTTTGGGGCGTCACAATGTGTGTTTTCATTGGAACATTGCACTGCACTTAGGTGGTGAGTAGCCCACTTAGGGTGATTCTCCTATTGAGCACTAGCTCACCCCGTCGTGGGACCCCTTTGCAGTTACGGGAGCGTGCGGGGACGACTACGTCTGGGAGGCCAGAGGATTAGAAGAAAGCTGGTTTGTGGCTTCGATGTATACATGTATTAAAAATTTTTAAGTTTAATGTATGTATTGTAAGAGTAAAATATTTGAACTCTTAGAACTATTGGATATAGTGGATTCATAGCTGGTATGTTTTTTTTTTTGATATTGTAGTATGGAGCCCCGAGGCCGTTTTATCCATATTTGTATCATTGTGATTATATTGGGCTTTGGGACGGGATATGCGGAGTATTGTTTGTGAGCTCCTGTATAAAGGAGACTACGCGCCGTTTAGTGGCGTGGGTAACCCAGAGCATCCACTTATATTTCTGGAGTTGGCGTGTAGTCAACAGACCCCCGGGTTTTGGGGTGTCACAAATAGAGCATGTTCTCTTACCCATAATGGGAGCAGCTACATTCATATATTCGTACACATTCATTTACTGAACTTGATTTATGTTCTTACAAGAACGCCGATTGTGGCCCAGTTGTTTGCACAACCCGCATGTGATCAGGGTTTTCCCCTCCCTAACATCCATTTCATTATGCAACCGGGTTGATTTAGGACGTCCACTTCCAAAGCGTCGCATTGACTCCGGTGGTACAATCACAGTGCCATCGTAAAGAGGCCACTCATCTTCATTGAATATTGGATGGAAAAGGGGTGCCCATGTATCATAGTACGACTTAGTAGTGTAGTAGCCTTCTACAAACAAACGGAAATCAACACGCCCGTCTTGACATCTTCAAAATGATATGGCTACATGGAAAGCCATATATCAATGTCTTTCCACATGTACAAGTTTTTTCATGTAAGTTGACGCGATGAGTTCGGCCACTCCTTGACTTTACATGAAATAGGCCCTTCACGTGATCGTAAAGGACAATTTCCATAGAACCAGTCTTAACAACACACCCCTGAATCTGCGCATCAACATATGGAGTGAATTGCTCAGTGGATGTCAATCTATTAGCACCTACTTCTCTTCGTGCAACAAAGTAACCATTGAGACGGAAAAAGGTCAACTGTACTAATGCGGTTACTGGTAGGCTTCGAGCTCCTTTAAGGACACTATTAATTACCTCTGAAATGTTTGTTGTCATTAAACCATATCTTCGACCTCCGTCGTGTGAAAAACCCATGCTTTGGAAAGGGGCGCCTCTATCATTGTAATGCTTTTGGAATTAATTCTCTCGATTGTATTCATATGCTTTTTTGGATTTACGTGCGCACTTTCGCTAAAGGCTGCTTTCGGCAAACCAAATTCTTCAAAATTTGTCTTTGAACGGTCATAAAATTGCTAGCGAAAATGACGCATGCGATCTGTGATAGGCAGATGGTGTAGCCCAACCAAGATGAGGATCGTAGATTCTTTGCCGCAGTTCTGGATATGCATGCGATATAACGCAAAATCCGAATCCTTTAATTAACTACGATTTCTTATACATGCCAAGAACCATCCCCAACTATTAGTATTCTCGCCTTTTGTAATAGCAAATGCCAATAGAAACAACTAATTATTTCCGTCACACCCCATAGCAATCAATAACTTGCCTTTATACTTCCCATATAAGTAGTGACACCATCTATATACTCATAACGGGACGACAATGTTGGAACCCTTCAATGGATGGCTTGAATGACTAGAACACACGTTGGAATATCTCCATGTTTGGCATATTAGTTTCACATGTTTTCCAAACAACAGAACATCCAGGATTTGCTTGCTCTATGCCCAAGAACAAACGTGGCAACTCTGTATATGATTGAGAGAAGTCACGAATAAGCTGTCTAATTGCTTTATGCTTTCCATCGACACCTTTTGTATGATATTTGATCTCCCCATTTTCCATCACACTCGCTTGAATAAGCGACCGTAGTCAATGTGAATTGTGCACGAATTAATGCCTTTATATGAGTAGAAACCAATTGCAGTGATGGTCCGGTTCAGCGAAGTTGACACAGAGTATGCGGCAGAGTATACTTTGTTGATAACGAAAATAAGGAAATATGCTTTGGCAATTTGCCACGAAACTTCCATGGACGGTGACATTCTTCGGCCTTCTTACATCTTAAAACGAGCAATTTTTTTGAGGATGCAACAACGACATACTCTTGGTGTGCTTTAATGAGTAAATCTTTGTAGCCTGCAAATCGAATTTCGAATTAAAAACTTGCCCAATCATGAATTCTCCACTCGAATTACCGGTGGTAAGAAATTTTGCACCAATGGAGTCAACAACACAGCGGCATTCTCAGTTTCAACATGTTGAAATTGAGGTGTTGGTGGTAAGTGGTAGGTAACAGGGGATGCCTCATCCAATGCCTCATCATCTGGGTGATTTGATATCCGCAGATGGTGCTTTGTCTGACATATTTCGATTGTCATTCTCAAAAACTTGGTTGAAAGCTCGAAAGAATGATGCATGTCGATCAACTTCAACATCCCCATCATCTCCGTCGCATTCATCATCAACATCTTCACCATATTCATCATAACGTTCTTCATCTGCACTGTCTTCATCATCTCCATTTGGTCGGCGCTCCGTGGACCACTACTAGGCCTGGCCGTAGTCAAATTGTGCAACATTGTAATTGTCGCGAACAAATATATCTGCATGACCACCCACATATTGGTTCAATTGTGCCTTGACTCGAACAACTTTAATATACAATTCAATTTCCTCAATGGTTGTTATGTTAACCAGATTCAACATTTTGCGCACACTATCACATCTGTCTTGAATAAGGTTGGGGCTTTCCTCCCCAAGGGATACTTACAAATGAGTACTAATTTGAACCTTCGTTTGTTGATGGTTGTCTTTAAGTATATCATATCAATCAATTGTTGAAACGTGCATTCAACAGGTACATCCAAAGGCTCAATAACAGTTTCGCTCGCCTCATATTCGACATCTGTTTGACTCCTCGATATTTGTCCATTATAGTAACATGTCACTGGAATTGTTGGAACATACATAATTGACCTGTACAAAATTGTCTCAAATTAATTAAATATTATGAGAGGTAATTATCCTTATATCACATCAACTTTATCATAAATAAAACAAACAAAGTGTCCTCATTTTTCAAACTAGAAACAAACCTCCGCTGGAATTTGTCATGTGAAGTGAAAGAGTATATCATGTGAAGGTTTTCTCCAAATAGGTATGGAAAAGGAAATTTTTTTATCACACCCCATCTTTGGCTATACACAAAGGCAGCCTTTGGGAATCAAAAGGTCTCATTCTTTACCCCACTAAGCAGTAAAGAAAGATTATATAAACGACTTGTAGTAGTTTCCACAAACTTATCATTTTTCAGCACGAGATTGTCCTCGATTTTGTGTTCAAACCATTCCACATATGCGGGATTAAATTCATGGTTTAAAAGAAGCCAAGTGAAATTTTTTTTCTCATAAAGGGCCAAAGAGGACATGTAGCCTAATACCAGTCAATCACAATAGCAGATAGAAGAACCCTCTTCCAATATTTTCCTAAGAAACAAAAAGAAAGAAGTGGAATGTGACCAAACATCTACTTGACGAAAAACCAAACAACCAAACAACCAAATAAATAATCCAAAATATAGAAAATTTTAACTATTTTTAAATTATTTGATCTTTTTTTATATTTTTCTTTATTTTAATTTTTTTCCTTCACTCAAAACCAAACATGCTATTTACCTTGATATCAAAAAATGAAAAAAGCAGAGTATTACCTTGCTTTTGGTTGATGAGAAAATGATGGAAGATGAGAATAAATTAGTGTTCATTTCGATCTTTTTTGTAGGACCCGAGTTGAGTAATCTCCCTCAATTTACCCTATATTGTGATATTTACCCTATATTGTGATTAAAATGGTGGTAATCCCGGATGAGAAATGCGTAAAGCACATACGATTTATGTGGTTTGATAGTATGCCTACTACATCCACATAATCAAATAGTTCAAACTTTCATTATAATCAAATAGCTTACATAATAAGGTATTTATAATAATCTTGAATATGACAAAAAAAATTAATAATTTGGCTCAAACTTTCACTATAACATAATTTTAAGATATAGAAAACAATCAGTCGTGAATGAAGTTGAAGCCAAAAGAAATTTGATGGAGTCGATTGAGACCATCGACTAACAACACAAAATAGCAAAATAATCAAACCCAAATCTAACCAAGTAAACAAATTATTTCATTAGATTATATTAGAGTACCAGCAAATATCCCAACCATTTCCATCTTACACCAAATTATAAATGACAAGCGAGAAAGCTTGAGTAGACAGCTCATACATAGATAAAGCAAACGATTAATCAAGTGGACAATTCCAGCTACCAAATTAAAAATAGGAAGAACATGTCAAAGTGAAGCAACTGGAAGAAACAAAGGCAACACATCAGCAATCATCATGCGGGTTAAAAATGCGTTTCTTGATCTATATGAAATCAAATGGATGTAATGCGTTTGAGATAAATGTTTTATGGCAGTCGAAACGGCCAAACACTTTGCAGTCGGGACGGCGGAGAGGAGGAGCGAGGCAACCACCGGAGGCGGGCTTGGTGAGCAAGACGGCGGGACGGCGGGATGGGCAACCGGGCGATGCGGAGGTGAAGGAGAAGAGCGAGGAAGGGAGGAGAATAAGGAAAAAAGCCTGGCCCGAAAACTTAAAGCGATCGATGTAGTTGAACAACGACATTTGAATTGGATTCGATTCTTGGGGCGTTGTGAGCGGCGGCGTGGTGCAATCAAATGTCGCCGTTGTCGACGACGGCAATTAGGAAAATTAAAATGCCGCCCGTTCTGCATGACAATTAACTCAAACAAAGCCGGCGGAGTCCGGTTGCACATACGCACTTTTCAAATCTTAGGCATTCCCGTTGCCGACTTTAAGCTCTACTTCGGGAATTATTTTGGACGCCATATTAATTTTATTTTATTTTATTTTAAATAGCTTATATCCGTACAAAACTCGTTATTTCAGATCTTCTCTACAAGTTCACCGTTACTACGTACACATCCTCTGGAGTCGTACGTCCCTCTCTCGATTTAATAAGTTGATGAATTTAGGGCTTTGTTTTTTGTTTCTTATTCTAAGGATTTTGTTTGTTTGGCTTGAAAATTGAGGGAAGGAAGTGATTTCTTATGTTTGAGTTTATGTCCTTTAGTTGTAATGGGATAACAGTACACGTCATTTGTGCTAATAATGGACTTCGGATTATTTAAGCTGGTTCGTTTGTTTGATAAAACAATGGAGAATGTCTGCAGTTTCGGTTTTTTTTGAATGTTGAGCAGAAATTTTCTCTGTTTTCTGTATTTTATTTTTATTTTTCCTCCTTTGGACATGCTGACATTGAGCTATTGCTCCTATATGGTACTTTTTATCAGTAAAAAGCAAGTATTATAAAAGGAAATTTCCTAGAGTACCGCAGGCGTGGACAAAGAGTTCTTAAAACAAAGAAACATGAAACAAACCTAAACCCTACCTACACCCCAACCATGTGAAGTAAAGCGAGAGTTTGTATTATCATTGCTATACGGAGTTGGCGAGTCCTGAGTGGAGACAAAGTTAATTTTAATCCTTTGAAATTTGAGGTGACTGTTCTAGCACGCAGGAGAGTCAACAGGACTACTGGGAGAAGCCCACGTCACAATTTTTCCCTTCTTTCCCATGACTACTTGGTACATATAGTAATCGAGTATATATATATTAAAAATAATTAGTGCCGGTTCTGTTTCACTAATACTCTAGTGCATACTGTAATCCATGCCTGATGTATATTCATAAATCGTTAAGCAATACTATTCCTTGTAATAAGTCCATAAGTGATCTTGTTATTAATTCTGATCTCTAATTACAAATCCCAGTTCTGTATTATTCTGAGTATTGCTGAACAATATAATCTTCTTTTTCTATAAAAGTGTTTGATTAGTAAATTTTAACTACAAGGCCACCATTGTGCATAGGTGAGGGGTTGGTGAGGTTTTTGTTTTTCTTGTCCTTTTCTTTTTGGCTGCCTATATACTTCCGGTATACTTTGTAGTTCTGTTTGCCTTGCTTATCTATCAAAAAAAAAAAAAAAAAAAAAAGAAATAGAAAAACTGCAAGGCTACCATTGTTCATTAAGGCAAGGTGTCTGATACAACAACCTTCAATCGGACACAACTACGATCAATTCATATGAGTGTTCTTTCGGGTTCCTTCCATCATTCTTACGCTATTAACATAATTATCATAGAAATCAGACCAAACTTTGAAGTATGCAAAATTCCACCACTTCTAAAAAACCTGACACATATTTCCCATAGAATATAATCATTGAAGGTAGAAATTTGCATGGCTAGTTTCTCGTTTCATTAACATGAGCCTTTGCTAGAGGATGTGGATTGCTTGAAGATTGGTGCCTTTGTCAATCTAGGATCATATTATCTTGTGGGAACCCCTTTTGCTATTTTATTAGCTTTCGTCTTCCATATGAGATTGATGTGCTTGGAATTTGATTTTAACATATTTATGATTCAGGATGGCCCTGGGATATCAGGCAGAGGAGATTTGATAATAGACCTTAATGATGGACTGGTCAAGCAATGGTCACAATTATCTGGTAGTGAATTGATAAAATCAAGGAAAATCATCTTCAAAGTCACATTCAACATCGATGGCGAGCTTCAAAGGTTTATTATTAAGTATCGACTATAATGTTTGGGAATTTTGTTTTACGCTCTTATATGAATGATGAAAACTTCTTGTTGGTGATTATGATGCTACCTATTTGGAAAATTTATGCTCTAATTTTCAAGTATGTTGTTTGCAGACACGAACAATGTTTTAAAAACCGGACCGGTGGCCCGAGCCGGAAAAGTTATCCGGTTCACGGTTCCTTTAGTCGGCGGTGGTCGAGCAGTGGTTAAACCGTGATGTAATAAATATATTATTTATATTTTAAAATATATAATTAATAATATTTAAGATATTATTTATTACTTTTTTATATAAATAAAAATATTTTAAAATTTATTTTAAAAATATATGTATAATGTTGATATGAAAACATATTAAAAATGGAATAAACTTATTTATATAAATATATACTTAATTAGTATAATATATTGACACACATTAATATCTAAAATAATCATGATATAGCGATCTGATGGTAGTGGTTCCCTTGTAACTTCCTCTTACCATATTCAAATCCATGACCTGCATTATGTCGAATTTTTAGATTACAAGCCTTTTAACCCTACAAGTTTTCTAATCCTAAACAAAACGACGTAATTTCGATGTAAAAAGCATCAAAACGATGTCATTTTAACTTAAAAAAAAAAAAAATTTGTGGCAGCGAACCGGTCGGTTTGCTGAGAACTGGCCGGTTCATCCGGTTCACCGGTCCGACCGCCGGTTCGGGCGGTTCAAGGCCGGTTCAATGCAAAACCGGTTTTTTGATTGAACCGGACCGGTTTGTGTGGCGATCGGCCCGGTCGGCCGGTCGGATGGCCAGGTCGGTCAGAGTTTTTAAAACATTACTTTGAAAGTGGAAGCTTGAAATATTACCATATCTATAACTACCATATCATTATATTACCATGCACCTTTGCCCGAATCCACTTCATATTAATCATAGCTTTGGTGTTTCTTTGTTTTCTTTTTGATTAAGCGAATCGATATGCTATTCCTCTAAAAATTAGTCATTCTTTTTTGTCCTTTTAATTATTTATTTTTATAAAATATTTACTACTAAGCTTATGTAAATAAAGCCTCCTTAAGAACTATGATGCGAGATAAAGGAGGTGGTGAATTAAGTTCCATTTTGTCGAAATCTGATGCTTGCGGCAAAATGTATGGTAATTTGTTATATAAGTGTTAGGATCTCAATAAACCTCATTGATTATCAATAATTGATTTTTAGGCTTTAGGATCTAATTGATATTTGAGTTCAATGACTAAAAGAGAGTAAAAGAAGATTGTAAGACTATTTTGATTTCCAGCTTCCCTATGTTTTGTGGCTTTAAAGTATTGTTTTAGAACTTGGTTCAACCAAAAACCAAAAAATTATTGTTTTAAGACTTGAATTAAGTACCAATTTAAAATCTTGGAACTCAAAAGCGAGTACGCCTATGAATTGCGGGTATAATCACATGGTTTAAAATGAATTGCCAAAGGCTAAGCTAAAGAGAATAACTTCTATGAAAAAGCAGAACTGACCAAATCACATGGTTTACTTGTGAAAACTTGGCCTCGGGCGAATTTTTATTATTCTACTCAAGAGCTGCACCTCCGGCTTTTCTAGGATAATGCATTCTAACACATTCTATAAATCCTTCCACCATAAAGAATCTCAATGATTTTTACCTTAAGTCCTTTAGGACACCTAGCTAGCTGATAATACACCACCTCCACCCTATCCTTCCCCCCACCCACACCAGCCTTCGTTTAAGAGAACCCAATCCAAAACTAACTTTCCTGCAATCTTTTTTAGATTATGCTTTTATGAAGGCTGAGTTTTTTATTTTATTTTATTTTTCCTTGCATTGGTTTTCATTTAGACTTCGGAATGAAAAAAATTTAGAAGACAAACCTGACTCCTTTTAGCAGATTGAGATGCTTTGTCACATTAAATTCATAATATACCACCTTTTGCTTATGTGGTTGGATTTCTTTTAATAAAGATTACCCCATATTCTAGGTCTTAATTTTTATTTTTATATTCTAATGCATTGATCAGATAATGACATTTCCACTCCCATATGGATTTCCACAAGTTTCTTAATTATGAGTATCTTTTAAGTTGGGTTAATATTGTACAGGTGAGTCATCTTGTTATCTTGGTATGGTCCAGCTAGGCTTTTTTTAAGGTCTCAATTGCATAGAATTGTGATTCAATTGCATGTCTATTTTGATTATAACATAGAATTATATACTATAGAAATGTTTCATGGATGAACTAGTCAAAATAACATAGGAGGACCTTCAACTCATATTGAAGGCACTGCTACTCATTATGACCATGGGAGACGACTTGTAAGCTTTTATTTAGAACTAGTTTTTAATTTTTTTTAATTCTTTTGGCTAGAATAACATGGGGTTTTTTACATAAGTGAAAGTCAAAATTGACTCTAAATTAAATTTTTAATTAATAGATTCTAAGTTTGATGAAAAAGTTATATTGCGATATAGTATAATTTGGTTGCCTAATATGATTTCTCCTATTTGTAATATTTGATTCAAGAAATATCTAAATGTGATGGTGGGTGGTTGTTTGATTCAGGAAATAAGCGAGATCACGTCATCAAGTGGGGGCCTTTTTATGAAAAATCCGGGGTCCATAGATTGAAAGAAGTCTATGATTAAATGACAACAAGAAATTTTACTCTTTTTAAAATTGAAAATTAATATTTATAAGACAACCCAATTTGATCTAGAAACTTGATTATACAATAGTATGTAACTCATATTTGTGGGAGAAAATATGTATGAAGGAAAAGGGCAAAGGCCATGCACAGATCACGATGGGAATGAGTACGGTACAAAATATGGGTAGTTTGTAATTTTGTTATACTAAGAGAGTTATTATAAATATTCTTCTATATAACCTTGTTTAGTGATAGTGAGTTTTAATCATCGTTCTCATGGATGTAGACACATTGAGATTACGTAAATCTTTGTGTTTGTTTTTCTCTTATTACAACAATTCTCAATCAAAGTTGATGGAAAACTTGTACTTTGAATTCGAGTCATATTAACTATTCATATAAAAATCTTCCATCTTAAAGACAATGATGATCAAAGTAGAAAACTACCACCAACAGAAGCTATTGAGGAGTACTAATAATAATGATCAATTAGGTGCATACAACATGCATGCATGTCTGGCCTTTTTGATAGTCATATTTCCAAGGAATACATAAAATTATGGAATTTGATTGTCTCAAAATCAACATTTATCATGCATGATAATCATTCAAAGCAGGTTTTGAGTTTTCTTGGATGTGTAAGATTTCAGCCAATTCTACACGTTAATTTTGGGCAAGCCCCTTATAAATACACATACAATGGATGGGATAAGGTGCACAAATGCCTCGGGTTTTTCACATATATCCCACTTTGTCTTTGAACTTTTTTTTTAAACCCTAAGGTACTCCAACGTTTACTTGGTAACTCATCTAGGCCTATCATGTAAAAAAAAGTCACAACCAACCATGTTGGAAACGCTAACATGTGGAGTGTTTGCTTGGCGGGCATTTTAATGGACGTTTGTCATTTTTTAATGTATTAGGCAGCCACACCAACATCGGCAAGACTGAAATGGAAGAGCAAAGCACAAATAAATTTGATTAGAAATATTCTAAAGTTAAAGTCATCTGTAAATAAATTTGAAAAACAAAAATTTTATCGCTTTTTTCACTACAATAGGTTCAAAGAATCAATCATCAAAACAATCTCATAAAGTAATACGCAAATACAATAAAAATAATTTAAATGGATGATGAAAAACTTGGTAAAAAAAATCATTGAAGCGATCGAAAGAGAGAAGCATACCTTGTGATGTGATTGATGGCTACCACTGTAGTGATTAAGTAGAAGAGAGAGGAGTTTTGAATGGAAATATTGCATTTGATAAAAAAAAAGATAAAATTAGTTTGATGTAGAAAGTATTTACCAAAATGATGTGCAATGTCGGAAACTCAAACGGCGGCATTTGGGTATCATTAATTTGCCGCTAACCTGAACAGCGGCATTTTAAGCGTCCATTTGCCGCCCGGCTGTTGCTGCGACTTTTATTGAACTAAAATTTTCATTCTTCTTTGTTATTGTCGTTGTCCACAATAGCCGGCAATTAGGTACGCATAAAGCAGGCCTTCTTTTACATTACCTTCATCCCTCCATTCAGATTCTTGGTGCGGAGTCTTCGCCGTTTGATCCCTCGCCGTCGTGCCTCTCCGCCATTTGAATCACGTTGTTTTCCTATTTTCTACTTCATCCCTCCCTTCCTCATTCTTTGGTGCGGTCTCCGCCCCGTGCAGATCCCTCGCCCTTAGTGCCTCTCCGCCATTGTCCTTTGTTTTCCTATTTTTACGCTTCATCCCTCCCCTTCCTCCATTCTTTGATTGTGAGACAGGAAAATCCGGATTTCTAAGGAAGGATAAAATGGTAATTCAGTCAAAATTCAAAAATTTTCCTAGATCTCGGATGTGAAGCGGACTTCACCTTTAGGTCGTCTGCGAAATCAGCTACCACGTCGAGATTTTGTGAATTTCGAGGCGGTCGAATTTCACGTTTTCGAGGCACGTGGGGAGTGCGGGACACTTGACGGCTTTATGAGTGGTAAGAGGAGTCTCACGTGTCGAAGCTATGGGAGAGTCAAACATTGTTTCGAGTGGGGCTCACATGTGACACATGACATCATGCCATTAGAGGAAATCTCACTTAGTGGTTGGATAAGAGGATAAGGTGTAATCACTCTGACCAGATAGAAGTTGACATGTGGCATTGGGAGGACTTTTCTCTTGTCCCGATCTTGATGTCGGTTTTTGGGAGGGAAAGGAAGAAGAGAGAGAGGCCTGGCCCGAGAAAGAGATAGAGGAAGAGGATTTTTAGAGGAGAAACCACCTTCTCTAAATTCCGTGATCTGGCCGTCGGTTTTCAAACGAGGCAAACAAAGTTGCTCCTGCGAGGACTACGCGTGGGTACCGGTTTTATGAGGGAGTTTTGACAAACTCCGGAAAGGTAGGGGTTTTCTCCTACTTGCTTTACTTTTTGTTTAAGGGTTATGTAATGGATGGGGATTTGTTGAGGCCTGGATGACCGTTGTTTCGGTTCCAAAAGATTTGGACCGATTGAAGAAATCCCTAGAATGGTTTTGGACAGTCCACAGACTGTTTGCGTGATTTGTGTGATGTTGTGTTATTGCCATGAGAAAATAACATGTTTGTGTGATGTTGTGGGCAGTTCCAAGATGAACTGTCAGTTTATGCTGCTCTTTGTATGAGCTAATCTATGTCATTGTTGAAAATCGAATAACATGATTTATAGAATTAATTTTGTTAATATGCGTAGTGATATATTAGCATGTATTGAATGTTTGGTGTGCCATTTGCATTGCACTTAGGTGGGAAGTAACGAGTAGGGAAATTCCACTGTTGGGCTTTGCTCACCGGTCGTGGGACCCCACTTTTCAGTCTCACCAGAAGACACATTTGGGGATGGGACGCATCCAGGGACATTAGAAAGCGAAGAAAGCGACCCGAGATGGCCTTATCTTGTATTTTTCGTAAAAATTCGACGAAACCCGGTTTTGTGTAAAATTGTAATTAAATACAATTGTAAAACAAGTTATTTTTGTATAAAATATATATATTTTTGAGTATGATGTGGGTATTTCTGTGTTGTGACTCATTACGCACGGGTATGGGTCTCATGAAGAGAGACACGTAGATTTCAACAGTTGTGGGTAGTCATGGACACCCACGGTTTTGGGGCGTACAGCGGTGCGAATCTTCGCGATCCCGAGATCACCACTGGTTTTACGCCATTTGAAATAGGTATATTCGTCGGCTATTTGATACGCTATTCGATTCCTGCTATTGATTCAATCATGATTTTTGGTTTTTTTTATTGTGGTCCGGTTGGTTATGTCTTTTACATTTGTTTGCGGTGGAATTTATGGTCTCATGATTTTTTTTTTCTTTGATTTGTTTGAATGATTGTCTTGGTGATTGTTTGTGTTTTGCGTTTTTTGCTTGGATTCGGTGGTTGAGAAATTTTGGGGGGAGGAGGTTATTAACTAGCATCTTGGATTGGTATGCCACAAAATTAACCTAGTACATGAGCATTTTGCTTATGTACTTTTCATCGGCAGATTGGTACGAGGAAAATAAAGCAAAAACTAATAAAAATGTACTTATGAAAAATATTGATCTTGAGTCACACAAGATATAAATGAGTGATACCTGATCTAGGCTTAAACCTCATTCTTGAAATTCATATGTGTGCTTACCTGTAACTCATTCGAATCCACCGATTCAAAGCGCAAACATCTGCTTTATAGGTTAGGTAACCCCAAAGTGCATATTATGGAGCCATGTACCTTCTACGCATCAAGATCATGACATGTTTTAGGTTGAAGCATGAAAAAATAGAATATGAACCAAGATTTTCATGTCAGTTGTAATAAAAAAAAAAAGTTAAAGACTAACATAGTTCCAGCAACTCGGGTGCTGATGTGGGTTTTCTCCTCCTCGTAGGCTTGGCCGGTAAAGTCGAAATTTTGGGATTTAGGTCCATCAAAATTATTTCTTTCTGAATCAGACCCGAACATGTTAAGCATTGAAAGGAAGATAGTACTATTATGAGGAGGTTTCTTGATCCAGTCACAATGACAGTACTGATGAGATTGTTGAACTAAAAACTAGAGATAACGAGATGCATTTTGAAGCACTAGAGGCAAAACGAGATGCTGGTGGCCAACATGGTGGAAATAGGAGTTGGGATGTTGAAGCTGATGGAGCCAACAATAAAAGTTTCTTCCATAAGGAGGGGGGAGGATACCATGACGGAATGGGCATCTTTTGTTTCCTGGCTAATTTATGGCCTGCATGTAGAAGCAGGATCTCTAGGAATTTTACCAAGAGGCTGAAAGATGGAGAAGAACAAAACGAGCCCATCCCGTCACAAATGGAGGTTTCACATCTTTGCATTGTAATGTTACATCTCCCATGCTGGTTGTTTGTCTCATTAAAATATTTTACTTGTTACTCTCCCACACACAAATGCTTTTCTATAAAACCCTAGTCATATATCCATTGTCTCAAAGTGAGCAGTAATGCGCATGGTACCTACTTAGGCTAGGTGGCGAACCTTGAACTTGTACCTCCATTCCTTGTTCCAATCAAAGGAAAATGTGTAGCTCTAACTTATTTTTAAACCAAGAAAGTAAATGAATAGCATCATATATAGTAAATCGACATGCAGTAAAAATGTGTTGATAAACATCTTTGAAAAATGACTTTGCTTCATCCATGATTTGGAAAAACCATAGAATTTGGGATTATAGAAAGATCTCCTTTCTCTTAATAATGATAATATTCCTGATTAAGTCTTTTTTATTTTGCTTCAATTTAAGTGTCGTGGGACGTGGATGCTTATTTGTCTATTTCCCTTTGCCAGGGTCATCATGCAAGAATGAGATTAGCTTTTCGATATGGCATTTTCAAGTTGTGTTAAGATTATATGCAAAAGTCACACTCCTATTATTTGGATAGGGGCATGGAGTTGAATATCGAAGATCACTATATCATATGCAAGTAGATTACCATTGTGTCGAATGATATTGATGATGCTTTTCGATAATTTGGGTGGCTCACCATCCCACTGCCCAAAATATCTTTTCAGTTATGTTCCATGTTTTCAAGGCTCTTCTTGTCTCTCATTATTATTGCCCCTAATTAATTTTCTTGTGTGTGTGGATAACAAACTGTATACAAATAAAATGATTATAGTATTTGTAGTTCCCATGAGCATATTTCTTCATCTTATTTAATATTTTGTGTAAAAAAAAATTATCTTGAACTTTGAAATTTGGAGTATGCCAAAAAAAAAAAAAATTGCCAACAGGGCAACTAGAAAAGAATTTGAGCACCAAATCCCAAGGCTGAATGAAGTAATAGGGATGTGGTAGGTAGGTTGCCAAAGGAGAATGTTTAGACATGCCTTACCTAATGAACATGAATCCTGGAAAGAGAAAGAGTGTTCATTTTTGTGAAGCCCCAATTGGGATCAAGATTTGTAATGCTTCTTAGGACTGCTCTCAAGGCAAGGCATTTTTTAATTTTACTTTCTAATACTCTGCCTCTTTGAGTGAGCTGTGCATCCAAATTTATAAGTGAAGAAAACAAGGAGCTAAATGGAATTGAGGTTTTTTGTTATTAGAAGAACAAATGGAGCAATAAAAGTATACCCCTTTTCTTTAACCATCTCAAGCTCTGTTTTGTGCTAAGCAATGGAGTGCAAGCTCTGTTTTGTGCTAAGAATTTGACTTGTGAGATTATCGAGCATGCTACCTAGAGATCAAACTTATGATTTATTGTATTCACAATTTGCATTTATCTGGTACAGTTCTTGTTTAAGGTGAATTCTCTTTTATCTTCTAAGAATAAAGACAAGAGTGCTCTTGGGAGCATCATCCCTAACATAAGTTCATCCTTAATCTTCATTTTGCACAGAGATCTTTTTCCTTTTTTTCAGAATTTGCAATACTTTCAATATTCTTTTATTTTCCATAGTGAACAACAAGATCATGTGTTCTTGAAGCTCTAAGAGGAGGGTGTACCTGATCACGCCATGCGTATACCTGAACAGCCGATGCAAACCACGAAAATTTACATTAACAAGGCATGGCTAATCACAATAAAGGAAAATCTAGGAACTTCAACATAGAGGGGAGTTCAACTCAAAGAGACCACGGACTTCTTTTCAATAAGTAAGAAAGTCCACAGACTTCTCAAAGCAGTGTACGAATAAGAAAAAAATCCTTTAGTCTTTGGTCGAAAGCCATTAATCTTCAAAATATCCTTTGATTGCACTCTTTCCAAATACACCAAAATAAGCAAGTTGGAGCAAATTCCCAGCGGATTTCTTTTTCTTGAAGCCCTTAACTTTCCACGAAAGAGGAGATTTCCACTGGATTTGGAAATACCTACACGAATTCAAACAGGGCTTACAAAAGGTCCGAAGCTCTTGTCAGCTGCCACGATGCTCAGAGAACAGTTTTGGTGATACATGTAGATTGATAGTCTAACCTAAAACCAGATCCTAACATAATCATTCTTCTCGATTTTAGGGCCTCAGATCTTTCAGATCAAGTTTGTTAAAATTCTGTGAAGGGCTTACAAGGTTAGAAAGAATAGCAGGGACTCCAGAGAGACAATCGTCGATAACTTAAGAGTTCCAGAAGAAGCAGCAGAGCAAACGACCGAAACATGTGCGTATGGAGATATCGAGTCTGATGATGACCTAACCAACTGGGCGCCGCTAGTTTCTGTGCCTCACGCTAGATACCTGGGGTTATCGTGATCCGAGATTAGTCAGAGTCAAATGTGATGTCACGTGGGAGGTACAAACCATGCAAGTTAAATTTGACATTTTGGATGAGTTACTGACATCCTTTATATTAAGGGATAATGGTTCCTTTCATTATTCATCTTCTTTGATTTAGTAATATTCAGAATTTGTTATCTTGTTCAGAAAGACTTGATGAGGGTCAAATGCAAAAGTCCCCGTGGTTGCTTCGAATGGACTGGCGCAGAAACAGGAGCAAGAAAAAGTAAAATTTTTCACATTAATATCCACTATGAAATATAGTTAATATATGTTTTTAAAGACTGTGTTCATTTAATACCTATAAATCCTCTTAATGGTTTGCTTTTGTGTTTATTACTTATTGAAACTGGTGTTCTATTCTTCTCTATATGTTGAACACTTGAAGAAAGGGAAATGTAAATAATAGAAATTTTAGTCCTGAAGCAAACTCTTAACTTCATGAGACTGCATCACTAAAACAAAAGGCCTATCTAATTTCTAGATCGTCGTGAGACCGTTGCTAAGCTTAGTACATCCAATGTGGGCTTTTACAATTTTGATGTATATTCGCATATTTTCTACACATAAAGTTGAATCCACTGATTTGATAAAGTTTACCAAATTTTGTGTTAATCAAGTAAGTATCGGAATGAAATCTTAACTTATTTTCTATGGTGGGCGTATTTAATATTGGGGCTTACTAATCCAAATTTATCAGAGTTTATTTCACCTTTAGACGGCGTGGTTATATTTCAGAAATCGAAAGATAAATATTTGCACAAATTTGTTTATCAACAGTATCAATTATTTGAAGAACCTTTTTTTTCCATTTTTATCAAAGAGATCAAAATTGAGCGCGCTATAAATCTATAATTCCAGGCTCCTAAGGTATTACCATTTGTAATAACTTTGTCATATGACAATAAAAACCGAACTAATTGCAAATAAATCTTTTATTTTTTATTTTGGATTTTGCGTAAACTTATATTAATGCGACATGTTTGGTCAGATCTGGCCGAAAGAAAATAACAATGCCAACCATCTCCTGCCTTGTTCATCTAGATTAATCCACTTTGTTTCTCAACGATTTTCCAATGATGAATCCACCAAGCTTTTTCCACGGTACAATTTGCCTCTAATTGCTCTAATGAATCGTTTGTGTCTCAAACTTCATCTTCCCTCATTCGGACGGTCGTTGGTAAATTGGTGAGACTCACCGGCTTCTTTCAAAGTCTTCTAACCGATCCGCATAAAATAACAAGATGATGTTAAAACGAACAACAAGATGGAACAGAACAACAATATCTATCCGCAAAGTCCGGTGGCGTTGCTGAAAGATCGCCAAAGATGATAATCATTGAGCGTGATAGTCAAATTAACATATCTTAATGGGGTGCCTTCTCATGGGTGAAGGAAAATTGACCACCATCCGATGATGAACCAAAATTCAGCTTCTTTTTCCGTATTCATCGATATGGAGCATTCGCGCATTTCGCGATTTCAAGATTCAACAGAAGCAACTGGGCTAATTTTCATAACCTCCGCTTGGTTTTCATGGGAAACCAAGAAAAGAAGCGGGGGAAATGGTAGGCGAAAGAGCAAAGATAAGTTTACCTCAATGGAATTCAAGGCTTTCACTAAGGCCAATTTAAAGAAATTAACATGCAAATTTCGATCCACACTCTCGTGAGCTAAACATGCAGGTTGTAAGGAGTTTAATTTCTACCAATTAAATGTTTACTCGTGGGATGACGGCTGATTAGTAAATGTTTGCCAACCCACCTTCATAACACAAAATCTAAGGCTTTCAAATAAAATGAAGCTATGAATATTCATTTTGAACGACACATTCGTTAAAAATAAAACAAAGATTTTTACTAAATGAATCCAAAGGCAAATAATTCGCTTGAGTTCTTCATTTTCTTTCTTAATCCCTTTTTTCTCGCTTTCTCAAGAAATAAACTGATAGGAAAGAAAACTCCAACCCGGCTCGCATCCGAACGACTTCCGGGCCGCCGAAACAGGGTCCGATTCTCTGCGAAAGCTCGTTGCTTACTTCCCAAAGATCACCAATACAACAAAAGATGTATATAGAAATCCGCTATCCCGTATATCGAGAAAAAAAGAAAGATACTTCCTTTACTTATAATCTCCCGAATTAACACTTGAAGGTCAGGTTGGAGACATTCTTAAATGTTGAGAAAGTTCTCTTCAAATGAACCAAAATCCATAATTTCATAACTATAGGGTTGATATCATCATGTTAGTCCCGAAAATGTTAAGATCATACTTACAAACATTCTAAAATGAATCTACAACATCGATATATGATTCCCAATACCTATGAAGTGTACAAATATTTAAGAATCACTAAATGAAAATATGTAAATTAGCGGTTAATTACAAGGATGAAAATTCTCCTTCTTTCTATCCTCTTAATCGAAATCCTAAATCATATAAAAGATATTGAAGTCAAAGGCAAAGGCAAAGGCAAAGGCAAAGGCAAAGGCAAAGGCAAGGATATTGAAGTCAATTTCTTTGATGGTAATGGTGATGGTGGCATGGATTTGCCCCACTTTGATGTTTCTGATTTCTTTGAGGACCCCAATGGAAATATTTCCCATCTAATTGGTGATGGGCATGTCAATTCTGATTAGTTTTTTTTTTTTTCCTTTCTTTATTTTCTTATGTAATACACTAGCATTACATTGAAACTCTAGGATTCTGAAATGCTATTGCTAGTACATCTAAACTAATTTATGAAACGTGGAAGACCTATCGGATCTAAAGATTCTTTTCCTGTGAAAGAAAATCTAATAAGTTGCTTTTACCCTCGTAAAGTACGCTTTTGATGAAATTACTCCCGAAGAGCCTATTACGATACAAGCCACCCTCGTTGAGCTAAATATACTAAGGGTTAAAGGGAAACACATAAGAGAAGCCGTGACCAACTAATTATCTCCTATGAATGGGAAGAGATCTCTATAAATTATATGAATCAAGGAGAAATATGTAATCGTAGAAATACTCGCTAGCAATGCTTTTCTTTCCAAGTGGCTAAGGGCATTATGCAAATATCCATGATCGTGGAGCCACAAATCCATAGAATGAATGCCTAAATCGACAAGATTGGGAAAATGGAGGAAGCAATTCAGCGTGAACTAATTGTTTAGTTGTGCGGCGTATTTACCCAAAGAGGGGTTCCAACACCTGAAAATGTTAAACCCGTTGGATATAGATGGGCCCTTTGTACGGAAAAGAAATGAAAATAATGAAATCGTGACGATGGCAGCTTCTTCTTTTTCCTCTTTCCGCCTTTGTTGCACAAGGTTTGGCCACAAAGACCCTGTGATTGACTCGGCGAGACATATTCACTAGTACTTACGCAATCACCTTAGATATTTAATGATTCGCGCCTCGTAAGGACTAGAAATGCATTTGATGGATGTTGTCACAAGATATTTGTATGGATCCATGATAGACATATACATGAAAATCCTGCTGATTTACATCGTCAAGCAAAATTTTCAAAACCACGTGTATGTATTCAATAAAGGTAACGATCTTTGTATTATGGACTTGTCAACTGGTAGAATGTGGTACAATCGCTGAGTACATACTTATTAAGAGAAGGATATAAATAATTCAATCGCCCGCGTGTATTTATCAAGAAAACAAGCGCTTGACAATTATAAGAAGATAAGGATGATTTGAATCTAATAGACCCTCAAGTGGCTCCTAGAAATCGTTAATTATTTAAAGAAAGCAATTTCCAAGAGAAAGATCTGTGTAAGACTAGATAATATTGCCTCGCTCCGGAATCGAAAGGGCAAATGGGATGCATCCACCAATCAACATATTGAAGTCTCCGAAGGGCTTTACATGAACAAAGCCCATCCTCTTAACTCCCCTAGTGCGATACTGTAAGATCACTATGAATAAAGACCCATTTCGTCTCTAAAAGAAGAGAATGAGAAAACTCCTTAGTCCATACCATAATGGGCGCCATCGAGCACTAATGTATCTTGCAAATTGTACAAGGCCGTATATAGTTGCCGCGAAACTCTGTTTAGGTAAGATATAGCCACAACGCCACGGTAGTACTGGAACTGAGAAAAACATTTGTCGAGACACCTTCGTGGGACAAGTGATGGTAGCCTTATTCTAAAGTACCAAAACCGAATTACTGGGTTATACCCATGGTGATACCGATCCCCATAAAGCCCGGATCACAATCGTGGATAGGTGGGATTTCGCTTCAGGCAACATCGCCATCTCGAGATCCGTTAAGCAAACCATGGTGGCAACCTCCTCCAACTGCCCGCAGTTAGCAATACATGAGGCAGGAGTGGTATGTGGGTTAAGATCCATGATTCAACATATTCGTGACTCTAGTTGGTCTTCTCCTCTTATTTCAAACACAACAACAACATTATATGAAGATAATGCCGCCTGTATTGCACAACTCAAAGGCGGATAAGAGATCGCATGATAAGACCGAACAGCATATTTCCAAAAGTTCTTTTACACGCATGAGCTTCAAAACAATGGTGAGATTGATATACAACAAATCAGGTCTAGTGATAATCCTGCAGATTTATTCATTAAGGCATTACCTCGCAAGACTCGCAATTTCACGCAATTGAATGAGGGGAGACTGCACCTCCATAAATCGATAGGTTAAGACATCAGAGTACAATATCAAAGTATAACATCTTTTCCTTCACAGTTTTTCCCAGTAAGGTTTTTAATGAGGCAAATATACTTTCAAAGTATATGTACTCTTTTCCTTCACTAGGTTTTGGTCTCCAATTTGAGTTTTTTCTAGTAAGGTTTTAATATAAGCGTTTCTTTGATGTTATGGTCATTCATAGAAAGGTGAGGGAATTTATTGATTTTAAACACTCATAATGACATCAGACATGTTTAGATCACTTATTATATATGCTGACATAATGCCCATAGGTAAAAAAAAGACTAATTTATGTATCATTTATGTAAAGGCTTTTGCCTTCTCACTATAAGCCTATAAATAGGCCTAATCAACATGAAATGTAGATCATCAGAATTTCCTCTGAATTATCTCTTTGTCTCTTCCTTATTTCTCTCTAATTCTTTTGATTTACAACAAATTATTTATTTTAACAGGTGAATCAGGATGTCTCACTGCATAACGATTGAACGCTCCAAAATTATTCTAAAATGGAAATAATAATATTACTTTAGGGTTTTCGCATATATTTGTTCTTTAGCCTGTAAGCCGGAAAACACCTTCATTCTCTCCCTTTTTTCTCTTTCGTCGATCATCACCATTTTCTTGGGGAAAAAATGGGAAAAGGTCCAGGTCTCTACACCGACATCGGCAAGAAGGCCAGAGGTGATTCATCTTTTGCTTCATTCTTGGCATTTTTTAATTTTTTCAGACTTATTTTTACTTATTTTTAGTTTTTTTACACATGGATAAGATGTTGTTGCTCTTCTTGTTGTTGTTGTTATTTCAGATCTTCTGCCAAAGATTACCAAAGCTGACTACAAGTTCACTGCTACTAGGTAATACATCCTTGAGTCGCATTATCCTCTCTCGATGACAAGTTGATAAAATTAGGACTTGTTTTTGTTTCTATTCTATGGATTTTGTCGTTTTTAATAGAAAACTGAGGGAAGGGAAGTGATTTTTATGTTTGGAGTTTATGTCCTTAGTTGTAATGGACACAAGACGTGTCATTTGTGCTAATAATTGACTTCTCGATTATTTAAGTTGGTTCGCTTTGTCTGAAGCAAACAATGGAGAATGTCATAGCTTCGATTTTATTTTTGAATGCTACACCTCGAACATAAATTTTTCAAGTCATTTTCAGATTTTTTATTTTTATTTTCCTCGACATGTTGACATTGAGTTATTGTCTCTATTTGGTACATATATTAATCAAAGATATATATTCAAAATGTTTAGTGCAATTTTTGGGTTTTGTTTTTGTCAAGATGCTATTAATCATATGCCATCGGTGTTATGCATTTGTAAGGCCGATTTAGCATGACCATCAAGCTTCCACTTAGCATTAGTCATGCAGTATTTGTTTATTAGTTTTCTTTGATGTGTCATATAATTAGGAACATTATTATGTTGCTTGGAAAGCATTAGAACATTAAGTGAAATATTCTTTCTATGAAGTGTTTGATTAGTAAATTTTAACTACAAGGCTACCATTGTACATATGTGAAGAGCTTTCTTCACTCGTAGGTTTCTTGGAGTGGGTGACCTCAAATTGAGGGGTTGGTGAGGTTTTTGTTTTGCTTGTCCTTTTCTTTGTGGTCGCCTCATACTTCCCAGATACTTTGTAGGCTATAAGCTCGGGCTTTGCTTATCTATAAAAAAAAAAAAAAAAAAAAAGAAATAGAAAAAATGCAAGGCTACCATTGTCTATTAAGGCAAAGGTGTCCGACATGAAGAACCTTCAATCGACACCAACCGCAGTCCGAGATTCACCGTAGAGTGTTCTTTCTGTGTTCCTTACATCATTCTTCTCGTTATTAACATAATTATCATAAGAAATCGACAAAACTTCAAGTATGCCAAAATTTACCACTTCTAAAAACAAACATATATTTCCCTCAGAATATAATCATTGAGCTGAAATTTCCAGCTAGTTTTCTTGTTTTCATTAACACTTTCAGTAATCGTTAGAGGATGCAAAGTAGCGTAAGATTGGTGAAGCCTTGTCAATCTAGGATCATATTATCTTGTGGGAACCCTTTTGCTATTTTTTATTAGCTTTCGTCTTCCATATGAGATTACTAACATGTGCTTGGAATTTGATTTTAACATATTTATGATTCAGGATGGCCCTGGGATATCAGGCAGAGGAGATTTGATAAGAGACCTTAATGATGGACTGGTCAAGCAACGGCCTAATTGCATGTCTGGTAGTGAATTGATAAAATCAAGGGAAAATCATCTTCAGAGTCACATTCAACATCGATTAACTGAGCTTCAAGGTTATTATTAAGTATCAACACTATAATGTTTGGGAATTTTGTTTCTGCTCTTATATGAATGATGAAAATTTCTTGTTGGTGATTATGATTGATAGGGTTTGAAAAATGGGCTCGCAGGCCCACTCACCAAGCCCAAAGAAGTGGTGCGCCCACGTAATGCTTCCAAAGCTCTCGTACCGTACCTCAAAATGGTGCCCGCCCGCGGTCCAAAGGACGATCTCGGGATCGAATTAGGAAGGTCCATATCCCCGCAAATCGATTGTATTTCGCCAATACGTAAAATAAAATAACCCCTAACAAGTATTATCCCGATCCAACCACATCTTATCAATAAGGAAAGGAAAATAATAATGTGTCATCACCACTGATCTCCCCCAATAAGGAATGAAGATTATCCCAAATAAATGTCTTTCTAAATCCATTACCAAATCAGATATCGATAAGAAATCCCATCCAATGGGAACAACTTAGTTACAAATTAACTCGTTGAATAATTCACTATAAATACATGGCCACCCCAGCGGTGAAAGGTATGCACCCATACTCATATGCAAGACACACGCCCTCTAAGCAGTCTCTCTTTTCTCTCAGAAAGAAACTGACTTAGGCATCGAAGCGGCCACGGGCACAGCCCTTGCCGACCCCCCTTCTTCCTTGTTTTTGCAGAGGAGTGCTACGTCCGCAGCTCAAGTGATCAACCCGTGCAAAATGATCCTAATTCTCACCCTTTGATAATCCAAGAGACTGCATCCTAGCTCCGGGCACACCCAGTCCCATTCAACTACCCTACACGCTCCACCCCGCCGATTGAAAAAAAGGCATCATCATTGGCGCTATCTCTGGTGGGAACGACAGCTCCTATATAAACAGTAATCCGATCTCTCGCCATCGATGGTATCAACCCGTAACACAAGCAAGAGTAACGCTAATCCGCCAAGGATGCAGGATCCGCCGGGCAACGCGGACAGCAGACCCCCTGGGATAGTAGAAGCAATGCAAGTCAATACGAACGAAGTGGAAGCACTTCGCCTCGTCAATTAGCGCCTGATAAAAGAGTTAGAACAACTTACCGTATTGCATGCAACATCCATCGGAGACACGACTGCACCTGTGAAGGTCATAACATTCCTCCCCGTGAGGAGCAACACGGTCACGACATTCCCGTGGTGTCAAATGTGGCTGAAGTCCAACCGACAGGGCACGAATCCACAATCGTCCCGCAGAAGAGGGGAACGGAGCCATGCTTGGGGGACATGACGAGAACAAAGAACTACATCACCTTCAGCCAGGAGCAGGAGAGCAATCATGGGAGCAGAGGTTTAGGAGTCTTCAACAGAGTCAAATTGCAGAAGGAGGTGGTTAGTTGACGCGCCCTAGATACTTCATGGACACCTTAGCATGAAGAAATTGAATCACCCTTCACAAATGGCGGCTACGCTACCCCCTTCCCGAAGAAAATTCGTAATGCCATGCGGAAGGCTCGATAATCAAAGATCCCGCGACTAATTTCTAATACTTTTACAAAATCGATGGGAGCTATGGGTATCGTGACCCCTCGGTGCGATGCAAAGGCTTTCGCCACCACACTAAAAGGCCCAAATTCTCCGCATGGTTTAACAGAATTCCACTCATCAATCTCTTCATTCGTGAGAACACCCATTATGTTCGTTTCCCACTTCATCGGAGCTGACGCACAGAAAACCGAAGCTACTACCATCACTGGCCATGGTGCCTGCCGCAGAGTCCGAAGTCCTACGTGCAAAGATTCAACGCCGAGTCCCTGAAGATAGACATAACTGATGAAAAATTCGCAATCACTGCATTCATTGCTGGGTTAGGAGTGCAGTCGAAGGATCTGATGTTTTCCATTTTAAAGAACCCTCAAGCAAGCATGGCCGAGGTGCTCGAAAAAGCAGAAAAGTATATAAACGGCGAAGAAGCTCTCATATCCAAGAAGGAGAGCTCCTCCACCCATAAAGAGAAGAGTGGGACAGATAAACGACGAGGACGAAGCCCCAAAAGACAAAGCGTTCGGGAAACATCCCTAAAGAAAGATGGAGAACGATCTCTAAAAAGGCGTGGAAACCTCAGGGATCGTCTAGGTCCACCGTAATTCGAAAGACGACGACGTTATTCGTCTCAGCGGTTCACTCCCCTAAAGGCCTCAGTGTCACAGGTCCTGCATGATGTACGGAACGAAAGCACTCTCGAGGTGGCCAAACTCAAAATGAAGCCCGATCCCGCCACGAGGGACAACATCATATTGCGAGTTCCATAGGACTATGGACACCGCACTTTAACAATCTGACATACTAAAGAGAGAAATAGAGTATTTTGATTACTCACAAGGATACCCTCCGAAGCCATAGCCTAGAGAATCAAAGCCTAATCGTGCCCAAGATCAAGCCCGTAACTAGGCCCCAACTCAACAACCACCGGCCTCAGACGACGACTCAAAGACCAAGAACCCTCGAGAAATCCAAAGATTCCCTGGAGTGATTCGCAAGAGGAGAGATAGCTCAGTTCTGGGCCCGGAAGCTTCAACATCTCGCACAAAGACGTTAGCTGAAACAGAGAATCCCAATCTGGTGATCCAAACCGTCGCAGCCGACACATCCATCACATTCCCTTCCGACTCAGACTGAGGATGCCAACACCCCCATGACGACGCATTGCAGTTCGTGGCACCAGGGGCCAACAAGACGCTCATCTGGTTCTGGGCTTGATAACGGAGTTCAAATTACATCATCTTCACGCCGCCCTTCGATGTGTGGGCATTGGGAGAGAAAAGATGGAGCCCGTCAACACACATATGCGGGGGTTTTATGGGGAAAAGGTATTACCTTTGGGCTCAATTCAGCTGGTGCTCACCTTGGGAGAGCCCCCGTCAGCAACGACAACAAAGAAGATTCCTTTCATATTGTAGACGCCCATCGCCTTATAATATGCCAGCGCACTTCTCTCAACGCAATAAAGGCCATCCTCCACTTACCACATGATAATCAAATTCCCAACCATACACTGAGTAGGATGGTTCGGTGAGATCAATCCGTAGCCGTGCGAATGCTACACACCTTCCATGAAGCAGAAAAGCAATCGACAACGCGGAATGTGGACGCAGCTTGACATGCGAGAATAGGTGCTCACCCGACCCGAGCCCTGAAGAGCTAGAACTGTCAACGATACCACCCGGAATGATCTCGCCTATGCTTCTAGCCTCCAAGACAGCGTAAGACCAAAGCCTCCTTACCTCGGGCTAGACATAACAGAGACGACTTCAAGATGGAAGCAAAGTGACATGGGGGAATTGACCCTACAGTAATCACTTATAGGCTGAATACCAGCCCATCCGTCAAACCGGTCAAGCAAAAGCGAAGGAGCTTCGCACCAGAGAGGCAAAAAGCCATCAATGAGGGGAGGCCTAAGCCTCCAAGCGGAGCGACGTGGAGGTGGAGTATCCCGAGTTGTTGGCAAACGCCGGTTTGGCTACAGCAATGGGTATGACCGAGATCGACTTCAATCGACATAAACAAAGCATGCCCAAAGCCGATACCTCTTCTCGCCGAGGATCGACCTCATCGTGACGCCACCGCCGGCCATGAACTCTCGCGCTTTATAGATGCCTTTTCCGGCCACAACCGTGACAAGATGGACCTCGACTCCACTAAGAAAAAGACTCCGTCATTACAACACAGTGGAACCTATTGTTACTCTGGGTGATGCCGCTCGGACTAAGAACTAGAAGAGCCACCTACCAAAGGTTGGTGAACCGGATGTTCCAAAAGCAGATAGGCGCAACTATGGAGGTATACATAGACGACATGCTGGTAAAATCCACCACAGCCGACCTTCACATAGCTCATCTCTCCGAAGCGTTCCAAATCCTAAGAAGTTACAACATGAAGCAACCGCCAAGTACTTCGCGTGTCACAAAATTTCGGGTTTCATAAGAAACCACGGAATCGCGCGTAATCCAACAAGATAAGGGCGGCCGACATGCCGTCACCTCTTTGTATAAAGGAAGCGAAATACCGACAGAAGGATTGATGCTTTAAGCCGGTTCAGATCTAGGGCGGGGGTGATAATGCCACTTTCTTCCAAGTTCTGAAGAAAGCTTTTCAATGGGATACAAAGTGTGAAGAAGCATTCTCAGCTTTGAAAACATACCTGAGTTCCCCTCCCATTCTAGTAAGTCTTGTCGAAGGGGAGCTCCTCACTGATATCGGCCATGTCGGATTTTTTCAATCCACACAGGCTCACGTAGAGCAAAGAGCGAAGTTCAAGATCCAACTTACTATTGCAATGTAGCTCTAAGAGGAGCGGAGGAGAGGTACCCAAGAATGGAAAAGTTAATTTTTGCTCTGGTAACCGCAGCTCGGAAGCTCCGCCCGTATTTCCAGGCTCATACCATAGAAGTTCCAACGGAATACCCAATGAAACAAGTGTTGCATAAAACTGTAGACCTCTCGAAGGCCTGGGATGAAGGGCCATAGAGCCGAGCGAGTTCAATATCAACACAAAGCAACCGCAATAAAAGGGCAAGTCTTCGCCGATTGGCCATGGAGCTTACATCGGAAACCCGCTAAAGATGCCCAAGCAACGACCGAACTTTCCTACTGGAAACTCTTCAGATGGTTCAACGCCGTTAGCGGGAGTGGAGTAGGTCTTATCCCCAACCCGTAAGGGAATGGATATTGAGTAACGCACTGCATTCGATTCCACACCCAACGAGACTATGAGAGACACTTCGATCATTTGAACGACCCGCACAGAGAACCCACAAAGATCTAAATGGCGGTCACACAAAGCGATTACGAGAGGCAGGTGAGCACGATCCTATACCGAAAAAGTTCGTGACATATTAAAAAAATTCGCATGGTCGTGTCGGCATGTCCCCGCAGCGCAAAACTTCCCGAGCCGACGCTGCAAAGCTAGCTACGCTCACAGATGACTCCAGCAGGGTCGACACTTGCCGACACTCCGCGGAACCCCCGACGATCTCATGGCGAGGAGGTTGCCTGAGTCGGGTCCAAAACCGACTTTCGATGGAGCCCATTTGGGATTATATTATGCACTCGAAGCCTACACGCACCGAAAGGCGGAATAAAATAAGGACGAGATCCGCTAGGGTTTACTAATCACAAGGAAGCCTCTAATAAGCGAGGATTTTTCTCACACCTTTCCTTAAATGCATCGCAGAGAAGACGCCACGAGTACGTGCCAGAGAAGTACACGAGGCATATGCGAAATCATATCTGGAAAGCCGAAAGTATTGAAGCAGAAAGTCTGAGGCAGTGGGATACATGCCATCGCCTACAATACTCAAAGATGCAACCGACCTAGTCAAGAAATGCGACCGCAGAGCACGCCGAAGATCTCGCGGGCCCCTTAATGTAACCCTTAACGCCGATCACAAGCCTCGTCTTTCCAATAAAGAGTTTCGCGACATACAGATCTCCCGCCATCGCGGCGGGCTTGCTAAAATTCATAATCGCTGCAGGGATTACTTCAACAAGTGGAAAAGCCGAGCCCTTAGCCAATTACGTGAGCGTAAGACATCACTCACTTTGTGTGGCGGCCATCATATGCAGTTTAGTATCCAAGAGCTCCCGTATCGTGACAACGGAAAACAACTCGACAACGACAAATTCCGTAGATTTTCAGGCAGCTCGAATTAAAAATTATTACTCTCATCTCCGTGCTGACAACTGAATCCAACTACGCATCAAGTCACTTATCGTAACCTTTAAAGCCACCTTGAAAATCAATTGGAAGCACATCTTAAAGGAAATTTGGGTAGAATACCTCCCGAGGTACTATGGGTCACAGATCGATTACGTAAGTTAGCAACCCGAAACCCCAGATTAATTTAGCCTTCGCACTCTGCCAAAGAGTCCCGCTGAGGTCGAATAAAGTCTCCCAGATTCAGCTAGCATCGCATACAATGACGAGGTTCTTTCGTCTAAACTTAGAACTCCCGGATGAAAGCGAGGCAAGTCTACATGCATCAGAGGATTATCAAAGGAAGACAAATGAAGGTATTATAATAAAAAAGTCAAAATTTGTGAGCCATATGTCAGATTTAGTCTTAAAGAAACTCCCCACAACAAGGAAGAACCTGATGCGATGGAAAACCGGGCCTCAACAGTGGAAGGTCCTACACTATAGACACCAGTCGTCGCTCGCACTATGAGCTCTAGAGTCAGAGGGGAAGGAAAATCTCGGCAAAGACACACATGGAATGCGAATGATCTGGCTGCACTAAGAAGCATCGTTTCCAGCGCCAAACAGAGCCTCATTAGTGCATCCTGAGGAAACAGTTTAGCGGCCTGGCCACTACAAAGGTTAGACGTCCAAACAGTCAATATATAAAATCAAAAGGCACAATAAGAAGGGGTTCATACATAAAGGAAAAAATTTCTTTATTCCAATTCAACTACATTCACTACAATCAATGTGCTAATGATTACATCTCTAAGCATAATATAAAGTATCTCTAAAAAAAAAAAAAGGGGGTAAAAAGAGAAAAGAGAGAATGAAAGATGAGAAGGAAAGGCAAGAAGGAAAAGAGGAGAAGTATAGAAGGGCTGAAGCATATAAAAGAAACAAAAAGGAGAATGAGATGGGAAGAAAGATAAAAGAAGGAGAAGGAGAAAGGAGGGAGGAAGAGAAAAGAAGGAATGGTAAATGTGAGAAGTACAAGGAAATGGTCAAGTTTTCTTCGATATACATTCTCAGCACGAAGCTAGGAATAATGATGACTTTATAAAGGAGACTAGAAAAACACAACTCCCACATGTAGAAGAACAAACAGAGTCGGTCCTAAATCTTCTAAGGATCCTCAAAGAAAGACGCATCGACTTCGACGATTCATCTCATCGTTAGATTCCTAAGTAGGGCACCGCAGAAACAAAACATATAAAGATAAGCCCCACAAAGAATGGAGCGCCATTTATGGGCAGCCGCGACTCAAAAAGCCACCCGAACGCTCCAAATTCTCCATCACCAAAGATGGGCGCGCCGTGATTCATCTGGGGCAGAAAGACCGAAGTCGAATGATCGCAGACGCGCGAATAGCTGATCCAAATGTGTCGCGGTGTAAACAAGGAGCCAAGGTACCATATTGACGGTGGTGATCCACCAAGATAGGCCACGCCGTCTAACGAGTCGATCAACTCAAAGCACACGGCGCATTCAGCCATCGCCACCGGCCGAGTCACCAAGGCCATAGCGCCGGAGCAAAGCACCACATAGACGGTGTGTGATCCACCATGCCACGCCTAACGAGTCATATCAACTCGCCAGTTACATTGCCATTCTGGCGCATTTCGCCACCTACCGGGAACTGATACTGGCGCCATAGCTGCCGCAGAGCTGGGCAATGATTGATTTTAGGTGATCAACTCAACAGCGCCACGGCACGAGTCGATCAACTCGGGCAACATTGCCATTCGACAACACGCCACGGTTGAACGCCACTAAGGCTATAGCGCCAGAGCCAAGCAGCCACATTGACGAGGGCAGACCCACTCAAAGACAGCCACTTTCGCCACAAGTCGATCAACTCGGGGATTACATTGCTATTCGCTTACATCGCCACTGGCCTTAACGCCTACCAAGGCTATAGTGCCAGGAGCCGCTGTACTTCATTGACGAGGTGATCCACTCGAAGATGCCACGCCGCCTAACGAATGACTAACTCAGGCATGCTATCTCTGGCTACATCGCACTTGCTGAATGCCATCATGCTTACAGCGCCAGAGCTGGCAACCACATTGACGCGCGGATCGCCAAAGACAGCCACGCCGCCACCGAGTCGATCAACTCTGCCGCATTGCCATTCCGCTACTACCATCACTAAACCGCCACCGCTGCCATAATGCGCCAGAGCCAAGAAGTCGCGATTGATAAGGTGATCCACTCAAGACAGCCACGCCGTCACCGAGTCGATCAACTCACCCGACATTGCCACTCGCCACGCCACTCGCATGGACCGTCACTCAAGGCTATAGCCGCCAGTGAGCGCGCCAGACATCGAGGCATCCACCAAGACAGTCACGCCACTCAACGAGTCGATCAACTCGCCATATTGCCACTTGGCCACATCGCCACTTCTACCGAACGCCATCAAGGCCAAAGCGCCGTAAGCTGGGCAGCTCGCATTGACAGGTGAGATCAACTCGGCGATGCGCCATGTGCCGCCAGAAGTCACGCTAATCAGCATCGCCACTGGCTAGTTATCGCCACTCCCAAGATGAAATTCTTCTACCAAGTCCATAGCGCCCAAGAGCCAAGCAAACTGCATTGATTTGAGGTGATCCACTGGAAGACAGCCACGCTTGCCTAATCCAGTCGATCAACTCTGCCATATTGCCACTGGCCATCGCTACCCGGTTGGAACGCCACCAAGGCCATAGCGCCGTGAGCCGCAGCCGCACGACAGGTGATCCACTGCCACAGCCACGACGCTAACGAGTCAAATCGTAACCAGGCCACATTGACATTCGCTACATCGCCACTCTCACTGAACGCCACTGGCGTCCAGAAGCGCCGCAAGAGCCAAGAAGTCAGATTGGATTGCGTGATCCACTCCGAAGACAAAGCCACGCCGCCACCAGTCGACAACTCAAGATGTCGCCGACTTACCGGGAACGCCACTAAGTCTGATAGCGAGCTGGCAAATATATTGACGTAGGTGATCAACTCAAGACAAACACGGCCATAACGAAGCCGATCAACCTCGCTGGCATTACCGGTTACATCGCCACATCGGCCGAACGCCACTAAGGCCATAGCGCCAGAGCTGGGCAGCCACAAATGACGAGGTGATCCACTCAACACGCAGCCACGCCGCTAACGAGTCAGTCAACTCGTGCCACATTGACACCGCCAGACGCCACTGGGCCGATCCACCAAGGCACAGCGCCAGGAGACAAGCAGCCCGCACGACGAGGCGGATCCACTTTAGCACTGTGCCACGGGCTTGGTCACAAGTCAAATCAACTTCAGTTACATTGGTTACTCCTGGCTACATGGCCACTTGGCCGAACGCCACTAAGGCCATAGCGCCACGAGCCGCGTTTCATTGACGAGGTGATTCACCTCAACGATGCCACGCTACCTAACGAGTGAGATCAACTCGGGCTTACATTGCCATTCGGCTACATCGCCACTTCCCTACCGAACGCCACTGGGCGCTATAGCGCCAGAGCTGGCAATACTTTGATGAGGTGATCCATCGAAAGCAATACCCACGCGGCTCTAACGAGTCGAGATCAACTCAAGCATTGCCATTGCGCTACATCGCCAACCCAATAAACACCAATGGGCGCTTTATATAGCGCCAGGAGCCAAGCAACACACTGACGAGGCGATCCACTCAGCACAGTCCACACTACCTACCGAGTCAGATCAACTCAGGCTACATTGCCATTCGGTTACTTCCAACACTCCTCTACTGAAGGCTACCGGCGCCATAGCGCCAGGAGCTAAGCATCTCTATTGACGAGGTGGACCACCAAGATGCCAAACGCTAAACGAAGTCAGATCAACTTAGGCTACATTGCCATTCGGCTACATCGCCACCGCCAACAACGCCACCGGGCGCTGGCCAAATACGGGGCTGGCAACAAGACGACGGAGGCGATCCACTCAAGACAAAGCCACGCCGCCACCGAGTAAGATCAAACTCGTGCCATTGGCATTTGGCTACATCGCCACTTCTACCGAACGCCTGGTATTATTACAACGCCAGGCTGCGCCGGACACGAGGTGATCGATCAAGACAGTTACCGGCTAAACAAGTCGTCAACTGAGCAACATTGCCACTCGCCACGGCCACTGGCCGAACGCCACCAAGGCCATTGTGCCGAGCCAAGGCACGACGACGAGGTGATCCACTTAGCATGCCACGCCGGCCTAACGAGCGTCATATCAACTCAGCTGACTGCCACCCTGGCCACATCGCCGCCTCCTGCTGGAACAAGAAGGTCACGAACGCAGGAGCCAAGCAACGATTGACGAGGTGGATCCACTTTAGCACCGGGCTTTGCCTAACGAATCGACATCAACCTCAGCTACATTGCCATTCGACTACATCCCACCCTACCGAACGCCACCAAGGCCATAGCGCCAAGAGCAAAGCAAACGCACGACGAGGCGATCCACTTAGCACGTGACCACGCTGCCTACCAGTCGATCAACCTTCAGCTACATCGCCACCTCCGCCCCGGAACGCCACTAAGGCCAGGCGCCAGACGGCTGGTACCACATTGACGAGGAGATCAACTCAAAGACAGCCACGCCGCTAACGAGTCCGATCAACTCGTGGATATCATTCCTCTACATCGCCACTGGACCGCGGAAAGGTCACCAAGGCCATAGCCAGAGCCAAGCAACCACAAGGACGAGGTGATCCACTCCAAGATGCGCGCCCGCCACCGGTCAAGATCAACTCAGCCACATTGCCATCCGACTACTTCACCGCCACCTACCGAACGCCACCAAGGCCATAGCGCCAGAGCCAAGCCGCCAGACGACGATGTGATCCACCAACACAGCCACGCCGCCTAACGAGTCGTGATCAACCAGTTACATTGCCATTCGCTATCGCCACTTACTGAACGCCACGAAGGCCACAAACTGGGCTGGGCCAAGGTACCACATTGACGAGGTGATCTACAGCACCCTCTTCTCGAAGACGTGCCACGCTGCCTAACTAGTCAGATCAACTCAGGCTCCATCGCCATTCGGCTACATCGCCACTTGGCTGGAACGCCACCAAGGCCATAACGCCAGGAGCAAAGCAGCTCACATTGACGAGGTGATCCACTCAGCACAGGCCACGATGCCTACCGAATCATATCAAATCTCAAAGTTGATGGCTGCCATTCGCCGGCTTCGGCTACCGGCTAGAACGCCACAAAGGCCATAAATACAGAGCAATGCAACTCGCGATTGACGCAGGTGGATCCACGCGACAGCCACGCCGCCAACGAGCCGATCAACTCAGCCATATCAGCCTCCCGCTACATCGCCACTGAATGGAACGCCACTGGGCGCCATAGACTGGGGAGCTGGGCAGCCAGATTGACAAGCCAGGATCCACTCGAAGACAAAGCCACGCCGCCTAACGGTAGCTCATCAACCCGGGCCAACATTGCCTCTCGCCACATCGCCACTCAGCCGGAACGCCACCAAGGCCATAGCGCTAGGAGCCGCTGTACCGCATCGACGAGGAGTTGCACTCAAAGACAGCCATGCCGCCGCCGAGTCAGTCAACTTCAGCTAAATTGCCACTCGGCTACATCCCCACTCGGCTGGAACGCCACCAAGGCCATAGCGCCACTAGCCGCGTACCTCATATTGACGGTGCGATTCACCAACACGTGCCACGCTGCTCAACTTAGTCGATCAACTTAGGTTACACCGCCAACTCCATTACATCGCTTACCTCGACCGAATGCCACCAAGGCCATACGTGGAGCCTGACCACATCGACGAGGCGATCCACTTAAGATGTGCCACGCTTAACGAAGTCAGCGTCAACCTCAAAGCTACATTGACACTCTGGCCACATCGCCACTTACCGGAATAACGCCACCAAGGCCATATCACGAGCCAAGCAGCCAGATTGACGAGGTGGATCCACCGCATTGTGCCACGCCGCCTAACGGCAGTCAAATCAACTCAGCTACATTACCACTCGCCACATCGCCACCGGGCCGAACGCCACTGGGCGGCCAGCAGCCAGAGCTGCCAAAACCATATCGACGAGGTTATCACTCAACACAAAGCCACGCCGCTCAACGAGTCGATCAACTCGCCAGTTACACGCACCTGGGCCATCGCCACTTGGCTGAACGCCACCGCGCTGCGTAGCGCCAGAGCCGGGGCGTGCCACATTGACGAGGTGGATCTCATCAAGAAGGCACGGCCGCCAACAAGTCAGCGTCAACCCGCTACATCGACACGGCCATCGCCACCGCCTCGAACGCCACTAAGGCCATAGCGCCATGAGCTGCAGCCAGATTAACGAGTGTGTGATCCACTCGGAAGATGTGCCACGCCAACGAGTCATATCACCCAGCCAAGATTGCACTGGGCTACATCGCCACTGGGTTGAACAACACCAAGGCTATAGCGCTACCGCTAAGCACAGACGACGAGGTTATCCACTCAAGATGTGCCACACGTCTAACGAGTCGATCAACTCAGTTACATTGCCATTCGGGCTACACGCCACCTCCTGCTTGGAACGCCAAAGATGCCAATAGCGCTCAAGATCCGCCCGCATGACGAGGTGATCCACATAGCACATACCACGCTGCCTAACGAGTCAGATCAACTCAGCCTACATCGACACTCGGCTGGAACGCCACCAAGGCCATAGCGCCAAGAGCTGCGCTTCACTCATACACGCAGGTGATCCACTTAACACGTGCCACGCCTAACGTCAAATCAACTCAAAGTTACATCGCTTACCTCGGGCTACATCGCCTCCTGCTGGATACCACCGCGCCATAGCGCTGTGGAGCCAAGCAGTCGTGATTGAGGAGGTGATCCACCCAAGAAAGGCCACGCCGCCTTAACGAGTCGGACTAACCTCAGCTACATCGCCATCTCGGGCTACATTGCCACCTCCTACCGAACGCCACAAAAACCATAGCGCCAAGAGCCAAACAGCTCGCATTGACGAGGTGATCCACTTAGCAAAGGCCACGCTGCCTTAACGAGTCGATCAATCCTGTGCAACATCGCCACCGGCTACATCTCCACTCCGGGCTGGAACACCACCAAGCCATAGCCGCCAAGAGCCGCGTACCATATCGGGACGGTGAGATCCATCACAAAGACAGCCACGCCGCTAACGAGTCGATCAACTTAGGGCTACATTGCCATTCGGCCATCGCCACTTGGGCCGAACGCCATCAATGCCATAGCGCTAGAGCCAAGCAATTTCACATTGACGAGTGGATTCACTCAAGACGCTACGCCCCTACCGAGTCGATCAACTCAGCTACATTACCATTCTACTTAATACTTCCACCACTTACCGAACCCCACCGCGCTTATAGCGCCAGGAGCAGAGCGCCTCACATCGACGAGGTGGATCCACTCCGCCACGTGCCACGCCGCCCATTCTGAGTCGATCAATTTGGCTACATTGCCACCGGCTGGCACGCCACTCACCGAACGCCACTCAAGGACATATCGCCAGGGTCGGGCATCCTACCGACGAGGTGATCCACCAAAGATTGTGCCACGTCAAGTTAACTAACGATCAACTCCCGGCCCATCATACTCCTGGGCCACATCGCCACCGGTTGAACGCCCACACAACGCCGAGCTGCAGCTCGACGAGGAGGTGATCCATCAAAGAAAGGCCACGCTGTCTAACGAGTCGATCAATCAGCTACATCGCCATCTCGGCCACATCGCCACTCTACCGAACGCCACCAAGGCCATAGCGCCCAATAGCCAAGCGTACCGTATCGACGAGGTGATCCACTTGTAATGCACCACGCCGCCTAACGAGTCGTGACGCTCAACTCAGCTCCATCGGCCACCGGCCATACCGCCACGTGGAACGCCACCATGGCTGTAGCAATGTGGAGCCGGGCGCCATATCGACGAGGAGACCACCAAAGACAAAGCCACGCCGCTCAACGAGTCTGATCAACTCAGGCTACATTGCCATTCGGCTACATCGCCACTCGGCTGGAACGCCATCAACGCCATAGCGCCAGGAGCCGCGTACCACATCGACGAGGTGATTCACGCACCGTGCCACGCCTCCCTACCGAGTCGATCAACTCAAAGGCATCGCCATCTCGCCTACTTCACCACTCGCCGGGAACGCCCACCAAGGCCATAGAGCCGTGGAGCCAAGCAAAACACATTGACGCAGGTGATCCACTCAGCATAGGCTACGCTGCCTAACGAGTCAGATCAACTCAGGATATATTGCCATTCCGCTACATCGCCCCTCGGCTGGAAAGCCACCAAGGCCATAGCGCCAGGGGCCAAGCAGCTCCCAATGACGGCGTGATCCACTCAGCACAGGCCACGCTGCCTAACTAGTCAGACAACTAAGGCTCCATTGCCATTCGGCTACATTGCCACTTGGCTGGAACGCCACCAAGGCCATAGGCGCCAGGAGCCGCGCCCCACGACGCAGGTGATCCACCGGGCCTAGGCCACGCCGCCGAGTCGATCAACACAAAGCTATATTGCCATTCGGTCTACTTCGCGCTCCGCCGAACGCCACTGAAGGTCATAGCGCCAGAGCCAAGCAGCCGCATTGACGCAGGTGATCCACTCAAAGATGCGGCATGCTGCCTAACGAGTCGATCAACTTCAAAGGCATTGCCACTTCTGGGCCATTGCTACTCGTGATGGAACGCCACCAAGGCCATAGCGCGAGGAGCCATGCAGCTCGCATTGACGAGGTGATCCACTCAAAGACAAAAGCCACTCGCTAACGACTCGTGAGATCAACTCAAAGTTACATTGCCTCTTGGCCATCGCCATCACCGAACGCCACCAAGTCCATAGCGCCGCGAGCCGCTAGCTCGTGACAAGAGGTGATCCGATCGCCACGCCACGCCGCCTAACGAGTCGACAACTAGCGCTATATAGCCATTCGGCCATCGCCATCGTGATGGAACGCCACCAAGGCCATAGCTTAAGAGCCAAGCATCTCGCACGACGAGGTGATCCGCACCGCATTGGCCATGCCGCTTCTAACTGTCGATCAACTCAGTTACATCGCCACTTGGAAACATCGCCACTTACCGAACGCCACCAAGGCCATAGCGCCAGGAGCTGCGTACCATATTGACGAGGGGTGATCCACTTAGCACAGCCACGCCGCCCCAACGAGTCAAAACCAACTCAGTTACATTGTCATTCGGGCTATATCGCCACTACTGAACGCCACCAACGCCATACCGCTGTGAGCCAAGCAGCCACATCGAGGAGTGTGATCCACTCGAAGATGTGCCACGCCGCCTAACGAGTAAGATCAACTTCCTGTGCCACATTGCCAATTTGCTACATCGCCACTGATGGAATGCCACCAAGGCCAGCGCCTTTGTGAGCCGCAGCTCGCATTGACGAGGTGATCCACTCAACAAAGGCCACGCTGTCTAACGAGCCGATCAACTCGCATAACATCGCTTACTGCCACATTCACTCCACCCGAACGCTACCTCAAGGCCATAGCGCCAGGAGCCAAGCGTACCATATTGACGAGGTGATCCACTCCAAAGACAAAGCCACGCCGCCTAACGAGTCAGTCAACTCAGTTACATTGACACTCGGCCACGCCACTACCGAACGCCACCAAGGCCATCGGGAGCCACTCAGCCCGCACGACAGGTGATCCACCAAAGACAGCCAGCCACCACCTAACGAGTCAAATCAACTCAGTTACATTGCCACTTGGCCATCGCTCAATCTGGGCTTGAACGCCACCGAGGCCAGCGCCTAGGAGCCGCGTACCGCCAGACACAGGTTATCCACTCAGCACAGGCCACGCTGCCTAACGAGTAAGATCAACTCAGGCTACATTGCCATTCGGCTACATCGCCACTTGGTTGGAACGCCAGCAAGGCCATAGCGCCAAGAGCCAAGCAGCTCGCATTGACGAGGTGATCCACATAGCACAGACCACGCTGCCTAACGAGTAAGATCAACTCAGGCTACATCGCCACTCCTGGGCTTAGAACGCTTACCACAATATATACATGAGCCGCTGTACCATATCGACAGGTGATCCACTAAGAACGTGCCACACAAGGTTTAACGAGTCGATCAACTCAAAGCATTAAGACCGACTACATCGCCACTGACCAGAACGCCACCGCGACATAGCACCAGAGCCAACCAAATTTCACATCGACGAGGCGATCCACCCATTACTGTGCCACGCCTAATCCATCTAACTGATCAACTTAGGCTACATTGCCATTCGGCTACATCGGCACTCGGCAGGAACGCCATTGAGGCCATAGCGCCAGGAGCCAAGCAGCTCGATTTGACGAGGTGATTTACTCAGCACAGGCCACGTCAATCATCAGATCAACTCAAAGCTACACGTTATCTGGCTACATCGCCACTTATCGCAACGCCACCAGTGCCATAGCGCCAAAAACCTCAACCCGATTGAATGTTATAATAGTGCTTTTGAACTGGATTAGGAGGTCCAATGATAGAAACGAGGGTAGATTAGAATTTAGAATGCTCCGACGTCATTTTGGATACGAAGTGAATTTTCGAAAAATTGTAACCGAATGCCCTAAGGAATAATGATTTTCTTATTATATCCGAATGGAGGGCTTGCAAAGTGATTTCAGAAATTTCAGTTCCTATGACTTTGAACCGATATTTAGAAGAGAATAGGAGATTTAAGTAATAGTGATTCCTGACCAAAATCGTGGAGCTCCTGAAATTTTTCGAAATTAAATAAAAAATACAAAAAACGTTCCGAAGATATCGCAAGACAACTAAATTTAAATAAAGTGAAACGGAGTCCGGCTTCTCGATTTTTAAAGATCCGAATGACTAGTAATAATATATTTATTATGTCCCTGATTACCGATTTTAATGATTTTAAATCTGATTTCGTGATTTCGCAGCCTCGGGAATTCACTGTGAAGGATTTAGTTAAAATATTTTATGTTCAAATCTAAATATATCACCATAGAATATTTTTGACATATAATGAAGTATAAAAGCAAGAATAAAGAACCGAGATAAAATCCGCTATAATTGAGATATTTATTCGTACTCAGCCAAATCAAAATCTTCTTAATGGCCAAGTTATGATTCTAAATAATGGGTAAATGACTTGGTCTCATGGGAATGGACCAATGAGAAGCTTGGATAAAAGAGTAATTCACTTTAAACCAACCAATGATATTTTGTTACTTAAGGGTACTTTTGGAAGAATATTTTAAAGTCTAAAATTAGGGATTTAAGTGCTCCAAAGAGGGATCACGTATAGGAGAGGAAAGAAAGGAGAAAAGAGAGAAAAGAAAGGGAAGAAAGGAGAAAGAGGAGGAGAAAGGGTAAGTAAAAGTGGTAGAGGTGAAATTTTTAGTCTCTTTCAAGCTTCCAAGTGAGCCTAAGTGAATCAAGGAAGAGAAGATAAGGGAAACCTAAGAAACAAGTAAGTTTTTCTATGGTGGGAAAGTTGGATTTTTATGTTTTTCATGCCTAATGATTTGATTTTCTTTGTATGGATGTTAAATTAGTGGCATTTAGGGTTGAATGATGATGATTTTGAGATAAATTGAGAAAGCCATGGATTAGATTAGGTTTTGACAAATCAAGTGAATGAATGGTTAGGGTTTGATGTAGACTTTTTTTGTGATATGTTGAAATGGGTATAATGCATCGATTTAAGTGTTTAGAGTGAAAGAAAATGGAAGAGAAACACAATTTGGTAAATTTTTGGGCAGCAGTCTCGGTACAGAAATGTCCTTGTTTTCTGTTTTGACCAGTTTTGTATTTTGGCCATAACTTGCTCATTTCAGATCGGAATTGGAGTGATTCAAAATTTGAGTAAAATAGATCTCTTTCTAGGGGAAAATTTATCTGAAGAAGTTCAAGCAAAATTTTAATCGTAAAGTGCCCAGAAAATATTCAAAGTGGAGCTATGTGCAGATTATGTTCTGCCAAACTGAGTCATATGTTGTGCAGATTGTGTTATGTGGTTGAGGGCTGAGAAGGGAATTTTAAATTGAAAATTTAAAGAGATGTCATTATTATATCAAGAACTGATCTGGAGAGTTTCATAAATTTTTAAGACCGTTTGAATAATTTTTGAGTCATAAAGTCTATAGAGTATTGTTGGAAAAAGGTTGGCCTAAATGAGTGGGTTTTTAGTGCTTAAGGGTAATTTGTTCATTTGGCTTTAAGTGAGTGTGTATGGTGAATTAAAATGGAAGTTATGATTAATGCGAATTGTGGTTTTCTTTGACAAAGAGTATCGGAGCGACGCCCACGAGTAGGCACGGAGCGCACGCCCACGAGCCTCGTAGAGACGCTTTGACTCGAGTGACGCTGGAAGCTTCAAGGTAAGTGGTTCGCCACTCCCTAAGACATCTTTTCCAATTTTATGTAAATGGTTGATGTTGGTAATGAATATGGAGTTGGCAATCTAAAAGAAAATATTTGAAAAGAGAGTTTTGTAGTTTCAAAACAAGTTAGATTTGTACTTTTGACACTAAGTAAATGTAGTTTTAAACCCATGTATAATCCTTAAGATATAGCAAAGAGATATTTAGTACAAGAGTGACGACAAGAAAATTCGGGCCCATAGTCGCCACACAAAGAAACAAATAGCACCTCACGCAAACGATGCAGAAAATTCCGGGCCCTCGTAGCTGCTCGCCATAGAAAGCACTACGCTATGGCGTGCATAATTCCGTAACGAAGTTGGCTATTTGTGGCAGTTTGGCACTACGCGGGCGATGCAAGAAATTCCACTCGTGAGTTGCCTGGTGAGTTTTAGCACTACAATTCATACGCAGTAAATCTGTGATTGTAGTTGCTCGCTGATAAGCTTTAGCGCCTCACGCACGGTGCGCAAATCTGCAACGAGTGGTTGAGATGACTTAGTAAGCTTCAAGCATGCGGTTTTAAACGCCCGTGATGCGGTTAAAATAATTAAAGGATATACATAGGGTTTTTGACATAAATTATAAAACAAATGATAAATTGTCATGTTAGTATATGTGATATCTATCTTCGTTGCACTAACTTGTTTGTTCATTTTGTAGCTATATATATTCCACTGTGTGCTATCGCGGACGACAGGACGTCATCATTTTGTTGCTATATAGGTGGGCGATTTATGACCTAGGATGTAAAACTTTATGTATGGGATGGATATGTAATTGAACAACATATATTTAGATTTTGAAATTGTATAATTGTAAATATCTTTTGTAAAATATGCATGTATGGTTTTGAGAAAAAAAAACAAGGCAGATGAAATTTTGTTGGATTGATCCCCAATTTATATTTTCTTGATGAGGACCGAGGTCCTTATGATTGTAGCTTGGATTTTGGAAAATACTGGAGTTTAATTTTGTTAACGTGATTTGTATTTCGGGCTTGACCACTCGAGCAAATGTTATGTCATCGATTTTCGTTAAATCTAAAAGTGTGATTTGATAGAAAAGTGAAAATTTTTATAACCCATGCTTTCCAAAGATGTTTATAGCTTTTAATTCGCTTAGCTTCATGGTAACTTGTCAATGAGCGGAGCTTGGCTGGAGGTTACCGTGGGAGTAGCCGCGCATTTCGTACTAGGAAGTGGGTCTGCCACACAGCAATGTATCGTGAGCGTGTTCTCATTCGTTGAAAGAAAGTTTTAAGAGAAAAAGTTGAAATATGTCGCACAAATTGTGCTAGTTATGTTTAAGGCATGAAGTTATTCTACAGGTACATCATTCTTCGGATTTAAGAGTTATGTTTTCATTGATCGCATAAGCCAAAGCATAAGTTATAGCACTTGACCAAAGATCTTATGAATATGCATTACTGTGAGTTACATATCGCATGGAATTATCATGCCGATTATATTGAGTTAGTAGTCGAATCCTGAATTTGATTTGTTGCCTATAAAGATAAAGGTGATTTCAGTACACATTTACTCATGAAGCTGGCCGAGGTCGCCCGAGGAAGCAACAAAGTACTGGCAGAGGCACCCACACCAGATAGAGAGCAGGTTGATGAGTCTATCAACGTGCCAGAGAGTTCTGCACACCCACCCATCACGTCAAGACGACTGTGAGCCTACTACGTGACCTATTCCAGTAAGGTGATGAACATATGGCACAGATATAAGCAAAGGCCCTTCAAGCAGCCCGGCGAGAGTCTGATATCTATCGAGCACCTGGTAAATTAGGCGCTGCCGTATGATGGTAAAGGAGGACTCAGAGAGCGTTATCTTTGATAGAGGCAAACGAAGAGATTTTTCGTATGACGGGTACAGAGGAGCAGAGGGTCTCCTATTCGCTTTCCTTGATTTAAAGATCGCGCCAAGGATTGGTGGAAGGCGCATCAGAGAGCACACCCAGAGGGTGTCATATGGGCGGAGTTAAAGAGAGAATTTACAGAGAGATTGAATTCGAAATTGAGCTAGCGCCTGGCATAGAGCCCATCTCTATAGCGCCGTACCGGATGGCACCAGCTGAGCTAAAAGAATTGAAGGTGCAAATGGAAGAATCGCTGTGCAAAGGCTTCATAAGATGAGTACATCACCGTGGGGAGCTCCGTGTTAGTTTGTTAAGAAGAAAGACGGGAGCCTTCTCGCTATGCATCGATTATAGACAAATTTCAACAAAGTAACCATCCCGAATCAAAAGATCCATTGCCAACATGATCTATTCGATCGCCTACAAGGAGCTAAGGTCTTTCGAAGATAGATCCGCGATCGTGGTATCATCAATTGAAGGTGCTGTGAGGGAAGATGTTCCAAGATGCCTTCGAATTAGATATGGGCATTATGAATTTTTAGTGATGCCATTCGGCCTAACCAACGCTCCAGCAGCCTTTATGGATTTGATGAATCGTGTCTTCGGACCTTATTTAGACAAGTTTGTTATAGTCTTCATCGATGATATCCTGGTATATTCAAGTAGTAAAGAAGAGGCATGCAGCACTGAGGATAGTATTACAAACTCGAGAGAACATCACCATGCAAAGTTCATCAAGTGCCAATTTTGTTGGGATCGAGTAGCATTCTGATGCGGGTATCCTCCGAGGGTATTCAAGAGAATTCTAAAAATAGAGGCCATCAGGATTGGAAACCACCTATCACCGAACATAACTCCAAGTCAAGTTCTGGGTTTAGCCGGTTACTATAGAAAGTTCGTGAGAAGGGTTCTCAAAGATAGTTACTCCACTAACCAAGTTAACAAGGAAAGAAGAGAAGTTCATCTGGTCGAAGCCCGTCTACGCTCTCGGCGAGTTGTAAAAGAAAAGACTCGACTACCGCACTGCTAATAAGCTTACACTCCCTCGTGAAGTGAGGGATTTACAAAGATATTGTGATGCCTCCGTGCAAGGTTTAGGTTGTGTTGATGCAACATGATAGAGTGATAGCTTATGCTTCAAGGCACTGTGTTAAGCATGAAGTAACCATCCAACTCACGCATTTAGGAGTTAATGGGCCAGTGTTCGCCTTGAGAATATGGCGACACTACCTCTATGGAGTACCTTGCAGAATCTTTACTGATCACAAAAGCCTGCAGTATCTATTCTCGCAAAAAGATTTGAACATGAGACAGAGGAGGTGGATAGAACTCATCAAAGACTATGACTGCACCATTGAATATCACCCAGGCAAGGCAAATGTAGTAGCAGATGCGCTAAGCAGGAAGCCCTCTAGTTCCCTATCTCGCCTTAAAGCGTATCACTTTAATGTTCGTAGAACTCGAGATCTATGGGGGTCGCTAGGAGAGACAAAGCTAGAAATGTGCACTCTAATAAATAAATTTTTCATGCGCCAAGTTAGGTGGACAGGTTAGACTTACAAGCTCGGGACTCAGATTATGAAAATTCGAGAAGCAAGATGAGGTCGAACAATGTAGCAATCTCACCTACGAGGTGATGGACACTCAGTGTTGGGCCAAAGGATTATGTGTCCCGATGTGATAGAGAGTTGAAGAAAGAAATCATGGAAGAGGCACACTCATCAGATATGCGATGCATCCAAAGAGTACTACATGCACCTGACTGAGAGACCACTACCTGCGGAGAGGTATGAAGAGAGAGATAGCAGAGTTCGTATCTAAGTGCCTAACTTGTCAACAAATTAAGATTGAACATCAGAAACCAGCAGGTTTACTACAGCCTTTATCGATTCCTGAGTGGAAATGGGAAAGGATCACGATGGATTTCGTGACAGGACTTCCCAGGACACAGAGTGGACATGATACGATATGGGTGATTGTAGACAGACTGACGAAATCAGCCCATTTCCTACCTATCAAGAATAGTGATTCATTGGATAAGTTGGCCCAATTATACGTTAGAGAGATTATCAGATTGCATGGTACGCCGCTTCCATTATTTCCGCATGTAGATCCTGTGTTTACTCCTCACTGCTTGGCCTGGGGCCATGTATCGCCCGGCACTAAATCGCATTTCAAGACGGCTTTTCATCCACTGCACGGATGGCCAATCCGAGAGAACCATAGCGCACTTTAGAGGATATGCTTAGGGCATGTGTTATGGAGTTTAGAGGGAGTTGACACTCCATCTACCCCCGATGGAGTTTGCATACAATAAATGCTTTTATCAAAGCCAAGATTGGAATGGGCTCTTTATGGATGATGTCGAACTCGATGCATTTGGGGCAGGCCAAGTGAAAATTAGTAGGTCGGAAATTGTTCAAGTGACTTGTGATAAAGTTAAAGTTATAAAATAGTAGAAAATTGCACAAACCGTGAAAAAGTTATGCGGACAATCGCCCGTGGGACCTAAAGTTGGTAGAGATATGGTATTTTGAAGATTTCCCCATGGAAGGCGTACTAAGATTTGGGAAACGTGGAAAGTGAGTCCGATATATTGGGCCATACGGGTTGAAGTTGGAGAAGTGGCATATCGATTAGAGTTGCCATACGACCTCGATCGCATTCACGATGTTTTCCATGTTTCTATGCTTAGCAGAGTACATACCCGGACCCTTCATGTATTGGCCAGGCAACCGGTGGAAATCTGGGAGAATTTGACATACGAGGGAACAGTCTGCGAGATCCTCGGCGGAGTCGAGGCAAGTTACGCGCAACAAGACTATTCATTTGGTGAAGGTATTGGAGTCATACGGTAGAGAAGCTACATGGGACATGAGGCAGATGAAGAGGCATTATTCCCATCTCTTTGATGCTAGTCTGAATGTTTTAATTTCGGGCCAATTTTTTATAAGGAGAGTGATTGTAAAACCCGACTGATTGAATGTTATAATAGTAGTTTTGGCGATTAGGGTCAATGATAGAAGCAGGTAGATTAAATTTAGAATGCTCAGGACGTCATTTGGACATGAAGTGGAGTACCGAAAATTTGGCAGAGATACTAGGAATAATGATTTTCTTATTATATCCAGATGGAGGGGTTTACTGAAGATTTGTAAGAAATTTCGGTTCCTATGACTGGTGATATGTAGAAGAGAATAGGAGATTTAAGTGAATAGTGATTTCCGGTCTGAAAATCGGAGCCTGTGTTGAAATTTTTCGGAAATTGGGCCGAAAATACAAAAATGTCGAATATCATGAGACTAGCAATGAAATAAAATTGACGAATTAAGGTTTGGATAGTTTCGAGGTGATCGAGCGTAATTCGGGTAATACGCTATTGTCGGGATTCTGATTTTGTGATTTTAAATCTGATTTCGGTGATTTCGAGCTGAAATTCAACGTGAAGGACTAGTTAAATATTTTATGTTCAAATTTAAATATAGGCGACCATAGAATATTTTTTGACATATAATCGATATAGCGATACTTGGTAGAAAGCGAGATAAAATCTGCTATAGTGAGATATTTAATTGTACTAGCCAAATCAAATCTTTCTTAATGGCTAAGTTATGATTTAAATAATGGGTAAATGACTTGGTCTCATGGGAATGGACGATAGGAAGCTTGGATAAGAGAGTAATTCACTTCAAACCAACCAATGATATTTTTGTTACTTAAGGGCACTTTTGGAATAATATTTTAAAGTCTAAAATTTGAGAGTTTAAGTGCTCAAGGGGATCACGTATAGGAGAGGAAAGAAAGGAGAAAGAGAGAAAGAAAGGGAAGAAAGGAAGAGAAGAGGAGGGAGAAAGGGTAGGGCAAAGTGGTGAGTGAATTTTAGTCTCTTTGTCAAGCTTCCAAGTGAGCTCCAAGTGAATCAAGGAAGAGAAGACAGGAAACCCAGAAACAAGTAAGTTTTCATGGTGGGAAAGTTGGATTTTTATGTTTTTCATGCCTAATGATTTGATTTTCTTGTATGGATGTTAAATTTAGTGGCATTTAGGGTTGAATATTGATTTTGAGATAAATTGAAAGCCATGGATTAGATTAGGGTTTTTGACAAATCAAGTGAATGAATGGTTAGGGTTTGATGTAGACTTTTGTGATATGTTGAAATGGGTATAATGCATCAGATTTAAGTGTTTAAGTGAAAGAAAAAAATGGAAGAAACACAATTTGAGTGAATTTTTAGACAATGATCTCGGTACAGGAAATGTCCTGTTTTCTGTTTTGACCAGTTTAGTATTTTGGCCACCTTGCTCATTTCAGATCGGGATTGAGTGATTCAAAATTCTGGGTAAAATAGACTTCTAGGGGAAAAATTTATCTGAAGGAAGTTCAAGAAAATTTTAATCGTAAAGTGCCCAGAAAATGGTTCAAAGTGGAGCTATGTGCAGATTATGTTCTGCCAAACTGAGTCATATGTTGTGCAGATTGTGTTATGTGGTTGAGGGCTTTAGAAGGAATTTTAAATTGAAAATTTAAGAGAGATGTCATTGGCTATATCAGAACTGATCTGGAGAGTTTCATAAATTTTAAGACCGTTTGAATAATTTTGAGTCATAAAGTCTATAAGTATTGTTGGAAAAAGGTTGGCCTAAATGAGTGGGTTTTAGTGCTTAAGGGTAATTTGTTCATTTGGCTGAAGTGAGTGTGTATGGTGAATTAAAATACCGGTTATGATTAATGCGTAATTGTGGTTTCTTGACAAAGGCCTGGACGGCGTCCTGATGACGGAGAAGCGGCGTCCCTGAACCTCGTGAGGCGGCAATGAGGGTGTGGCTTCCAAGGTAAGTGGTTGCCTTAGATCTTTCAATTTTATGTAAAATGGATTGATGTTGGTAATGAATATGGAGTTAAATGACCAAGAAAATATTTAAAGGATAAGTTTAAAACAAGTTAGATTTGTACTTTTGACACTAAGTAAATGTAGTTTTAAAACCCATGTATAATCCTTAAGATATAAAGAGATTTAGTTATGTGGCGGCGAGTAAATTCCGTCCATAGTGGAAACACGTAAAGGAAGCAGGTGGCGCTGCGCGGCGATCGCGGAAAATTAGTCCGTGGTTGCTCAGTTTCACTTAGAAAGTATAAGCGCTAAGTTCGCGTCTGAACAATTCCCCGTAGCGTAGTTGGCTATTTGTATAGTTTGGCACTACGTGAGCGATGCGATGAAATTCGCTCGTGGTTGCGGAGTTTTAGCACTACAATTGCGATGCGGTAAATTCCGTGTAGTTGCTCGGTGATAAACGCTGCTTCACGTCTGTCTGATAAATTCAGTAGCGTAGTGGTTGAGATGACAGTAAGCCCCCGTTGGGCGTTGGATTTTAAATCGCCGTGATGGTTAAATAATTAAAAAAGGATATACATGGGGAGTTTTGACATAAATTATAAAACAAATGATAAATTGTCATGTTAGTATATGTGATATCTATCTTACGTTGCACTAACTTGTTTTGTTCATTTTGTAGCTATATATATTCCACTTTGTGTGCTATCGCGGACGACAGGACGTCATCATTTTGTTGCTATATAGGTGGGCGATTTATGACCTAGGATGTAAAACTTTATGTATGGGATGGATATGTAATTGAACAACATATATTTAGATTTTGAAATTGTATAATTGTAAATATCTTTTGTAAAATATGCATGTATGGTTTTGAGAAAAAAAAACGGTTGCGATGAAATTTTGTTGGATTGATCCTTAATTTATATTTTGATGAAAGTAGAGAGATTAACTATGATTCTGATTGGATTTTGGAAAATATTGGGAGTTTAATTTTTGTTAAGCGGGTGATTTTGTATTTCGGAGGACGACCAGAAGCGATCGTTATCTTTGTAGAGTTTCGTTAAATCTAAAAAGTGTGATTTTTGATAGAAAAGTGAAAATTTTTATAACCCATATTTTACAAAGACAGTTTCAGCAGTTTTAACGGCTTAGCTTCATGGTAACTTGTGGTGGAAATGAGCTTGAGTTGGGAGGTTCTTATTAGATGTCGTGATTCTGTCATGGAAGGGTGCATCAGCTAACAAGTATGTTTCATGCACTTTTACATAAGAATATTCATGTGTGCTGTGAAGCCAGTCAATTTTTTCTTGTGGAATCATATGCCCCAATGTAATTATGCGACAAGATAAAATAATTCATACCCAATAATCCCATTACAACAAAGAAAAACTTTGAGCAAGGGTATGAGTCATACCAAGAATCTAGTCTAAATAAAAATAATAAAATTATAAAATTTAGGAATGACAATTACTCACGAACCACAATAACACTTGGTATTTCATAGCGAGATCTGATAAATCACTCACAACACCAATCTTCAGAACTGCAAATCACCAACAACTAAGTGCTAGAAAATGCAATTACATGTCACAGCAAAGCAAAATTCACATATGTACAGAAGTATCCGAAAAGTATAGGGTTCAAAATTGTACTTTTTGAACCCAATCACGAGGCCTGTTGCCTAACGGAGTGCGATCGAGTCGGCTACATTTGCTGTTCGACTACGTCGCCCTTTCAGATGGAGCATACAAGGCCATAGCGCCCGGGGGTAAGTAGATCACATTGAGGTGATCCACTCAGCCGCGAACCCCGCGGCGCCTAACTAGTCAGATCAACTCAGGCTCCATTGCCATTCGGCTACATCGCCACTTGGCTGGAACGCCACGAAGGCCATAGCTCGGGACGGCGGCTCACATTGTCGGGTGATCCACTGCGAGCGAGGCCCGTTGCCTAGCGAGTCGGATCAACTCGGGCTACGTCTGCCGATACGTCTACATCGCCACTGGTACAGACGCCACAAGGCCATAGCGTGACAATGACTCACATTGGCGGTGATCCACTCGGCACGAGCGCGTTTGCTGCTTGAGTCGGTCAGCTCGGGCTACATTGCCATTCGGCTACATCGCCGCAGTTTGGAGCGCCACAGGCCGCCGCCCGAGAGTCAAGCGGCTCACATTGTGAGGTGATCCACTAAGCGCAGGCCATGCTACCTGGTGGGATCGCTCTGGCTACATTGCCTTTCGGCTACTTCGCCACTCGGTGAAGCGCGCTTGAGGCCATAGCACCGGGGGCGGCCGGCTCGCGTGGCGGGGTGATCCACTCGGCTGGCCCGTTGCCCTGCGGTCGGATCAGCTTCGGGCTACATTTCCACTCGGCTACATCGCCACTCGGCTGGAACACAACCAAGGCCATAGCATCAGGGGCCAAGCAGCTCGCATTGACGAAGTGATCCACTTTCGGCCACGGGCCGCAGCTGCTTTGTCGAGTCCGGTCGGCTCGGGCTACATTGCCCGCTCGGCTATCGCCCTTGGCTGCCGCGCCACACAAGGCCATGGCGCCAGACCAGCGGCTCGCGTGTGAGGTGATCCACTAGCCACGGACCACGGTACCTGAATTCCGGATCAACTTCGAGCGGCATCGCCACTCGGCTACATCGCCACTCGGCGGGAGCATGCGAGGCCATAGCGCCGGGGAGCAGCGACTCATGACTGAAGAGGAGATCTACTCAGCACCGAGGCCACGGCGCCTGCGAGTGAGATCCAAGTTAGGCAACATTGCCCGTCATTTGGAGCAGCCACCAAGGCCATAGCGCCCGGGGGTTCGCGACTTTCATTGTGGGGTGATCCACTCGGCCTGGGATACCATTGCTAGCGAGTGGATCCTTTCGAGTACATTGCCATTCGGCTACATCGCCACTCGGCTGGAATGCCACCAAGGCCATAGCGCCTGGGGCCAAGCAGCTCACATTGACGACGTGATCCACTCAGCACAGGCTACGCTGCCTAACGAGTCAGATCAACTTAGGCTCCATTTCCATTCGGCTATATCGCCACTTAATTTGGAGCAGCCACTTAATTTGGAGCATACAGGCCATAAGCGGGAGCCAAGCGACTCACATTGACTAAAGATCTACCGGTCTGACCTGGCGCCTAACCGTCGAGTCAACTCGAGCTATATTGCCATTTAGCTACATCGCCACCGCGAAATTTGCGGGCGCTGCAAGGCCATAGAGCGAGGCAGCGGCTTCGCATTGGTGATCCGCACCGGCGAGCCACGGCGCCTAGCAGTAAGATCAACTCGAGGCTACGTACCACTCGGCTGTACCAGCGGCATGGAACGCCACCAGGCCATGGCGCGGGGCGGCGGCTCACATTGACGGGGTGATCCGCTCCGGCCACGAGGCCCGCGCGCGAGTAAAGATCGACTTCGGGCTATATTGCCGCACTCGGCTGCATTGCCGCGGCATGGAGCGCCACGAGCCCGTAGCGCCGAGGAGCGGCGGCTTCGCGTGAGGTGATCCGCACCGGTACGAGGCCACGCTCCCTAACGAGTCGAGATCAACTCGGGCTACATTGCCTTTCGGCTACATTGCCACTCGCATGGAACGCCACGAGGCCGTAGCCGAGAGCGGCATTTCGCATTGGCGGGGTGATCCGCTCGAAGAAACACGAGTCCGCGTTCCCCTGTGTAGGTCGGATCAGCTGGGCTACATTGCCACTTTCGGCTACATCGCCCTTTCGGTACGGGGGAAAGCCACCAAGGCCATAGCGCCGGGGGCCAGTAGCTCGCGTGACGGTGATCCCACTCGGCGCGAGGCCACGCCCCGCTGAGTCGGATCAACTTCAGTACATTGCCACTTTCGGCTATCGCCGCTCGGTGCGGAACGCCGCAAGGCCATAAGCGTCGGGGCCAAGCAGCTCGCGTGGCGAGGTTATCCGCCGGCCACGAGGCCACGGCGCGCGGTCGGATCGAATTCAAGCTACGTTGCCGCACCGGCTACATTGCCACTTTCGCATGGAACGCCACAGGCCATAGCGCCCGGGGAGCGGCGGCTCGCATTGGCGGGTGATCCGTAACTGCAGGCCGCGCTCCCTAGCGAGTCGGATCGGGCTACATTGCCTTTCGGCTACATCGCCACTCGGATGGAACGCCACCAAGGCCACAGCGCGCGGGGAGCGGCGGCTCGCGTTGACGAGGTGATCCGCCGAGCAAAGGCCGCGCCTCTTAGTCCCGGTCAACTCAGGGCTACATTGCCGTTCATTTGGTCGCCGCTCGGTTGGAGCGCCATTAAGGCCATAGCGCGGGAGGCCGAAGTGGCTCACATTGACAAGGTGATCCGCCGGCCACCGGTCTAAGGCGCCCTAACGAGGTGGATCAAACTCGGACTCCATTGCCCGTTGATTTATATAGCCGCGGTGGGCAGCGACCATGGCCGTAGCGCGGGGCGAGCACCTCCGCATTGACGAGGTGATCCGCTCAGCCGCAGGCCCGATGCCTAGCAGTGAGATAAACTCGAGCTATGTTGCCATTCACTTCTATCATACAATTGAAACCTTCTGAGCCGTAAGCGCGAATAGCATTTCGCGTGACGGGTGATCCGCTCGGCACGAGACTACGTTTGCTAGCGAGTCGGATCAGCTCAGGCTACAATGCCTCTCGGCTTCCGCCGCCACTGTTTGGAGCGCCCTTTATGGCCATGGCGTCGGGAGCAGCGGCTTCGCGTGTGAGGAGATCCGCCGGCCCGAGGCCATGATACTGGCGAGTCGAGGTCGACTCGGGGTACATTGCCCGCTTTCGGCTACATACGCCTTTCGGTTGGGCGCCACTAAGTCCATAGCGCCAGGAGCAAAGCAGCTCGCATTGACGAGGTGATCCACTCAGTACAGGCCACGCTGCCTAACGAGTAAGCTCAACTCAGGCTACATTGCCACTCGGCTACATAGCCACACGGTTGGAACGCCACCAAGCCCACAGCGCCAGGAGCCAAGCAGCTCGCATTGACAAGGTGATCCACTCAACACAAGCCAAGCTGCCTAACGAGTCAGATCAACTCAGGCTACATTGCCATTCGGCTACATCGTAGCTCGAGGAAGGATCGCCTCGAGGCCCATGTGTGAGGCCAAGCGGCTCGCATTGGCGAGTGTTCCCCTGCAAGGCCCCTTGGCCCGCCTGCAGTCAGATCATCTCGGGCTACATTGCCGTTATTTCACATCGCGCTCGTTTGGGCAGCCACAGGCCGTAGGTCGAGCCAAGCGACTCACGATGGCGAGGTGATCCGCCGGCCGCGGGCCCTTATTTGCCTAACTAGTCGGATCAACTTTCGGGCTCCATTGCCATTCGGCTACATCGCCCTTGGGTGCGGAAAGCAACCAAGGCCATGGCGGGCCAAGCGGCTCACGATGGCAGTGATCCATTTCGGCCGCAGGCCCGCGGCGCTGCTTGGTCGGATCAGCTCGGTATATTGCTATTCCGCTACATCGCCACTCGGTTGGAACACCACCAAAGCCATAGCGCCCGGGACCAGCATTCGCATTGGCGAGGTGATCCACTCGATACATGCTATCTTATGCTGAAGTCGAGATCAACTCGGGCTACATTGCCATTCGGCTACATCGGCTGGTGAGCGCGCGAAGGCCATAGCGCCCGGTGCGCGGCTCACATTGGCGAGGTGATCCGCACCGACAAAACCCGCGGCGCTAACTAGTGGATCAACTCAGGCTCCATTGCCCGCCGGCTACATTGCCACTTTCGCAAGAGGCATACGAGGCCATAGCGCGAGAGCGGCATTTCGCGTGTGAGTTGATCGCTCGGCCGCAGGCCCGCATTGCCTAGCGACTCGAGATCAACTCAGGCTACATTGCCTCTCTCGGCTATCGCCACTCATTTGGAATGCCACAGGCCATAGCGCCGAAGACTAGCGGCTTCGCATTGACGAGGTGTTCCCCTCGACAAAGGCCGCATTGCCTATGGTCGGATCATCTCGAGGCTACATTGCCATTGGCTACATCGCCACTCATTTGGGCAGCCACAAGGCCATAGGTCGGGGCAAGCGGCTCACATTGGCCAATTGATCGCTCGGCCGCAGACCGCATTTGCCTAACTAGTCGGATCCTTTCGGGCTCCATTGCCGATGTTCACATCGCCACTTGGTGGAAACGACCCGAGCCCGTAGCGCGAGGCGGCGACTCCGTCCAATGATGATCCGCTCCGGCCACGGAGCCACATTGCTAGCAGGTCGAGATCAACTCATTTATATTGCTATTAGCTACATCGCCACTTTCGGTTGGAACACCACGAAGCCATAGCGCGGGGACCAAGCGACTCGCGTGGCGAGGTTGATCACTCATTACATCATCTTTTGTAACGGGAGTCAGATCAACTCGGGCTACATTGCCATTCGGCTACATCGGCACTCATTTTGGAGCATACGAGGCCATAGCGCCGAGGGTAAGCGGCTCATTGTGGTGATCCACTGCGGCAAAGGCCGCATTGCTAACTAGTCGGATCAACTCAGGCTCCATTGCCGCTGGCTACATTGCCCACTCGCAAAGGGGCAGCCGCAGATACGCGCGAGACGGCGGCTTCGCGGTGACAAGTTGATCCACTCGGCCTGAGCCCGCGGCGCTGCGGCTGAGATCAGCTCGGGCTACATTTGCCTCTACCGGCTACATCGCCACTTTCGGTGGAATGCCTGGGCCATGGCGCCAGGAGCCATGCGACTCGCATTGGCCGAGGAGATCCTGCCGGCCGCGGTATCTTTAGCGAGTGGTCGACTCGGTACACATTGCCGCTCGGCTACATACGCCGCTTTCGGTAGGAACGCCACTAGTCCATAAGCGCCCGATGGCCAAGCGACTCGCGTGGCGAGGTGATCTACTCGGCCACGGGCGCGGCGCTAATGAGTCGGATCAGCTCGGACTACATTGCCCGGTCGGCTATCGCACTCGGTTGGAGCCTCTGAGGCCATAGCGCAGGGAGCCGTGGCTCTCATTGGCCAGGTGGTCCACTCAACACGGGCCGCGGCGCCCTGCGAGTCGGATCGACTCGGGCTACATTGCAATTCGGCTACATCGCGCTCGGATGGAGCATAAAGGCCATAGCGGCCGCGAGCGGCGGCTCGCATTGGCGAGGTGATCAGCCGAGCATTGGCCGCGGCGCCCTGCAGGTCATATCAGCTCAGGCTCGTCGCCCTTTCGGCAAACATCGCCACTCATTTTGGGCGTCACAGGCCGTAGTGCGAAGCGAAGCGGCGTATGTTGACGGTGATCCACTCGGCCTGAGGCCCGCATTGCCTAACTAGTCGAGATCAACTCGGTACATTGCCGTTCGGCTACTTAATGTTGGTGGAGTAGCTACCAGGACATAGCGCGAGGGTGGCCATTTCGCATTGACGGTGATACGCTCCGGCCTGAGCCCGCATTTGCTAGCAGCGGTCGGATCGGCAGGCTACGTACGCTGGCTGCATAGCCGCTCGCATGGAGCATACGAGGCCCGCCGGAGCCAAGCGGCTTCGCGTTGATAAAGGTGATCCGCCGGCCACGAGGCCGCGGCGCCTGAAACTCCGGATCAACTCGGTACATTGCCTCTAGGCTACATCGCCACTCGGTGGGCATACGAGGCCATGGCGCGGGGCAAGCGGCTCGCATTGTGAGGAGATCCGCGGCACGGGCCATCTTCGCGAGTCGAGGTCAGCTCGGGCTACATTGCCACTAGGCTACATCGCCGCACTTTTCAGTGCGAGCGCCACGAGTCCATGGCGCCCATTAGCCAAGCGGCTCGCGTGGCGGCGATCCGCTCGGCCACGAGGCCATGGCGCTGCGAGTCGGATGACTCGGGCTACATTGCCCGATCGGCTACATAAGCCATTATTTACATCGCCACTTTCGGCTGGGCGCCACGAGGCCATGGCGTCGGGGGCCCAGCTGACTCGCGTGTGAAGTGATCCGCTCAGCCACGAGGCCGCGGCGCCTAACGAGTCAGTCAACTCGGGCTCCATTGCCACTTTCGGCTACATCGCCGCCCAGGTACCCAACGCCGCAGGCCTGGCGCCGGGAGCCCGACCGGTCGCGTGGCGAGGTGATCCCGCCAGCACGAACCCTTATTGCTAAACGAGTCAGATCAACTTAGGCTACATTGCCACTCGGCTACATCGCCCTTTCGGTTGGAGCGGCGCAAGGCCCGCGGCGCGGGGCGGCGGCTTGCATTGAGAGGTGATCCACTTTCGGCGCAGGCCCACGTTGCCCTAGCGAGTCGAGATCAGCCGGTTCACGTAGCCCGTTCGGCTACATCGCCCTTTTCGGTAGAAACGCCACCAAGGCCATAGCGTCAGAGCGGCGGCTGCGCGTGGCGAGGTGATCCATAGCCTGAGACCCTGCGGCGCTGCGAGTCGGTTAACTCGGGCTATCGCCACTCGGCTACATGTCGCCGCTCGGCCCGGAACGCCACAGGCCATGCGCCGAGGCGAAGCAACTCTTATTGTGAGGAGATCCGCCGGCCTGAGGCCACGGTACTGCCGTCCGGATCAACTCGGGCTACGGTACCGTCGCCTACATCGCCGCATCGGTGAAACGTATCAAGACCATAGCGCCCGAGGGCGGCGGCGGATTGACGGGTGATCCGCCGTACGGAGCCGCGGCTGCTGGCAAGTGAGATCGACTCGGTACATTGCCGTCGTTTTGACGCCGCAAGGCCATAAGCGCCGGGGGTACTCACATTGGCGAGGTGATCCCTCGGCGTAAACTCTGTTGCCTAACGAGTCGGATCGACTTAGGCTTCATTGCCATTAAATTTGCTCCGCCATGGTACACAGAACGTCGCTGAGCCCGTAGCGCGGGAGCAAGCGACTCGGTGACGATGAGATCCCTTTCGATCTGAGCCACGTTTTGCCCTAACGAGTCAAATCAACTCGGGCTATGTGCCATTGGCTACATCGCCACGGTGGAACTCCACGAGGCCATAGCGCCGGGAGCTTGGCATTTCGTATTGGCGAGGTGATCGGCTTCGGCCGCAGGCCCTGTTGCCTAGCGAGTGCGATGGGATTCAGGCTACATTGCTGTCGACCATACGCCACTTTCGAATGGAACGCCACAAGGCCATGGCGCCGGAAGTGAGTAGCTCGGTGACGGTGATCCACTCGGCAGGCCACGGCGCTAACTAGGTAGTCAGCTCATGCTCCATTGCCATTCGGCTACATCGCCCGCTTAGGTGGAACGCCACAGACCATAGCTCCGAGCGGCGGCTCACATTGGCGAGGTGATCACTTCGGCCAAAGACCCGCGTTGCCTAGCGAGACGGATCGCTCGGGTTACATTGCTGTCGGCTACGCCATCCGCACAAATTTGGAGGCGCCACGAAGGCCGTAGCGCCGAGGCGGCGACTCGTGGCGGTGATCGCTCGGCCACGAGGCCGCAGCTTGCCCTGCGAGTCGGATCAACTTTCGGTACCATTGCCATTATTATCGCCACTTGGTTGGAACGCCACCAAGGCCATGGCGCCGAAATTAAGCAGCTCACATTGGCCGGTGATCCCGCAAGCCGCGAACCGTGCGCTGCAGAGTCAGATCAACTCAGGCTACATTGCCATTTGGCTACTTCGCCACTCCGTTGGAACGCCACCAAGGCTTTAGCGCTAGGAGCCAAGAAACTCGCATTGACGAGGTGATCCAATCAACATAGGCCACGCTGCCAAACGAGTAAGATCAACTCAGGCTACATTGCCACTCGGCTACATTGCCACTGGCATGGAACGCCACCAAGGCCATACGGCGCTGGAACTGGCGACTCGCATTGGCGAGGTGATCCGCCGGCACGGAGCCCACGTTCCTAACGAGTCGGATCCTTCAGGCTACATTGCCACTCGGCTACATCGCCACTCGGCTAGAACGCCACCAAGGCCATAGCGCCCGGGGCGGCCGGCTCGTGTGACGGTGATCCGCTCGGCACTTGCGGCGTTGCCCTAGCGAGTCGGATCAGCTCGGTACACATTGCCGCTCGGCTACATCGCCACTTTCATTTGGAGCAGCCACCAGGCCATGGCGTCGGGCCAAGCGGCTACGCGGCGGGTGATCCCTCGGCCTGAGCCCTGTTGCCCCTAACTTAGTCGGATCGATTCGAAGCTACATTTCGGCTGTTCCACTCGCATGGAGCATGCAGGCCATAGCGCCGGGAGCGGCGACTTGCATTGGCGTGGTGATCCCACCGGCCGCAGGCCACGCTCCTAACGAGTCAGTCCAACTCGGGCTACATTACTGGCTTCGGCTACATCGCCACTCATTTGAGCATACGAGGCCATAGCGCGAGTGGCGGCTAGCATTGTGAGGTGATCGACTACCGGCAGGCCCGCGGCGCTGCGGTCGGATCAGCACCGGGCTACATTGCCCATTCGGCTAGATCGCCACTCGGCTGGAACGCCACCAAGGCCATAGCGCCAAGGGCTAAGCATTTCGCGTGACTAGGTGATCCGCTCGGCCGCAGAGGCTCTGGTTGCCCTAGCAGTCGGATCAACTCAGACTCCATTGCCATTCGGCTATATCGCCACTTGTTTGGAGATACGCAAGGCCATAGCGCCCGGGGCAGGCTCACATTGGCGGTGATCCTCTTAGCCATGAGCCCGCGATGCCTAACGGAGTCGAGATAAGCTGTTTATGTTGCCGTTCCAGCTACATCGCCACGATTAAACGCCACAGGCCTTAGCGCGAGGAGCCAGCGACTCGCGTGGCCGAGGTGATCCACTCTCGGCCACGGCCTCACGGCTGCCCTAACGAGTCGGATCAACTGGTACGTGCATCTCAGGCTACATCTTGGCACCTCGGTACAGAGCCCAGCTAGGCCATGTGTGAGAGCGAAAGCGACTTGCATTGGTGATCTCGGCCCTGAGCCACGTGCCTAACAAGTAAGCTCAACTCAGGCTACATTGCCACTCGGCTACATAGCCCTCCGGTTGGAACTCCACGAAGCCTGACACGAGGCAGCGGCTCGCATTGACGAGGTGATCGCTCGGCCACGAGCCATGGCACTTCGCCGAAGTCGAGATCAGCGAAGCCCATTGCCATTGACTGCATCGCCACTAGAAGGATGCCGCCTCTAAGGCCATAGCGCCAAGAGCAGCGGCTCGCATTGGCGAGTGTTCCGCTCGGCATATGCCCTTGGCCCCCAGCAGAGTCGGGTGACTCGGGCTACGCCGCCGCGGCTATCGCCCTTTTCTTTGGAACGCCACCAAGGCCATAGCGCCGAGACGGCGGCTCATATTGACGAGGTGATCCCTCGGCCTGAGCCACGCTGCTAGTCGGATCTTCGAGAATTTACATTGTCATTTAGCTACATCGCCACTTTCGGGTGGAACGCCGCCAAGGTCGCCGCGCGGGACGGCGACTCACGATGACGAGGTGATCCCGCTCGGCCGCGGAGCCGCTATTTGCCCCTAAATGATCGGATCAACTAAGGCTCCATTGCCATTCGGCTACATCGCCGCAGGTGGAAAGCATACACGAGCCACGCCGAGGCGGCGACTCACGTGGCGAGGTGATCCGCACCGGCCGCAGAGCCGCGGCGCTATGGTCGAGATCAACTCGGGCTATATTGCTGATACCGCGACATACGCCGCCGGTTGGAACACCACCAAAGGCAGCCGCGCGAGGACAGCGGCTTCAGCGTTGTGGTGATTCACGCGGCATGCTATGCCAGCGAGTCGAGATCAACTCAGGCTACATTGCCATTCGGCTACATCGCCACTCGGCTGGAACACCACCAAGGCCATAGCTCCAGTTGCTAAGCAGGTCACATTGACCAAGTGATCCGCTCCAGCGCGGGCCCGCGGCGCCTAAGTGGTCGAATCGACTCCGGCTCATTGCCATTCGTGCCGCGCTTCGCGTAGGCGCGGCAGACCGCCATGCGGGCGGCGGCTCGCATTGTGAGGTGATCCACCGGCTGAACCCGCATTTGCTGGCAGTGAGATCAACTTCGGTACATTGCCGCTCGCTACGCCATGCTCACGCATGGAGCGTCACCAAGGCCATGGCGAGGAGCCCAGGCGACTTCGGCGTTGACAAGGTGATCCACTTTCGGCCCGCGACCCGCGGCAGTAGCGGCTCGAGATCAACTCGAACTACATTGCCTCTGGCTACATCGCCGCCGGGTGCGGAACGCCACGAGCCATGGCGCCCGGGGCCAAGCGGCTCGCGCTGGCGAAGTCCTCGGCCTGAGCCCGCGGTACTGAGTGGTCAATTCGGGCTACATTGCCACTTTCGGCTACGCGCCACTCGGTTGGGCATGCCCAAGTCGTGGCGCCGGCGGCAAGCGGCTTCGCGTGGCGGTGATCCGCTTTCGGCCACGAGGCCGCGGCGCCTGCGAGTCGAGATCAACTCGGACTACATTGCGGTCGGTATCGCCACTTTCAGTTGGAGCGCCCGACAAGGCCATAGTGCGAACCAGCGACTCGCATTGGCGAGGTGATTACTCAACACACACCCTTATTTGCTAGAGTCGGATCAGCCGAGGCTACATTGCCATTCGGCTACATCGCCCTTTCCGGATGGAAGCCACCAGGCCATAGCGGCACGAGCGAGTAGCTCGCATTGACGAGTTGATCCACTTTCGGCATTGGCCCTGGCGCCTATGCGAGTTAGATCAACTTTCGGGCTACATCGCCACTTTCAGCGACATCGCTGACTCGGTACGGAGCATACGAAACCGCGCGAAGCCAAGCGGCGCATATTGACGAGTTATCTACCGGCCGCAGGCCATGTGCCTAACTAGTCGGATCGACTCGGTACATTGCCATTGGTACACTTCAGCGCTCGGCTGGGCATACGAGCCCGTAGCGCGGGGAGCCAAGTAGCTCGCATTGGCGGGTGATCCGCCGGCTGAGCCGCGGCGCCCTGCGAGTCGGATGGCTCGGGCTGTTGCGACCGGCTACATCGCCACTTTCGCGTGGGCCACCAAGGCCATAGCGCGAGGAGCCAAGCAGCTCGCATTGACAAGGTGATCGCTCGGCCGCGAGGAGCCCGACGCCTGCGGCTCGGACTCGGGCTACATTGCCTCTGCGAGCTACATCGCTACTCGGTGGAGCATACCAAGGCCGCATAGCGCGAGAGCCAGCGGCTCGCGTGTGAGGAGATCCACTCGGCCTGAGGCTGTGTGGTGGCAGTTGAGAACACATACAAATTCTGACGTTATTACCAAGGATTTATTGTCTAGTTCGATAGCGGCCCATAAGGCTGTTGGTTGACCAAGCATTCACATACAAAATTTACAACACTGCTGCCCAAGGACTATTAGATAATCCCCAGCATCCCTGTCATAAACTTGTTGAATTATAATATATATTAAAAATTTCTAAACAGAATATTTTCAAGGTTGGTTTTGAGTGATTTTACGCAAGTGTCTGGTCGACAAGTAATAAAATGGACATAAGTCCAGATATCGATCCCACAGAGATCTCAAGAATTTAAAAATCAACTACCCTGACTACTCAATTTCCATACTATTTGGACCACTAAATGATAGTAAGAGTCAGCATTAAGATGCTGGTAAATTAAATGAACATAAGGAGCTAACTGAAATGAACATTAAACTTGAATGTAAAGAATAAAGAATACGTAAAAGTTAAGAAAATGAATAGAAATGGAATAATATCGTTTAGAGAACTCATTGAAATCAATGCTATTGTGAAAAATCAATTCCTGCTGTCAACGTGTAAAACTTTCTTGTGAATTTCGGTTTTCAGAATCTGTCCAAGGCGTTAATAGTTCAGCTGGATCTCTCCACGCTTCACATTTCATTATCTAATTTGGGCACGACTCTCAAATGCGGGGAATTAGATGTACTTTTAACAGGGGACTTCATAATTAAGGTATTTTCTTTTGCAATACTTCATACCCATTTTCTGGACTGTAACCCTTAGCTCCCAAGTTATCGGTCAAGCCAGGATAAACAACTTCCAGGTTACTCGTCCTCAAATTAGAATAGATCACCCTCTCCTTGATTAGATCTCAGCTAACACGGGATTGGCCTCACTATCCGAATTGAGGTGAACTCTTTGTTTGTTTAAATGGATAACTCGTTCGACTCGATCTTGATTTCAAGCGAGAAGAGGATGTATCCAAGTAAATTCACAAAGCACAATAGATCACTAATAGCAGGTTCTTATACCTTTATAGAGATGTTCATAGCTCCCAGGAATGCAATCTACGTGTCACTGGAAGAACATATTAAATCGAGCAATAAAGACACTTCTTAAGCGGGTATAGAAAGCGATATTAATCAAAAGCAGTAAACCCATAAGCGAAAGTAATTTCATAAAGCGAAATTTGCAAATTTCTTTGGAAATAACAATAGGAAAGATAAATTCGACAATAGCATTCACAAAATGGAAGTGGGTTCCTCAATTCTTGAATTACCTGCTGCGATATTCCTTTGATCATAAGAATCTTGCATTTAAACTGGATAATAGGATTCGAATTTGTGAACTTCAACTCCCGGGTAGTAATTTGAAAGAATTGGTCGTGATGACTTCTTCGCAAAACGATTACATCCCATTCCAGAAAATAAAGTAAAAATCGAACGATAAATCTAATCTAATTATCGACATGGAAGAAAATAAAAGAAAAGAAAAGAAAAGAAAAAAAAAAAAAAAAAAAAAATGCATCGACCTTAATAAGTCGGACCTCTCGTGCGTAGGCGCGAAGCGCTCACGATGCGGATAGGCTGGCATTATTTATAGGGTTCCTCAGTTGGGCCTTAATCCCAATGTAGCATGCTGTGGGTTTTGGAGTATCCAGGCCCAAGTCACTGTTCAAGTCGCGACCTCAGTTTCCTTGTCGTGACCTCATTGATGTCGCGACTTCAATCTCACGTCGCGACATCAACTTACTCTATGTAACCTTGATTTGGTCATTCATGATGTCGCGACATCAACATGTAATCACGACATCTTCTCCGTCTTTAGGGTTTCATTTGTTCTTTCTTTGGCGTCGCTGGCGTCGATATCTTGTCGCGACCTCAGCTCAGTTCTCTGGATCTTTCAACTGATGACGTCAGATGTCGCGACATCAATCTTTTGTCGACATCATCGCTAGAAAGATTTATGGCTTCAGGCGGCTGGTCGCTCATATTCGTAAGCTACGGCAATATCTTGTCAGCGACATCTCGTAATGCTCTGCGAGGTTTGAATGCAGTCGTTCCTAATGTCACGACATGTCGATATCTTTGTCATTTGTTGACTCTTTGCAAGGCTACATCTGAGAATTTATATGTCATTATCACCGAAGACTATTGTAGTCCTGGAAACCGCCATAAAACTTGTTGAGACAAATCTCCTATAATCTATCATTTTCAAATTTTGGTTTTTTGGCGAATCTGCGCAAGTGCAATTCGACAAGTAATAAAATGGATTTAAAGTCGGATATCGATCCCACGAGAGATCTGAGAATTTTTCATCAACTAGGACTACTTTCGAAATTCATACTATTTGGACCATCGGTTGATAACGATTCGACGTAGAAATTTGAAATAAACTAATCTTCAAGAAAATGAAAATTAAACTAAAGCGAAATAAAATGAATGGTAAAACTAAGTTCTATCACAAAAAAAATAATCTCTTGAACAATTATCATAAAAAGAGACACATCGAAAAGCAGTTTGTAGTGAGCGATCAATTCTGTAGTGAATATTAGTTAAACTTGATTATCTCAAGTTCAAAAATCTGTCCAAGGCATTTGTAGTGTGGTGGATCTCTCCACCTTCATTTCGTTGTCTCATTTTATCGATTCTACCAGTGCAGGGAGCGAGATAACTGCCTGTAAGAACTTCCTTAAAATTTGGGTATTTTCTTTTTCTGATACTTCATACCCATTTTATGGGCATGCACCTTAGCTCCCGAGTTATCGGTCGACAAGGATATACAACTTCCAAATTACTCTTCCTCGAAATTAGAATAGATCAACCTTTCCTTGATTAGATCTCATTAACGGGATTGGCTACGTATCCGATATGGTGAAATCTACCTTGTTAAATAGATAAGTCGTTGACGTTCTTGACTTCAAGTGAGAAGAGGATTTATCTAAGTGAGCGTGCGGGCGCGGATCCTAATAGTAGGTTATTATGCCTTCAAAGAACTACATTGCACGAGTTGTCTTCCCACTGTGTCACTCAGAGGACATTGAAATCAAATTAATAGCGTAATTCTTAACGGTATAGAATGATATTGGATCAAAATCCAAATAAACCCGTAATTTGAAGTAAATTCGTAAAGCGAAATTAAGATCTTCGGAAAAATACTACGGAAAGATCAATTCTAACTAAAGCGTTATCTTAATGGAAGGCGGGGTTCACCGATTCTTGAATTCGCACTCTGACATTCCAGCGATCAATAGAGCATTTGCAATTAGGCGGAACAATGAAATTGGTTGTCTGAAATTCCATACGTTCGGGTAGTAATTTGAAAGAAATTAATTTCGGCATTGACCGGCTCACTTGATAACATTCGAATCAAACAAAACAAAATGAAAAGCGAAAAAGAAAATACGAGAAACAATGCGCTCTAAATGTGAAAGAAAAGAAAAGAAAAGAAAGAAAAATAAAAAATAAAAGTGAAGCCCTAGGCTACCCCGAGATCTCTCTACGATGCGCTGCGACGAAGCGGAATTGTGTAGACCTCAAGACTGCATCAATAGTTCAGCCAATTGCTTTTATTTCTGCTCTACCATTGGTATTTTTATCACTTATTCTTGCATTTTCTTCTTTCTTGCTTCCTTCACACTAATGACAAATTGGTGAGTTTCTTCATAATTACGCATATTTATTATTCAATTTTAGCGAAAATCAAACGAAAAATGGACTAAAGAGATGACTTTTAAGCTCATCAAACTCCCAAACTTAAAATTTTGCTTGTCCTCGAAGCAAAAGGAAAAAGAAGATTGTTTGTCCTCAAACAAAAGGACATTTTTCTGTGATTTATTCTAAAAGTGGCATTCAATTTAATTGTAATTCAAGGTATCTACGAAATTTTACGTACATTTAACTTCAGTCAATTCAAGGTTGGTCTCTCGCACTACGCTATACAAAACTAAAATGTTGAAATTGTTTTACAAACAATATACTCAATGGATCCTGTTGAATACTGAATTGTTTTCCTTTCTCATTTTCATACTGAGTCATTTAACTCCCTAGAGTTCTTCACAATTTTGATTGTTTCCATTATTCCAAATTCCATAGGCTTGTTTTTCATATTGATCTCGCTGTGTATGTGATTTCGGCCTTCAAGATCAATCAGGTCTTTTGGGCTTATATTGTTAGGCTTGGGCAATGGGTAGGATGAAAGGAATTTTTGGGTTAAGATTACCCTGAACGTTTTCTCTTCTTTTCTACCCTTTCCTTCTTATAGTTTCTCTAATAAACTCCCCTAAACTTCATGTTTGGGACATCTCTTTGATTTCTTCAATTCAGAACTGTATGCCCCTATTTCACTTATGTAATTTCAACTGGGGAATTCTCTTGGTTGCTACCATTCGGGGATAGTGCTATGTTTTAACTTTTTGGGCTTTCCTAACACCCTTAGCGAACTTTGGGTTAGTAGCTCCCATACCAGATGGCATTAGGGTACTAGGTGTTGAAACACCCCTCAGAACTTAATTGTTCAAGAGAGTTAGGCCACAAGATAAAACTTATCCCTAGAAGCATTCTTTTCTGTTGTATTTTATGCTCTTTGCCCTTTTCTTTGCATTCTCTTTTTGAGTTCCTCGGAAACATATGATCCCCCAAACTTCATTTCCTTCTTCCTTTTTGAATTCCTGGGTAATCATTGGTTCTTTACTGAAGGATTGAATTTTCTGAATGGGTTGTGGTTTCCATTGGTTTACTTTTGAAAAATCAGTCAGTTTAGCTCAATTCATGGAACTAGGGTGTATGCATCAGCATATTAATAAGGATGGCTAGAATGGCTCAAACTATCCAAGAATGGCCTGCATCATCTCTTGTCAGCTGTATCACCTAGGATTTCGCCTCAATCAATAATCATAAATTCTAGAATAAAAGTTGAGCAGCTGTGACTAACTATAAGGAGTATCTTGACTCATTTTTATTGATGAGTAGTTAAGTTAATTGATATTCAACAGGTTCCTTGACTTACTGTTCGTACCACAAACTCAAAATCATGTTTTGTTCCTTCTGTTGTATTACCTTCCTCTATTCTGGACTTATCAGTTAAATATAAGTAATTTTTGTACCTTGTGTTTCAATTAAACTATATGCATTTTGTCCTTATTCTGCAGTTTTTCTCATTTCAGCTTACTCCTACTCTAACTGCTTCATTCAATTAAGCTAACGACCTCTCGGCAATTTTTATTCTGAAACTATCTCCTACTTTGATTTCCTAATCATGCAACCACAAGTAACATAACATTGAGCAATCAAATGCAAAGTAGCACCAAACAATTCAATTTAAATTTCTCATTTTATTTCTGATTTTCTTTGCAACGATTTAGAACACAGTATAGAGTAGAAGGAAAGGGTTGTTGGCAACAAGGAATGGATCTATTCTTTTTTATTTTGTTCTTTGGAGTAGATATTTGAGATCAATTGAGGTATCATGAAATTTGGGAATGGGGAAATTTCATCTCCATTCTTTCCTTTCTCTTCTTGCTTTCCTTCTCGACGTTCGCCAATGAAGATTTGATTGGAGTAGTCCACCTTCTCATTCAGTTGATCTTGTCTCTTCCCCAGGCTATTCATTGTATTCTCCATCTCCGTCATTACTTCCAGAAATTTGAAGATTGTGTTGATCGAGATCAAGTTTTCCAACCATTCTACGCACAGCGGAAACCAGTCTCCTTTGATTCTTGTCTCACGTCATCCGGCTTAACTACCGAAATCCTTGTATAGATTTGTATAGAATTTGGGATCCCTTGATCTGATCGTCCCATTTGGTTGCATGTTTTTCTTCTTTCTCCTTCATGATGGTTAAGAGCTGGGAATCGCGTCTAAACTGATTGTTATAGAATGTCTCATGAATCAGCTTGAGTTTCTGCAGAAGTTTGCTATCTCTTTCCTCCATTTCCTTAAATCTTCCCCTCTTTGTTTAAATATCCCTTTCATCTGTTCTTCTCTCTTTTTCTGCTCTGCTTCTCTTTCTTGTTCTCTTCTTGAAGTTCTGATTCAAACTTTTCTTCTCTTCCTCTGCGATTCGATTCAAACCTTTCTTCTTTTTCTCTCTGCAGTTCCTCTTCCCATTCTTGATCTCTTCTTTTAATTCTTTTCATAAACTTCTTCCTGAACTCTTATTTTTAGCCTCCACTCTTTTTCCCTTACTTCCATTTTGTTTTGCATGGAAGGCATTTCCATGATTGTCTTGTTCTCTTGTGTCCCTAGAACTTTCTCCACTTGTTCTCTGAATGCTTGCATGGAGGAGGCGGCTAAAGGGAAGGAGAAATCCACTAGGCTTACGTCATCTGCCTTGCGATTAATGCGCAAATGTGAAATTATGACTTTTACGGAGGAGTTTAATGTTCACTTCTTTTCTCTTCTTTGTTGAAGCTTCTTCTCTGTTTTAATCGGTACCCCACTCTTAGTTTCTGGGTCCTTTACTCCTCCCCTTGTCAATAAAATTGGTGATGTCGGAGGAACTTCTTCTTACCTTCCCAATTACCTCTAACTCGACCTTAAACATAAGATTGTATTTATTCTTGGGTGAGGATCAATCCTCTTCTGTTTCCTTCGTGGTACCTCATTATTGAATTTTCTATTATTGTCCCTATGTTGATCTTGTACCCCTTCAGAATGGCGTATAACATCATAGCTTCCTGTTCTCTCACTGTGCTCAGGTGTCTGGTTGGAACCAACACAGAGGCTAAGAAATAAAACCATACCTTAGCCGCTCTCAGTGAGGCTTCCTGATCGGGGTTTTTGGTCCTCCCTTTCTCTTGCCTCGGGATTCGCCTTCGGAGTCGGTAGGTTTTACGCAATCTTCTTCAAATGCGGTTTTTCTATGAGCTTTTGATTTCGACCCATGTTTGTGTCCTGCCATTTCATAGACTTGGTTAATGGCTTGTGCTCCATATGGCACCCACATTCCTCGTGGCGTATTGTCCTTCCTGCCTGCAGTTCGGGTAGAACTCCTTACTCTTTGCTGCATATCCTGCTCTTCGATGTGCGCAGAAGGTTTCCCAACCTCTTTTTTTCAATCTCATTTCTTTGAAGGGGTGATAGAGTTTTGAATCGTCTTCTTGCACCACAAAGCCCTTCCGGCGTAATGTTTCCTCCGATTCAGTGAGCTTCCTCTGACACAAAATCTTCGATTTCCTCTTCTGCTACTTTCTCCTTGCCCTTTTTAGTGTTTCCTTCAGGAACTGTTGGTCCCTCTGATGCTTCGGCAGGCATTCCTTCATTCGGTTCTTCCCGTTGGTTTTCTTCTGCTGTTTGCACATTTTCCTCCCTGAATTCTTCTTGGTTAGGTGTGCTGTCTGAGGGTTCAGCCATTTGAGAAGAAGGAAAGTTTATGAAGGTTTCGGGAACTAGGGTTTTTACGGGCTTAGAGTCAGAAGGTAGAGGAAATGATCGGGTTCTGGAAATTGGAGTGGAAGTTGGAAAAAGTTCTGTCGTTCTAGTGAATCAACATTTCGAGCTCTAATGATTATGTCATTAAATTTCACATGCAGCGACTTCAATGCCGCGAGAAACAAGATCGCGGTCATTTAAATTAGGGCAAACTTTAAATTTGCGGTGGCAACGATGTCGCGACATAACATTTCTTGTCGCGACATTCTTAAACCTTAATTGGGACAAGTCATCCTTAGTTTGTGATACCGCAGTATTTCCTTTGAAGTGTTATGATCGCGACAACTTCCTTTTGGAGAAGTTCTCTTGTCGTGACTTCATCTAATCAGTTCAAGAGCTTTTCTTTCTTTGCTTCTCTAACATCTTGACATCCACATAAATCAATTTCTTACAACAATTCATTCATATATTCAATTCACTTTTCATAAAATTCAGATAGGGAAAAGAATGCTTCCCTTTTTCCTGTATTCTCTCCTGTGAGTTGCTGAAGTTATCCATCAGTTGCTCTCCCCTCTTTTCTTTGCATTTTTTGTTCTTTTTGTTTTTGTAAGATCATTCTGCAATATTATAAAAAAATTGTTTAAACAGTAAAAAAATCAAGTCCTATATTAATTGCAATTCAATCAAAACGACTTCTGACTAAAATTCAAAAACTAAAATTAGAAATTCAGATTTCTTATGGGTTGCCTCCCATTAGCTGCTCCGTTTTGAGTCCTTAAATTTGGACTTCTTTGTTGTATTCATGTTCTTTTTAGATATCTCTTTGGAGCTCTTCCGTTCCTTCTTAACTTTGCTTAAATAATGTGATCTTTGTCCGTACCTAAATTCTTCTCCGATGTCGTCATAATGTCTTTGCCCCAAATGTATTGCTTGACACCAGCATTAGCCTTTTCAATTTCCCTGGAAACAATTGCAGTCTAGAATTAAACAGTAGAACTTTTCCCTCGCTTTGAATTCTTTTCTCGAAATTCTCACGATCATGCCATTTTTTGTCTTGTCTTTGTATATTACAGCATTATCCTGGAAGCTGTTTCTCAATTCTTCCAATTGGGCAGGTTGGAGCAATCTTTCTTCTTTGCGACTTTAAAATGTCCAGTTTAATTTCTTAATTTGTTGCCTTGTATTCCAATTCGAGGTAGATGACATGGTTTGCAAAAAACAACTACGTATGGGACATTCCAATGGGAGTTGTATCGATCTGTAAGCCCAGAAGTGCATCATCAAGTTTGGAATTCCAATCCTTCCTGCTTGAGCTCACCGTCTTTTCAAGTATTCTTTTGATCTCCCTATTGGAAATTTCTGCTTGTCCATTGGTCTGGGGATGATAAGCTAAACTCAGTACATGCTTAATCCCATACCTGCTCATGAGTTTTGCAAATATTTTGTTAGCAAAGTGGGATCCCCCATCACTGATGATAGTTCTGGGTGTTCCAAATCTGCTCAAAATATTCTTTTGCAAGAAATTCACAACTGTATTAGCATCATTCCTTGGACAAACCCACTTGCTTCCACCCATTGGAAAGCGTAATCCTTCTTCAGAAGAATGTATATATTTCCAAATGATGGTGGGAAGGTCCCCATAAAATCTATTCCCCGAACATCAAAATTTGTATCACCCATAATACCTTTTAGGGGCATTTCATTCCTGCTGCTGATATTTCCAATCCTTTGGCATCGATCACACAATTTCACCCACGCTGCACAATCTCTGAAGATAGTAGGCCAATAAAATCCTGATTGGAGTATCTTTTGAGCTGTTCTTTCTCCAGAGAAATGTCCCCCATATGGTGATGCATGGCATTCATTCAAAATGCTGCCTTGTTCATTTTCTGGCACACATCTTCTTATTACCATGTCAGCACCTCTTTTGAATAATAGTGGGTCATCCCATATATAATACCTGCTATCAGTTCTGAGTTTCCTCTTCTGTTGGTGGCTGAATTCTGAAGGCATTACTCCACAGGCCAGATAGTTCACAAGATCAGCATACCATGGAAGTTGGAAGGAAACTTTAAACAATTGCTCATCTGGAAAGTTCTCTGTTAACATCACATTTTCTTCTTCATTACTGCTTCTTTCTACTCTTGACAAGTGATCAGCTATCACATTGTCACATCCTTTTTTATCCTTTATTTCCAAATCAAACTCTTGCAACAGCAGCACCCATCTTATCAATCTTGGCTTGGCCTCCTTTTTCGACATCAAGTATTTGATTGCTGCATGATCTGTGTGAATTACCACATGGGATCCCAAAATGTATTGCCTAAATTTTTCACAAGCAAATACTATGGCTAGCATCTCCTTTTCAGTTGTTGAGTAGTTCTCTTGTGCCTCATTGAAGGTCTTACTAGCGCATAGTATGGCCTTGAATACTTTCTCTTTCTTTGTCCCAACACGGCTCCCATAGCAAAATCAGCATCACATTATTTCAAATCACGATTCCGTTACGTTGCAGCCATTATAGGTGCTTGTGCTAATGCTCTTGATTTCATCAGCCTCATGCGAGTCATGAAATTGAACCTTGTATCCTTTTCGATGTCTGCATAGTGGTCACGGCTATTTTGAAAAGTCTTTGATATGAATCTCTGCAAGAGTGACATACCCCGAAAACTTCTTACTCCTTTTCTTGTGGTAGGTGGTGCAAAGAGTCTTGATAATGGATACTAATTTAGTCAACTTCTAATCCGATGGCGAGAAATTTATGCCCGAAACAATCCCATACATTACCATAAAATGGCATTTTCCCAATTCGGTGCTAATTTGTTTGTCTTAGCATCTTTGAAATCTTGTTTCCAGTTGTTTAGAAACATTGATCAAAAAACGGATCCATACACGGTAAATCATCGTGAAAATCTCCATCATAACTGACGAATCGAGAATATAGACATCATGCACTCGCGGAATGTAGTGAACCACATAACTAAAGGCGACGCATCATACGAAGGCAAAAGTACCATAGGGGCATGTGAACGTGGTCTTCTCTTGATCTTCTGGTGCAATAGCAATCTGATTATATCCTGAGTACCCATCCAGGAAACAAAAATGAGGGTGTCCTGCTAACCTATCCAACATCGATCAATGAAGGCAAGGAAATGATCTTTTAAGTTTCTTGTATTCAACTTCACGTAATCAATACATACTCTCCATCACATCCTTTATTTCTTGTTGGAATCAATTCATTTTTCATTTCGATCACGATAAACCTACCTTTCTTTGGAACCACGTGGTGGGCTCACGAGGACTATCGAAATAGCATAAATGAAACCGGCGATTCAGCGATTTGAGTACCTCCTTCGACTACTTCCTTCATCCTTTGGATTGATCTTCTCGATGTTCTCTGAGATGGTTTGAAGTCTCTTCGCGAATCTTATGCATGCAAGCTTGTTGGTATTACCTTGATTCTTGATAGACCAAGCTAGAGATTCCTTATGCTTCCTAATATTTCGGCAATCTTTGTTCTCGGCATCAGTGCGTGAAATGATCAGCGGTTTCTTGGTAATTCTAAGTAGGCATACTTTAAATGACGGGCAACTCTTTCAAAACTAGCCCATACATCTTGGTCTCTTGATGAATTTCCTCTTTTCACTATTTCCCCATTATCTTTCTTTGTTTTGCTTCAAGCTCTGACCTGATTTCTATAGAATGGCTTCTTTGTATGGAAGTCGAATAGACATCTTCAGTATACTGGGAATTCATCTCTTTTTCATTGATAAAAACTGGAGTGTTACAATCATTGTTAACATCAGGGTTGGAAATAGAGACAAAATCAGCTACATTGCAACTTTCCTTGTTTCTGTCTATATTTTTCAAACTTTTGATCAAGTTAAAAGCAGCAGCTTCCTCTCCAACCCTCAAGGTAAGGACTCCTTTTTGCATGTCAATCAGGGCAGCTCCAGTAGCTAGGAATGGTCTTCCCAATAGCAGGGGTGCTTGTGAATCTTCTTCCATGTCCAGGATGATGAAATCTACTGGGAAAACAAACTCAACGGTGACGGTACATCTTCAATGACTCCTTCAGGTTTTACCATCGTCACATGCGCCATTTGTAGAGTAATAGTTGTGGGGAGTAGCTCCATGAAGCTTAGTTTCTTGGCAGAGAGAGAGGCATCAAATTGATACTAGCTCGAGTCGCGAGCTTCTGGAATTGATTCCTCAGCAATGCAAAGGAATCGTAGAAAACACTGGGTCTTTCATCTTCAGCTGGCGGTAGTTCTTTTTTCTAATTGCGCTGCCAGTGGCGAGTGAGATTCACTATTCCTTCTTCTACTATTTTTCTTTTCTTGCTTTCGATGTATGTCCTTGAAATTTTGCATAAAGTGGCATCCCCGGTGACCACTCGATAAAGGCATCGCGATTTCCGGCATACGGAAAGTTTTCAAGAATCTTGTAAACTGCTCCTCCATCTTTGATTTCTGCAGTCTTTGTGGAAATGGAACTGCAGGCTTTGATCCTTGGATGTTCTTCTTTTCTACTCCTTCTTTGTCATTCTCCAGTGTCTCTTCTCTCTCTGGTCTTGCTACTTCTTTGTTGCTGTCATCTTTTTCTTTCCTCTCTTCTAACTCCTTCCCACTCCTAAGGCTGCCGCGATATGTCGATCTTTAGGTTCTTCCTTGTGTCACTTGGGAAGGCATCTTTCCTCACGGCTTTCTTGGGGTTAGGGCGAAATTTGCCCTACTTGTGTCTCCAGGTTCTTGAGGATGCATTGGTAGTGTTTGAAAAAATTTGAGAATTAGTAGTAATTTGCTTCAATTCTCGAATTTTTGTTCATGGAGCTCATGACTTTTTATTGTCCCATAAGCTACTTGACATCGATCCTCAAAGATGGGGCCCTCCTCGACCTGGTATTCATTCACTACGTGCTCATTTAAAATCTTCTTCTTTCTTTAGCTCTTTGGAACCCTAGGTATTTCTTGATATCCTTGTTGAGGAGTTGTCCTGCCTTGGGCCTTGAGAAGCCCCTCCACCATACGAAGTTCTCATGGTTCTGAGTCTTCAAGGTGATAATGTGCTGGAAGGTTAGGATTGGGTTTGAAATGATAAGCTCTTGGCTCACCCAAATAATTAACCTCTGCAGCATCATAAAATTCTTCATTTACCCTCTCAGCATTTACCTTCATTAACTCCTTTTTAATTGCTCCTATTTCATGAGCAGTGTGTGTTTTTCTTTCTTGATTGTCTAACCTGTGCATAATTGCATCCAGCTTGGCCTCCATGGTTGTCATCTGCTTTCGACTCCGCCCAGTTCCCTTTCCTCTGTGTTTCCTCTTGGCTTTCGGAAGGAGTTTTCATGTTACATTGGCGGATCTTGTCCCGGTTCTTTTGCCTCTTGGCCTTTTTTTAAGCAAATGCTCCGACATGAAGCATCAATGATCCCCTTTGATATATCATTCATGGCATGATATACAATGTCCATCACAGGTCTTAGTCGATCCCATGCATTGGACATCTTCTCAGCAGTTTGAATCTTTCCCGAGCTACATACGAACTTTCATCTTCCCCCTGTTTGGAACACAATTATTTCCTCATTCTTTTATTGGTGAGGCTGGGGAAGAATCTGCCTAAGTAGGCCTCAACTAACTCCTCTAAGTATCATATGAGAACCATATGGTAATGATTCATACCAATATGGCTCTTGTATCTCTCGGGAGAATGGGAATAGGTGCGAGTTTTATGACTCACGGTCTCACCCCATTCGGCTCACGATTATTAGCCCGTCTGAGGAATCTTCCCCGGGTGCTCTTTTGGATCTTCGATTGGGATGACCCGATGGCGGATTCTATTTGGACCATTGTAATCAGTGCTGGCTTCAATTCAAAATTATTAGCATCAACTGCAGGCTGTCTGATTGCTGAGTATTCATCTTGTATAATTGGTCTCCAGAAGTCCTCCATTGTATCTGTGATTGGAGGCCTTCTAGCTGTTTCTCTATGCTCGTCATTACGTTTCACGTCTTTCATACGCCTGTGGTGGAGCTTCTTGCCCTTCCTTATCTTATCGAAGCTTGAAGTGTTTTTCTCTAATTACGTATCTGTACGGGGTCCAGTTAGTATTACATTTCCTATGCATTAAACTTTCGTTCCTGAAAACAAAACATACTAACATTAACAGGATTAGTTTGGTCATCAAATATTTTCAATTTGGTTTGTTAAAGGTCAGTGGCTAAAAGAGTCACTGCTTGAAAAGCTATTTTTGGTCTTTTCTTTTAAAATGTCCAAATTAGTATTTCCTTCTTTTGTCTGAATATTGATTACTAAATCCCTTGATCTGACAGCGGCGCCATGAACTTGTTGACTCTTTGCAAAACACATCTAAGTTTATATGTCATTATCTGAGAATTATTATTAGTCTGGAAACTTATGGCTGTTGAGACGAAAAAATCTCCTATAATCTATCATTTTTCAAATTTTGGTTTTGCGAGATACTTTATAAAGATCTGCAGTCGACAAATAATAAAATGGATTTAAGTCGAATGTCGATCCCACACGGAGATCTCAAGAATTTTCATCAACTACACAGGACTGCACTAAAATTCACTAATTTGGACCATCGGTTGATAACGATTGTTCGACGTAGAGTTGGGAAATAAACTAATCTTCAAGAAAATGAAAATTAAACTAAACTGAAATAAAATGAATGAAGGTAAAACTAAGTTCTATCACAAAAAAAATGAATACTGAACAATTATCATAAAGAGACACATCAAAGAAAGCAATTTGTAGTGAAACGATCAATTCTGCCAGTGAATATTGATTAAATTTCTTGATTATCTCAAGTTTCAAAATCTGTCCAAGGCATTTGTAGTGCAGCTGGATCTCTCCACACTCCACATTTCGTTATCTCATTTTATCCTGATTCTCTCGAATTATAGGGAACGAGATAACTACTTTTATGAACATTAAATTTAGATGTTTTCTTTTGCAATACTTCACCCATTTATGGAATTTATTACACCTTAGCTCCCAAGTTATCGGTCGAAACAAGGATATACAACTTCAAATTACTCTTCTCGAAATTAGAATAGATCAACCTTTCCTTGATTAGATCTCGGCTAACACGGGATTATTTTCATTATCCAGATTAATTGAAATCTCTGCTTGTTAAATAGATAAATTAGTTCAACTCGTTCTTGACTTCAAGGTGAGAAGAGGATTTATCTAAAGTGAGCGTCACGGCCCTTGTGAATCCTAATAGCAGGTTAGTATACCTTCAAAGAACTACACATTACCCCCAGGATTGTCTTCCCTGTGTCACTCAGAGGACTTCCTTGAAATCAGGGTAATGACGTAATTCTTAACGGGTATAGGAAACTGATATTCAGATCCAAAATCAAATAAACCCATAATTTGAAGTAAATTCGTAAACTGAAATTAACAAGATACTGGAAAATACTACAGGAAAGATCAATTCTAACTAAAACGTTATCTTAATGGAAAATTTGAGTTCTCGATTACTTGAATTACGCACTCTGACATTCCAGCGGTCGATAGAGCATTTGCAATTGGAGCTGGAACAATCGAAATTGAATTTATGCGAAATTCCCATACGTTCGAGTAGTAATTTGAAAAGAAATTAATTTCGACATTCGGCTTGGCTCAACGATAACATTCGAGGATCGAGCAAAACAAAATGAAAAAGCGAAAAGAAAATACGAAACAATCTGCTCTAAACCAACTGAAAAAGAAAAGAAAAGAAAAGAAAAATAAAAAAAATAAAAGTGGCCTAGGCTGCGGATCTCTCCTCACGTCGCTGCGACTTGAACAGATAATGTAGACCTGGCGCATGATAGTTCGGCCCGATTGCTTTTATTTCTGCTCACCATTGACTGCATTTTTATCCACTTAACTGCTGCATTTTCTTATTTCTTGCTTCCTTCACCTTTAATGACAAATTGGTGAGTTTCTTCATAATTACGCATATTTATTATTCAATTTTGGCGAAAAATCAAGCGAGAAAAATGGACTAAAAAGAGATGACACAGCTCATCGGTCGACCTTACTTTATGAAACCCGACATTCAAGCTGAGCAGGTCTTATGTGACTTGATCTCATGTCGCGACGCCGGCTTAAACTGCGGTCTTCTCTTGATGGCTTTTGATGTCGTGACTTCACCCTCTTGTCGTGACAGTTCATTTCCTTGGCTTTCATGCGATGGTTCGATGTCAGCGTTGCTCGATCTCTTGTCGCGACATCAACTTACTTCTCTGGAGCTTTCAACTGGTTGCTTATGGTGTCGCGACATCAATCTCTTGTCGCGACATCTAGTCATACCTTTTGCAAATTTTAACTGCTCCTTACTGATGTCGCGACTTCGATCTCACGTCGCGACATCATCTTAGGAAACTGTAGGTTTCAACTGTTTGTTCCTGATGTCGCAACATCAGTATCTTGTCGCGACCTCAGCTCCTGGTACACTTCGCGAGCGGTATCTCGATCCATTGACATCAACCTCGAGGTTTAAGCCTTGATTGATCTCCTCTTGATGTCACGACCCCGGTATGGAATCCGCTACCTGTCTGACAGTTGTTCTTGGTGTCGCGACATCAGTCTTCTGTCGCGACATCATTCCTTTAATTGCTGCTCCTTCTTCAGCTGCCTAGACTGTGATCCCTGTTGCGACCTGCATCAAATTCCCTTTACTTTCCTGATGTCACAACTTCAGAATTGTACTGTGCAGACCCCAAAACTGCGTCAATGACTCAGCCAGTTTTTCTCATTTTTGCTCTGCCAATTGACTGCACTTTTACTCCACTTATTTCTGCATTTTTCTACTGTTTTTCTTCTTTCTTCCATTCTACCTGCTAATAACAAATGGGTGAGTTTCTTCATATTTCCGTTAAGTAATTGTCTCTTTTGATATGAATTATGAGAAAAATGGATACTAAAAATAGATGACTTTTAAGCTCATTAAGCTCCTGAAACTTAAAGTTTTGCTTGTCCTCGAAGCAAAGAAAAAAGAAAGAATTGTTGTCCTCAAACAAAATAAAAGAAAAATTTTTAAGGACATTTTCTCGATTTGTTAACAGTGGCATTCAATTTAATTGCAATTCAAGGTATACATAAATTTACGTACATCTAACTTCAAGTCGATTCGAGGTTGGTCTAACTAACCTTCATGCAAAACTAAAATGTTGAAATTGTTTTACAAACAATATACTCATTGGATCCTGTTGAATAATGAATTGTTTTCCTTTCTCATTTTCATACTGAGTCATTTAACTCCCTAAAGTTTTTCACAAATTTTGATTGTTTCCATTCTTCCCAAATTCCATGAAGCATTTTCATATTGATCTCCACTAATGTAGGTGATTTCAACCTTCAAGATCAATCAGGTCTTTTGGGCTTATATTGTTAGGCTTGGGTAATGGGTAGGATGAAAGGAATTTTTGGGTTAAGATTACCCTGAACATTTTCTCTTCTCTTCTACCCTTTTCTTCTTATAGTTTCTTTAATAAACTCCCCTAAACTTCATGTTTGGGACATCTCTTTGATTTCTTCAATTCAGAACTATATGCCCCCTATTTCACACTTGTAATTTCACTGGGGAATTCTCTTAGTTTGCTGCCATTCAGGGATAGTGCTATGTTTTAACTTTTTAGGCTTTCTAACACCCTTAGCGAACTTTGGGTTAGTAGCTCCCATACCAGATGGCATTAGAATTTTAGGTGTTGAAACACCCTAGGCTTAATTGTTCGAGAGTTTAAGGCGCGAGATAAAACTTATCGCAAGTAACCTTTTACATTGCATTTTACACTCTTTGCCTTTTCTTTTCATTCCTTTTGGGTTCCTCAAAACATATGATCCCAAACTCATTTCCTTCTTCCTTCTTGAATTCACCAGGTAATCATTGGTTCTTTGCGAAGAGTTGAGATTTTACGGATGGGTTGGGGTTTCCATTGGCTTATTTTTGAAAAATCGGTCAGTTTAGCTCAATTCATGGAACTAAGGTATATGCATCAGCATATTAATAAGGATGGCTAGAATGGCTCAAACTATCCAAGAATGGCCTGCATCATTTCTTGTCAATTTGTATCCACTAGGATTTCGCCTTGTCAAATAATCTAACAAATTCTAGAATGCAGTTGAACATTTGTGGTAACTATAAGGAGTATCTTGATTCGTGCCACAGTAGGCTGAGCTAAAATCAACAATATTTATATACCTAAGCTCTGTTGCCGTAGTCAAACTCACTGTGATATAGTGGTCTAAATTCGAACACGAGGATGGGTTTCTTCCTAGAAATGGTTTGCATTAGGGCATGAAGGTAAGGCTTTCTATTTGATCTGCATTCATTTACTTGAGGGAATGGTTTGAAAAAAGCGAAATTATAAAAGCGAAAGTTAAAAAGCTGAAATAACAATGAAAAATTTGCTTTGAAGATTTAGGTCACTAACTGGCAAGCTAGGGCAAACACATGTCCTCGGGTTTATCCTCTATGTAGTAACCACCGGGATGTAGTTATGGCCCCTTTTGTTTAAAACCCTAACATTCTTTTATCATTTTTAGAGGCTCGTAAAGATCTAAAGAATCACAGTGCATCTCTCACCCGAGCACTGAACCTAAAGCATGGAGAGTATTGACCTAGGCTAGTAAAGACCATCTAAAGAATCCTTGAGTGCATCTCTCCTTTAGAGCAGACCACACAAAGCATGGAAGTATTAAATGATAAAAACAAATGTTATTTAACCTAATTTGAAGAACCTAACATGTGAATATTACCTCCTTAGGCAAGTAGGACCATCCTAAAGCCACAGTACGTCACTAAGCCTTGGATCTAAAGCATGGAAGTATTGGCGAGACAGTAGCATCTATGTTATGCGAGTTTTGAAGATAAGGGCCGTAAATACACTACCCATAACTTTTAGTACATGAGGACAACATGCTTAACCCTCTTGCCAGAAGCTAGCTTCCTTCCTCTTCAAAGAGGAAGCAGTAAGCTTATCTCTTGAATTGTCATCTTCAAGAATTTATTCTTTATTTGGGAGAGAATGAAAAGAAGAAGAGAAAGAAGAGAGAAGAGAGAAAATAAAAGCAAAACTAAAATAAAAACAAATTTACAAAAGCGAGTAAAAATGAGAAAACACAAAATCACCAAAAACTTGTATTCAATTCTCTCAACTGATCCACCACTTTATTACAAAACATGAAATTGTTATAGGCCTCCTGGTATAAATACCAAAACCACAATAAGCCCAAAAGCTAAGTTATAGGATAAGAGTAATTCGCAGGATTTGGAAGCGGTTGCATTAATTACAAAGCATGACGAGGCATGCATTTTTCGCTACAAGGAGAATTTAGAAGCTAATTAGCGAATTTGGCAATGGCAGCGAAATTGGCAGGGATACAGAAATTGGCAAGGTTGGAGCTGGCTAGCGAAATTTTAAGCTAAACTAAAAGCGAAATTTTCAGTGAGAAGCGAATTTCGCAATGCATAGTGCAAGTTGGCTAGCGAATTTCGCAATTTGTCTTTGAGATGCGAGCTGTTGCGCGAACAGGTTGCCGAATTTACATTAGGATTGCGAATTGATTCTGGTAGTTGCAGTTCTTGTTTCTTGTTCACGCATTCCTCTCGTCATGTCTTCAACTGCATCTCATTTCCTCCACTTTTCCTTTGTTTTTCCATTGATTTTTGGGCTTGTTGATGGCTGAGACTAAACTTCCAACCTCATGATTGATCATTTGCATTGTGGTTGAAGCCTAGAAGTGCATAAATACCTACAAAACAACCAAAAACATGCTCCAAATGGCATAAGTGTTACTAGGTAACATGAACACTTCAATTGGGATATATGACATGATTAATGATCAAAAGTACTCAACACCTATCTAATATAGGGTTCAAATTGTACTTTTTGGACGCAATCACACCCCAACAGCGTTGCTAGTCCTTGCAAATGCAAAATAAAATTGAGATGCATGTGGTGATTTTTCAAAAGGTTGTGTTTCCAAAAGGTTATTAGTAACTTATATACAAACTAACATTACTTTAAAGTAAACAATTGAAACCAACATTTGAAAACCTATAAACAAAGATAAAATCCATAAGAACAATTTTTAGAGCGACTTGTTTCCATGATTTTCAACTTGGATTTCCACCTAAGTCCTAATGGTTCATTTTGTATAACGAGGATTAAGCTAATAAAGCGCAATTGCCCACCTCCCCCCAACTAGCACGACATGGCCTTAAGTTGTTGAACAGCCTAGATGGGGCTAGCTACACTTTTCCTATTTATTCATCAACATCATAGAGTGCAATGCTTAAAATCCGACTTCACCAAAGTCAGGTGAAGGGTCATAGATGACTCTGACCAATTAAGTTTAGGGCATCAAGCCAAAGATCCCTTGACCACTAACTCTAAGGCTTCACCGGGACTCCGAATGATTTCGAAAATTAAGCACCCCTGAGTCATTAAACTTCACACATCCACCCGTGCGAACACTAAATCGATGACTCCCGGCCAGTGGAGCTTAGGGCATCGGGTTTCAAAACTTCTTTCGCGATACACCCTCGGACTGCCTCGGCTTCAAAGCAAAAATTCACGACTTTATTTTTCTTTTTCTTCTTTTCTTTTTCTTTTTCTTCTTGCTTTTTCTTTTCTTTTTCTTTTCTTCTTGCTTTTTCTTTTCTTTTTCTTTTCTTTTCCTTTTTGGAAGACAACATTGGTCTTCAAATGTGGGTAACTCAAAACTATCCTAGGTTGTCAACATGCCTAAGGCCGGCTATGCAAAGTTTAAAAGAAGGCACACTCTTGGCAAATTCTATAAGAACAACTGAGGCAAAGAAAGATATAGCATAAAGGGGGAAATTTCCAAGTCGAATATGCCGAGCAAAGACTAACACAAATTGTTTCAAGCATGGCATTTGTTCTAGCATATAGGTGACAAAAAGTGATTCAATTTTCCAATAAAAGCAATTCAATTGTCCAATTGAAAAGAAAAACATTTACACATGGCAAAGCATAAAACATGATATTTACAATTACCTTTAACCAACTTCCCATATATGGTGAGAATTGTAAGGCTCAGGGAGGATCCAGCAGGAGAATTTCTTCACTGCTGGCCTGCTGCACCACATACGGTTTCACTCTCTGTCCATTGACTTTAAACACCTTGTTATCATCTGGATTGATTAAATCTACCGAACCGTTGGAATATGCTTGTTGGACTATGAATGGACCTGTCCATCGTGACTTGAGCTTGCCCTCGAAAAACAGTGGAGTCTGGGAGTCATATAAAAGAACTCTAATCTCCCTTTAAAATCCTTCCTGGTTATCATTTGATCATGCCATCTTTCGATTTTTCTTTTGCAATCTTCGAATTAAAATAGGCATCATTCCTTTATTTCTTCCAATTCATTGAGATCAAGGAACCTCTTGATTCCGGCTTTACTTAAATCCAAATTCAGCTTCTTAATTGCCCACCATGCTTTGTACTCGATTTCCACTGGAAGGTGACACGCCTTACCATAGACCAATCGATAAGGGGACATTCCCAGGATTGTCTTGAAAGCTGTCCTTTTAGCCCACAGCGAATCAAGCAATTTGATAGACCAATCTTTCCTGTTGGTGCTTACCACCTTCATTAGAATGGTCTCGATCTCCTGCTATTAGTTCTAGCTACCACTTGTTTGAGGATGGTAAGGAGGGGCTACTTTGTGTTTCATATAATTATTAATATGAGGTTCATAGTTATTGATGAAGAGGTTCTATCACATGATTCAGATTCAACCCAGAATATATCGCTTTCAAAATTTAATTACCACCCTACTGGGCTATCAGTTTTCATAGGAATTGCTTCAACTCCATTTGGAGACATAATCGATCCCACTGCACGTATGTATTACCATATGACGAAGGAAAAGGTCCCATAAAATCAATGCCCCACACATCGAATAATTCAACAACTAAAATCGGGCTTAAAGGCATCATATGACGCGAGATGGGCTTCCTGGCCTGCATTTGTCACATACACTAAGACATTCGTGTGCTTCCTGAATAAGGAAGGCCAAGAGAAACCCGACCGTAGCACCTCATTGCCGCTTCTTCCGGGAAGCAAAATGACCACCACAAGCACTCATGGCAATGGTTTAAAATTCCTTTGGTCAGTTCCTCCTCGTACACATTCTCGATGACGATCTCGGCATGTGTGATCTACCAAGAAAGGCTCTTCCCAATAATAGGAATGAATTTTAGCAAAAATACTTATCCTGTCCTTTCCACTCACCGATTTCTCCCAGAGGAGGAAATTGGCAATGTGAGCATACCAAGGAGCTTCTCCAACCGCATTAGGATTCTTCAGGGAAATTCATCATTATCAGGAGGGAGCGAGTATCAGCGGGCTATAGTTAACCTTTGACAGATGATCTCGCCACCACATTTTCCACACCTTTCTTATCTCTAATTTGCAAATTGGTTCCTGGCAATGTAACCTAACGGATGAGTCTGCTTTTGCATTTTGTTTGGTTAAGAGATATTTCAAGGCAGAATGATCTGTAAAAATGACTATATCAGCCCCGACCAAATATGTTCGGAATTTATCTAAGGCATATACCACTGCCAGCAACTCTTTCTCAGTAGTGGTATAATTCCTCCAGGTTTCATTCAGGTTTTGCTTGTATAATACACCACATGAGGTTTCATCTTCTCTTTGGCCAAGTACCGCTCCTATAGCAATATCACTGCATCACACATCACTTCAAATCCAGAACTCCGCCAATTAGGTGCTCGAACTATCAAGAATAAATGAAATTTCAGTTCTTCAAAACTCTTGGCAATTTTTCTCCCAAACGAATTTGGCATCTTCTCAAGAAGCTTGTATAGGGTTTGGCAATTTTGGAAAATCTTTAATGAACTGTCGAGAAGCTCCTGTGACGGGCCGGTGGAATTGTCTAATTGTTCTCACATTCATTTGTGGGCAATTTGGAAATAATGTCGACTTTTGCTTTATCAATCCCAATTCTCGCTAGAAATAATGTGCCCCAAACAATTCCTTGGTTTACCATAAATGGCATTTCTCCCGCTTACACCAAATTCTTCTATGCACTCGCAAGATGGCTTCCCAAATTGGTTACATTCTTCAAAAATCACCCCCATATACCGGTGGATATCATCCATGTATACTCTCCATTATATGCCCCACTCATGTCACTAAACATACCGAAAGCATACATCGGCCGGTATGGTCATGCTACAAAGCCCAAAAGGCATCCTCCTATAAGGTATTATCGCGCTAAATGGAAAATGCTAAAAGTAGTTCTTTTCCCGATCTTCCTGTGGCAATTTCTATCCGAAGTACCTGAATACCCATCCAAAAAGCAATAGAAGGGGTGTCCCGAAACTCTTTCCAGGAGTTGATCGATGAAATCCAAGAATGGAAAATGGTCTTTTCGTGTCACCATTGAGCCTTCGATAATCTATACACACTCTCCAACTGGTTGTAAGTCGGGTAGATAATTCTTCACCCTTCTCGTTTTTCACAGTTGTTACACCTGATTTCTTAGGCACCACCTGAGTTGGGCTAACCCATGTGCTATCGGAAATGGGATAAATGATACCAAATTGAGCAATTTCAAGACTCTATACGAACTACTTCCCTGTAGATGGGGATTCAACCTCCGGTTTGGGCTGCCTAACAAATGACTCCTCTTCTAAATAGATATGATGAGTGCAAAACGGGTTTATGCCTTCGTGACGTAAATTTTCCATCCTAATGCTCGCTGTTCTTTTTGAGAAGGTGCGTGAGATTATGTGCTCTGTGCAAGGGTTAGCGCTGAAGAAATCAACCGGCACCGCTTCATTTACTTCCAAAACATACTTTAAATCACGAGGGCCTGAGTTCTAGTTTCTTGGAGGTTCCTCGTTCATTATCGCTATCAGAGGCAAATTTTCTATTCTTCTTCTCCAAAGCACTTCGTATTTCAAGCTCATTAAATTATGTTGCTCTACAAGGCAATCGGATAACTCAAGTTAAAATATCTTGCCCTTGCTGGTTAGCCTGCCTGCACGGTATCTAAAATACGTGACTTCTTCAAAGTCATCCTCTCCGAGTGCATATGCCTTACCCATATGAAATATATCGAGTTCCAAGGTCATATTTCCAAAATGTGAGTTGCATGACTCCATTCCTAAGAATTGATGATTGCATTTGAAGTAGCCAAAAATGGTCTCCCTAATATGATGGGCACTGACTAGGTCCTTTGCAACCGGTTCTCAGATTAAGTACAACAAAATCTACCTATAGTAAAATCGGGCCCACTCAGATAAGAACATCCTCAACGGTTCCTTTTGGTATTTTACGATCTGGCTGCCGAGCGAAAGTGTGATGGAAGCGGGTTTCGCCACCCAAACCCACCTGTTTGTACATAGAATATGGCAAACAATTCACACTAGCTCCTGTGTCTAACAAAGGCTTCTCCACGCCGATGCCTCCAATATTCACCGAGATCGCTGACATCCCGGATCTTTATACTTCACTCGGAGTCTCAAGTCTATAGTCGGCACTAACTCGCTAAGTTAAAAGGCCTTTTTATTTACATTAAGACTCCTTTTTACTGCATAAATCCTTTAAGAATTTTGCGTATAGGGAACCTATTTAATCATATCAAGGAGGGGAATATTGACTTTCACTCGCCGCAATACTTCCAACATTTCTGTTTGGTGAACAGACTGTTTCTTTCTTCGAAGAACCTGTGGAAACGGAGGGGGTATTCTAATATTTATCTCTTCCCCCTCCACTAATCGTTTTCCCGATGTGGGTCACCACTAATGGAGCCGACTTGACTGGCTTTGATATCATGGTTTTAATTCCTTGCCACTCAGAAGTCACAATCGCCTTTAACTTTACTCGCTTACCTTAAGTCCTCGATTAGTCCTGCTTTCATTCACTACTTCGATATTGTTGTCCCCGAAAGAAGCCTTCCTTTTTCTCGAACTCAGAATCAATAGATTAGGATAATTTTGAAATCTCTATATGCATATTGTCCAATTTCTCGAGTGAACTACCGTCTAATTCTTTCTCGACTAGGATGCATTCAGCACCTTCTGTTCTTCTACAAATATGTCCACCACCTTGCTTAAATTTAGGATTGCTTGTTCAACAGGGGAAGATAGTGATTTATCCGTTGTTGTATTTGAAGGAATCCACGTCATTGCTCTTAAAGGGCGATACAAGGAGTTTGATTTCCATGACAAATTTGGACAATTTCTCCACTGTGAGTTAGTGTTACCATGAAGAATCTATGGTGGTTTATTTTGACTTATGGCATAGGCATGGTATTGCGTTGGCTCCTCGTGTGGTAATTATTTGATTGAAAATTTGAAGCAAGAAAATCGACAAGATAACCTTACGAACCGTTTGCATTTCATGCTGATTTTTCATTTCCAAATCATCCAATCGTTGAGTTAAACCGATCAATTTTCATTTATCCCTATGTCTTCGTGTAAAAAATTATACTTGTCTCCTCCTTGGTGATTCAATGGCCCCAATCTTTCAACTTCCCTAGGACTAGGTTCATCCCAAGCTTTAGAGATTTCAGCTACATAGTTCAAAAAATCCAAAGCTTCATCAGGATGTTTACTCAAAAAGTTACCCCCACACATAGTTTCGAGCAATTGTTTCATCGCAGGAGACATACCACCATAGAAGTGGTTCACCAACATCCATGTGTCAAACCCATGATGTGGACATGCACCGATGCTCTATAAATCTCTCCTAACACCGGTAAAATCTCTCACCATCCCGAAATGCAAAGGTATAAATTTGCTCTTTCAAATTATTAGTCTTATGAGTACTCGATAAACTTCTTCAGAATTCACTCTTGCACCACTTAATTTCTTATGGTTCTAGGTCTTAATGAGTTGAGCCATATCTTGGCCTTGTCCTTAGAGTCAATGGAAATGCCTTTAGCTTCAAAGAACGATGTCCATCATACCTTCCTTGAAGGTAGTGCAAAACCTCCTCAAAATCCTCTTTATGTGAGTGTATGGATTTTCATTTTCCATACCATGGTATGTGGGTTGTGGGTGGCCTAAATATGGCCTCACCGCTACATCATCGCCAGGAGGAATGATACAAAGATGGGGCACTAACTCTAGGAGGGTGGATGATCCCCTCGCATTCTATATGCATTCGGGATTCATAGGAGTTCTTGGTTGGCCTGTTCTCGTATGGGATCCATGGTATCGCTTGTGCACCAACCTCACTAGCTAGGTCAGTTGTGTACTAATCCTATTCAAATTTACCCGAAGTGTCTATCCCATCGTTGCATGCACGCTTGTTACACAATCTGTAGAGACAACAATTAGAACCAACAAAGAGTGCTAAAAGAAAATTAAAACTAATCTAACAAAAAGAAATAAATGACTAATGAAAAACTCGGCCGACCGCAGGCCACGTCAAGTGTTGGGAATCGCAGCCTCGTGAATCGATATGCAAAAAGAGGTAAAAGGTTACCTTCACTCTGTGATGTGGATCACAAGTACTCGTCAACTTTACCATCCGTGAGTCGTGCACCATCCTCGGCACCCGCGCCCATTTGATTCGCAGGCCACAAAAGAGGCTTCAGCTAAAATCAACAATATTTATATACCTAAGTTCTACAACTCCACGTGAGTCAAGTTTTATCAAGAAGATAAAGGGTCTAGGTCGAACACTGGGATGGGTTCTTTCCTAGAAATGGTTTGCATTAGGCATGAAGGTAAGGCTTTCTATTTGACTCTTTGGAATTCATTCAAAAACAGGGAATGGCTTGAAAAAAACAGAAATTGTAAAACCGAAAGTTAAAAATCGGAAATTAACAATGAAGAAATTTACTTCAAGATTTAGGTCACTAACTGCAAGCCAGTGGCAAACACATGTCTCGTGTTTTATCCTCCTATGTGAGTCAACACAGGATGTAGTTATGGCCCCTTTTTGTTTAAAACCCAACATTCTTTATCATTTTTAGAGGCTCGTAGAAGATCTAAAGAATCACAAAGGCATCTCTCACCCGAGCACTGAACCCTGTAAAGCATGGAGAGAGTATCACTCTGTGCTAGTAAAGACCATCTAAAGAATCACAAAGCAAGACTCTTCACCCGAGCACGAACCCTAAAGCATGGAGAGTATTGGCTAAAATAATAAAGCAAATGTTATTTAACCCTAATTTGAAGAACCCTAACATGTGAATATTACCTCATAGGCAAGTAAGGACCATCTAAAGAGCCACAGTACCTGTCACTAAGCACTGGATCTAAAGCATGGAGAGTATTGGCCAAGACAATAACATCCCATGTTATGCAACTGAGTTTTGAAGATAAGGGCCATAAATACACTACCCATAACTTTTAGTACATGAGGACAAATATGTTTAACCCTATCGGCATTAGCCTCCCTTCCCTCTTCAAAGGAAGCTGGGAGGCTTAGCTTGCCATCTCAATCATTATCTTCAAGAGGTGTCGCACCGGGAAAGTGAAAGAAAGAAGAGAGAAAGAAGAGAGAGAAGAGAGGAAAATAAAAGCAAAACTAAAATAGTAAAACAATTTATTTACAAAAAGGCCAAAATGAAAACTTACAAATCACCAAAAACTTGTATCCACCCTCCCCCTCCACTGATCCACCACGATTACAAACACGAGGGGTATTTATAGCTCCTCAAGGTATGAAAATACTAAAAACCCTAATAACTAAGGTTATAGGATAGAGAGGACCACAAAGTTTGAAGGCGGTTGCATTAATTACAAAGCATGACGAGGCATGCATTTCATGCATAAGGGAGAATTCTCACACTAGCGATCGGCAATGGCTTAGTTTAAATTGGCAAGGGTCTAGCGAATCGCAGTGCCGAATTTCGCATAGCCAATTCGCTAAGCTAGCTAAATTTTCGCTGATAGCGAATTTCGCGTAAATGCACAGCGTGTTGGCTAAGAAGACTTCGTGAATTTGTGCCGAGATTGCGAACTCGTTTGCGAACAGTTGCGAATTTCGCTAGATTGCGACCTGACGCGAACAGTTGCGAAATTCCCTGCTTTTGGCTGCTCTCGCATTCCTCTCACATGTCTTCAACCGGTGATCTCATTTCTCCACTTTTCCTTTGTTTTTCCATTGATTTTGGGCTTGTCGATGGTCGAGACTAAACTTCCAACCTCATGATTGATCATTTGCATTGTGTTGAAGCCTCTAGAAGTGCATAAATACTACAAAACAACCAAAAACATGCTCCAAATGGCATAAGTGTTACTAAGGTAACATGAACACTTCCAATCGGGATATATGACATGATTAATGATCAAAAGTACTACACACCTATCTAATATAGGGTTCAAAATTGTACTTTGACACTAATCATATCTTGACTCATTTTTATTGATGAGTAGGAAGTTAATCGATATTCACTGTGTTCCTTGATTCTACCGTTTCGTACTTGGACAAAACTCAAAATTATGTTTTGTGCCTTTGTCAGACATCTTCCCCATTCCGACTTATCAGCTTAAATATAAGTAATTTTTGCACCTTGTGTTTCAATTAAATCCATATGCACTTGGCCTTATTCTGCAATTTTTCCTTATTTCAGCTTATCTTTACCTTAATCAGCTTTCATTCAAATAAGCCATGCCCTCTCAGCAGTTTTTATTTTGGAACTGTTTTCTATTCTGATTTCCTAATCATGCAAACTATTAATGTACAATCATATACATTGAACAATCAAATGCAAATAGCACAATAACAATTCAATTTAAATTTCTATTTTATTTCTGAGATTCATTTGCAACTATTGGATACAAGAATGGGATAAGGATGATAAGGAAGGTTAGCAAAGAGAAGGTCTATTTCTTTCGGAAGAGGTGGCAAAAATGTCGTGGGGTCCAGTCTAAAGTGTTCAAATGAGCTGGAAATGGGCGAATTTCATTTCCTTCTTTCCTTTCTCTTCAGTTTCCCTCAACTGCTTCTTCAATAACAATCTCATTAGAGAGATCAACTTTCTTATGTTCAAAGACATCCCGCCTTCCCCAAGCCATTCATTGTATTCTCCATTTCAGTCATGACTTCCAAGAATTTAGAAAGGTTGTTGTTAATCAAATCTAAATTTTCCAGCCATTCCTTCTGCCTGTAGGATTCAGTCTCCCATTGCTTTTTGTCTCTATCGTTCAGTTTGTTTTCCAGCTCCCTCTGTAGAGATTTGAATAGTAACTTGAAACCCTTGATTTGCTCCCCAAATTTGGTGTCATGCTCTTTGTCTCTTTTCTCTAACAATGCTAGGAGTTGAGAATCACGATCAAACTGCTTGTTATAGCTGGGCTTCACATTCTTAGTTTGAGTTTTAATAATGTATCATGATCTCTTTCTTTCATTCTTTCGAATTCTTCCTCCTTTGCCGTTTCAACATTTTTCATCCGTTCCTCTTTCTGCTCGCATTCTTCTTTCCATCGTTGGTCTCTTCTTGTATCTCCACCTCATGCCCCTTTCTTTCTGCTTAGCCTCTTCTTCCCACTCTGGTCTCTCTTCTTTTCAGCTTTTCATACATGGCTTCTCTCGAATTCCTGCTTTAAGTTCCACTCCTTCTCTCTTTCTTCTATTCTCTTCTGCATGGCATTTAGAGTCTCCAGTATCAAGTTGTTCTCTGGTGCTCCTCTGGAACTTTCCCCTTGTTGGAAATTTCTGTTTCTTACAGGAGGAGAACTGGCCAAGGGGATGGAGAAGTCTATAGGGCTTCCTTCCTCTTGCCCTTCATTATCTGCAAACATGTAATCATTGTTGTCGTGAGTGCACTGGTGCTCAAGCCCCGAACGCGGGCCCTCTGGGTCTCCTTTTCTGGTCCTTCAGCTTGGGTTTCACCTCTGTTCTCTACCAGCACTCCCTTTTTCCTCGGGTTTCTCGCCCTCGCTACTTCCGTCATAAGTAAAGGGTGAAGCTCGGGGGACTTCTTCTTCGACCCTTAAATTCCTTTCACTCCAAATTCCTCTGCCATAGAACCGTGATTGTCAGCTGGGTGAGGAAGGCACTTTTGTTTCCTTCATGATACCTTCATGATAGAGTTCTCTATGATAACTCCTATATTGATCTTGTACCCTGAGTATGGCATGCCAAGATTGCTTCTTTGTTCTCCTCACTGCATAAATGTTTCGTTGGAACCAAAATGCACGCTAGGAAGTAAAATCCATACCTTAAATTTCTCTTCAAGTGAGGCTTCCCGTTCACTCCCGCTTCCTTCTCCTCGTCGAACCGCCTCCATCGTTGAGTTTCTCAAAGAATTTTTCTAAAATTTGGTTTTTCCAAAATTTTCTTGAATTTAGAGCCATGCTTGTTCATTGTCATGCCATAGGCCTCATTGATGGCCTCGCTTCTCGCATGAGACCTTGCACTCCCCTCTAACAAAACAGCTCCATCCTTCCTTCCTACCATATTGGAATAAAACTCCCTCACTAGTGCTGTATATCCTGCTTTTTGGTGCGCGCAGAGACTCTCCTATCCTCTTCGGTCTATCATCTCCTCAAAGGAGTCTGTGGTTTTAACCTCCTTCAGAACAAAACCCTTGTTAGCTGCACATTTATTCCATTGGGAATAAGCTTCATCCGAGACGAAATCTTCTACTTCTTCTTCTCCTCTTCCTTTTCCTTCGCTCTTTCAGACGCCCCTCGGAGCCGGTGCTTCACTGCATCTCTCCCGCTTTGTTCTTCCCGACGACTCTCCTCTTAACCTGCTCTCCCTGACGAGCTTCTTCTTCTTCCATTGTTCGTGTTCCTCATTATCTCGTCTAGGTTGGGTGGACCAGCCGAATCTCACCATCGAAGCAAAGAGAAAGCTCCCTATGGGCCTGAAACTGCTAGGTTTTCTTGGAGGTTGAGATCTCGTGAGGGAAGACGGCGCGAATGGTTATGTGGGTCGAGGAATGGTATAGCCTAAACAAGCCAAGTCAATCAATGTCATATCGATTAATGCTCCAATTAAGACCTGTCACGACTTCAATTCCGCCTCTTTTCATTTGGAGGTCATTAAATCTAGGGCTTTTTGGAATGAGTATCTGGCATGTGTCGCATTTTATGTCGCGACATACCCAAGATGTCGCTGGCTAACTGTAGTTTTCATGAATTATCTTTGATGTGGCGACATTCTTTCTCCAATCTGAAATTTAATCTCATGTCACAATATCGCCAGCGGTGTCGCGACATGAATCTTTCCTTCCTCAAGCACTACTAATTGTTCTTTCCAATCGGTCACGACATCAATGTTTTGTAGGACTTTAAGCAATGTCACATAACCCTTCTATCGTGACCTAAGCCCTTGATTCAATGATTTCAAAAACTTTGAATTCTCTTATTGTTCCTAACCCATTTAGACATCTCTTCAGGCATATTTTTAAGTAAAGATTTAACAATTGTACTTCAAATATATCTATTAAATTGGTTAGTGATAAGGTTACTCCCTTTTCTCATGTCGAGTCTCTCCGCAAGTTGTCAGGAATCATTCCCCAGAGTTGCCTTGGTTATCCATGTTCTTTAACCTCGTTAAGATCACCGCAATATTCAAGATAATTCTAATTAAACTACAATCTATTTCTAAAATATAATCATCTTCTAGAAACAAATTCGACCTAATTCATTAAGAATCAAAAGAAAAGAAATAATTCAAAAATTCGTAATCGTAATTTAAATCCTCAAGGGCTGCCTCCCATTAGCCGCCATTTTCGAGTCCCAATGACTTCATTGGCCGCGGGTGCGCTCTTCTTTTCCTGTAACCAGTCGAGTTCAATTCCCATCCTCCCCGCAGATAATGCTTTAACTCATTCATCGACTCGACCCTTCACCCGCAGCGCCCTCGGGCACACCGGCCTCCAAATGTAGTACTTGACACCACTGTATGGCCCACTCCAAACCGTATGGCCCACTCCAATTGGATTTCAATTCTCTAGAAATAACTTCATTTGTAGTTAAACAAGAAACCTGCTTCCCCGTTTCTGAACTCTTTTCCACAAAATTCTCCGATCATGATTTCTTTATCGATCTTTATATCTGTTACTGTCATGTTTCATTCCTCGCGCTCTTCCAATTCGTGACAATGAAATAAATTTTCTCCTCAAGTAATTTTAAATCAAAGTTTAACTTCTTGATGACCCACATTGCCTTGTAGCTCTAATTCAAGAGGTAGATGACATGGTTTCACAAAAACAACTCGTATGGACATTCCACAGGTGTTTTGTATGCAAACCAGGCTTCCCAAAGTGCATCATCAAGTTTGAAGACCAATCCTTCCCGTCGAGCTCACAGCCTTTTCAAGTATTCTTGATCTCCTATTGAAATTCTTCGCTGTCCATTGGCTCGTGGAGGTTAAGCTCATTACATGCCAGATCCGGCTAATTTGCTTTAGATGAGGTTTTGCAAATATTTTGTTTGCAATGGGTTCCCCATCACTAATGAGATGGTTCTCAGTTCCAAACCCGGTCAAAATATTCCTTTGCAAGAAACTCAACCGTATTAGCATCATTCCTGGACAGATGACTCGTTCCACCCATTTAGAGACATAATCTACCGCTAGCGTATGTATAGGTTTCCCAAATGATGGTGAATCCCATAAAATTCTATTCTCAAACATCAAAAATTTATCAACATAATACCTTTAGCATTTCATTCCGTCGCGATATTTCCAACTTTGGCAGATCATTTCACATACTCCCACCCACTCCGCACGCCTCCAAGATAAGGCCAATAAAACCCCATCGATATCTTGTGAGCTGCTCTTTCGTAAAAATGTCCCCCCATATGGTGATGGCGGTATCCATTTAAAATGCTGCCTGCTCACCTTCTCCGCACATCTTCTATTATCAATGGTGCCAAAGACCTCTCGATCAATGTGTGTGGGTCATCCCAAATATAATATCTGCCGCCGCCTGTAGTTTCCTCTTCTCAAGATAGCCGAGTTCAAGGCATTACTCCACAAGCCGATAATTCACAATGTCGCATACAATGGAAGCTGAGGAAACCTATAAACACTTCTGCTTCATCCGGGAAATTCCTTCGTTAATCGCACCTTTCTTCTTCTCATCATCGCTTCTTTTCTACTCTTGACAAGTATCAAGTGTTTCAGACAGTCAAGATCTTTATCCTTTATTTCCAAATCAAACTGCAACAAAGCAGCATCTACCTTATCAATCTCGTCGCTTCTCGACATCAGCGCATTTGACGTCGAGGACTGTGTGTGAATTCACTGCATGGATCCTTCAAAATGTATCGCTAAATTTTTCACACAAGCAAATACTATGGCTAGCATCTCCTTTTCGCCGTTGAGGTTCTCTCTTGTGCTTCATTGAAGGTCTTAATATTAGAGCATAGCATATGGCCCCGAACATTTCTTTCTTCGTCCATTATAGCCTCTCCAGTAGTAAAATCACTGCATCACACATTATTTCAAATCCTCGATTCCATTCCGTGCAGCCATGAGGAGGAAGCCTGCATCAAACCGTTGGGATCTTTGATTTCATCAGCATCCTTGTGAGTCATCAAATTGAACTCAGATCCTTTCCAGTAATCCGATGCTGGTCCGCTATTTTTGAAAAGTCTGATGAATCTCCTCGTAAAATCCAAAGATGCCCCAAGAAACTTCTTACCTTTACTGTGGTAGGTGTGTAAGAGTCTTGATAATGGATACTTTGACCTGTCAACTTCAGTCTAGTGAGATAAATGCAGGCCCAAGATCAATCCTCTTCTTTACCATAAAATGGGCATTTTTTTCTCCCAATTCAAAGGTTAATGCTTGTCTTGGCATCTTGAAGTATCAAGTTTCAGATTGTTTAAACATCGATCAAAGCCGGATCCATACACAAGAAATCATCCATGAAATTTCCATCACTTCAACCAAACTGAATATGCATATCACTCTCTGAATGTAATGAGATTAAGATAACCTAAAAGGCACTCTTCCTCAAGGCAAAGGTACCATAAGGGCATGTGAAAGTGGTCTTCTCATCCTCCGTGAATAGCAATCTGATTGTATCCCGAAAATCTATCCAGAAACAAAAGTGAGGTGTCTCAACCTATCCAAATTAATTGCATCAATGAAAGGCAAAAGGAAAGAGGATCTTTCCGGTTGTCAGATACCCAACTTCCCAGAATCATATACCTCCATCCTGTCAATGCTCTTGCTTGGAATCAATTCATTTTTTCATTTCTAATCACAAGAAACCCCCTTTCTTTGAACCACATGGATCATTGAATCAAGACTATCTCGAAATAGCATGTAGATAAAACCAAAGATTCAACAATCAGTACCTCCTTTCTGACTACTTCATTCATCACTGGATTCAGTCTTCTCTGATGTTCTACAGATGGTTTTGAAGTCTCTTCTAGCAGAATCTTATGCATTTATAAACCGTTGGACTGATACCTCTTCAAATTCTTTCAATAGACCAAGCTAGGACTCAGATGCTTCTAATATTTTTCTAGTAATCTTGCCTTTCAAAGATCACCGAGTCCTTAGCTGCTTGAATGATCACCGGTTTTTCTTGGTGATTCTAAGTAGGCATACTTTAAATGACAGGGCAACTCTTTCAAAACTAGCCCTTCTGTACTGGTCTCTTGATGAGTTTCCTCTTTTTCACTATTTTCCCCATTATCTTTTCTGTTTTGCTTCAAGCCTAAATACGCTTTCTATAGAATGAAAACTCGTCGATGGAAATTCAGAATAGACATCTTCGCATAATCGAATTCATCTCTTTTTCATTGATAAAAACCGGAGTGTTACTAAATCATGAGAATATCAAGCAGTTAGGTAGACAACCACTATATTTCAGTCCTCTTCGTCTCCTATCTATATTTTTTTATTTTTGATCAAGTTAAATGTAATACCTTCTTCTCCAACCTCAAGATAAGAACTCGAGATGTCAATCGTAGTCTAAAGAGCTGAGGAATGGTCTTCCTAATAGTGTGGGTACTACTTGTGAATCTTCTTCCATGTCCGTAATGACGGCCCATCGGGAATACAAACTTCCCAATCCATGACCAACACATCTTCAATGACTCCTTCAGTTTAATCCATCGATCTGTTCGTCATTTAAGAGAGTAACAGCTTGTGGGAATAAGCTCCCCAAACTTAATTTCTGGTACGTAAAGAGGCATCAGATTGATACATAGCTTCCCGAGTCAGCTGCAGAGCTTCCTTCGAATTCCAGCCTCCCACAATACAAGGACCAGAAACTTCCCGGGTCCTTCATCTTTGCTGCAGTTCCTTCCCATTACCGCACTCGCAAGTGTGTTGAGATTCACTATTCCTTCTTCTACTATTTTTCTTTCTCGTCAAGAGGTCCTTCGTAAATTTTGCATAAAGCGGCATTTGGTAAATCATTAATTTGAAGAAAGGCATACTGATCTCCAAATCTTTCTCGAAAGTTTTCAAGAATCTTGCAACCGCTCCTCCATCTTGGGATTTCTCGTAGTCTTGTGGAAATGAACTGGTGCTTCTGATCCTTGGATGCTCCTTCTTTTCCCCCTTTCTTGTCATTCGCCAGTTCTCTTTCCCTCTCTCTCCGGTCTCGCATTTTTGCCACATATTTTTCTTTCCTCTCTTCTAACTCCTTCTCCCACTCCTAAGCCGTACGCCATGCGCCTGGGGTTTTTCCAGTCACTGAAGGCATCTTTCCGGCTTTGTAGTAGTCAGGCAAACGCTCTACTGGTGCACCCTAGTTCTTCGTGACGATCACAGCGTTCAAATTTCTCTGAATTAGCAGCAAATGTTTCCACCTCCAAATTTTTGTTCATGGAGGTTCAACACCTTTTATTGTCTCATAAACTGCAGGATCTGCTCAAAAGACGGGGCCTTCCGACCCCGGTATTCATTCCGTGTCTATTTCCATGCTATCGCGCCGCCGGAACCTCGTGGCTCACAGTTCTCATGGAGGGTTCCGTCTCGCTTTGGCCTTGAGAAGCCCCTCCACCACAATGAAGTTCTCATGGTTCCCGAAAAATGCGATAGGTCGGTGCCGAAGGTTGGGATTGTCGAAATGGAAGCTCGCCCACCCAAATAATTAACCTTCGCAAAGATCATAAAGTTCTTTCAAGCTTATCCTCTCAAAGACCCTTCATTAACTCCCTTCAATCGCTTCCTATTCATGAGTTAAAGGTGTGTCTTTTCTTTCTGCTGTCCAACCTCAGGCATAATGGCATCCAACTTCTAGCCTCCATAGCCGTCATTCCTGTCACCCATGATTCCCCTTTCCTCCGCTTCCCTCTGGAAAAAGCCTCATGGGTTTTCATGTTACATTCGGGCGATCTTCAATCACTCTTTGCCTCAGCACTCTTCTTTTAAATGCTCCAATGTTACGAAGCATCGATGATCCCTTTGACATATCATTCATGGCATGATATACAGTCCATCCGAGTCTTCGATCTTATCCCATGCATCGATGATACCTTCTCTCTCAAAGAACTGCTTGAATCTTTCCCAAGCTACATACAAAGCTTTCATCTTCCCCGCCGAACACAAATGATTTCTCCTTCTTTCCGTGGTTAGGGCCGGGGAAAGAATCGCCTAAGTAGGCCTCAACTAATTTCTCCTATATCGTAACCATATATGGTAAATGATTCATACCATAGAAGCCAGATTCTCTAGTAGAGAATGGGAATAGATGCGCTTTACGACTTCCGGTCTCACCCTATCTATCTTGGTAACAATATTAGCCATCCCGAGAATCTTCCTAGTGCTCGTTGGATCTTCAAAGGGGATGACTAAAGAACTGATGCTCGCTGGACTGCATTAAAATTCGTTGCTTCAATTCAAAATTATTAGCATCAACTCCAGTCGTCTGATCACAGTATTCTTCCCAGATAATTGGCCCCGAATCCTCCACAGGGTTACACAGCATTTATTTTCTCGAAGCCTCTACATGTATTTCCAACCTCGATCTTCGCTTTCTTCCATGGTCGAAGCCGCTGTCTTTTTCAGCTTTCGGAAAGGCCCTTCTCTATTTTCGTGTCACCGAATCGATCAAGAGCTGCTTCCTTATGCATCAAAAAAAGTCAAAGTAAACACACTCCATTAATAGGATTAATAAATCAACAAAATATGTAAATGTTTCATAAATGTTAGTGGCCAACCGAATCCACTACTTGAATTGTTTCTTCTTTAATCCAAATTAGTACATCCTTCTTTCATCTGAATATTGATTTATAAAATTCTTTCGATCCCCGGCAACGACGCCATAAAACTTGTTGACAGACCAAAGAACACATACAAATTTACGACGTTATTACCAAGGACTATTGTCTAGTTCCCGGCAACGGCGCCATAAAACTTGTTGGTTGACCAAAACGTGCATACAAAATTTACAACACTGCTGCCTGGCGACCATTAGCTAACCTCAGTTAACCTCATTATAAACTTGTTGGAATTATAATATGTAAAACCAAAAAATCTCTAGAGCAAGTCATTTTTTCTTTAAAGTTTGGTTTTGGTTTGACTCTTTCGCAAGTATGCAGTTTGCTGGTAATAAAATGGACATATCCAGATATCGATCCCAATAGTAGATCTCAAGAATTTAAAAAATCAACCACCACTACCAATTTCCATACTATCTGGACCACCAAATGATAGTAAGAGCGCATTAAAAGATGCCAAATTAAATGAACATAAGGAGCCAACAAATGAACATTAAACTTGAAATGTAAAGAAATAAAGAATACGTAAAGATAAGAAATAGAAGAAATGGGAATAATATCGCTTAGAGAACTCATTGAAATCAATGCTATTAGAAAATCAATTCCATTGCCAACGTAAAACTTTCTCAGGAATTTCGGTTTTCGAATCGCCCATGCTAATAGTCAAATGATCTCTCCACGCTTCATTTCATTATCGATTCTTAGACCCCGACTTCGAACGTGAAATTAGATAACCACTTTTAACAAAGACTTCATAATTCGTATTTTTTCTTTTGCAATACTCAGTACCCATTTTCCTGGATCGTAACCCTTATTCCCCAAGCTATTTCCATCGTGCCAGATAAACAACTTCCAGTTACTCGTCCTCAAATTAGAATAGACTCACCCCCTCTCCTGATTAGATCTCAGCTACTACTAGATTGGCCTCACTATCCGAATTGAGGTAGGAACTTCTTTGTTTGTTTAAATGGATAACTCGCTCAACTCATCTTGATTTCAAGCGAGAAGAAAGAGGATGTATCAGTAAATTCACAAAGCCTGATAGATCACTAATAACGGAGTTCTTGCCATTTATAGAGATGTTCATAACTCCCGAATGTAATCTCTGTGTCTCAGAGAACCTCCTTGGAAATCGGAAGTATTGAACACTTCTAGCCCAAAGCGGGTATGGCGATATTTCGGTCAGAAAGCGATGAACCCATGCGCGAAAGTAAATTCATATTATTTGCAATTTTAAAATAACAATAGGAAAGATAAATTCGACAATAGCATTCACAAAATGGAAAATTTGGGTTCCCTCAATTCTTTGAATTAGACCTTTGCGGTATTCTTTGATCCTTAAGAATCTTGCATTTCGAAACGGATAGCCAAATTCAATTTGTCTTATGACTTTCGGTGTATTTGGAAAGAATTGGTGCGTATTAAACTATTACGCCAGCGATTATCCCATTCCGAAAGGCAAAGTAAAAATCGAGCGATAAATCTAATCTATTATCGACATGAAGAAAATAAAAGAAAATAAAGAAAAATTAAAATAAAAATGAGCCTTGGTGGACCACCTCTACCGATGCATTTGGCGCTTGACGCTGCGATGCGGATGGCTGCGTATTTATAAAGGGTTCACCAGTTTGGACCTAATCCCGATGTAACTCTTTGGCGTGTGGGTTTGGAGTATCGGACCCGAGTCCGCTATTGGCGTCGCGACCTGGTTTTTCGCGCCGTGACCTCGTTGTTATCCAGCGACTTCAATCTCCGTCGCGACATCAACACTACATGTAACCTTGATTTGGTCATTCATGATGTCGCGACATCCAGCGTCTTGTCGCGACGTCGCCCACCGGCGTCTTTGCGGGTTTCATTATTTCTTTCTGGCGTCGCGGCGTCGATATCTTGTCGCGACCTCATTTCGATTCTCTGGATCCTTTCAGCGATGACGGATGCCGCGACATCAATCTTTGTCGCGACATCATCTTAGAATTTGTAAGCTTCAAGTTGATCCGCTCGCCTGGCCATGGCTACAGCAATATCTTGTAGCCAGCGACATCTACGTAATGCTGCGAGGTTTGGTGCAGTCGTTCCTAATGTCACGACGCCGATATCTTGTCGACCTTACTTTGTAAACCTGACATTATTTATGGCGAGTCTTATGTCGACTTGATCTCGTATGCGACATCAAACCACGGCTTCGCGATCTTCTCTTGATGGCTTTTGATGTGACTTCACCCTCTTATGCATTGACGGCCGGTTCATTCCGCCCCGACTTTCATCGATAGTTTCTGATGTCGCGACAGCCGATCTCTTATCAGCGACATCAACTTACTTCTCACCGGAGCTTTATTTGGTTATACGGTGCGACGTAATCTGCTGTCGGCGATCTAAATGCATACCTTTTGCAAATTTTAAGCTGCTCATACTGATGTCCGCGACGCCGATCTCACGTCAGCGACATCATCTTAAGGAAGCGCCCAGGTTTCAAGCTGTTTTTATTCACGATGTCGCGACGCCATTATCTTGTCGCGACCTCGGCTCACAGTACCACTTCCTTGAGCGGTGGCGCTTCTCACGAGTGCGTGACATCGACACTAGGGTTTGAAGCCTTGAGTTGATCTCATCTTGATGTCGCGACTTGATTGTAAGTCACTACGTCTGACAGTTATTTCTTGAGTGGCCAGCGACATGATCTTCTTATCAGCGACATCATTCATTTAATTCTTTGCTCCTTCTTAATTTACTATTTTGTGATCCACATGCGCGACCTGCATCAAATTCCTTTACTTTCTGATATCACAACAGTGTCTTGTCTGAGACCCCATTGCATCAATGACTCGTAAAGTTTTCTCATTTTGCTCACGCGGTGTTGCACTTTACTCCACTTATTCACGCATTTTTCTCTTTATTTTATTATTCTTCCATTACTGCTAATATGAATGGGTGAGTTTCTTCATATTTCAGTTAAGTGGTGTCTCTTTGATATGAAAATTAAGCGAAAAATGGACTAAAATAGATGACTTTTAAAGCTCGTCACCATCTTTAACGAGTGGTCAGCTCGGCCCATTGCGATCATTTTACGCCGCCCTTTCGGTTGGAGCGCCAGCCAGGCGTAGCGCCCGGGGAGCGGCGGCTCGCGTTGGCGAGGTGATCCACTCAACACGGCCCGCGGCGCTAGCGAGTCGAGATCCTTTCGGGCTCACATTCGCCATTCGGCTACGCCGCCACTTTCGGATGGAGCAGCCATATGGCCATAGCGGCCTGAGCCAAGCTTACTGTGAGGTGATCCACTCGGCATTGGCGCGGCGCTGAGTCGGATCAGCTCGGGCTACATACGCCACTCAGCAACCTCGCCACTCGGTACAGAAACGCCCACAGGCATAGCACCAAAAAGCAGCGAAACATATTAGCGAGTGATCCGCTCAGCCGCGAGCCTTATTTGCCTAACTTCGTCGAGATCAACTAGGGCTACATTGCCATTGACTGCCAGCTAGCTCATTTGGAAACGCCACGAACCATAGCGAGCGGCATTTCGCGTTAGCCAGTGATCCGCCAGCGCGAACGCGTACTAACGAGTCGAGATCCACTGGTACCCATCGCGCTCGGCTATCGCCACTCGCATGGAAACATCACTTCAGGCCATAGCGAGACCAACGACTCGCATTGACAAAGATCCACTTTCGGCCACGAGGCCATTTGCTAGCGACTCCCGAGATCATCTCGGTACACATTGCCTGCCATTTTGCATCGCCGCACTTTCGGTGGAGCGCGCCCGAGCCCGTAGCGCCCGGGGAGCGGCGGCTCGCATTGACGGGAGATCCGCTCGGCTGAGGCCGTGCTTTGCCCTGAGTCGGTCTGACTCAGGCTACATTGCCCACTTTCGGCTACATCGCCACTCGGTTGGAGCGCCACGAGTCCATAGCGCCCGGTGCGACGACTCGCGTTGTGAGGTGATCCACTCGGCCACGAGAGCCCGCATTTGCGCTAACGAGTCGGATCGACTCGGTACATTGCCCTTTCGGCTACGCCGCCACTCGCATGGAGCATACGAGCCCGTAGAGAAGCCCGGCGGCTTCGCATTATGAGTGATCGCTCGGCCTGGAATACGGCGCTAACGACTTCGGTCGCTTCGAGTACACATTGCCTCTCGGCTACATCGCCACTCATTTGGAAACCTTGAGCCATAGCGCCCGGGGCGGCGGTTTCGCATTGGCGAGAGATCCACTGGCTTGACCATCTTTGCTGGCAGTCGGATCAACTCATACTCGGGTGCGATCGGCTACACTTCGCCACTTTTCGGTTGGGCAGCGAGGCATGTGGCAAGGAGCAGCGGCTCGCGTTGGCGAGGTGATCCGCCGGCAGGCCCGCGGCGCGCAAGTGAATCAACTAAGGCTACATTGCCATTCGGCTGCATCGCCATGGATGGAACGCCGCAAGGCCGTAGCGGCGCGAGCGGCGGCTCGCGTGACAAGGTGATCACTCGGCGGTGGCCCTGCTATTTGCCTGAAGTCGAATCGGCTTCGAGGCTACGCCGCCACTTTCGTTTTCATCGCCACTCGGCAGAACGCCCACGAGAGCCATAGCACGGAAGCAGCCGGCGCATATTGGCGGTGATCGCACCATTTCGAGCCACGGCGCCTAACTTCGAGTCGGTCGACTCAGCTACATTGCCATTGACTCGCCGTCGCTGGGCAGGCGCCACGAGAGCCGCCGTAGCGAGCGGCGGCTTCGCGTGGCGGGTGATCCGCTCGGCGCAGGCCCGCATTTGCTGGCGCAAGTCGAGTTCACTCGGGCTACACATCGCCGCACCGGCTCGCCCGCTCGCGCCGACGCCCGCAGGCCATAGCGCGAGCGGCGGCTTCGCATTGACAAGGTGATCCACTGGCCACGAGCCACGGCGCCTAACGGCTTCCAGTTAACTCATTTACATTGCCTCTGGCTACATCGCCACTCGTTTGGAACGCCACGAGCCATAGCGCGGGGCAAGCGGCTCGCGTGGCGAGGAGATCGCTCGGCCGCAGGCGTGCTTTAGCGGTCGGTCATTTCGGTACATTGCCGCTCGTTTACATCGCCACTTTCGGTTGGAACGCCACCAAGTCCATGCGCCCGATGCCAGCTATTTCGCGCGTGTGAGTGATCCGCTCGGCCACGAGGCGCGCCTAACGAGTCGAATCGGCTTCGAGGCTACATTGCCGTTCGGCTACATATCGCCACTCGGTGGAACGCCACGAGGCCGTAGCGCCCGGTAGTAGCTCACATTGGCGAGGTGATCCTCGGCCACAGGCCCGCATTTGCCTAGCTTCGTCGGATCAACTCATGCTCCATTGCCATTCATTTCCCCGCCATGCATAGGTGGAGCGCCGCGAGCCCGTAGCGCGGTGGCATTTCGCGTGGCGAGGTGATCCGCTCCCGGCCGCGGCGGTACTAACAGTCGGATCCTTCGAGTACATTGCCATCGGCTACACATCGCCGCACTGTTTGGAACGCCACGAGGCCATAAGCGCGGAGCGAAGCATCTACGCGTGTGAGGTGATCCGCTTTCGGCCTGACCCTTGTACAACTGAGTCGGATCAACTCGGTACACATTGCCATTAAATTTCTGTCATGCACTTGGTTGGAGCGCCACCAAGGCCATAGCGCCCGAGTTCATGACTCACGGTGGCGAGGTGATCCGCCCCAGCCTGAAGCCATCTTTGCTTTATCGAGTCGATTAACTTAGGCTCATTGCCGATCGGCTACTTCGCCCACCTGGTGGAGCGCCACCCAGGCTTTAGCGGGAGCGGCGACTAGCGTTGACGGTGATCCACTTATGCCGACCGCGGCGCCTACTTGGTCCAGTTAACTCGGCGACATTGCCGCTCGGTACATTGCCCAGCAGCATGGAGCACCACGAGGCCATTAGCGGGGCGAAGCGGCTCGCATTGGCGAGGTGATCCGGCAGCGCGAGAGCCCGCGGCTCCCTAGCGGTGGATCAGCTCGGGCTACATTGCCGCCGGCTACATTGCCACTCATGGAGGCATACGAGGCCGTAGCGCGAGAGCCTGAAGCGGCTCGCGTGGCGAGGTGATCCACTCGGCCGCGAGGCCGCGGCTCCTGGCGAGTCGGATCGACTCGGGATACATTGCGGCTCCGGTACGCCATCACTCGGTTGGAACGCCACCAAGGCCATGGCGCGGGGGCGGCGGCTACCGCATTGTGAGGTGATCCACTCGTATAGGCCCTGTTGCCCTGCGAGAGTCGGATCAACTAAGGTACATTGCCCGCTTGATTAGTGCCCAAAGAAGTCGCGATTTTGAACCACAATATTAGATAGGTTTTGAGTGCTTTTGCGCCTTTAATCATATCTTCTATACCAATTGAAGTGTTCAAGTCTTCTTAGTAGCACTTATGCCGAGTTAGAGTATTTTGGTTGTTTGCGATTTTAGTACTTTGGGGTTAAACCTCGAGACAAATGATGAATCATGAAGATTGATCCCCGAGTTTCAGCCATCGATTATGCGAATCAATGAGAAAATGAAGGCAAAGTGAAAAAAATTGATGCAGTGGAAGACAGGATGAAATGCGGTGGAGATCAATAGCTGGAATTTTTCGCTGGAGTTGAAATTTTCGCTAGGATTGCGAGATTTATGACACTAAGCGAAATCTCAATTGCTAGACGAACTCCGAGTTTCTCTAAACCTTTGTTCTTAAGCGAAAATTCATGATTTAGCTACTCACATAAATTCGCTAATTTAGCGAAATTTACCATTGTAGTACTTGACTTGTGAAATTTTCTCTTCGCTATGCATGGTGATTTCGCTACCTAGCGAAATTCTTGATCTATGAAATTCCTTTGCTCTCGTCATGTTTTGTATTTAATACTATGAGCTCGAATTTGGTGTATTACTCTCTGTCTATAAAGCCAAATTTGTAGGCTTTTAGTATTTTCATGTATTGAGGTGGCCTATATAAACCCACCTCTCTTTTTTAATAAATAGAGGGTGGGGAAGCAAGAATTTGGGGGGAGAAGAAATTTGGTAAGTTTTCATTTTTGTAAATAAAGTCTCGTATTTTATTTAGGGTTTTATTTTCCTCTCTTCTCTCTCCTCTTTCCCTTGCTTTCTAAATTTACTTGAGCACCCCTCTTGGGGATGACAACTCAAGAGATGTAGCTAAACCTCCTTTCTTTGAAGAGGAAGGAAGGCAGCTTGGTGGTGAGAGCATATGCATGTTGTCCTCTCTCTTGTATTAAAAGCCCTTTGGTGTGTATTTATGGCCCTTATCTTCTCGAAATATGGTTGAATAACATTGAATGTCATTAATTTGGCCAATCTCTCCATGCTTTAGGATCACAGTGCATACTTAATGCTAGATGTCTTGTGGTTCTTTAGATAGTCTTTCACAGAGCCTGCGAAATGATATTTAAATGTTGGGTTTCAAGCGAGTTGAGATAGCATTTAATGTTATTGATTTAGCGATACTCTCCATGCTTCGGGATGCGATTGCATACTTATTGTTAGATGCCTTTACATGTGTGGTTCATTAGATGGTCTTTACGAGCCTCTGAAATGATATTTAAATGTTAGGGTTTCAAACTGTAAAGGGGCCATAGATGCATGCTACCTGTGTTGACTCAAATAGGAGTTGTTGTTAGGGTGAGGTTTGCTAGTTAAACATGATCCCAGGTTATGCCGGGGACTATAGGTTGCTTGTCATAGCGGATAAAACCAGGGACCTTGTTTTATACTAACTTATCAAGTTAGTGACCTAAATCTTCAAGTTAACTTCTCACACTTCACTTCCAGTTTTTCTGATTTCGGCTTTCAAACTACTTCCCACTTTGTTTTGAAACAAATCCGAAAGATCGAATAGAAAGCCGCCCCTGTACGTGCCTTGTCACGAAATCATTTTAGGATGAAAACCCGTCCCAGTGTTAGGCCACTGAACCACTATCTTTGCAGTAGCTTGACTACGCGGTAGTAGGGAACAGGGTGTATATAAATTTTGGTTATTTTAGCTCGACTCTTGTAGCCTGAATCATATGGCGTTGCAGTGATGGTGCCGAACTCACCCAATGGTAGTTGAAGTGTACTGATCAACATCACCAGTGAAGGTAACCTTTTTACTCTTTTTGTCACTCGATTTACGAGGAAGCGCCAGTTCGTACTTTGATGGCGCGGTCACCTTTTTAGTCAGTTTTAATTTTTGTTATTTAACTTTAATCTTTTTGCAAGCTCTGTAGTTGCTCTTTGTTGTCTCTAAATTTTGTAATAGGTGTTTATGCAACAGTGGGATAGAGACACATCAGGTAGATTGCATAGGATAAGTACCTGACTTGGCCAGGTAGTGAAGTCGGTGTACACATCTCTTGATACCATGGATCCCATGCACACGGACAGCAGAGTCAGCCAGGAACCCCCATGAATCGAATGTATAGAACCATGAGGATCATCCACCCTCCTAGAGTCGTGCCCACGTCACCCGCATCGTACCTCACATAAAGATGTAGCGGTGAGGCCTTGTTAGTACCCACTCCCCGTATCATGGTATGGAAAATGAAAATCCATACACTCATATTAGGGATTTTGAGGAGGTTTGCACTACCTTTAAGGGAAGGTATGATGGACATGGATTTCTTTGGCTAAAAGCATTTCATTAACCTTTAAAAAGACGAGGCGAATTTGGCTAAACTCATGGAACTAGAACCATAAGAAATTGGGGTGGCTATGACGAATTCTGAAGAAGTTAGCGATTGCTCATAAAACTTGACAATTTGAAAAGACAAATTTATACCTTTATATTTCCGGGATGGTAGAGAGGTTTTACGATGTTGAGAAAGATTATGAAACCATCGGTGCATGCCACATCATGGGTTTGACACTTGGATGTTGGTGAACCACTTCTATGGTGGTATGTCTCCCGCCATGAGGCAGCTCTTGGAAACCATGTGTGGGGGAGACTTTCTAGAGCATCGATGAAGCCATGGATTTTTAAATGCATTAATTACGAAACTTCTAAGGGTTGGGATAGGCGGCTTTAGAGAATTGGATAGGATAAGGACCGGTCGACCAAAGGGGTGGGATGTATGCCTTGCCCGGAAGAAATAGAGGCGAGAAATTTGGGATTTCAGCCTGGCTAGGAAGGTAAGGAGCTTGAAGGCGGCGGCTCCATGAGGTGCATCTCGTGTGGCTGAAAATCTGCACGATCGATCTTTGCACCAATTTCCAACCCCCTGTGTATCCAGTAGAACCATGTCCTATGGCCCCTACGCAGTGAAGGATTTGATGTCGGAATGCGAAACCTTTGTGTGGGGCAAATTCAAGCCCTGACAATCCAATGCTCCATATGGCAATACTTACAATTCGGTTAAAATCAACCTAACCTTGCGTGAAACCCAACTGACTTATGTACCCCAGGCCAAACCTGATTTAGTACCTCACAATCCATGGCAACCACCATCACTCTTCTCGATAGAACAAGCCATATTAAATGCGAGGTAAGGTGGTGAAGCGACTTTCTGTTGAGGAACAAAAGGAATCAATGTGCAGCGCCTGAAAAATTGATCTTGTTGAGAATTAGCTGAGCAAAGAATGATAACAGATGCATCTCTTAAGCCATCAACTCTGATATTCAATCACAAAATCAACAAGTGCTGGGTCATAAGGGAGTTCAAATGCGACACTGATGAGATCAATGGGTTGGGATCGTCTGATGAATTGGGGGTGGATAGGCCATAATCACTCTGGGTGGGGTCGAGTGTCGTACCAATTGTTGAAATGCAGAGTTAAATCCGATCATATTCCTAGAGTTCAAATAAATCTTAGTGCCTCCATTCCAGTGCGGGCTGTTAGTGATATCTTAGTGGATCACTGAGCAGTCAGACATCTGCCATTAGGTCATCATCAGGCACAAGTCATGCATGCAAACCACAAGAATCTTTGTCTAAGGGTGGGCCAGAAGATTTCCTCACCAGGTATCTCGATCCGCCAATCAGAAGCAAATACACTATCCGTCTGAGGATCACGGTTCTCCCCACGATGCTCAGTCATTATTGGTGGGAATTGTATAGACAAGTCATTACTTGATTTAGGAGCCAGTGTGAACCTCGTACCATGTCGGGTGTCTGGCGAGTTGAGTGCAGGTGAACCCAAACCTCTGAACATCACCTTTATCATTGGCGCAGATAGATCGGTGAAAATCCACCCAAGGGGATAGTTGAGGATGTCCTTGAAAATGAACAAATTCTCTTGCCCGAGTAGATTTTGTGGTACTTGATGCTTGAGCGATTGCTGAGTAGACCCGATCATGTGCCAATCATTTTAGGAAGACCATTTAAGCCTTGCCCGATCGATAATAAATTGGGAATGGAGTCATGCAACTAACCTTTGGTAACATGACCATGAGTTGAACATCTTTCATTTGAACAACAAACATGAGTTGCTGGCGAAAATCAAATTCCCGATAAAGTTATTTCAATTGGTGATTAATGCGGGAAAACAAAGTACCGAGGAAATGCACAAGGAAGTGTCGGCGAGGAGATGAGAGATATTGGGCTTGCCATTAACACCCCTGACAAATAGTACTCCAGTTGCTTGACCATCGAGCAGGTTCAACAATTGGGCACCCAACACATTGGAATCAGCCCAGGCTACTGCATGGGTTGAGGAGATCATTCTCCTTGACCCCCCTTGAGTAAATTTTGAGAATGAACTGGTTCGGTGTTTCCATAAACCGAATTGCAGTTCACAATGTTTGCTTTTTGTTTTTAATTCAGTTAATTTTAAATACTTTTATTTATTTTTAGAAAATTTTTAACTTAGCAATTTTCATATTTAGTAATTTTGTACTTATATTATAGTATTGTGTGTTCAATTTTAATTATAGTTGTATATAATAATTTTCCTTATAATGCTTCGTACAATATTAATATTTAACCCCTGAAAATTGAATTAGGATAAATTGTACTCGGTTTGGGCCAAATTTGCAAAAATGCGAAATTGGCGGGGAGACTTCGGGCGCCGAAGCGATCTATATAAGCTTTGAGGAGGGTTGTCAGTGCGAACTTCACATTAACCCCCGGCGAAGCCACGGTCCCGGCGTCTGCGCCGCATGGCGTCCTTTGCGAGCCCTTCCACCCAGGCTTTCCGGTCGTCTGCCATTTGCTCGCGCGAGTTCATGCAGCGAGACTGAGCCGCCCGATTCATTGCTACTGCGTGATCTGTGCACCAGCCGCGCACGTGCACCGGCCTCTACGAGCCCGAGGCGAAGCCACGGCCCGAGCCTCCGCCCATGCGTGCGAGCGCCAGCTAGTTCATTGCCTTCTGAGCCACCTCTGTTGAGCCGCCGGTGAGCTCGCGCCGGTCTGGAGCCGGTAGTGCCTCGGTTGGCACGGTGCCACTGCCTTAGCATACAGTCTTTTTCACGAGCCCTTATTTGCGGTTATGGCGATTTGATTCGCGGCCCGGTGAGCTATGGTTTGTTTGCTTAGCGAGTGGTCCGGTAGTTCTGAGCCACCGGTTCGGTTCTCTGGTCACATGGTTGCATTTTTAATTGGTCGAGCCCTTTTCCGGTATTTTAGTTACATTTTGTTATGGTTCGTACTAAGGTGGGTCGCCTTAGGCATGGTGAAGATTGATAGAAAGACCTGGCTCAGGTCCGCTCCAGTACCATCACGATCCCGAGAAGCGTGCAGAGAACTCGAGATTTAAACGCTGTCGAACACGGATGGGACCGAGCCCCATCGCACATTCCGCGAGGAGGAGAGTTAGGCGAGGCCCTCGGCGGGCCGCACATCGGACGAGCGAAGTCATCATCCTCTCGGCGTGGCCGTCTGATCCTATGGCTGCGGAGCGACTTCATCACCTATTTGTCGCTGCCTCGAGATTCGAGGCCGTTGTTCGTAGGGAACCGTCCCGGTATGCGACTCCGTATGACAGATTCCATCGGGAGTGCGTCTTCTGACGTCCACATGGCGATCTGAATCTGGGAGTCGTAGCAGGATTGGTCAGTTATTCGCTGTGCCTTTGTTGACCCAGAGGCGGTATTACTGCAGTAGTGATGCGATTTTGATCTATGGCGTCTCGAGATGACTAGTTCGGCGTGAGCTTCAATTCGGTATTGATGATCGCGGCGGAGTACTGACGGCCGATATTTCGGCGGCTCTTGGCTGCGTATCTGTAGACGATCTGCGGAAGGGATTCTGAGAGATTGGGCCACAGCCTCATCGCTGAGATGGATTCGATAGCCCGAGGAGACACCAACTGGCTGGGCGTTATTTTGAGCGGCTCCGTATCGTATGCGCTGATCGACCATTTGTTCGGGGCGAGCTTGTCCCAGATTTGCGGCATTACGTCTGCGACGGAGGAGCCATATTGGAGGCTCTTTCTGGAGATCTCGGAGGATATTGGATTCGATCCTCTGTTTGGTGATGACATCCTTGCTACATTTTGAAGAGAAGGTCCATAGGAAGGACCTGGTACGAGCAGAGAGCATTCCTTTACGTCACCAGGGTACTCTCCCGGGTTCTCGAGGCATTTGGGATTTCTAAGAGGAAGTAGAGGATAGAGATGAGGGTCAGATGCCCTGGTCATGTCGGTGGGCGGGTGATGACTATGCAGTAGCTTTCCTGCCTCGACCCGCGGGACCGGGGAGATGCAGGTCGAGGCGGGGACCACCATGCGGATGTGCTCTGTCCACGGGCGAGGATACGAGGAGTCGGCTCGCGGATGTCTCTCAGTCTCGCCTCCACGCCACCACATCGGCGATTTCTTCAACAGATACACCCAGACCCTTCTGTTCGGCCTGTCGTTCGAATGCATTCATGCCAGCTCGAGGGAGATAGCTGGTGTGATGGATGCTATCTGTTCCCTAGCAGCTACGCAGGCAGCCCAGGATCAGAGATTGACCCAGTGCCATTCTATGCTGACACAGATTATGACCCACTTGGGCCTTCCTCGTGTCCCTGATCAGAGAGAGGAAGGCCCTCTGGGGCTGCGACCTATTTGGATGTTCTAGCGGCGGCAGCCAGCGACTTGAGACCCACCACCACCCACGACGGTGAGGTGGTTAGGTTTCTTTATGATTTTGTTTAGTTACCGGCTTTGTGCTTGCCTACTAATTTTGTTTAGGATTTATGTATTAGCCATAGTAGCGAGTGATACTTTTGTGTCTAACTTTGTATGCGTGTACTAGCCATTTGGCTATATCAAGAAAGCTATTCGGTTATATACATAGACTTTGCATATCATGTTTTGTGCCTTTTCCATGTAAGTGATTTTCTTTTCAATTGAACAATTGAATTTAGCTGGCCAGACCGATTGAATTGCCTGGCCCCAGACGATTGAATTGCTTCAATTGGACTATTGAGATGCTTCAAATTGGACAATTGAATTGCTTTATGTTGGGAAATTGGATCACTGTTTGTCACCTATATGTTAGAATAAATTCCATGCTTGATTAGTTTTTAGTCGGTTAAAGATTCCTGCATGCTCGACTTGAAATTTCTCCCTTATCTTGATTCACACACTTTGCACTCAGTTATTTCAATAGAATTTGTGAATTTTCATACCTCCTTTAAGCTTTACCATGAAGCCTTAGGCATGTTGGCAACCTAGGATAGGTTGTGTTACCCATAGTTGAAGACCAGTGTAGTCTTCAAAAAGGAAAAGAAAAGAAAAAGAAAGCGAAATAGAAAAGAAGAAAAGAAAAATAAAATCGTGAAGTTTTGCTAGCAAGAGCGAGAACGCGGTCAGGGGTGTATGGCGAAAGCTTTGAAACCCGATGCCCTAAGCCTTAAGTGGTTAGGAGTCATGGATTTTGTGTTAGATTACATGGGTTGGATAGGTAGAGTCTAACGAATTGTAGGTGCTTGATTTCGAAGTCATTGGTCAGGGTGAAACCTTTAGAGTTAGTGGTCATTGATCCTTTGACGATGCCCCTAAACCTTGGTGGTTAGGAGTCATCGGTGGACCCCGTTACACGGACTTTGGTGAACTCGAATTTTAAGCATTGCATCCTACATTATAATTGAAAAAGAAAGAAAATTAACAACTAGCCTATCTAGGTTGTTAATGACTTAAGGCCATGTCAGTGCTAGGTTGGGGAGGGAACAAATTTGCATTTTATTGACAATGCGGTAACATAAAGAACCATTAGACTTAGATGGAAATTCAAGTTGAGTAATGGATCAATATTGACCTAAAATTGCTCTGTATGGCTTTGGTTATTTCATATCGATGTTGAACTTGATTTCAATTTTTCATTTTAAAAGCGATGTTTATATGTACATATACATACGAATCATAACCTTTTTGAAAATCACCACATGCATCTCCGCTTAGTTTTGCATTGCTAAGGGACTGTATAGCGTTTCGGTTAGGGGTGTGATTAGTGCCCCGAGTGATTTTGAACCATATTAGATAAGTTTTAGTGCTTTTGCGCCTTAATCGTATCATTTATACCAATTGAAGTGTTCAAGTCTTCTTAGTAGCACTTATGCCATTTAGAGAGTATTTTTGGTTGTTTTGCAGATTTTAGTGCACTTTGGGAGTTCAACCTCGAGACAAATGATGAATCATGAAGATTGATCCAGTTTGACCATCCAATGTCTTAAAAGAAATAATAACCGAAAAACAGTAATGAAAGTAAATGCGATCTGATGGGTGATCGTGGGATCAATAAGGCGTTCGTAAGGTTCATTATCGATTATAATGCAACATAGAAATCTCATTCATAAAATAAACAATTTTCTCTGATTCTTAGCGAAAATTCGCGGTCATTACTCACATAAATTTCGCTAAGCTGGCGAAATTCCTTCAAGTATGAGTGCCGAGCTTTTAGCGAGAATTTTCTATTTTCGCTATGCATGGTGATTCGCTACCTAGCGAAATTCTTGATCTGGCGAATTCAGCGCCTGGAATCATGTTTTTGTATTTAATCTTAGCAAACTCCAAATTTGGTGTATTACTCTCTTGTCCTTTAACTTAGCCAAATTTGTAGGTTTTTTGGTATTTTCATGTATTGAGGTGGCCTATATAAACCCCTCTCTTTTTGTAATAAATATAGAAGAATTTGGGGGAGAAGAAATTTTGTAAGTTTTCATTTTTGTAAATAAAGTCTATTTTATTTAGGGTTTTATTTTTCCTCTCTTCTCTCCTCTTTCCCTTACTTTCCTGGGGCTGCCAAACACCCCTCTTGGGGATGACAACTCGAGATGTAGCTAAGCCTCCTTTCTTTGAAGAGGAAGGGAAATTTGGCTTGGTGGTGAGGCATATCGTATTTGTCTCTTGGATTAAAAGCCACGGGTATTGTATTTATGGCCCCTTATCTTCTCAGAAATATGGATTTGAATAACATTGAATGTCATTAATTTGGCGATACTCTCCATGCTTTAGGATCACAGTGCATACTTAATGCTAGATATCTTGTGATTCTTTAGATGGTCTTCACGAGCCTACGAAATGATATTTAAATGTTAGGGTTTCAAAGCGAGAGTTGAATAGCATTTAATGTTGATGATTTGTGATACTCCATGCTTCGGGATACGAGTGCATACTTATTGTTAGATGCCTTGTGGTTCATTAGATGGTCTTTACGAGCCTGCGAAATGATATTTAAATATTGGGGTTCAAGCGTAAAGGGGCCATAGATGCATACTACGTGTTGACTCAAATAGGAGTTGTTGTTAGGGTGAGGTTTGCTAAGTTAAAGCATAAGATCAGGTTATGCCGGGGGTATAGGTTGCTTGTCTGAGGGATAAAACCCAGGGACACTTGTTTGCCACCAACTTATCAAGTTAGTGACCTAAATCTTCAAAGTTAACTTTCTCACTTCCTTTCCAGTTTTTTACGATTTCTCAGCTTTCAAACTACTTCCCATTTGTTTTGACAAATCAAAAATCGAATAGAAAGCCTTGCAACCGTGCACTTATACGAATCATTTTTAGGATGAAAACCCATCCACGTGTTGACCCTTTGAACCACTATCTTTGCGGTAACCCGACTCTGGCGATAGTAGAAACTTAGAGTGTATATAAATTTTGTTGATTTTGGCTCGACTACTATGGCCGCAGATCGCAACCAGGTAGACGCCACGAAGGCACGTAAGCGTGAGACGGCGACTCGCGTGTGAGGTGATCCACTCGGCACGAGCCCACTTGTTGCCTAACGAGTCGGATCAATTAGGCTACATTGCCACTTTCAGGCTACATTGCCACTCGCGCCGACGCCACCAAGGCCATAGCGCCGGGGCGGCGGCTCGCGTGTGAGGTGATCGCTCGGCCGAGCCGCTCCTGCAGTCGAATCAACTCAGGCTACATTGCCACTCGGCTACATCACCACTCGGCTGAAACGCCACCAAGGCCATAGCGTCGGGGCCGCGGCTGCATTGACGAGGTGATCCGCAAGCACGAGCCCGCGGCGCCCTGCGGTGGAGATCAACTCGGGCTCCGTTGCCGTTCGGCTGTCGGCCGTACGGAACGCCACAGGCCGCCGTGCGGGAGCCAAGCGGCTCACATTGGCGGTGATCCACTTAGCGGGCCACGGTGCCCCTGGCAGTCAGATCAACTCAGGCTATATTGCTATTCCGCTACATCGCCACCTGTTTGGAACTCCGCTGGCAATCGCCTTGAGCAGCGGCTTCGCATTGGCGAGTGATCCACTCGGCGCGAACGCAGCGCGGCAGTCGAATCCTTCGAGCTACATTGCCCGTTCGGCTACATCGCCCTTTCGAATGGGAACCCACAAAACCATAAGCGCCCGGTAGTAACTCAGCTGGCGGTGATCGCTCAGCGCGAGGAGCCCTGTTGCTAACTCGTCAGTCCTTCGAGCTCCATTGCCATTAATTTGCTCGCCGCTTAATTTTGAAACCACGAGCCATGCTTGAGCAGCTCCACGATGACGAGGTAATCCACCGGCCGCGGACCCGCATTTGCTAGCGGTCGGATCGACTCGGGCTATATTGAATTAGCTCGTCGCCTGGGTGGAATCCCACGAGGCCATAGCGATGCAGGAGCGACGGCTCGCGTGTGAGGAGGATCCACTTTCGGCCACCGACCCGGCGCGACTAGCAGGTCGGATCGACTGGGCTACATTGCCGATGGCTACATCGCCACTCATTTGGGCATACGGGCCCGTAGCGTAGGGGGCCGAGTAGCTCACATTGGCGAGGTGATCCCGCCGGCGCGAGGCCCGAGTGCCTAACTAATTACGGATCAACTCGGGCTCCGTGCCGTTCGGCTACATCGCCCTTGGTGGAGCGTACGAGGCCGTAGCGTCGGTGACTATTTCGCGTTGTGGTGATCCGGCTCGGCCGCGAGGCCCGCATTTGCTGGCAGGTCGGTCGATTCGGTACGTTGCCGCTCGGCTGCATTGCCCTTTCGCGTGGAGCGCCACGAGGCCATGGCGCTAGTAGCGGCGGCTCGCATTGACGGGTGATCCACCCGGCCACGGTACGGCTCCTAGCAGTGAGATCGACTCGGTACATTACGCTCGGTACGGGCATGCCGAGAGCCGTAGCGCCCGGGGGTAAGCGGCTCGCATTGGCGGAGTGATCCGTGGCCACGAGCCGCGGCGGCTGCGAGTGAGATCAGCTTTCGGGCTACGTACGATGGCTACACATCGCGCTCGTTGGGACGCCGCAATAGCCGTAGCGTCGGGGAGCGGCGGCTCACATTGTGGTGATCCGCTCCGGCCTGAGACCCGCATTGCCCTGAGTCCGGATCAACTCGGGCTCCATTGCCATTGGTATTTATGCCGTGGGCAGCCGGCAAGGCCATAACGCGAGGCGAAGCGGCTCATTGGCGGTGATCCGCTCGGCCGCAGGCCCGCATTTGCCTAATGGTCGGTCGGCTTCGAGATTTATATTGCCATTCACTACATCGCCACCGCGGATGGAACGCCACCAGGCAATAGCGCCCGGGGAGCAAGCGGCTCGCGTGGCGGTGATCCGCCGGCGACGCGCACTAGCAGTCGGTCGGCTTCGGCTGCATTTGCCGTTCCCATTTCGTCGCCCGCTCGGCGAATGAAATTCCACGAGCCGCGTGCCGGGGGCCGATGGCTCACATTGGCGAGGTGATTCCCGCCGGCATAGGCCCGCGGCGCTAGCGGTCGAGATCGGCTCGAGCTCGTTGCGTTCGGTACATTGCCGCCGGTGCGGAGCATGAGCCGTAAGCGAGGAGCGGCGGCTCACATTGTGAGGTAATCCGCCGGCCGCGAGCCCGCGCGGCGCCTAAGCGAAGAGTCAATCGGCTTTCGAGGCTATATTGCCCATTCCGGCTGCACCGCCACCGCAGCGGAACCGCGAGAGCCCGTAAGCGAGGCGAAGCGTTTCGCGTGGCGAGAGATCCGCTCAGCCGCCGAGCGCATTTGCGCAACTGGTCGGATCAACTCGGGCTCCGTGCCATTCGGCTACATCGCCCGGCCGTTTTGGAGCCTTCTGAGCCTTAGCGCGGGGAGCCAAGTAGCTTCGCGTGGCGAGGTGATCGCTCGGCCACGGGCGCGTACTGAGTCGGATCGACTCGGGCTACGTTGCCGTTCGGCTATCGCCACTCGATGGGCAGCCACGACCGCCAAGCGCGGGGGTGAGTAGCTCACGTGGCGGTGATCCGCTTGACCTGAACGGCGCCTAGCTAGTGGTCGACTCGGGCTGCATTGCCGTTGGCTACATCGCCCGCTTGGTGGGCGTACCGAGGCCTTGGCGCCAGGAGCCAAGTAGCTCACATTGACATGGTGATCCACTCGGCCGCGGGCCGCGCTCTCTACTTGAGTCGGATCCCAGCTCGGGCTGTTGCCCATCCGTACGCCATCCACTCGGTGAAAGCGCGAGCGCCGCGAGAGCGGCGGCTCGTGGCGGGTGATCCGCCGGCCGCGAGCGGTACGCCTCGCGAGTTCGGTCTGGCTTTCGAGGCTCCGTTGCCCGTTCGGCTATATCGCCGCAAGCGGGGCGCCACGAGGCCATGGCGCGAGGCAGCGACTCCGCATTGAATTGATCCGCTCGGCGCGAACCGCATTTGCTAATGGTCGAGTCCGGCTGAGTATATTGTCATTAGCTACATCGCGCCTGGATGAGCACAGCCACGAAACCGCGCGGGGGAGCCAAGCGGCTCGCATTGTCGAGTGATCCACCGGCCACGAGCCCGCGGCGCTGCGAGAGTCGGATCAGCTTTCGGGCTACATTGCCATTCGGCTACACATCGCCACTTTCGAATGGAACCAGCGAGGCCGTGGCGCGAGGGCGATGGCTCACATTGGCGGTGATCGCTTCGGCCACGAACCACTTATTTGCCTAGCGAGTCGGATCAACTCGGTATATTGCCATTCTTCTAACGCCACACGGTGGGGAACCCGCGAGCCATAAGCGGTAGGAGCGAGTAGCTCGCGTGTGAGGAGATCCTCGGGGCCACGCGACTATTGAGTCAGTTCTTTCGAGGCTACATTGCCATTCGACTACATCGCCCTCAATGGAGCGTGATGAATACGATTGAGTGATAATTATAATGGAATCTAACACATTTAAATCCTGATGTACTCATTTATGAAACCAGTACTTAATCGCATGTTTTGATTTGTGCGAGTCTTTCGGTGTAAAACGTAAGTGCACAAGGATGCTTCCCGGGAAGCCAATGACAATGTGGATGTGGGTGAGAAATTGGCCGAAGTTTAGAACCCATTGAAGCAAGGAAAGCACCGGAGACGAGTCCTAAATTTAGAACTTCAAAGATCTCACCGGTAGAACTTCTTGAAATGTGGCGATGGACAAAGTCTGGGTAGAACTTCAAGTCCCTCTGGGGTAGAACTTCCTGTCTAAAAGTAGCGATAAGCGAAGTCTAGGTGGGAACTTAAAGTCTACAGAGTAGAACACTGCTGGAACTTGCCCCGGGAATTTGTCCGAAATTCAATCGGTGTGGGGCACTTTAAATGGCTGAGCCAAAATGGGAAAATCACTTTGGAGGGGGCTATAAAAGGAGGAGGACACAAGTATTAGAGGGCCTTTTTTGAGTCTTTTTAGTTTTCTCTTGAGTTTTGAGTTCTTCACTTCTAGGGTTTAGGTTTTTAAGAGTTTTTCTCCAATTTTTGAGTGGTACCTTGTGGTCCAGTTTGGATTTCATTCTTTTAGAGACTGGATTCAAGAGTTTGTAATCTTTCGGCATCAAATATTTAATGCAGCACAAATCTTAGCATTCCATGTTTTCTATTCTCGGTTTACAAGTCAATTCTTATTCCTTGAGAATGTTTTTTATGTTTGTCGTTCTTCATCTTTGATTGTTATCTGAGTTTTATGTTCTAAACCCCTGCTTCTTTGGGATCATGGAAATACTTTTTGTCGAGTAAAGTCCCTCAATTCCTCTCTTGATTTTCAATGGATTGTGTAATATTGATCTTGTGTAGAAGGTTTTAAATCCTTAGTTGGACAAAATTCTTGACAACGTGTTAGCAGGGCTATTTAGGTACACGTTGTGCTTGATCATAATGCCAACTCAAGGTTCTGTTTTAATTGAGAACAAGTGTTTAGTATTATGATCATCTTTATTTTCAAAAGCATTTAAGATAAATCCTCCATCGAAGACCATTTATCCAATGGTTCTAAATGAGTTTATAAAATAAAGTGGGACTTACGATCGAGGAAGTGAGTGGAACCTAAAAATCCCGGCTGATACGTCTTCCCATTTAAAACGTTCAAACCCGATCAACCATTGATCAAACAACACAACATACGATTTTCTTTAAATCATACTTTAGTGGAAGATAGCTCCTATTGATCAACCCGAATCGAGACCACTCCTGTGGAGATGACACATGGATTCCCACAGTATTACAATACTAGGCATTTATAATTCATACGCTTGGGAATAGAATTAGGCATACTAATCGGGGCGAAGCTTATTTTTGGCCCGGCGGATTAAGTGGCGACTAACGAGTTGATCTGAAGAGGCTAGAGGTAAATTGCAATTGCATTGCAATTCGATGCGTTCTCCACTTTTCTTTTTTTTTGTTTTTTTAGTGAGGAATCTCGGTGAGTACCCCTTGAATGAAAATAAGGTAGTGTATGTCGATTTGGGCTCATGACGAAACAACAGGTGTCGAGTTACATCTCCTAGAAACACAAGAAATCCATTATAAGTCAGTATCTCAGTATTTTACCTCGAATGGATACTCCTGGGAATCGTAGACTCACATGGGCCTCCTGACATAGAGAGACAAGCGTTACGCTCCGATAAACCCGAGTGTTAGGAGGCGGGAAATGGTAACCTTGACTTAAAATCAATATAGAAGTCTCCTAACTCCTTTACCTAATGTGGAAAGAACCGCCCAGAGAAATCCTACAACCTCAAAGGACTACAACCAATTCTTGCATTACGTCTTCCTAAAGAGAGGCCACTCGATTTCTAATGAAGTCAAAAATGATCGAGTCTCTTGCACTGTATATCAAGGGTTGAATCGAGAACCCTTTATTCGTCATGAAGTTTTGAAGATGTTCTGGTGCATTTCTTTCTCTGGCTCACCCCTCCACATAAATACATTTAGTTTTATTTCCCTTTTGCTTTAAAGGAAGCTAAAATTTGGTTTCATTCCTTGGCACCTAATTCGATCTTTACGTGGGAAAATATCTGCAAAATGAGTTCCTCGACAAATTTTCCACTTTGCCTGACTAATGCTCTCATGAGGCTTGATTCGAGGCTACTACGAAAGCACAGTGAGCCGTTTCTTCAACGGTATGGGAAAGATATGAGATCTCTCCATCGCATCCTCACCATGGATTGGATGTAGGACAAATATGTACATACTTTCATCAAGGATTATCACTGAATAATAAGCAGTACATCCGGATGATGTGTGCTGATGAATTACATGAAAGAGTGCTAGGAAACCCAGTCGCTCTTTGACACTATATAGAGATATCGAACTTGGGAGGCTAACACCCCTCTTTAGACAATGCTAAGGTGCCGGCACATCAGCAGTGACGGAATCCACCACACAAGAAGAATGATAGATTCTGAGCCAAAATTGCTAATTTAACAGAGCCCAGGCCGCTAGAGATGAAAAAGGTGCATGAGGTAACTAGTGGCCTCAAATACCCTCGATACCCACTGGACCTAGAGTGGAGGAACCATGCATTATATGCGATGACCCTACACTCGACCATTAAGCGCAATCTTCCCTCAAGTTAAAGGCCATTCAAATTGAGCAAGCAGCGCCCTTAGCTACCCAGAAAACCTTTCAATTCCTGTATAAAACTTACGATCACGGGTAGGCGAGCATCCTAATTTTAAATTGGAGGAATGAAGGAGGGCCAAATAATGTGCCAAACAACCAAGTTCCTCATTACCAGTAAGGTTTTACCGTCCCATTCCACCATTTGTTCGAGGCCCCGAGATTCGGAAACTTTAATCGAGTCATCATCCATAAGACAGGGAATCAAAGCTCACGGCCTTACGGCTCCATAAGAGGAAGTGCGGAGGGACATGGTCACACGGTTCGTGCAATTGACAAACCACAAACGAATTCAGTACGCTCTGCGAGATGATCTTGAGATCCCAGATAACCAAGTTAACCTCATTATAGGTAACCTTGACAAGAAGAGACTTCCATCTGACCCATCAGAAACCCACAAGGTCGAGCAGTGTGGGAAGTTTGGGTTCCGGTGAGGGACCTTTGAGAGCATTGTAAAGGCGGTCACTACCCTTCGGAGTAGTAAGGTGATCGACAAAACTATTTCAACCAAGGAACCATCACAAAGAGTCTCATAGTGAATTAGCAGCTAGAGAGGATGAAAAATCGAGACATACCTCATGTCCTAATACAAATGACAAAAGATAAGCAACCAGAGGAAGATAAGTCTAACCATATCCCTCAAGCTCCATACCCTCATAGGCTAAGAGCACCAAAGAAAGTGAATAACCATGCTGAAATTTATGAGTTGTTCAGCGGGTGAAGCCCAGACATTCCTTGTTAGATGCCATTAAGCAAATCCCATCCTTATGCTAAATTTACGAAGGATTTGTGCACGGTAAAAAAACTAAATTGTCGACAAAGGAGGCATTCATGGCTGAACAATCGTCCACAGTGAACAACTTTGAAAATACAAAGACCGAATTAGTCTACTATTTCTATAGTAGTTGGAAATTCAAAGTTGAGGCGTGCTTTAGTGGACTTAAGGGCAAGTGTTAATGCATTTGCCCTTTCGGTGTATGGACTGAGGTTAGGAGAATTAGAGAGCCTTGATATCACCTCGATTGGTGGCAGTAGTGTCAAAATTCTGGGGGAATAGTGAAGGATGTCTTGGTCGAGTGAATGAATTTTACTTCTATCGATTTTGTAGTGCTTGACACTCGACTGTGCTTGACGGAACTTCAGTTCCAGTAATTCTTAGTCGACCATTCTTGGCAGCAGCTTCTTCAATGCCATTATACATTGTAGGGGAGCTAATGACACTTTCATTTAGGAACATATTTGTTAATCTGAATATTTTCAATGTAATCGAAGGAATGGGATGAAGAAGACACGTGTGAAATTAATATGATTGACTCGTGGTACAAAATACGGATAATGTCTCACATGATGATCCTCTTAAGTCGTAATAAATTCGACCGAGGTGGGATGAGTGACCACTTTGGGTGAGTTTCTTCACTCGATAATTGAGCATAAAGATGTATTTGAAGTTAACGGGTGGGTACCTAAATTTGAACCTTTGCCACCAAATGAGGATAGGACATTGCCTTCGGAGGAGAAATACCACCTAAACGAGAAATTTAAAACCTTTGCAACCACATCTTAAATATGCATTCTTAGGGGAGCATGACACTTTTCCAGTAATCATATCTTCCTCCTTAGAAGTGACTCAAGAAACTCAACTTTTGGAAATATTGAAAACCCACCCAGGCCTTTAAATTTGGACAGTGCGGATATTAAGGAATCGCCTTGATGCACATAGAATTCACTTAGAGAGCGGACGTTAAACCTTCTAGCGACCACGGAACTGATTGAACCCGATAATGAAAGAAGTGGTGAAGAAGGAAGTTTTAAAGCTCTTGGATGTAGGGGTTATTTACTTTTTATTGCGAGATAGTAAGTGGGTTAGTCCAACACGGAGTAGTTCCTAAGAAATTCGAGAGTCACGGTAGTTGCCAGTAAGGAAATAACGAGCTCATTCCCATAGTGTCATAGGGATGGAGGTGTGCCTGGAGCTATAGGAAGCAATGCGGGTACTAGGAAAGACCATTTTCCTCTCAGTTTGTTGATCAAATGCTAGAGAGAGTTGCGGGCATAGATTTTATTGTTTTCTTGATGGGTACTCGAGTCTGGCAATTGAGATAGCATTAGAAGATCGAAAAAACTTCACATTCCTTGCCGCACTGGTACCTTCGCCTTTAGGAAAATGCGCTGGACTATGCGATGCACCGGCGGAACTTTCCAGCGATGCATGATGGGAATCTTCGGTGAGCATGATAGAAATCATAGTGGAAATCTTCATGGATGATTTCTCGGTTTTTTATTGACTTCGTTCGGGTTTGTTTAGAGAACTTACGTAAAGTTTTGGAGAGGTGCAGAAAAATCTTGTGTTAAATTGGGGAGAAATGTCACTTCATGGCGCTCTGAGAATTGTCTTAGGCCCTGCTTGTATCAAAGATGGAATCGAAGTTGATAAGGCCAAAGTTGAGCTGATTTCTAATCTCCCTACTCCTAAGTGTGTTAGAGACATAAGGTCATTCTTGGGTCATCTTCCAGTTTTTTATCGGCCGGTTTATAAAAAGATTTTAGTGCTGTTGACCCTTATGTACTTTACCTTTGCTAAAGATGTCCCTTTCACATGGTCACAAGCTTGTGACTCACGGCACTGCTTCGCTGAACATCTTTAGTGTCACCGCCAATCATGCGGTCTCTAATTGGGACCTCCATTTGAGATCATGTGCGTCTTTGATGATTATGCCATAGGGTTGTGTTAGGACGGAGGGGAGGAGCCAAAGGCTTTTGTCATTTTACTATACCCGATAAGACACTAGACTACGCCGGGCGACTACCGGCCTGAAAAAGAGTTTCTAGCGATTGTCTTTGCTCTAGAAAATTCGGAGTCATATATTGTTGAAACCACGGTAGGTACTACCGGATCATGCGGCTTTGGAAGTACTTGCTCTCTAAGCGAGATCTGAAACCAAGGTTAACTAGGTGGATTTTACTCTGTCCCGAAATTGACTTGACCGTTAAAGATAAAGGGTCGAGAATGTAGTTCTTGACCCTTATCTCGATTAGTTCAGTCCAAACTCCCTTTAGCATACCCGTAGGTGATACTTTCTGATGAACAACTCTTTTATCTTGCTCATTACCCATGGTATCGCGACATAATCAGAATTACCTAGTCATTTGGCGATTCGGCGATGGACTTCTCAGCGAAGAAATTCTTGGCGGATATTAAGAAATACTATTTTGATGATCCATATCTGTTTAAATCACATCAGGATCAAATAATGAGGAGATGTGTACTGATGATGGCCAGTGCGGATTTTAACTTTTTGCCATTACGAAGCATCGGACATTTCTCACTTAGAAAAGCCAATGATGAATTTGTGGGTTTTATTAGTCCTCTATTTAAAGATTGTTTTGATTTACGCAAAACATGTGCTCAATGCCGACAACTAGGAGGGTCCGCAATGAAACATGATGCCTCTTACCCCAGTTCTAATCATTGAAATTTTTTTATTGTTGGGGTATTGACTTCATGGGGCCTTTCCCCGCTTCTTGTGGCTATCTCTACATTTTATTATCGTGACTCGTGTCTAAGTGGGTTGAGCAATTCCAACGAGAACTGATGACCACCATAAGGTTGTTTTTGAAATTTATGAGGAACATATTTTCTTGGTTTGGAGCATTATCGGGCGATTATTAATGATGGTGGACTCCTTTTGCAATCGATCTTTTGAAAATGCGGTAAAGAAATATGAGTCACCCATAAAGTATCCACGGCACCACCCACGGACCAATGAGTCGGTGAGCTAGCTAATAGGGAGATAAACACATTTTAGAAAGACAGTTGCCCAGAATCGAAAGATTGGTCACTCAGTCTTCTAGATGCTCTTTGGGCATCTGTCTTGCCTTTAAAAATGTTCTTGGTATGTCTCCTTTATAGGCTAGTTATGGCAAAACTTGCCATTTGCGGTAGAGATGGAACAGGGCTTCTTGGGCTGGTGAACTTTAATTACGATCCTAACTCAGCGGTAGCATCGTTTATTGCGATTAAATGAACTTGAAGAGGCTGCGGAGGAATCGTGAAAGCTCGAAATTTACAAGGAGCGCTCAAGTTATTCCATGACAAGTCTATTACCGAGAAAACTTTAGACAAATCGAGAGAAATCTTCTTTGTATAGTTCCGTTATATTCACTGGGAAGCTCGCTCGTTGGGTGGCCTTTCATGCGTCAAGGTAGTTTATCCATACGGGTAGTGAAATTGAAAATCGACAATGGGAACTCTTTCCAGGTGAATGGCAGCGCCTCGGAAACCATTCCTTGAGCATTTCTCCCCTCACGAAATCGCAACATGGATTTAGTAGACCCAGCTCTGCAGCTCTCTCTTCAGTAACCTCAGTCTCAAATTGTTGTAAATAGTTTTGCTTTTATTTTATTTCTTGCTTTCTATTTTATTGTTTTACTTCAATTACGTTATTTCATTTGCTTTTCAATAACATAAATAAAAATCGTGAAATTTTATTGTTTTTGTGATCCCTCAGGTGCATTGTGGGGTACCTTGGATTCAATGCATTGGGGGTGATGCTTGTTTATTGTGGGGAGTAGGTGTACGGGTTGAATGTAACTATCTCGCTCGTTATATGTTCGATGGGTCAAATTTTCAAAATTTGCGTCTTTGGAGTATTATGTTTACATACCTTTGTGTACATACCGTTTGATCTTATATACTCTCCATCGTCTTATCGCATGTGCATCTTGCCAGACTTATATTCTTGTAATTTGTTTCCCGCCGTGCTGCTTTGCTTCGCGAACCCGCAGACTTATGGCGAATTTCCCCGTCTTACTGTGATTGTTTCCAATTATGCATCATTTAGTGGTCATAATTTCATGCATCATAGTCTTCTGGAACACCTTGCGCCGTGGAAGAATGATTAGAGGCCATCATTTACTGTGCATGCGTGGATTTGTAGTGTCACCGACCCTTGCACCCATTTGAGCTCAGGTTGTCGAGTTTATTCGAACCTTAGGAATCCCGGATTCATGGAGCAGCGGTGATTCTCATGGAGGTGAAGATATCCGAATGAATTACGATTACTAGAAGTCTCTGAATGCATTCGATTATGGAATTTGAGCAGAGAAAATAAACATGCGAGAAAAACACGGATGAAGAGCGATTGAGCAATTCGAATGTATAAGCGGCACCACCATCCCGAAGTGAAAAATATATATATATATATATATATATATATATATATATATATATATATATATATATATATATATATATATATATATTCATTATATATATTCAAAAAAAAGAAGAAGAAAAATCGGTTTTGAGGTAAGTCCTCTAGGGTAGAACTTAAAATTTCTTAGAGTAGAACTTAACAAAAAGTGAGCGTAAGTACAAGTCTCAGAGTAGAACTTAAAGTCCTACCCAGAGTAGAGGATAATGAGTGGGAAGAAGGAGGTTTTAACCCGAAAATCTTAGCACCTCTTCACCATTCCTTTGCTTTTGACACCCGACAAGAAGAGCCCTATGCTAGTGTGTTCCTCTAGAGTGGCTCCCAGCTCGATCATGCCGCGGGGGTTTTTCGGGTTCGGAGTTCCCGATTGGTTACCCACGGTCCCGGTGTTCATGCGTGGTAAGCTTTACAACTCCATTAGCATTGTTGATCTCTTTTCGGCTATATATGGACCTTTGTGGTTGGATTTCTTGCTATTATTCTGCCCAGATTGTTGGATAGAGGCTATGCTTTCCATATGCGATGAGAAATTTACTATTAGATGTACATAGGAGCCCGGCCAGTGTTAGTCGAGGCAGTCTTGGGATATGATGATTTATTTAAGGCCATCTGGCGGGTGTTGCTATCATTGCCATCTCCGTATGCGTTAAAAGGAATCTGAGGAAAAGGAAGGCATCGAGGTCCTCTATGGAATGACGGTGAAGAAGAAAGCAGATGCCACCCGGCGGTGAAAAGAAAGGAAAAGCAGGCTATCTCCTCTTCAGAAAGTGAGGATTTATCCCGGGAAGTGTCGATGAAATAGAGCTATGTTCTGAAGATTACGGGTGAGCACGAGAAATGGGTTCGATTAATGGCGAATGGGGTTTCAGATGTGAGAGGCGTCAATTTGGCAACATTCTTGTAGTCGCATCCCATAGGTGGTATCCGGGAACAAAATGATGCGCCGTGCACTGCGGGGATCGCGGATATTTACCTTCGGTAGTTCGGAGTTCTACTCCAATTTGAAGGAAAATCGTGGGTTAGTCGGTGTTGGAAACCGGTGATGAAGCGACCACGTGTCACTCTGACTCGATATACTTTATACCTTACACTATAATGCCGCCTGGCGTGTCGGGCCGCCGCTATCCTCAGGGCCATTCACCGATTTTGATGCCCGGTATTCAGCGAGGCTATGTGCACCGGAATCTGTACCCGTAGGTGGATTTATGAGACAGAATTTGTTCTGGAAAGTTAAAGCGGAACTCACATGCGATGAACAAGATCATCCACAATCGTGTTTGGCCAGAATGGTTGTGAAAAGTCTCTCGATCAGAGCGGTCGGTTGTTATACGAGGTTATGGTAAACTTGTGATTATGCAACCTTCGATCATATGGTGCGATGAGAGAGTTTCTGATATTGGCGTTCAAAGCTAGGGTATTCGGTCCCTCACTTAGCGGCTAGTATGGTAGAAGAAGCGGGGATGAGGGAGCGGTTAAAAGGGTGATACCTCGGCGGGGCAGATCGGTAAGACTTTGTGGCGGCAGCCTCCGCTGGAGCCGATCCTCGATTGCGCCAGCCCTCTAGGGACCATTTCTTCCACGATTCCCTTTTGTAGGCACATCGCCTTTGAAGGATGGAGCGCGGATCAAGGGATGGTTCAAGTGCGCCATGAGACGAGAAGCGGCTAAGCCGAGCGTCTCTCCGGACTTGAGAGCAGCATCTTTCGGGAGAGCCGGCGATGGCCCGGATCTTTACCTCCAGTTTAGCGGGAGGAATCGAGATGAATTGGGCGATTGTGTGAGGTGAGGGACGCTATTCTCTTGATGAGGATGAGGCGACCGCTGCGTGTTAAATGTTAAACTGTTCTAGAGTGGTGTTGTGTCGGGTAGTAGACCTTAGCCGTATTATGCGACACGTTTGATTTTCCTTTTCTTTCATTACACCATAGGTCATCCTAGCTGGTAAGACCTTTTGATTAAACATGTTTTGTTCCTTTTTGACTTTATGCATGACAGTTTACATGTTCTATGTTATGAAGTTGCTTACCTTACTTTGATCATTCTGATTCATTATAAGCGTGACTACCTTACACTTCTTAAACCGTAATCCTTATTTGAATAACCAAATTTGTGTTGCGTGTTATAATGTTTGTTGTGTAAGAATGTGGTTAGGCGATTGAGTCATCTTTGGTGCATACTAACGTGGGTGAAATGCTCTGCTCCATAGGTGCTATTTTGAGATTTTTGCAAAGCTTGATTATGCAGAAGCCTTGTTTTCATGCAGTGGAGTGATTAGATCTAAATCTTGTAAGGGGTAGCAAGATGCGGAATGAGGAGTGTGATGAATACCTGATTGAGTGATAATTATAATGGAATCCTAACACATTTAAATCTAATGTACTCACATTTGGCATAAAGCAGTACTTCTAATCTCTGTGATTCAGATTGTGCAGTCTGGTGCGCGTAAGTGCCACCGGGATGCTTTCGGGGGCTTGATATGAAGCAATGGATGTGTGGGTGAAATTGCGAAGTTTAGAACCCAGCGACGGGAAAGCACGAGGAAGGGCCAGTCCCTCTGGGGTAGAACTTCAAGTCCCTCAGGTAGAACCTCTATTTGAAGTATGTGATGGAACTGATCCTAGAGTAGAACTTCTTTGGAAAATTGTGATGAGATCTCTGGTAGAACTTAAAGTCTAGGTAGAACTTTAGTGGAACTTGGGAGGTGTCAAGAATTCAATCCCAGGACGTGGGGGAGCACTTTTGTGTGGGAACCAAAATGGGAGAAAATCACTTTGGAGGTACATAAAGGAGGACACAAGTATTAGAGGGTCTGTTGAGTCTTTTAGTTTTTTCTCTTGGAGTTTGGGTTCTTCAACTTCGGGGTTTAGGTTTTAAGAGGTTTTCTCGATTTTTGAGTGGTACCTTGTAGATCCGATTTGATTTCCATTCTTTTAGAAGTTTGATTCAAAGAGTTTGTAATCTTTTCGGCTGCGCCCGAAGCCATAGCGCCCGAGCGGCGGCTCGCGTTGCGAGGGTGATCCGCCGGCCGCGAGCCCGCGGCGCTGCGAAAGTCGAGGATCGGCTTCGATGCGTTGGCGCGGCTACAGTATTATGTAGCGAGCGGTATCAAGGCCATGGCGCCGGGAGCTAAGCGGTGCGTGTGGTGGTGGCTGGCCACGAGGCCACGCGTTACCCCTAACGAGTCGAGATCCTTCGGCTACGTACCCGGCTCGGCTACATTGCCGCGCGCCTGGAGCATACCCGAGCCATGTAGCGAAGCGGCGGCTTCGCATTGGCGGTGATCCACTAAGCAAAGGCCCGCGGCGCTGCGAGTCGAGAACAGCTGTGACTCGTTGCGCTCGGCTATTACCCGCTGGCGAAACGCCCTGACCATAAGCGCCCGAGCCGGCTCGCATTGGTGATGCGCTCAGCCGCAGGCCACGCTCCACTAGCAGTCGGATGTTTCACGGAGATACATTGCCACTCGGCTACGGCTGCCACTTTCGGCTACATTGCCACTCGCGTGGAACGCCACGAGGCCGTAGCGCCGAGAGACGGCGACTCGCGTGGCGAGGTGATCCACCGTACGAGCCACGCTACCTAACGGTAAGATCGGCACCAGTTCGCGGTCTGCCGCCGGCTACGCCGCCCTCTGGCTGGAACGCCACGAGCCGTGTAGCCAGGGTGGCGGCTCGCGTGAGGTGATCCACTCAGCCACAGAGCCTGTACCCGGCAGTCGGTCGGCTCGGTACATTGCGGCTCGGCTACATCCCGCGCTTTCGGGTACAGGCAGCGCGAGCCATGCGCTCGAGCCAGCGGCTGCGTGGTGATCGCCCGAGCCTGAGCGCGTTACCTAACTAGTAGATCAACTCGGGCTCGTTGCCACTCGGCTACATCGCCGCTCCGGTATGCGCGCCACCAAGGCCATAGCGTCGGGGCGAAGCGATTTCGCGTGGCGAGGTGATCCCGCCGGCACGAGCCCGCATTGCCTAACGAAGTCGAGATCAACTCGGGCGCTCATTCCAGTAAAGTCATATCGCCACTTGGTGAAACATGCACGAGCGCCGCGCGAGGAGCAGCGGCTCGGTAGCCGAGGTGATCCGCTCGGCGCCGGCCCGCGGCCCGCTGCCGAAGTCGAGATCAACTCGGGCTATATTACCATTCCGCTACGCCTTTACGGTACGAGCGCCACGAGCAATAGCGCGAAACAGCGGCTACGCATTAGCGAGTGATCTTTCAGCCTGAGCCTGGCCCCGCTGCCCGAAATTAGTCGGCTTCGGGCTGTTGCCGTTCAGGCTACATCGCCCTTTCGAATGGGGAACCCCACGAGGCCATAGCGCCCGGGGGCCGAGTAGCTCACATTGGCGAGGTGATCCACTAAGCACGAGCCCGCGGCGCCTAACTAGTCGGATCAACTCGAGGCTCCATTGCCCGTTCGAACACATCGCCACTTAGGCACAGACGCCACCAAGGCCATAGCGCAAAGGCAGCGGCTCAAATTGTAGTGATCGTGCTTTGACGTCGCCTCACAGGAGTCGAGATCAACTCGGTTGTGCCATTCGGCTGCCGCCCTCGTGGAAACGCCACGAGCTTTAGCCGGGAGCCATCGCAGCCGCGCGTGCGAGAATCCGCTTTCAGCCGCGACCGCAGTGCTTAAAGTCGGATCAACTTTCGGGCTACATTGCCGCTCGGCTACATTTGCCACTAGCGTACGCCCCGAGCCGTAGCGCGAGAGCGGCGGCTCGCGTTGGCGGGGTGATCCGCCGGCACGAGGCCGCATTGCTAGCAGTCGGTCGACTCGAGCTGCGTTGCCACTTGGCTATTGCCCTTGGCGAGGAAGAGCAGCTATCAAGGCCATGGCGCCCGGGGCGGCGACTCGCGTGCGAGGTGATCCGCCGTACAGACCACGCTCCTGCAGTCGGATCGACTTAAGTGCATTACGCTCGACTACGTCGCCACTTTCGGTTGGGCATACAGTAATGGCGAGAGTCGGCATTTCGCCCGGCGGTGATCGCCGGCCACGGGCGCGGCGCCTCTTGGTGGATCAACTCGGGCTACATTGCCGCTCGGTGACGCCCGCGAGGGCTTCCGTAGCATGGTGGCGGCTAGCATTAATGGTGATCCGCCATCCACAGACCGCATTGCGCCTTGAGTCGGATCAACTCGGTACCTTGCCCGCTCCGACTCACATAGCCACTTTCGGTGCAGGCAGCCACCAAGGCCAGCCCGAGGGGGGCGGCGGCTCGCGTTGGCGAGGTGATCCGCACCGGCACGAACAGCGCCTAACGGTCGAACAACTCGGGCTACGTTTCCATTCGTCACACGTAGCCACTTGGTACAGGCGCCACGAATGATAATGTAGGGAGCCAAAGCGGCTCACGTTGGCGAGGTGATCCGCCGGCCGCGAGGCCCATTGCTAACGATCCGGATCAACTGCGGCTATATTGCCATTCGGCTTCATGTACTTGGTTGAAACGCCACCAAGGCCATAGCGGCGGGAGCGAAGCGACTCACATTGTGGTGATCCATTTAGCAAAGCGCGTTACTTTGCGAGTGGTCGGCTCGGTACATTGCCGTTGGCTACGCCGCCGCGGATTTAGGCGCCACGAACCGCGAACCAGCGGCTCACATTGACGTGGTGATCCACTAAGCCACGAGGCCATCTCTTTGCTCACCGAGTGGATCTTCGGGGCTACATTGCCATTGGCTACTTTGCCACTCCATTTGAGACGCCACGAGAGCCGTAGCTGAAGCGGTAACACATTGGCGAGGTGATCCTCTCGGCCGCGAGCCACTGTGCGCCCTGCGAGTCGAGATCAACCGAGGCTATATTGTCATTCCGCTAACATCGCCACGAACGGAGCGTATGCGAGGCAATGGCGCGGGCGAGCTCGCGTTGGCGGGTGATCCACTCGGCCTGAGACCACGGCGCTGCGGTCGGATCAGGCTGGGCTCACGTTGCCGCTTTCGGCTACATTGCCCTTTGGCGGGCGCTATCAGGCCATAGCGCCGGTGGCGACTCGCATTGGCGAGGTGATCCACTTTCGGCCACAGTACGCTCCTGCAGTCGGATCGGCTAAAATTTTGCATTGCCGCCGATACATCGTACTTTCGGTGGAGCGCCGCTGAAAGCCGTAGCGCCCGCGGTAAGCGTTTCGCGTTGGCCGAGGTGATCAGCCGGCAATGGCCGCGTATTTGCCCTGCGGTCCCGGATCAGCTCGTTACATTGCCGCACTCGAATTGCATCGCCCTTTCGGTACAGACGCCACCAAGGCCGTAGCATCGAGGGCGAAGCGTTTCGCGTGTGGCGATCCGCTCGGCCGCGGGCGCGCGTACGCTGCGAAGTGAATCCTTTCGAAATTTTACGGTGCCCGATCGGCTACGCCGCCGCCGTTTAGACGCCACGAGCTTCTCGCGTCACGGGGCAGCGGCTCGCGTTGGCCGAGGTGATCCCGCCGGCATAGGCCCGCGGCGCTGGCAATCCGAACAACTTAGGCTATATTGTATTCGCTACATGCGCCGCCTGGTTGCGGGCATACGAGGCCATAGCGCGAGGACGGGCTCGCGCGTGGCGGGGTGATCCGCTCAGCCACGAGCCCGCGGCGCTGCGAGTCGAGATCAGCTCGGGCTACATTGCCATTCGGCGGCATGCGCTCCCGATAGACAGCCTTGAAGGCCATAGCGGCCGAGGGCGGTAGCTCACATTGGCGAGGTGATCGCTTTCGGCCGCGGGCGGTTGCCTTTGCTAGTTAGATCGGCTCGAGGCTCCATTGCCGATGGCTACATGCGCCATTTGGGTGCGGGCGCCACCCGAAAGCCATAGCGCGGGACCTAAGTAGCTCACATTGTGAGGTGATCCACTTTCGGCCTGAGCCCGCGGCGCTGCAGGCCGGATCAGCTCGGGCTACATTACCATCGGCTACATATCGCCACTCGGTTGGAACTAACACGAAGGCCATAGCGCCGGGGCCATGACTCACATTGGCGGTGATCGCTCAGCCTGAGCCACGGCCTATAGTGAGATAAGCTGAGTTACATTGCCATCGACTACGTATGCCGCCCGGATTTGGAATGCCACGAGGCCCGTAGCGCCCGGGCGAAGCACGCATTGTTGAGGTGATCCACTAAGCGCGGGCCATGCTACTGCGAGTCCGGATCAACTCATACTATTGCCGCCGGCTACGACGCCTTAGCATGGGCATGACGTGCCGCGCCGAAACGGCGGCTGCGTGGCGAGGTGATCCATGCCGCGACCCGCGCGGCGCGCCAGTGAGATCCAGCTCGGGCTACGTTGCCGCTTTCGGCTACATTGCCAGCGAACGCCACGGCGTGTGGCAAAGGCAGCGGCTACGCGTGGCGGTGATCCACTCCGGCCGCAAACCCGCGGCTCACTAGCGAGTTAGATCAACTGTTTACATTGCCACTTTCGGCTACATTGCCGCAAACGGAACACCACGAGGCCATAGCGCGAGGAGCGAAGCGGCTCGCGTGGCGGTGATCCACTTTCGGCCACGGCCCGCGCTCCTAGTCGGATCAGCTGGTACGTGCCGCTCGGTGCGGCAGCCACGAGCCATAGCATGAGTGCTATTTCGCATTGATCTGATGATATGACGAGCCCGCGGCGCCTGCGAGTCGGATCGGTATCTTTACATTGCCCTTTCGGCACCATCTCACTTTCGGTGGAAACCTCAGCCAGCCGCGCGTCCGGGGCAGCGGCTGCGCCAGCGAGGTAATCAACTCGCCACGAACCGCGTTACTGTAGTCCGAATCCAGCGAGCTCCATTGCTATTCGTACATCGCTGCTCGGTTGCGAAGCGCCTCGAGCCATGCGTGGCGAGCCGGCGTCATATTGAAGGTAATCCACTTTCCGGCCGAGCCCGCAGCGCACAAAAGTGGTCAATTGATGCATTGCGTTCGATACCACGCCATGCCGGTACGAACACCACCAGAGCCATAGCGCCGAAACGGTGCTCACATTAACGAGTGATCCGCGCTCAGCGCCGCAGACGCGCCTAGCGAGCGAGATCAACTCGGTACGCATTGCCATTCGGCTACATCGCCCTGCAGGTACGGAAACGCCGCGAAGCGATGGCGCGAAACAGCGTTTCGCGTGGCGAGTGATCCGCTTTCGGCCACGAGCCATGCTAACGAAGTGAATCGGCTCGGGCTACATTGCCGTTAAGCTACACTTCGCCGACCGGCTACATCGCCAATCGAATGGAACTTCACCAAGGCCATAGCGCCAGGGGCCAAGTAGCTCACATTGACGAGGTGATCCACTAAGCACAGGCCATGCTGCCTAACTAGTCAGATCAACTCAGGCTCCATTGCCATTCGTCTACATTGCCACTTGGCTGGAACGCCACTCAAGGCACAGCGCCGTGGCTTCTCACAGCTCACATTGACGAGGTGATCCATCAAAGACAAAGCCACACCGCCAACGCAGCCGATCAACTCTGGCTATATTGCCATTCGGCTACATCGCCACTTGGTTTGAACGCCATCAAGGCCATAGCGCCAGGAGCCAAGCAGCTCACATTGACGAGGTGATCCATTTAGCAAAGGCCACGCTGCCTAACGAGTCAGATCAACTCAGGCTACATTGTCATTCAAATTTACATCGCTACTTGGTCGAACGCCACCAAGGCCATACGGGCCAGAGCCAAGCATCTCACACACGGTGATCTACGCAAGCACGTGCCATGCTGCCTACCGAGCCGATCAACTCAGTTACATTGCACTGCTACTACACTCGCTGAACGCACCAAGGCTATACAGGAGCCAAGCAACCACACACGAGGTGGGATCCACCCAAAGACAGCCACGCTTAACGAGTCGATCAACTCAAAGTTATATTTTCATTCCGCATCGCCACACTGGGCCGGAACGCCGCCAAGGCAATAGCGCCAAGAGCTGGCAACCAGACGACGAGGTGATCCACTCACTGACGTGCCACGCCTAACGAGTCGATCAACTCAGCCACGCTGCCACCTACCACATTGCTGACCGGCAAGGAACGCTATCAAGGCCATAGCACAAAGGAGCTGGCAACAGACGACGAGGTGATCCACTCAAAGACAAGCCACGCCTCCCTGAACGGTTAGGATCAATCAAAGTCACCGCCACTCTGGCCATCGCCACCGGCTGGAAAGCCACCAGTTTGACAGCGCCGTGGGCCAAGCAACAGATTGACGAGGTGATCAACTCAAGACAGCCACGCCGGCCTTAACGAGCCGATCAACTCAGCTACATTGCCACTTCTGGCCACATCGCCACTCTACAACACCACCAAGGCCATAGCATCGTGGGCCAAGCAGCCTCATTGACGAGGTGATCCACTCCAAACACAGCCACGTCGCCTTAACGAGCCAGGATCAACTCAAAGCATTGCCAATCGGCTGTTCGCCACTGGCCGGAATGCCACCAAGGCTATATTGTGGGCCAAGGTACCAGATTGACGAGGTGATCCACTCAAGACAGCCACGCCGCCTAACGAAATGAATAACTCAGTTATATTGCCATCCGCTTACATCGCCACTCGGCCGGAACGCCACTAAGGCCATAGCTGCCAGAGCCGCAGCCGCATTGACGAGGTGATCCACTCAGCGACGTGCCACGCCTAACGAGTCGACCAACTCAAAGCATTGTGATTCCGCCATATCGCCACACGGCCGAACGCCAATGGGCCATAGCGCCAGAACTGAGCTCGCATTGACGTGGTGATCCACTCAAACACAAGCCACGCTTAACGAGTCGATCAACTCGTGCCATTGCCATCTCGGGCAAATATCGCCACTCGAATGGCACGCCACCAAGGCCATAGCGCCGAGGGCCAAGTAGCTCACATTGACGAGGTGATCCACTCAGCACAGGCCAAGCTTCCTAACTAGTTAGATCAACTCAGGCTCCATTGCCATTCGGCTACATCGCCATTTGGCTGGAACGCCACTAAAGCCATAGCGCCAGGACCTAAGTAGCTCACATTGACGAGGTGATCCACACAGCACAGGCCACGTTGCCTAACGAGTCAGATCAACTCAGGCTACATTGCCATCCGGCTACATCGCCACTCGGTTGGAACAACACCAAGGCTATAGCGCCAAGAGCCAAGCAGTTCGCATTGACGAGGTGATCCACTCAAGACAGGCCACGCTGTCTAACGAGTCAGACCAACTCAGCTACATCACATCCAGCCTACATCGCCACTTGGTTGAACGCCTACCAAGGCCATGGCGCCTGTGGAGCCAAGAAGCACACATTGGATGAGGTGATCCACTACACAGTCAAGGCCGCCCACCGAGTCGATCAACTCATACTACATTGCCAATTCTACACATTGCCACTAGCATGAACCCAACAATGCCATAGCGCCAAGAGCCAAGGTACCGCACGACGAGGTGATCCACTCAAAGACAGCCACACCGCTTAATCGAGTCGGGATTAACTCAAAGCACGCTGCCACTCTAGCCACATTGCCACCGGCAAGGAACGCCACTACAAGAGAAGGCAGGAGCCAAGCAGCTCATATTGACGAGGTAATCCACTCAGCACAGGCCACGCTGCCTAAAGAGTCAGATCAATTCAGTCTACATTGCAATTCGTCTACATCGCCACTTGGCTGGAACACCACCAAGGCCATAGCGCCAGGAGCCAAGCAGCTCCCATTGACGAGCGACCCACCTCAAGACAGCTACCACACGAACGAGTCGATCAACTCAGCCGCATTGCCATCTCTGGCCACATCGCCCACTCCCACTGAACGCCACCAAGGCCATGTGGCCAGGGTCAAGCAGCCGCATCGACGAGGTGATCCACCTGGGCATGCGCCACGCCTTAACGAGTCGTCACCTCAGCTACATTACATCACATCGCGACTGGTTTCAACGCTAGTAAGGCCATAGCGGCGTGGGCCAAGCACCACATTGACGAGGTGATCCACCCAAGACAAAAGCCACGCCGCCTAACTAGTCGACCAACTCAGCTCCATTGCCATTCGCCACCTCGCCACTTGGTTGAACGCCACCTCATAGCACTGTGGAGCCAAGGAAATTTCACATTGGACACTCACCACAGCCACGCCGCCTAACGAGTCGATCAACCGAGGTTTCAATGCCATTTTGGCCATACATCGCATTTCACCGGATCGCCACCAAGGCCATGCTGGCCAGGGGCCAAGCAAATTTCAGATAACGAGGTGATCCACTCAGTACGTGCCAGCCAGCTTAACGAGTCGATCAACTCAGCCCATTGCCATTCTCATTATATCGCCACTTGGCTGGAACGCCACCAAGGAGAGAGCGTCAGGAGCCAAGAACCTCACATTGATGAGGTGATCCACTGAGCACAGGCCATGCTGCCTACCGAGTCAGATCAACTCATACTACATTGCCACTCGGCTACATTGCCACTAGCATGGAACGGCAACAATGCCATAGCGCCAAAGAGCTGGGCAAATGGATTGACGAGGTGATCCACTCCAAGACAGCCACGCCGCTAACGAGCCGATCAACTCAGCTACGCTGCCACTGCGGCCAGCATTGCCACCGGCAAGGAACGCCACCATGCCATAGCCAGGAGCCAAGCAATGCACGACGAGGTGGATCCACTGTGAAACCACGCCTCCCTAACGAGTTAGATCAACCTCAGCTACATTGCCACTCTACTACACTCGCCACCTCCGCTTGGAACACCACCAAGGCCATAGCGCCAGAGCCAAGTACCGTGATCAACAGGTGATCCACTCCAAAGATGTGCCACGCTTCTAACGAGTCGATCAACTCAAAGTTACATTGCCACCGGCTACATCGCCACCGGGCCGGAACGCCTACCAAGGCCATAGCATCGTAAGCCAAGCAATTCGTGACGATGAGGTGATCCACCTGTTACGTGCCACGCCGCTTAACGTAGTCGACCAACTAATGCTACATCGCCACTCTGGCCACATCGCCACTCTACCAACGCCATCGCGCCATATAGCACCGGGGCCAAGGTACCGCATTAACGAGGTGATCCACTCCGCACAGCCACGCCACCAACGAGTCGACCGCAGGCCGTGATTGCTATTCGCTCACATCGCCACCTACCGAACGCCACCAAGGCCATAGGCCAGCGCCAAGCGTACTGCAGATCGACGAGGTGGATCCACTTCCTCAAGATGTGCCACGCTCTAACGAGAGTCGTCACCTCAGCTACATTGCCACTGGGCTACATCGCCAAATGGGCCGCAGAATCGCCACCAAGGCCATAGCGCCAGGAGCCAAGCAACACATTGACGAGGTGATCCACCTCAAGACAGCCACGCCTAATCCAGTCGACCAACTCAGCTCCATCGCCATTCGGCTATACTCGCCACTGGCCGGAACGCCTACCAAGGCCATAGCGCCTAGGAGCGGCAGCCACATTGACGAGGTAATCCACTCAAAGACAGCCACGCCGCTCTAATTAGTCGATCAACTCCAGGTTTCATTGCCACCCACATCGCCACTCTACCGGATCGCCACCAAGCGCCATAGCTGTCAGGCCAAGCAGCCGCATCACAGGTGATCCACCCCAAGACGTGCCATGCCGCCTAACGAGCCATCAACTCAGCTCCATTGCCATTCGCTATATCGCCACTTCTACCGAACGCCACCAAGGCGAGCGCCAGGAGCCAGATGCTCACATCGACGAGGTGATCCACTCAAGACAGGCACGCGCCTAACGAGTCGATCAACTCAAAGAGTATTGCCATTCCGCTACATCGCCAGCACCTACCGAACGCCACCAAGGCCATAGCGCCCAGGAGCAGCAGCCCCGCACGACGAGGTGATCCACTCAAAGACGTGCCACGCCGCCTAACGAGTGAGACTCAACTCAAAGTTACATTGCCACCGCTACATTGCCACCGCATGGGACGCCACCGGCGCCATAGCGCCAGGAGCCAAGCAGCTCGCATTGACAAGGTGATCCACTCAAAGACGCCACGCCCCCAACGAGTCATCAACTCAGCCGCAATGCCACTTGGCCACATCGCCACTCTACCGAACGCCCATCAAGGCCATAACGCCAGGGGCCAAGCACCTCGCATTAACGAGGTGATCCACTCGCCAGCCACGCTAACGAGTCGACATCAACTGCCATTGCCACTCATCCCCACTCTACCAAACGCCACCAAGGCTATAGCGTCAGGCCAAGCAATTAGCATTGACGAGATGATCCAAGACAGCCACGCCGCCTAACGAGTCGATCAACTCGCCATTGCCACTGGCCACGCCACTTGGTCGAACGCCACCAAGGCCATAGTGCCGTGAGCTGGGCGTACCGCGATTGACACGGTGATCCATCAAAGACAAAGCCACGCTCTAACGAGTCGATCAACTCAGTTACATTGCCAATTTCTGGCCGGCACGCCACTTCTGGGCTTGAACGCCACGGCGCCATAGCCCGTAGGCCGGCAATTGCGATTGACGAGTTAATCCACTCAGCGTAGGCCACGCTCGCTAACGAGTCAGATCAACTCAAGTTACATTGCCATTCGGCTATATCGCCACTCAGCTAGAACGCCACCAAGGCCATAGCGCCAAGATCCAAGCAGCTCGCATTAACGAGGTGATCCACTTAGCACAGGCCACGCTGCCTAACGAGTCAGATAAACTCAGGCTACATCGCCACTCAGCTGAAACGCCACCAAAGCCATAGCGGCAGGAGCCAAGCAGCTCATATTGACGAGGTGATCCACTCAGCACAGGCCACGCTGCCTAAAGAGTCAGATCAATTCACCATATCGCCACTTGGCCATCGCTACTCTACTGAACGCCACCAAGGCCATATAACGCTGGGCGCACCTCGCATTGACGCATCCACTCAAGATGTGCCACGCCTAACGAGTCGATCAACTCAGTTACATTGCCACTCTGGCCAGATCGCCACCGGTCAAACGCCTACCAAGGCCATAGCCACAAGGGCCAAGCAGCCTAGTACTGACGAGGTGATCCAAACAGCACAGTTTACGCCGCCTAAAGAGTCGATCAACTCGTGCCAGCATTGCCACTTCGGGCTACATCGCCACCGCTGGAACGCCACCAAGGCTATAGCGCCGGAGCCAAGCTGCTCTCACATTGACGCAGGTGATCCACCAAAGACAGCCACGCTTACCTAACGAGTCGATCAACTCAGCTACATTGCCATTCGGCCACATCGCCACTACTTAACGCCCACCAAGGCCATAGCCGTGGGCCAAGCAACTTGAATTGACGAGGTGATCCACCTGGAAGACAGCCACGCCCTAACTGTTAGGGTCACCTCAGCTACATTGCCACTCTGGCCATCACACAGAGCCAAGCACTGCATTGACGAGGTGGATCCACTTGAAGACAGCCACGTCGCGTAACGAGTCGACCACCTTAGGCTACATTGCCACCGGGGCTACATCGCCACCGATTGAACGCCACCAGAAGCCACAACGTCAGAGCTACAGCTCAGATGAGGAGGTGGATCCATTCAAAGACAGCCACAGCTTCGGCTTCTAACGGTCCAGATCAACTCAGCTTACATCGCCATTCTGGGCTACATCGCCAATTCTACTGAACTCCACGAAGGCCATGTGCGCCAAGAGCCAAGGTACCGTGATTGATCGAGGTGATCCACTTTAGCACAGACCACGCCGTCAACGAGTCAACCAACTCAGCTACATTGCCACTCTGGCCATCGCCACCGGCCCAACGCCCACATAGGTCATCATAGCGCCCAGGAGCCAAGCGTACTTCATATCACGAGGAGATTCACTCAAAGATGTGCCACGCCTAACGAGTCGATCAACTCAGCTACATTGCCATTCGCTACATCGCCAATTCTGTGAGGGAACACCAACGAAGACCATAGCGTCAGAGCAAAGTACCTCACATCGACGAGGTGATCCACTCAAGACAAGCCACGCTACCTACCAGTCATATGAACTCAGCTACATCACATCCACACCCACCACTCCGGAACGCCCACCCAGGCCAGAGCTCGTGAGTCAAGGTACCAGATTGACGAGGTGATCCTAATTTAACACAGCCACGCCGCCTAAGAGTCGATCAACTTAGGCTACATTGCCATTTACACGCCACTGCACTAACGCCACCAAGGCCGTAGCTAAGGGCCAAGCGTACCTCACATCGACGAGGTGATCCACTCGCACAGCTACGCCGCCTAACGAGTCGATCAACTCGCTCCATTACACTCGCTTATATCGCCACTGGCCGGAATGCCACCACATAGCGCCAAGAGCCGCACCACATCGAGGAGGGCGATCCATCACAGCCACGCCTAACGAGTCGATCAACTCAAATTTATATTGCCATTCCTAAGACATCGCCACACGGCCGAACCCCACCAAGGCCATAGCGCCGTGGAGCCAAGCAGCCAGACGACGAGGTGATCCACTCCAAGACAGCCACGCCGCCAACGAGCCAGTCACCTCAGCTACATTGCCACTGCCACGCCACTCCTGGCTGCAACGCCACCAAGGCCATAGCGCCAGGAGCCGCACCTTGCATTGACGAGGTGATCCACTTCAGCACAGCCACGCCACCCAGTCGATCAACTCAGCTACATTGCCATCTCTGGCGATATCGCAACTCCTATTGAACGCCCACTCAAGTGCCATCAAGGCCAGGAGCCAAGCAGCTCATATTGACGAGGAGATCCACTCAAAGACAGCCATGTCGCCTAATGAGTCGATCAACTCAGCTACATCGCCATTCTGGCCATCGCCACTCTACTGAACCAACAAGGCCATAGCGCCGTGGAGCCAAGCAGCCACATCGACAGGTGATCCACTTAGCACAGCCACATGCCTAACGGTCGATCAACTCAAAGCATTGCCATTCCACTACATCGCCACACCTACTGAACCCCACCAAGGCCATAGCCAGGAGCCAAGCAGCCTTGTGCATCGACGAGGTGATCCACTCAAGACAGCCATGTCATTTAACGAGTCGATCAACTGTGTGCTACATTGCCATTCTACACGCGCCACTCGAATTGAACGCCTACCAGCGCCATAGCCGTAAGACCCGAGAAATTTCACTTCGGAATAAGGGCAAATCGTACTTCGATACAAATTGCACTCGATTAAAAATCCGTAATTTATTCTCTAGATCTCGTGATGACGTAAACGGATTTCACCGCTGAATCGCCTCGAAAAATCTAGTTAGCACGTAAAATTTCGTAATTTCTCCGAGACAATAACTTACGCTTTTCGAGGCATCACGGTTTGGGTGTCAGAATCGATTGATGCGACTAAAGGCAATATATAAGATGTACTCATGTACCATAAGTGGTATGAGTAGATAAATGAGGAAAATGGACGATCGAGATAAATAACATCAATTCGTAAAGGAGGGGACATAAATGCTTCATTTAAAATGACTTAAGTGACTAAATGACAAAAGATTGAATAGTACCCATCTCCTACATATTGAGATGGGAACCAAAACGTGGAGGAACGAACTGAGAGTAGCAGCATTGGGGTTTCGAGTTTTTTCTAGAGAGAGAGAGACCCTCTCTAAAATACTGGCGATCCGAATCATCGGGCACTTCGGGCGAAGGGAAAATGATCTACGCGGAATAGCTACGCGTGACCTCGGCTCTTGAGTTTCTTCAAACTCCTCGAGGTAGGATTTCTCCCTACTTGGGTTTTATTCCCATTTTTAAGTGTTTTTCCATGTTTCGGTTGGTTTGAGGCCATGAGGGGTTACCCGATCGGGTCCTAAAACATGGACCGAATTGTTAGGAAATTAGTTTAGATTTTCTCTGTATGGGCCGTGGATCGCTCTGTAAGAGAATTTAGAGGGGTCATTGGGTGTTTTAATTCCAAAAATATTTATTTTAAATCATGGATTGATTTGGATTGGGCCGGAAATGACCGTGGATTGCGTGTCTACAAGGTGAACCGCTGATTTAGATTTTCGGGAATAGTAACTGGTGGCTTTACTATTCCCGAAATATGTTCTAAGAATATAATTTAAAATTATATATGTTTGGTTAAGTAATTCGAATCGAATTGTTTCAGGTTTCAACATTAGCCCAAGTGAGCTAATTTGGTGTTTGAAATAAAATTTCATAACATGTTGTATGATATAATTTTTATGTAAATATATCTGTGGTATATATATTTGCATGTGGTTTAGATCGTATTGGAATTGGCATACATGCATCTCCATATGCACTGGACACTCCTAGATTTTAGAGGAGTGCATGAGACAAGCCCAGAAAAGGTCGAGGGGTTGTCTAATAATGTAAAATGATCGGAGGGTAGTCCAAATCCAATAATATATCAACCAACGCCGGAGCGGCCCATTGATATATATTCATCGGAGGGTAGTCCATTAAACAATATATATCAACTGCCTGAGCGCCTCAATTGATATATATATTTATCTGAGGGTTGTCCACTAATAATATAATAATTCTACTACGAGGCTTGTGGCGAAAGTGAGAGAGTCGGTGAGGACTCCTGGATCCTCGAGTTGGTCATGACATTCAAAGTAGGATCATGCATTTGCTTGAATGTGTGTTTAAATCTGGAACATTGCACTGCACTTAGGTGGTGAGTGTTCTATTTGTGGTGATTCTCCTCCATCGAGCTTTTAGCCCACCTCTGTCGTGGATCCCCTTTACAGTAATAGAGCGTATGAGGGAGATTTGGTTCGCTCTGAGGCTATCTTAGAAGAAAAGCCGATTGTGGCTTTGGATTTATGGTATACATGTATTAGAATGTTAGAATTTTAATATGTGTTGTATAAAAGTAGTTTATTAACTTGAAACTATTGGATATAGTTTGACATATTGTGTTGAGTACAGTTTGATGGGCCCAAGGGTCAGACATGGGATATATATATTTGTATATATTGTTGATTGGGACAGGTTTAGCTGTGTTTTATTTGGGTAGAGCCCCGCACAAAGGAGACTCGCCTGATTTTCTAAAGTGGCGCCCTGCAACCCGACCTCCACTCAGATTCCGCTGCCGACTGCAGTCAATCCACCCTGAAATGGGGCGAGCCACACAGCGCCTGGGGGCCAAGTAGCTCACATTGACGAGGTGATCCACTCAGCACAGGCCAAGCTGCCTAACTAGTCAGATCAACTAAGGCTCCATTGCCATTCGGCTACATCGCTATTTGGCTGGAACGCCACCAAGGCCATAGCGCCAGGAGCCAAGCAGCTCACATTGACGAGGTGATCCACTCAAGACAGCCACGCCGCCTAATCCAGTAAGATCAATCCATACATTGCCATCCCGCCTCACATCGCCCACCGGCCGGAACGCCACCAAGGCCATAGCGACGTGAGCTGGGCAACCACATCGACGAGGTGATCCACCCAAGACAGCCACGCCGCCTAACGAGTCGACCAACTCAGCCATTGCCATTCAGCTACATCGCTACTTGGTTGGAACGCCACCAAGGCCATAGCGCCAGTAGACAAGCAGCTCACATTGACGAGGTGATCCACAAAGCACAGGCCATGCTGCCTATCGAGTCAGATGAACTCAGGCTACATTGCCATTCGGCTACTTCGCCACTCCGCTGGAACGCCACTAAGGCTTTAGTGCCAGGAGCCAAGCAGCTCGCATTGACGAGGTGATCCACTCAGCACAGGCCACGCTGCCTAACGAGTCAGATCAACTTAGGCTACATTGCCAATTTCTGGCCGGCTACTGCCACTAGCATGGAACTCCCACTAAGGCCATAGCGCCTGAGCTGCTAAAACAGACGACGAGGTTATCCACTCAAAGACAAGCCACGCTTAACGAGTCGTCACCAGCTACATTGCCACTCGGCTACATAACCACTCGGCTGCAACGCCACCAAGGCCATAGCGCCAGGAGCCAAGCAGCTCACATTGACGAGGTGATCCACTTAGCACAGGCCACGCTGCCTAACGAGTCAGATCAACTTAGGCTACATTGCCACTCGGCTACATCGCAACTCGGTTGGAACGCCACTAAGGCCATAGCGCCTGTGAGCCGCGTTTCATATTACCGAGGAGATCCACTCAGCGACAGCCACGCCGCCTAACGAGTCAAATCAACTCAGCTACATTGCCATTCTACATCGCCACTGGGCCGAACGCCTACCAGCGCTTCATAGCGCCCGGAGCCAAGCAAATTTCATACGACGAGGTGATCCACTTAGCACAAGCCACGCTACCTACTGAGTCATATCAACTCAGGCTACATTGCCATTCGCTTACTTCACCACTACCGAATGCCACTCCAGGCCATAGCGCCGGAGCCAAGCAGCCAGACCGACGAGGTGATCCACTCAAGACAGCCACGCCCCTAACGAAAGTAAGCAAGATCAACTTAGGAAGCTACATTGCCACTGGGCCACATTGCCACTAGCATGGAACCCCACCAAGGCTATAGCGCCAGAGCCGTTACCGCATCGACGAGGTGATCCACTCAAGACAGCCATGCCGCCTAACGAGTCGTCACCTTAGGCTACATTGCCACTCTACATCGCCACTTACCGCAACGCCACCAAGGCCATAGCCAGGAGCCAAGCGCCGCACGACGAGGTGATCCACTCGAAGCACGGTGTGCCACGCCTAACGAGCCGGATCAACTTAGGCCACATCGCCACTCTGGGCCATCGCAACTCCGGCTGGAACGCCACCAAGGCCATAGTACCAGGAGCCAAGATACTCATATTGACGAGGAGATCCACTCAAGACAGCCACGCCGCCTAACGAGTCGATCAACTAAGGCTACATCGCTTATCTCGGCCACATCGCCACTACTGAACGCCAATAAGGCCATAGCGCTGCGAGCCAAGCAAATTACATTGACGAGGTGGTGATCCACTCCAAGACAGTTTTCACGCTACCTAATGAGTTATATCAATCTCAAAGATCGCCATTCGGCTACTTCACCACTACCGAACGCCACCTAGGCCATAGCGCTCAAGAGCCAAGCAACAGACGACGAGGATCCACTTGAAGACAGCCACGCCGCGAACGAGCCTCGATCAACTCAGCTACATTGCCATTCGCTACATCGCACTGGGCTGGAACGCCACCAAGGCCGTAGGGGCCAGGCCAAGCGTACCACATTGACTTAGGTTATCCACTCAAGACAGCTACGCCGCCTAACGAGTGAGATCAACTCAGCTCCACAGATAAAGTGTGGTGTTGTTGCTGCAGCCGCCCCCCAGCCCAAACACCCCCTTCTCCGCCCTTATATCGCCACTCTCGCTTAACCACCAAGGCCATAGCGCCGCAGCTGGCACCACATTGGAGGAGGTGATCCGACTCAAAGATATGCCACGATGCCTAACGAGCCGATCAATCCCGTGCTATATTGCCATTCCGCATCACCACACGGCTAACCCCACCAAGGCCAAGGCAACTGGGGAGCCAAGCATCTTACTGACTTCAGGATCCACTCAAGACAGCCGCCGCCCTAACGAGTCAGATCAACTAAGGCTACATTGCCATTCGGTACATCGCCACTCGAATGGAACGCCACCAAAGCCATAGCGCCAAGGGCCAAGTAGCCTTAAGCATCGACGAGGTGATCCACCTCAAAGACAAAGCCAAGCTACCTAACTAGTCGATCAACTCAGCCCATCGCTTATTCTACTACATCGCTGCACTTGGCTGGAACGCCACCAAGGCCATAGCGCCTGGAGCCAAGCAGCTCACATTGACGAGGTGATCCACTCCAAGACAGCCACGCCGTTTAACGAGTCGATCAACTCGTGCCATTGCCATCCCGCTACATCGCCACTTCTACTGAACGCCACTGGGCGGCCATAGCGACAGGAGCCAAGCAACTCCACATTGACGAGGTGATCCACTCCAAGACAGCCACGCCTAACGAGTCGATCAACTCAGTTACATTGCCATCTCGCCTACATCGCTACTGTTGAACGCCACCCAAGGCCATAGCCACAAAGATCCGGGCAACACACTACCGAGAGATCCACAAAGCACGTGCCATGTCGCCTATCGAGTCGATGAACTCTGGCTATACGTCATCCGGTTACTTCCGCCACCGGAACGCCACCAAGGCTTTAGCCAGAGCCAAGCAATGCATTGACGAGGTGATCTACTCAGCACAGGCCACGCTCCCTAACGAGTAAGATCAACTTAGGCTACATTGCCACTCGGCTACATTGCCACTAGCATGGAACCCCACTAAGGCCATAGCTGTCACGCCCCGATTTTCGGGACGCGAGACTCAGGACTGGGACTCTTTACCTGATTGATTTTTTTTTTTTAAAACCATACTGGTACCTGTGGGTATGGCCCACATCATATAACATAATCAATAATGACCTATCCATTTACTGAGTCCCATTTACAAATACAAAACTTTACACTTTTACAATTACAAATCAGAGCACGGAACCTACATGTAGTGAACCCTACAAGTGTGTATTGGCCCACCGTATTTCGGATGTTCACGATGTCTTCCCGTACTCAACACGGATTAAACCCAGCATAAGCTTTACGCTTAGTGGGAAACATTTTCATATAGAAACACACATACACAATTATACAAGTGTATAACCATAATGTATATCGAAATTTCATGCATTCATATCATGGACTTCTATATATATAAGCACTTATGCTTATCACAGTTTATGTTCATATGGGACTTACAGGAGTTAAGGTAACTTATTCTTGTGCGTAATCCTATCCTTATAACAGACTTATGTGCATTCAGGACTCCCGTAGGAGTTACAGAACTTATGCTTATGCTACGGAGTTTAACTTATTCGGAGGTACCCGTAGGTACCTACGTAGATTACTTTAACGATAATTGCATTTCTGGAGCACATACTTGTCTTATGGAACTTATTCTGGTCTTACGGAACTTATACTGGTCTTACGGAGCATATACTTATCTTACTGGATACGAGTAAATTTCAGGTACTAACGGGACTTATACTCGTTTTATCGATACGGGAGTACTCGTAGGTACTACTGGACTTATACTTAATTTACAGAACTTGCACTTACTTTACCGATACGAGAGTACCCGTGGGTAATACAGAACTTATACTTATGTTACTGAGACAAGAGTACCCTTGGGTACTACAGAACTTGATGAAATACGAGAGTACCCATAGGTACTACAGAACTTAATCGAATACAGGAGTGTTCAGAGGTACTATGCACTTAAGCAGAGATGTGGACTTAATCGTAAAATGTAACTTATTCCCTGTCTTACTTTAACTTATACCGTCTTACGAAGCATATACTTATCTTACGGATACGAGAGTACCCTTAGGTACCATCGATCTTATACCGCTTTATCGATATCGGAGTACTTTAGTACCACTGACTTATACTTAATTTCTATGTAACTTAATCAAATACAAGAGCACCCGTAGGTACTACAGAACTTATCAGATACAGGACTTATCAGGGGCAGGAGTACCCGTAGGTACTACAGGACTTATTCAGATACAGGACTTATCGATGCATGAGTACTGTGAGGGTACTAGCTGTGACTTATTCAAATACAAGAGTACCCTTAGGTACTACTTAGAACTTATCAAATCGACTTATTCAGAGACGTGACTTATCGATACGTGGAGTACCAGAGGTACCATCTCCACTAAACTTGCAGACGTAACATAACTTAATTAAATACAGGAGTAAATTCTGTAGGTACTACAAAACATTTTCGTATACAGAGTACCCCCGGTACTACGTAACTTATTCATATACATAAGTACTGTAGGTACCTTAACATTTTCGGGATACAGGACCTATCGATACAGAACTTATCGATACAGAAAATCTGTGAGGTACTACAGACTTATTCAGATACAAACTTATCGGGGATACGTGAGGCCCATAGGTACTAAGGTGGATTTTATTCAGATAGCCGTGACTTATCGATACTGTGGAGTACCCATAGGTACTACAGAACAGATCAGATACAGACAGAACTTAATCAAATACAGGAGTACCCGTAGGTACTACAAAACAGATCAGATACGGGACAGAACTTATTCAAATACAGGAGTACCCGTAGGTACCCCCGAACTTATTTAGATACAGGAGTAGCCGTAGGTACTACAGAACATTTTCAGATACAGGAGTACCCGTAGGTACTACGGAATTTATTCGATACAAAGGCATCAAAGAGGTACGCATGGTAATCCTATTCATTCGGGACTTATCTGATACAGGAGTAAATTCAGAGGTGCCTGGCTGCAACTTATTCAGATGCAAGAGTACCAGAGGTACTACGTAATCCAAATCGCAGATGCAATGTGTAACTTATCTCGTAGATTTATCATATAATCGTTTGACTTCCTAGACCAAGAATACTAATGAGTAAGACACAAAGACAATAAGCACCAAGATACCATACAAGACAAGTGCCGAGCATTAGTCGTCAGGAGTGCCTTAGCACTTACTCAGACAGAGTGCCATAGCACTAATTTAGGGATGAGTGCCATAGCACTGTCGTATCAGAGGCCAGAGCACTAATCGGGGAGTAATCAAGTACTAATCAGAGTGCCGAGTACCAATCAGAGTACCGGGCACTAATTCGGGAGGCCGGGCACTAATCAGGAGTACCGAAGTACTAATCAGGCCAGTAGTGCTGTGTCATTTAATAACTGGTCTTAGTGGTTTTACAATTACATGAGGTCGCAAGAACTTACTATCATATAATAGGCATTTACCCTCTTAGGTGTTCAAGTGACAAATCGTCATTCATATGTCGGTAAGGTATGATGCATAATGTGAATCACACCTTTTATTCATGGATTCTATTCCTCAATTAATCTATTTTTTCACGAATTGGAATCAATCCAACTGGATCATCCAAACTCCATGCTATGGCATTTTCATGCCAACTAGTCGGGTTTACCGATTTTACCGAGAGGGACAGATTGAATTACTTCATTTTTTGAGGTCTTAACTTCATATTTCCTGACACTAGGTCCTTGTACTTATTTCTTAGTTAAGGTGCTAAGGGTCTCATTCCAACTGGAATCACCCACCCGGAAAGCAACTGTCAAGTTACATCCTCCTAAACAACCCGGACTTCTATATGATCAAAACTGAAAACAGAATTGACTTGCACATGACCCCACTTGAGTGAATTTTTGAGCTATCTAGAGTCCGAATTTGGGGATACATATTAAATA